>WOXC01007680.1:0-748248 GCA_011680675.1 Gymnobelideus leadbeateri
AATACTGGAGGAAGGTAGTTAAGAACATTTCATATTAAAGTTGCAGAATGAAGATGAATACAATGAACATCATCTCTGGAAGCTATTTTAAAGAAATCAGCAATAGTTTCTTTCTCCCTTGAAGACCACCAACTCTTTTTAAGGCTAAATGACTGTGAAAAAATGAGGTCTTTCGATTAGTTAATAACAGGCATTGCATATCTGTTAAGTATTTTTAAAAATCATTATCACCTTTACATATGCCTAATGAATACTCAGTTGCATTTTGGGGATAAATCATCTGAGAAATTTTCCAATGAGGTTTTTTTTTAAAATCACTCAAAAAAAAAATCACATCATCAGCCAGCTGGAGAGACCCCAGAACACGAGCAGCTGTGGCGAATCCAGAATTATCAACATAACATGCCTAGGACAAAGTAAGAGGTTAGTGTCGTAAGGACTTTGGGACCTGTATTTGGGGAATGCGTTGGCTCCCTCCCCTGGGGGTTTGAAGCCGCTGAGGACAAACGCCATTTTGTAGTTTTCAGAGGCGGCGCCAGCTCCTGGCCTGCGAATTTGTAGGGAGATCCAGCGATCAGTCTTGGGGGGTAATCGCTCTTGCTTTAACCTCCCTGGATCTGGATTGTGATCTAGGGTGGAAGTCGCGGGTGGGTTTACAGCTTGCCAGAAACGGAAGTTGCCCCCCACACGTTCGGGACGAAAATTCCTCTATCTGGCCTTAAAGCCATAGTGTGGCAACAAGCCCAAAAGTCAAGTAATTAAGTAGCAACATGCCAAGGCAAAAGAAACAGAAAAATGCAACCCTAGACTCTTATTTTGGGGGCATAGAGTGGGAAAAGGACTGTGAGGTCAGAAGTCCTGCTCCAAAAGCCCCAGGGGAAAACATGAGCGGGTTGCAGGCCATAGAGGACCTTAAGAAGGACTTTAAAAATCAAATAACAGAAGTGGAGGAAAAATTGGAAAGAGAAATGAGAAGGATGCAGGAAAAGTATGAAATGAGGGTCAACAGCCTGACTGAGGAAAACAACACCTAAAAAAATAGACTAACTCAAATGGCAAAGGAGGCCCAAAAGGGCAATGAGGAGAAGAATGCCTTAAAAAAGTCGAATTTGCCAGATGGAAAAAGAATCTCAAAAGTTCACTGAGGAGATTCATTCCTTCAGAGTTAGACTGGAGCAAATGGAAGCCAGTGACTTTATGAGAAATCAAGATGCTGTTAAACAGATCCAAACAAATGAAAGATTAGAAGGCAATGTAAAATATCTCATGGGAAAAACCACTGACCTGGAAAATAGATCCAGGAGAGATAATTTAAAAATTATTGGACTACCTAAAAGCCATGATCAAAGAAAGAACCTAGAAATAACCCTTCAAGAAATTCTCAAGGAAAATTGCCCTAATGTTTTAGATCCAGAGGGCAAATAGAGGTTGAAAGAATCTACCAATCACCTCCTGAAAAAGATCCCAAAAAGAAAACTCCCAGGAATATTATAGCCAGGTTCCAGAATCCCCAGATCAAAGAAAAAATACTACAAGCAGCCAGGAAGAAACAATTTCAATATTGTGGAAACACAATCAGAATAGCCCAGGACCTGGCAGCTTCTACACTGAGGGATAGAAGGGCATGGAATATGATATTCCAGAGGGCAAAAGAACTGGGAATGAACCCAAGGGTCACCTACCCAGCAAAACTGAGTATCTTGTTTCAGGGAAAATATGGTCATTCAGTGGAATAGAGGACTTCGCAATCTTTTTTTTTTAATTTAATTAATTTATTAGTTTAGTTTCAGTTAACAAGATTCAATTCCATAGTTCCTTGATTTTCAAATTTCCTTTACTTCACTCCCCCCTCCCCCACAACAGCATATAGACCAGTATATGATCTGCAAATACATTCATATTAGACATTATTCAATTACAGCACATTGTACTAGGTGGGATGAAAAATGGTAAAGAAGAAATAAACCAAACAATGAAAAAGAAACAAGATCATTTAGTTTAAGCTCCATCAGGATCAGAACTCAGTTCTTTCTAGTTATATCTCTGATTGTACATTTCTCACTTTCTTGAGTCTTTCGGGATTAACTTATATCACTCCATTGCTGAAAAGAGTCCAGTCTGTCATAGCTGGCATCACAGATATGGTATGTCTGTGATTGTATACAGATTTCTTCTGATTCTCACTCTTCTGATCAGCATCAATTTGTATAAGTCTCTCCAGGTAATTATGAAATCCGTCACCTCTTCATTTCTTATAGCACAATAATATTCCATTACATTCATATACCACAACTTGTTTAGCCATTCCCCAATTGATGGGCACCCCTTCAGTTTCCAATTCTTTGCAACCACAAAAAGGGCTGCTAAAAATATTTTTGTACATATGGGTCTTCCTCCCACTTCTATGATCTCTTTGGGATATAAACCTAGAAGTGGTATGGCTGGGTCAAAGGGTATGAAATTATTTATAATCCTTTGGGCATAATTCCAGATTGCTCTCCAGAATGGTTGGATAAGTTCACAACTCCACCAGCAATGTATCAGTGTTCCAATTCACATCATCTCCAGCATTTGTCACTTTCTTGTTTTGTCATCTTAGCCAATCTGACTGGAGATGTATCTCATAGTTTTGATTTGCATTTCTCTAATTAATAGTGATTTAGAGCATTTCTTCATATGCTTATAGATATCTTTAATTTCTTTCTCTGAAAATTTCCTGTTCATATCCTTTGACCACTTATCAATTGGGGAATGACTTGTATTCATATAGATTTGGCTCAATTCTCTATAAATTTTAGAGATGAGTCCTTTATCAGAGACACAAGTTGTAAAAATTCTTTCCCAATTTCCCACCTCCCTCTTGATCTTGGTTACATTGGCTTTGTTTGTGCAGAAGCTTTTCAATTTAATGTAATCAAAATTATCCATTTTGCATTTTATAATGCTCTCTAATTCTTGTTTGGTCCTAAAGTTCATCCCTCTCCACAGATCTGTCAGGTAAACTATTCCTTGCTTTCCCAAATTGCTTACAGTATCATCCTTTACACCTAGATCATGCACCCATTTGGACTTGATTTTGGTATATGGTGTTAGATAATGATCTATGCCCAGTTTCTGCCATACTGTATTCCAGTTTTCCCAGCAGTTTTTGTCAAATAGTGCATTCTTATCCCAAAACTGGGGTCTTTGGGTTTATCAAACAATAGATTACTATATTCATTAACTGCTGGGTCTCCTGCACCTAATCTATTCCATTGATCCACTACTCTACACCTCTGCCAGTACCAAGCAGTTTTGATGACTGCTGCTGTATAATACAGATTAAGATCTGGCATAGCTAGTCCACCTTCCCTAGCATTTCTTTTCATTAATTCCCTTGATATTCTAGACCGTTTGTTTTTCCAAATAAATTTTGTTATTATTTTGTCTAACTCTACAAAGTAGTTTTTTGGTAAATTGATTGGAATGGCACTAAATATATAATTTAGTTTGGGTAAAATTGTCATTTTTATTATATTAGCTCGACCCAGCCACGAGCAATTGATATTTTTCCAACTATTTAGATCTGATTTTATTTGTGTGAGAAGTGTTTTGTAGTTGTGATCATATAGATTCTGGGTTTGTTTTGGCAAGTAGATTACCAAATATTTTATAATGTCTACAGTGACTTTAAATGGAATTTCTCTTTCTATCTCTTCCTGTTGAGTTACATTAGAGATGTACAGGAATGCTGAGGATTTATGTGGGTTTATTTTATATCCTGCAACTTTGCCAAATTTATTTATTGTCTCAAGTAATTTTTTACTTGATTTTCTAAGATTCTCTAAGTATATCATCATATCATCTGCAAAGAGTGATAGCTTGGTCACTTCTTTGCCTAATTTGATTCCTTTGATTTCTCTTTCTTCTCTAATTGCTACTGCAAGTGTTTCTAGTACCAGATTTGTTAAGAGGGTGATAGTGACACCCTTGTTTCACTCCTGATCTTATTAGCTTCTAGTTTATCCCCATTGCATATAATACTTGCTGATGGTTTCAAATAGATGCTAGCAACTATTTTAAGGAAGGCTCCATTTATTCCTATACTTTCTAGTGTTTTTAATAGGAATTGATGTTGTACTTTGTCAAAAGCCTTTTCTGCATCTATTGAGATGATCATGTGGTTTCTGCTAGTTTTATTGTTGATATGCTCAATTATACTGATGGTTTTCCTAATATTAAACCATCCTTGCATTCCTGGAATGAATCCTACCTATCAGAGTGTATTATTTTTGTGATAAGTTGTTGGGAGTCTTTTGGCTAATATTTTATTTAGAATTTTTGCATCTAAATTCATGAGGGAAATTGGTCTATAATTTTCTTTCTCTGTTTTATCTCTTCCTGATTTAGGAATCAGTACCATATTTGTGTCATAGAAAGAGTTTGGTAGGACTCCTTCTTCACTAATTTTCCCAAATAGTTTGTAGAGTATTGGAATCAATTGTTCTTTAAATGTTTGATAGAATTCACTAGTGAACCCATCTGGCCCTGGAGATTTTTTCCTAGGGAGTTCACTGATGGCTTGTTTGATTTCTTTTTCTAAGATGGGGTTATTTAGGTAATTCACTTCCTCTTCAGTTAATCTGGGCAATTTGTGATTTTGTAAATATTCATCCATTTCACTAAGATTGTCATATTTATGTGCATACAATTGGGAAAATAATTCCTCATTATTTTTTTGATTTCCTCTTCATTGGAGGTAGATTCACCCTTTTTATTTTTGATACTCATAATTTGGTTTTCTTCTTTCTTTTTTTTTATCATATTGACTAAGGATCTATCAATTTTGTTGATTTTTTCATAAAACCAGCTCTTAGTTTTATTTATTAATTCAATAGTTTTCTTAATTTCAATTTTATTAATCTCTCCCTTGGTTTTCAATATTTCTAATTTAGTACTAAATTGGGGATTTTCAATTTGTTCTTTTTCTAGCTCTTTCAATTGCGTGTCCAATTCATTGACCTCGCTTCTCTCTGCTTTAATTAAGTATGCACTCAGGGATATAAAACTTCCCCTGAGAACTGCCTTTAGTGCATCCCACAAATTTTGGTATGTTGTCTCATTATTATCATTCTCTTGAATGAAATTATTGATTGTTTCTATAATTTTTTGTTTGACCCACCAATTTTTTAGGATTAAATTGTTTAATTTCCAATTAGTTTTTAGTCTATCTTTCCATGGCCCTTTATTGCATATAATTTTTATTGCATCATGATCTGAGAATGATGCGCTTACTATTTCTGCCTTTCTGCACTGCATTGTGAGGTTTTTATGCCCTAGTACATGGTCTATTTTTGAGTATGTACCATGTACTGCTGAGAAGAAAGTAAATTCCTTTTTGTCCCCATTCAGTTTTCTCCAGAGATCCATCATATCTAGTCTCTCTAAGATTCTATTCGCCTCCTTAACTTCTTTCTTGTTTATTTTGAGGTTAGATTTATCGAGTTCAGAGAGGGGAAGATTAAGGTCCCCCACTAGTATAGTTTTGCTGTCTATTTCTTTCTCTAATTCCTTTAACTTCTCCTCTAGGAATTTAGATGCTATACCACTTGGTGCATATATATTAAGTAGTGATATTGCTTCATTCTCGATGGGACTTTCAAGATTTCTGGAGGAAAAAACCAGAATTGAATAGAAAATTTGACATCCAGACACAAGAAGCAAGAGATGACTGAGAAGGTAATCAGGGAAAAGAAATCAAAAGGAACTTATCAAAGTTGAACTATTTACATTCCTTTATGGAAAAACAATAACTGTGACTGATGGAATCTTTCTCACTATGAAAATAATGGAAGAAGGATGTATGGTCATATGAATACATATGTGAATGTGTGTGTGTATATGGTTACAGTTATATATGGATAGAGGGCATAGGTTGAATTTGTTGGGAAGGGAGAATACTCAAGGGATGAAATTATGAGGTGAGAGAGGAAAGTGGCAAGAGGAGATGGGAAGAGACAGGGTAGGGTAAACTACTTCATGTAGAAGAAGCAAGGGGAAGTGGTTGCAGGGGAGGGGAAGAATAGGAAGGCAAAAAGGCAAAACCACATTCTCACTGAATTTGGTTCAGGGAGAGAATGACATACATACTAAATGGGATATCTCAACCTATAGCAGAATAGGGGGAAGGGGAATGAGAGGAGGGATGATGGATGGGAGGGCATCCTTGGGGGGAGGGGAGGTTGGAAGTACCCACTATAGAAGAGGGACAGGATCATGTAGGGAATGGACCAGGTGGGGGGTGGGATGAGTGGGAGGGAATTATAAGCAGCCTTGTACAATATATCTACTATGATAACGTTTTGCATAGCTAGACATGTACAACATATACTGAATTACTTATCTCCCCAGAGGGAATGGGGGACAAGGGAGGAAGGGAATGGATCTGAAATTCGAGGTCTTAACATTAAATGTTTCAAATATATATAAATACTATTATCAATAAAAAAAAATCACATCATCATGCCAAGCAAATAGTGTCTTTCCACGATTCTGCCTATAGATGCTAAGTTAAAAGAACATACCAAAGGAAATGATGTAATTTTCCCCCTAAGAACACATCTTCCTCTTGTAAGACAAGGCTTCACTAGTTAGGTACAGAGAATTCTGAAGCTAAGAAAATGGATGTCAAGCAAAATATATACTACCACTAGGAAGTATTAAATCCACTGACTGCAGAAAGAACATGCAAGGGCTTTGTTACCCAATCAAGCTAAAAAAAGTTTCACGGTTACATATACTAGTACCAAGAAAGGCCTCTGGATGCAAAGTTATAAAAATTGGAATTTTCAAAGAGCATTGTACACAGTTTAAAGTAGTATCCTATATTGGTATCCAATTAAGCAAGTGATCTGTAATTTAAATATTAGTGGGAAAGTTAACTGTAATGGTTTATTTCTTTGCTTCTCTATATCTTCTTCAATGATATATCCTTTAATATTCATGCTTAGCTTTTAATAAAGAATTCTACTTTTAAGTTTTATATTTTAAACAGAATAGTTTTGAAAGTCACAACTTAATGTATAAGATACTTTTTTAAAAAAGCAGATTGCACCTATATAACCTGTAACAGATTGCTTGCCATCTTGGGGAAGGGGGATGGAAGAAAAAGAGGGAGGGAACAAAACTTGGAACTCAAAATCTTATAAAAAAAGAATGTTGAAAACTATCTTTACATGTAATTAGAAAAAAATACTATTTAAGTTAAGTATTAAAAAAGGTTCATAGTTTCACATATAATCCTTTTTCTTCAACTTTATATATGGAAATGTCCTCTTTTTTGGTACATGTTAAATTTAGAATAAATTTTTTAAATTTCTTTTTTATAAAGATAGGTAGTATGAAAATCTAGCAACCTGCTTAATCATACAAAGGTAAGATGGCTATCTGCATCTGTCCAAAGCCAGGGCATATGTGGTGAGAATCTATCCAAAAGAGGTAAAAGGATAGCCCCTTAGATGCTAAGAATGTAAACCTAAACACATCAAACACATGCTAATGCAATCTCTTTCCCCTCTCCCCTCCAAAAGAAGCTTCACTAGATCTTACCATTCTCTTAAGCTTACATCACATACATCTGCTCTTTCTTAGCCAAACTCCTAGAAAAGTTGTCTGCATTAGCTATCTCCTCTTTCTCTCCTCACTCCTCAAGCCTCTGCAATCTAGTTTTCAACTTCATCAATTAAATGAAACTGACTAATTTGCCAAATCTGATGGTCTCTTCTAACCTCCCACCCCCACCCCAGTTCTCATCCTCAATTTATCTTGTTGGGTTTTTCATCTATGATGTTGTTTCCTCTCTAGATAAAAGTAATCAAATATCTGAGCTACATGGTTCCAAAGAAGTAAGATTACATGAAAAATGTTTGTAGGACTGGGGATGGGGGGAGGCAGAAGAACAAGCATTCATTAATCCAGGCACTGGGCTAAATGCTTTATATAAATTATCTTTTTATTAGCTCCTTACAACATTATTGTTCTTTCCACTTTATAGTTAAGGAAACTGAGGCAAGTGACTTGCCAAGGGCCACAAAGCTAGTAAGTGTCAAATGCCAGATTTGAACTGAGGTCTTCCGAGATACTTGTTTCAAGTCTCTAGCCTTTCATGAAATCAAGCTCTCCTGGTTCTCCTACTATTTTACCTACTCCTCAAGACTTTGCTGGTTCATCATTTAGGTGATACTACAACTGTATATGTCCCCCAACTCTCTGTTCTAGGCTCTCCACTGTTCTCTCAGTATACTATTTCTCTTAGTTATCTATAGATTTAAATATCATCTCTATGTTGATTATTCAAAGATCTAAGCCCATTTCTCCCAAGTTCTCAAATCATCTTAAACTCATAATGCTTAAAACTTCTCCATACCCTGCAAAACATCACTATTTCTGGGGAAAAAAAAAAAGACTACTCTTCTAATGGCCCAGATGTGTAACCCTGGCATTATCCTAGACACCCTCACTTTTTCTCACTCCACATATCTAATCAGTTGCCAAATGTTACCACTTCTACATCCACAATATCTTTTACATCTGACTCTCTCTCCACTCACAAAACTACCACTTAGTTCAAGGCCCACATCACATCTCCCTCAGATTAATGCAGTAACTTCTTAACTGGTGTCCCTCACTCAAGACTTTCTGCATTTCAGTACATCCTCGATGCTGCTGCCATAGTGATTTTCCTTAAGCACAAATCTGATGTTACTCCCCTACTCAAACTCTAGATTCAAATATAAACTCGTGTTCACTATATGTTTATGTTTCTTCCTTGCATATGTTAACATTTCCTTGTTATCTCCTCCTTAAGAATCTAAGTTCTTTGCAAGTAGGGATTGTTTCACTCATGACATTTATAGCCCCACTGCCTAGCAAAGTGCCTGGAGGGGAAAAAAAAAACCAGACCCTTAATACTTAACTGACTGATATGATCATTTAAAAGGCAGAATAACTAAATCCTACATGCAACTAAGCTCTGCTAGACCTAGTTACTCATATCAAATGGAGGCACCAATGGCCAACTTTCTGAATTAGAAACTAGCACAACGTTCCCCAAATCTTTTTTAGTTTCTCATTTCTGCTCAGGCAGGTATATTCATTGCCATCTTGCCCAGTTTTTAGCTTCTTCTTATCCTTCTGAAGTAGGTGGAGAATAGTCTGGCTATAGAAAAACAGAAGAGCACAGCGACTGAACCACAACTGAGTGAATTTTAAGGATAGCAGAAGGGTGGAACTCTGCCAGAAGGATTCCAACCTTGAGGTGAGAAGTGCTTTTGCAAAGTGTAGTATCTCTAAACTCTTTCACCACTACTTTCAATATCATTGGCAGAGCAATGGAGCTGAAACCTTAAAACTGGAACTGAACACATTTTATCAAATAACTCAGTTCGCAGTGCCTATATGAATTTGCCTGGGCTCTTGTAAAGCTAGAATTTCCCAACTAATTGCCACTTAACTTCTACAACAGTATGATAAAACTGATACAAACTGGATTTCAATAAGAACTATCACCCTTGGTGCTACAGTATTCACAGATTTTTTTTTTAAGTACTAAAACAAAATTTAAAATGTCTAAAACCACCCTTTTCTCTGATACATATGTCTTAACCTGAGAAGATTAAGACTGCTCTTGTATCATTTTCTCATTGATTCTATTTAGAAGAAAATGATTGTGTCCTGTAACTGCTTTTGTGCTGTATCTATGCCATAACTTCAAAGTTCAGTTGGCCTGTAATAGGTTAAGTTTAAAAATCCAACTCTCCTTGCCTTAAAGGAATTTAATTGAGCTTGTATAATGCATGTGAACACAAAGGAGTTAGGCTTGATATCTTTACTCCACTAAGCTATCCTACAAATACGTATGGTTTGCTGTCCAAATGTCTAGTCCACTATCTCACACCTGGATTCAATGAGCACTTTTTTAGTCTGAGAGGTCACTCATTGCTAGACACCATTATAAACTTCCAACTAGTTAAGCTGGTCCCTGTCCCTCAGCTTTGTAACCAATCAAGTAGTCCTCAATTCCATGAAGTCATTTACCCTGCTCTCTTCTTGGTTCTATAATCCCCAAAGCCTATATATAAAGGGAACTGTCCTTTTGCTTGGGGTCTTTGACATTAACAGAAGAAAACCATTGACTCATTTATTGGCAAGCAGCATGACCCTGTTAATAAATGCTATCTTGCTCAAATAATGGTCTCAGTTTCCCCTTCTGTTAAATTCCAAATGCTATACCACTCCAAAGTTGCTAATCTTTTTGACCTGCCTATTTCTGTTAATAATATCACATTTATTCCAGTAACCTAAACTCAGAAAAAGCTAAGAATCATCTTTGATTACACATTGGATTATATAGGAACCAGCATGTCAGGTTAAGGAGTTTTGAGTGAATTCTATGAGGATTAAAGTGTTATTAAGGGCTTTCAAGTATAGAAAATATCTGGGGGTTTTAGTGAAGCATATGGTCAATATGAAGTAGCATTATAATGTGGCTTTCAAACAAGCTAACAAAATCTGATGCTACATTAAAAGAGCTTTCAAAAGCAGGGTGGTTGTAATTGCCTTCTTCTCTGATCTCATCAGACCCATCTGGAGCAGTGTATTCAGGTCTGGACATCACAGTTTAATACAGACATGTGAACAAAGAGAAGCTTGAGGGAAAAGACAGGAAAAATAAGTGTTGAAGTGACTATGGGAAAACTTGCACAAAGATTGCTCTTTCTCACCAACATGGAGTGGGGGAGATGAGAGAGAGAGACAGAGACAGAGACAGAGACACATATACATTTATTTACAGAGCAGGTTTATGTAGAATCATGAAGTGGTCTAACCATTGTGGATTTCAAGACAAGGAGCTACATTTTCTATATCCTTTGACCTAGAAATGTTATTCTTGGGCTTCTACCTTAAGGAAGTCAAAGAAAAATAAAGGAACAATGTATACGAAATTATCACTAACAACAGTCTTTGTGGTATCAAAGAACTGGAAACAAACTAGCTCTCCATTTATTTGGAAATGGTTGAAAAAATTACTTCACATATGGAATACTATTGTGAAGTAAGAAACCATTGTTTGTTGTTCAGTTGTTTTCAATCGTATTAAGCCTCTTTCTGATCCCATTTGGGGTTTTCTTGGCAAAGATGCTGGAGTGGTTTGCCATTTCTTCTCCAGCTAATTTTACTAATGAAGAAACCGAAGCAGGAGCCAAGATGGCGGAGTAGAAACAGCTCATCCAAGCCACTCTGCCCCCAGATTCCCCCCTATGTAAAAGGGGACTCTGAACAACTTCTGGAGCCCCAGCACCCACAGAACGACACAGAGAAGATAACCTCCCTCTGAGGACAGCCCGGCAGGAAGGACCAGAGCAGCACTCTGGGACCTGGCAGTGCGCAGAGCGCAGGGAGCCGAGCTGAGCCCAGGTCCGCGTGAGCTGAGGTTTTAGCCCCAGGGCGGCAGGGCCAGCAGCCAGCTGGAGGAACCCCAGAACACCAGCAGCTGTGGCGAATCCAGAATTATCAACACAGACATGCCTAGGACAAAGTAAGAGGTTAGTGTCCTATGGACTTTGGGAACGGTATTTGGGGAATGCATCAGCTCCCTCCCTGGGGCTCGAAGCTAGTTGAGGACAAACGCCATTTTGTAGTTTTCAGAGGCAGCTCCGGCTCCCGGCCTGCAAATCATAGGGAGATCCAGCGATCAGTCTTGGGGGGTAATCGCTCTTGCTTTAACCTCCCTGGATCTGGATTGTGATCTAGGGTGGAAGTCGTGGGTAGGTTTACAGCTTGCCAGAAACGGAAGTTGCCCCCCACACGTTCGGGACTAAAATTCCTCTATCTGGCCTTAAAGCCATAGTGTGGCAACAAGCCCAAAAGTCAAGTAATTAAGTGGCAACATGCCAAGGCAAAGGAAACAGAAAAATGCAACCCTAGACTCCTATTTTGGGGGCATAGAGTGGGAAAAGGACTGCGAGGTCAGAAGTCCTGCTCCAAAAGCCCCAGGGGAAAACATGAGCGGATTGCAGGCCATAGAGGACCTTAAGAAGGACTTTAAAAATCAAATAAGAGAAGTGGAGGAAAAATTGGAAAGAGAAATGAGAAGGATGCAGGAGAAGTATGAAATGAGGGTCAACAGCCTGACTGAGGAAAACAACACCTTAAAAAATAGACTAACTCAAATGGCAAAGGAGGCCCAAAAGGGCAATGAGGAGAAGAATGCCTTAAAAAGTCGAATTTGCCAGATGGAAAAAGAATCTCAAAAGTTCACTGAGGAGATTCATTCCTTCAGAGTTAGACTGGAGCAAATGGAAGCTAATGACTTTATGAGAAATCAAGATGCTGTTAAGCAGAACCAAACAAATGAAAGAGTAGAAGGCAATGTGAAATATCTCATGGGAAAAACCAGTGACCTGGAAAATAGATCCAGGAGAGACAATTTAAAAATTATTGGACTACCTGAAAGCCATGATCAAAGAAAGAACCTAGAAATCACCTTCAAGAAATTCTCAAGGAAAATTGCCCTGATGTTTTAGATCCAGAGGGCAAAATAGAGGTTGAAAGAATCCACCAAACACCTCCTGAAAAAAATCCCAAAAAGAAAACTCCCAGGAATATTATAGCCAGGTTCCAGAATCCCCAGATCAAGGAGAAAATACTACAAGCAGCCAGGAAGAAACAATTTCAATATTGGGGAAACACAATCAGAATAGCACAGGACCTGGCAGCTTCTACACTGAGGGACTGAAGGGCGTGGAATACCATATTCCAGAGGGCAAAAGAGCTGGGAATGAACCCAAGGGTCACCTGCCCAGCAAAACTGAGTATTTTGTTTCAGGGGAAAATATGGTCATTCAGTGGAATAGAGGACTTTCAAGCATTCTTGAGGAAAAAAACAGAATTGAATAGAAAATTTGACATCCAGACACAAGAAGCAAGAGATGACTGAGAAGGTAATCAGGGAAAAGAAATCAAAAGGAACTTATCAAAGTTGAACTATTTACATTCCTATATGGAAAAGCAATAACTGTGACTGATGATATCTTTCTCACTATGAAAATAATGGAAGAAGGGGGTGTGGTCATATGAATACATATGTGAATGTGTGTGTATATGCTTATAGTTATATATGGATAGAGGGCATAGGTTGAATTTGTTGGGAAGGGAGAATACTCAAGGGATGAAATTATGAGGAGAGAGAGGAAAGTGGCAAGAGGAGATGGGGAGAGACAGGGTAGGGTAAACTATCCCATGTAGAAGAAGCAAGGGGAAGTGGTTGCAAAGGAGGGGGAGAATAAGGAAGGCTAAAAAGGCAAAACCACATTCACACTGAATTTGGTCCAGGGAGAAAATGACATACATACTAAATGGGATATCTCAACCTGCAGCAGCATAGGGGGAAGGGGGATGAGAGGAGGGATGATGGATGGGAGGGCATCCTTGGGGGGAGGGGAGGTTGGAAGTACCCACTATAGAAGAGGGACAGGATCGTGTAGGGAATGGACCAGGTGGGCGGTGGGATGAGTGGGAGGGAATTATAAGCAGCCTTGTACAATATATCTACTATGATAATGTTTTGCATAGCTAGACATGTACAACATATACTGAATTACTTATCTCCCAAGAGGGAATGGGTGACAAGGGGGGAAGGAAATGGATCTGAAATTTGAGGTCGTAACATTAAATGTTTCAAATATTAAAAAAAAAAAAAGAAAGAAACCAAAGCAAATAGGGTTAAATGACTTGCCCAGGGTCACACAGCTAATAAATATCTGAGGCCAGAAATGAACTCAGGAAGATGAGTCTACCTGACTACAGGCCTGGCACTCTATCCAATGTGCTACCTAGCTGTCCCTAAGAAATGACAAACAGGAGAAATTCAGAGAAATATGGGAAGATTTGTAAAGACTAATGCAGAGCTAAATAAGTAGAACTAGACAATGAAACAGATCACTCAAAGAAAACTGAACTCTAGAGAAAAAAACCAATGAAGATTTTAAATATCCTTGAAAGGTAAAGGACTACCACAACAGAATATTATACACAGTGTCAGATGTTTTGGGGTTGGTTTTTTGTTTTTTTTTTGTTACCAGAGACAGTTCAATGTGGCAGAAGATGGGTAAAGATTATGATATAAAGACAAGAGATATAGATAAAATATAATTTTAAAAATTCACTGAAGGAGAATGGAGAAGAGATAATAAAACATACCTTCTCCTTCACAACAGAGAGATAAGGGACAATTAGGACAGACTGTGGCCTGTGAGAGTCTCAATTTTGAATGTATTAATGCTTAATTTTTTTTCTTTTTCAACATTTACAAAATGGTTCACAGGTGGGGGACGGGGGCAAAGACTGTTGAATGAATGCGATGTAGCATAGGTGGGTTTTTTAAAACTAATATCTTGAAACTGGCAAAGATGGTGCTGGAAATAACCAGTATGGGAGAGGTTATGGAAAGAAAGACAGAGAAGACATACAAAGTCCAGAAAATATATAAACTAAATAATTTTATTACTTCCACGTTAAATTCTATATATATTTTTAAAATATGATGTAATGGAAGTTTGCATTTTCAAAAATAATGTTTTGTTTTGTCTGCATATTTCATGCTTATTATTGACTCTTGATGATAAAAATAATAAGAATAGTATAATAAAGAAAATTAAATAATAAAAAGAAACTTAAAATTAAAAAAGGAAGACAGGAATATCAATGTCTTATTACTAGAGCTATGAATTTGTCCAACCATTTTGGAAAGCAATTTGGAATTATCCAAAGCAAGTGATTAAAATGTCATCCTCTGACCCAAAGATTGTACAACTAGAGGTGCGTGTTACAAGAATATCAACAGATAGGTCCTACATGGATCAAAATATTTCAAGTGAGCTAATATCTGTAAAAGTCCTTAGCACAATGCTAGGTACATAGAATAAATGTTTGCCTCATTTCCCCAAGACCCTTTTTCTAGTGACAGCTATAGAGCATAGTAGATACTGTATACACTGCTACTGCTGCTGCTACTACTACTACCATTTTTACTGTAGCTAAGGAACTAGAAACAAATTAGACAGACATTGACTGTGACAAAGATAAATTGCAACATATGAATGTAATGTACTATTAATAAGAGAAACAAAGAAAATGAAAAATACAGAAAAGCATGAGAAGACCTCGAAGAGCTAAGGCTGAGTGAACAAAACAAGGAAAGCAATATACACAATAGTTCCAACAACGTAAAAAACAAAAAACCTAAACTGCATAATTACGATGACCAAGACTGGAGATGAGAAAATGCACCTCCACAGGTAAGGAATACTACAATTCTTTCTACATCAGTGTGTGCAATATGCAATTACACTTCATTGGTGACCACTGCCCCTCGGACTAGAAGACAAGGGTGATATGCTCCAAAGCCTCCATCTAAGGCAAGGAGCCAGTTCAACCATCTCTGTTTCCTTCCTGGCTGAACCATCTGCACTTTGCCATGCCCCCTTGCTAGATACTTTCTCCCTCTTTCCTTGTCATCTTCTTTCACCTTCCTCCTGTATGCTGAGGGCTTCCCCCTGTTAACCTCCTTCTATTTTATATTTGTATCCCCAGCATGTAGAACATGCCTGGCACACAGCAGATGTTTAATATTTGTTTGCTGAGTGACTACATTGTCAGATTCAGTTGATAATCTTAGTTTTGCCAAACTTTTTTTTAAAAAAGCTTTTTTGTTCTTGTTACTGAGAATGGCTTTCTAGCTGTGTAAAGGGTGAAGCATATATTTAGAAACAAACAGGATATAAAATTGGAACATTTATTAATTTCTAAACTTTTAAAAAGGAAAAACTAATTAATTGAATTCAAATAAATGTTAGAAAATTTATATTAATATGGAAAAAATAAGCAGGAATAATATACAGGGCTTAAAAATGAACACATCCCATGGGACGGCTAGGTGGTGCAGTGAATAGAGCATCAACCCTGGACTAAGGAGGACCTGAGTTCAAATCTGGCCTCAGACACTTTACACTTACTAGTCATGCGACCTTGGGCAAGTCACTTAACCCCAACTGCCTGCCCTTCCCCCTCCAAAAAAAAAAAAAGGGCAAAAAAAATATATTAAAAATGGACACATCCCTAAAAGAAAACTGAATTCTGAATTGAAAAATCAATGATGGTCTTGGAGAAGAGATAAAGAAACATACCTCAAAGCAACATTGGGACTACAATAAAAGAATTTTGTTATGTACTTAAGAAGCAATCTCTATAATGAATGTTCTAGCCTTTTGTTAAGGGGGAAGATCAAAAACAGAATAAGGGGAAATGACTTAGTATTTCTCATATAAATAAGTGCTTAATAAATGCTTGCTGAACGTGGCAGAAACCTGGTCTCCCTTCAGGAAGATTTGGGTTCAAGTACTGCTTCTGATAAATCCCAGCTGTGTGACCCTGGGCAACTCACTTATCAGCACCTAAGTCAATTCTTTAAGACTATAAATTGTAGAGATGGTGCCAATCTGTACTGCCAGAGAAGTTCCTAATCAGGAGTTTCCCACACCAAGGAAATCCCAGGAACAATCCCCCCCTCAAAAAAAGTTTACCAAATTAAAGTTAATTTGTTAAAAATGTTTTATTGAGACTTAGGACTGGGGGGGGGGGCAGCTAGGTGGCGCAGTGAATAGAACACAGGCCCTGAAGTCAGGGGGGCCTGAGTTCAAGTCTGACCTCAGACACTTAACACAAAAATAAGCTGCGTGACCTTGCTCAAGTCACTTAACCCCAATTGCCCTCCCAAAAGGGAAAAAAATGGATTTAGGACTTCTGGGGTTTTGCTGTGCTTGTGTATCAAGCTGTCATAGAAATAACTTTTTCTGGAAGCGTGAAGAATTAGATGATATCCTTTATTTCATTCCATTAGGTTATCATTAACTTAAGAGTTATAATCAATTGAGTCTTCTTTGGATATTTCTATGACACGACTTTTGGTTCTATCAATTTGGGGTTATATTAAGCTACTTTTTACAATAAAAGTTAATTTTCTTAGCTGTAAGAAAGACAGAACTGACATCTGACTGCAACTGTTTAATAAAAAGCTCATTCAGGTATCACTATAACATAAAGGAGTAAGACTTTTTCTTATTCCTTAAGATTCAAAACACTAAGCTCACTGAGGAGATTCATTCCTTCAGAGTTAGACTGGAGCAAATGGAAGCTAGTGACTTTATGAGAAATCAAGATGCTGTTAAACAGATCCAAACAAATGAAAGATTAGAAGGCAATGTGAAATATCTCATGGGAAAAACCACTAACCTGGAAAAAAGATCCAGGAGAGACAATTTAAAAATTATTGGACTACTTGAAAGCCATGATCAAACAAAGAACCTAGAAATAACCCTTCAAGAAATTCTCAAGGAAAATTGCCCTGATGTTTTAGACCCAGAGGGCAAAATAGAGGTTGAAAGAATCCAGAAATCACCTCCTGAAAAAGATCCCAAAAAGAAACTCCCAAGAATATTATAGCCAGGTTCCAGAACTCCCAGATCAAGAAGAAAATACCACAAGCAGCCAGGAAGAAAACAATTCCAATATTGTGGAAACACAATCAGAATAGCCCAGGACCTGGCAGCTTCTACACTGAGGGATCAAAGGGCATGAAATATGATATTCCAGAGGGCAAAAGAGCTGGGATTAAAACAAGAATCACCTACCCAGCAAAACAGAATATCTTGTTTCAGGGGAAAATATGGTCATTCAGTGGAATAGAGGACTTTTAAGCATTCTTGAAGAAAAAACCAGACTTGAATAGAAAATCTAACATCCAGACACAAGAAGCAAGAGATGCCTGAGAAGGTGATCAGGGAAAAGAAATCAAAAGGAACTTATCAAAGTTGAACTACTTATATATTCCTACATGGAAAAACAATAACTGTGACTGATGAAACCTTTCTCACTATGAAAATAATGGAAGAAGGGGGTGTGGTCATATGAATACATATGTGAATGTGTGTGTATATGCTCATAGTTATATATGGATAGAGGGCATAGGTTGAATTTGGTGGGAAGGGATGATACTTAAGGGGTGAATTTAAGAGGTGAGAGAGGAAAGTGGAAAGAGGAGATGGGGAGAGACAGGGTAGGGTAAACTATCTCATGTAGAAGAAGCAAGGGGAAGTAGTTGCAGGGGAGGGGAAGAACAGGAAGGCAAAACCACATTCTCATTGAATCTGGCTCAGGGAGAGAATGACATACATACTAAATGGGATATCTCAACCTGCTGGAGAGTAGGAGGAAGGGGGATAACGGGGAATGATGGAGGGGAGGGCATTCTGGGGTGAAGGGAGGTTGGAAGTACCCACTATAGAAGAGGGACAGGATCAAAGTAGGGAATGGACCAGATGGGGGGTTGGATGGGTGGGAGGGAATTATAAGCAGCCTTTTACAATATATCTCCTATGGTAATGTTTTGCATAGCTATACACGTACAACACATACTGAACTGTTTATCTTCCCAGAGGGAATGAGTGACAAGGGAGGAAGGGAATGGATCTGAAATTCGAGGTTTTAAAATTAAATGTTTCAAATATATACAAATACTATTATTAATACTATTTTACATGTAATTGGGAGATAAGATGTGCAGGCATTGGGGCACAGAGATTCACCTTGCGCTAATGGCAAAGTTGAAGGGGATATGGGAGAAGATATGGGAGAGAGCAGATTGGATGAGGGGATATTTTGTGGGACTGCTATTCTGGGGTGGTGGGTAGGGGAAAAAATTGTAACTCAACATCTGGAGGAAATGAATGATGTAAACCAGAAATTAATAAAGCATTTGTTAAAAAAATGAAAGATTCAAAACACTAGATTAGATAAAATTTGAGCTAATCAAAGTAAAACAACTTTTTTAATCAAATGATAGCCAAAACCACAAAAATGAGGAGGCATAAAGGAACAGATGACAATGGAGAAAGGGAGAAAGAAAGTCTATTCCCATGTCATCCCAAATTTTAATGATCATACTGTCAGTGACGTACACTACAGTAGGTTCTAGAGAAGCTAATCCACACTCACAAGGAGCTCACATTCCAAGGGGGAACATAAACAAGTGCATGTAAAAATATATACAGTAGGGGGTGGCTAGGTGGTACAGTGAATAGAGCACCAGCCCTGGAGTCAGGAGGACCTGAGTTCACATCTGACACTTAACACTTACTAGCTGTGTGACCTTGGGGAAGCCACCTAAACCCAATTTACCTGCCTTCCCCACTACAAAAAAAGAGCAAAAAAAATGTATATTTATATATACACACACAGTACAAATACAAAGTTAATACAAATGTGTGTGTATACATACACATACATGTGTCCACTTATACACGTGTGCGTATATGTGTGTCCGTATATACATATACACATGTGTCCGTGCACACACACAGTTTGGAAGGGAGAGTACTTACTTAGCAGCTGGGGTTTCAGGAAAAGTTTCAGGCAGAAGATGGTATTTGAGCTGCTATTTAAAAAAGAAACTATGAAGCTAAAGTAAAGAGAAAGAGCATCCCAGGTATCTGAAATAACCAGTGCAAAAGGTATGCAGAGAGGAAATGAAGCTTTGTGTGAAGAAGAGACAGAAGAGACAGACACCACCAGTTTGGCTGGATCATAAAGCACAGGAGGGGAAAGTAATGTGGAATAAGATTAGAAAGCTAGATTTGGTGGCTTTAAAGGCAAAACTGTGGAGATTATATTAGATTCTAGAGTCTCAGTAGGAGAGTGAAATGATCAGAACTGTGCTTAAGGAAAACCACTTGTGATAGCACCATGGAAAATGTACTGAAGGTACAGAGAGATTTTAGCCAGCAAGACCAACAAGAAGACTGTTGTAATTGAGGCAAGTCATGATGAGAGTTTATTTCACACCCTGTATGAAAAGTTCGATAGGCAGATGGTGATGTGGGACTGAAACTCAAGGGAGAGTCAAGGACTGAAAATAAAGACATGGGAGGGTATTCAAAAGGAGAGTCGTCAGCATTTTCAAATGAAGCAAAAAGGTTAAGAAGGCTTAGGCCTAAGAAAACCCACCACCAGATTTGGAAATTAAGAGAGCTCTGGTAACTTTCAAGAGAATAATTTCAGTTGAGTCATAAGATCAAAAAGGCAGACTGTGAAGTGAGAGGAGAGGAAGTAAAAGCAATGAGTGTAGATAGCTCTTTAAAGAAGTTTGGCTGAGAGAGGAAGAGAAATATGACAATTACATGAAGGGATATTAGTATCTAATGAAAGTAAGGATGGGCATATCTGAAGACATTAAGGGAGAAATTAGACAACAGGAAGAGGTTGAAGACATGAGGTGAGGAGGGGGTGACAGAAGGAAGAATTTGCTGGGGAGACTGGAAGTTCAGATCAAAGTCTACTTGTATATGAGTTAGCCTTGACAACGATAAGAATCGCATTTTATCAAGGACTAGAGGGAAGAAGGAGAGAGTGGAAGATGACATCAAACAGTTTTGAGATGAAGAAAATCGGGGGGGGGGGATTAGAGTTCACTTGAATGCTCTCAATTTTTTTTTCAGTGAAGTAAGAAGGCAGGCCCTCAAACTGAGAGAAGAGAAGAAGGAAATATATGTAAAGGCTAGAAGAGGACGCTTGTAAATAGCTTCTGTGGGGAGTAAAATTGGGAATCAATTAGGGAGAACTAAAAGGAATACCTTTCTGCAAGTAAGAGCCCAGTCAAAGTTTGATAACATGAATTTATAATGTACCTAGTAATGTATTTCATGTGAAATCATTCTAAAAAGTATCATACTACTAGATCTAGAGGTCATCACTGAAAATCAGAGTATCTCAATGCTGGAAGAGGCCTTGCAGACCACTTAATTCAACCTACACCTTTACAAGAGACCCTACAAGTAGTTAATTACTTGAAGATATCTAGTATGAAAGACTTGTTACCTGAAGGCAACGCCACTACACTTTCAAATAGCTTTAATTGCTAGGATTTTTTTCTTTAAATATTATCTAAATTTGCTTCTTAGAAACTTCTACTTAACATTACTAGATTTGGTGGCTTTAAAGGCAAAATAGAGGAGATTATATTGGATTCTAGAGTCTGAGTAGCAGAGTGACATGATCACTGTTTTCCCAAACAAATAGGAAAGGAAAAGAAAATAAAAGGAAAAAGGAAATGTGACAAATATAAAGAAACTCAAGAGAAACAAAAAGATATGACACTAATTTTGAAGTATCAAAAATAGTTACAGTTTCCACTTAGTGACATTAGTTCCATTAATAGCTTATGCCTTTAGTCATTAACTAAAAATGTTAAATCTGCAGGTATCAAAGTCAAATTCACTGATTTGCAGATTTCTTTCTCCCTATCTCCCTATCCAGGAAAGTAGCTCAGTAACCACAACCATCAGTTCTTTTAGTACATTGCACTGTGGTTTGTCTGGACCTGAGTATGTGAAGTCTTCAAGGGCAGTGAGGTTCACTTGTGATAACCCTACTCATATCTCGAATTTCTTCCCCCTATTTATCTTCGGTATTTCAAAGTCCCAGTATGAAATTTTTCTACATCTCTCCTAGAACAAAGAAAATCAACCGTAAAGGCAGCTCAGTTACCTAAACTAGAAACCCCATCCTTCCTTTGATCTTTTGCTTCTCCATAGAACCATTTGTTAGATCTGGAAACAGTAAAATGAATTCTAATTACTCTTTGAAGATGACCCTTCAGAAAAATAGCATAGTATAAACCAGATACAGGCTATTAATGGAACTAATGTAATAAAGTGGAAACTGTAACTATTTTTGATATTTCAAAATTACTGTCATATCTTTTTGTTACTCTTGAGTTTCTTTATATTTGTCACATCTCCTTTTTCCTCTTATTTCTTTGTTCCTTTCCTATTTGTTTGGAAAAACAGTATAAAAAGCTTAAGTCACAGAACGGGAATAAAATCCAACTTAACCACACTAACAGCATTCTCATCTCTAGCATATGCTCCATCATCTGTTAAAGTCATGGAGAACTGAAACAAAAGCTTCATCAACATCAAGATCAAGTACATCAATTGCTACCTCCTAAATCTATAAGGAAAACAACCCTGTTAAAGAAGGAAAATGGTTTCATTCAAAAAGAAAAAAAAAGAAAATGGTTTCATTCAATAAGATTTGTTCTCTTAATCATTTATTGGTCCAGGTCTGAAAATGGTATTTTTCATCACAGTGAACTGTGCAAAAAGCTTTTCTAATCTATGAAAATTCAAATAAATTAAGGGTTACTGCTTTAAAAGGAGGAAAAAAAACTCATAGGAATCTTTAAAATATTAAGTTTCAATTCTATGAAAATTTAAACACCATTTTCCTGGAACTCATATGTTACTCAATGGAAAGTTCATCAGCACTTTGGTCTGTTTTTATAATTTCGAGCTGAGGGTAAATGAAATCCAAGGTAAATTTTATTTCTTTAGAAGCAGATCTGACAAAATAGTTATACAGAAAAGGTGGCTTACATGAGAAAGAATCTCTGGGGTATACATTAACAATTCGTCTTTTTATTATGAATGTGTTGTTTCTGGTGTATTTTCCAAATAACAAATGAAGTATCAAGATGTTTTCACAGGTAATGGAAATTTTTTAAAATGTATTACAAACTTCTCTGCCATACTGAAAAGACTATGGCAAACATCATATAATTGTTCAGTGTTATCATAAATAATCATTATTGTTTTCTCCAGTTTTTGAGGTATCTGTAACAGCAAGATGAGTGACAGAGTACTGAAGTGATCTTGCATAGTCCATGCCTAGAAAAAACCCTGTTATATACTTTGGTCAAGTTAAATGGCATTATATAAATAACTCACCTTATTTCTTTTAATCCCTCCCTCTGTATAACTTGAAGAATTTCTTTATGGCTCATGGGTGTATTGGGATATTTCTCCAGGACCTGTGGGGAAAAACATATAATAATAAACTGATTACTTCTCAATTTAATTATATTTCTGTTCAATATAAACTGAGGAATTTTGTACCAAAGTATGCTTGTCGAACTAAAAAGGAAAATCTAGCATGATAAATGATGTTTTAGTATCTTTCTTCATTCAATAACAAACACAACAAAATATGATATAGAAAGCAAAGGGGACTAGGGGGGAAAGCAGCTAGGTGGTGCAGTGAATAGAGTACCAGCCCTGGAGTCAGGAGGACCAGAGTTTAAATCTGGCCTCAGACACCTGACACACTTACTAGCTGTGTGACCTTGGGCAAGTCACTCAACCCCAACTGCCTTACCTTTCCCCCTCCAGAAAAAAAAAAGAAAGAAAGAAAGAAAGAAAGAAAGAAAGAAAGAAAGAAAGAAAGAAAGAAAGAAAGAAAGAAAGAAAGAAAGAAAGAAAGAAAGAACAAGTAGAAACCCAACTATTAGTTTGGATTTAAAAACAAAAAACAGTGAATAAGAACGTGGGGGAAAATCATGGTGCCTGGCACATAGCAAATGCCTACAGAATTGAAAATCAATGTCCTATCCAATTACAGTTTCTCTCTGGTTAGAAACCCACCCCCAAGTCTTGGCAAATTTCATGCCTTCCAAACCTATTAAAAAGTCAAGAATCCTTTAAAACCCCCAGTGAACTCAGGTATAATTCAAATGAATATTCTATATTAATATGAGTAATATATAACACAGTATAATCTGTCCTTGTGGACTTCCTCACCACTAAGATAAAATTTAAATATCAAAAGAATTCAAAATTAGAAAAAGAAAATAAGAAAGCAGTCACTAGAACCCAGTTTCTCAACTGTGTATGTGTGTGTGTGTGTGTGTGTGTGTGTGTGTGTGTATGTGTGTGTGTGTAATGGCCACCGTCTCCCATGACCCCCACCCCACCCATACAAACAATCTTGTGAAGTCTATGAATCCCTTCTCAGAATGTTTTTAAATACATTTTTGGGTTAGCAACAAAAAATCCTGAAGCTTTGCACAGTGCCTCCCCATACACAGGTGAGGTGAGCAGAGCCCAACTTTAACATAAAATTCAAAGTGAAGTAATGGGCTGAGGAAATGAGCAAACAACAAAAAGGAACTTGACCATAGAAAGCTAATGGTTGTTATCCTTCATTCTCAAAGAAAACCAAAACCACATCATTATGCTAAACTTGAGTTTCAATGTGTCTGACCATAGGTTGGGCACAAATAGTCCATGTGAACAATTAGAGTGGAATCTCCAGATTTGTGCATCTCCTATTTCCTTTGAGCTGCTTCAATTCTGCTTTGCTCATAAAATACAGGTCCTTCTTTGATGTGGGCATGCCAGGCTGAGTGGTCCTGTGCCAGTGTCTCCTATGTCACACAATCAATTCCAAAGTTCTTGAGAGAGACCTTGAGAGTGTCCTTTCAGCGCTTCTTCTGACGATCATGTTAACGCTTGCCCTGTGTGAGTTCTCCATAAAATAGTCTCTTTGGCAAGCATACATTTTACATTCAAACAATGTGGTCAGGCCATCAGAGTTGTGCTCTCTGAAGCAGAGTTTGAATGCCTGGCAGTTTAGATTGAGTAAGGACCTCAATGTCTGGTACCTCATCCTGCCAGGAGATCTTCAGAATCTTCCTAACACAATTCAAATGGAAACGATTCCGTGTCCTGGTATGGCACTGGTAGACTGTCCAGATTTCACAGGTATACAACAATGGGGTTGTACACAACGGCTCTCTAGACCTTCAGTTTGGTAGTCAGTCTAATACATCTTTTCTCCCACATCCTCCTTTGGAGTCTCCCAAACACTGAGCTAGCTCTGGCAATGTGCGTGTCAACCTCACTATCAATGTGTACATGCCTGGAAAGCACACTACCAAGGTAAGTGAACTTATCCACAGCATCCAAAACTTCTTCATCTGCTATAACCACTAGTTCTATATATGGATGGTGTGGTGGTGGCTGAAGGAGCACCTGTGGTTATTTTGGTATTAACGGCCAAGGGTGCAGCTAGGTTGCTCAGTGAATCTAGAACCTGCCCTGGAATCAGGAGGACCTGAGTTCAAATCCAGCCTCAAACACTTAACACTTACTAGCCCTGTGACCTTGGGCAAGTCACTTAATCCCAATCGCCCTGCCTTCCCCCCTCCAAAAAAAGAAAAAAAAAAGTGTTAAGCCCAAATTAGCACAAGCAGCAGAGAATTGATCCATACTTTGTTGCATCTTAGCTTCAGAGGCTGCACTGAGTACACAATCATCTGCAAACAGAAAATCATGCACCAGCACTCCCTCCATTTGGGTCTTGGTTTGTAGCCTTTTCAGACTAAAGAATTTACCATCAGTGTGCCAGCTGACCTTGATGCCGTACTCATTCTCACTGAAAGCATCTGACAACATCACACTAATAAAGAACACAGGAGAAGCACCCAGCCTTGTGTCACTCCTCTGGTGACTAGGAGGGCACGAGAGCACTGTCCATTATCTAGAACCTGGGCAAGCATGTCATCATGAAACTGATGTACAATGCTGGTGAACTTCTCTAGGCAACCAAAGTTTGACACAATTTTCCATAATCCCTCACAACTAACAGTATCAAAGGTCTTGGTCACATTTCTGTTCTTCTCCTGGCATTTCTCCTGGAGTTGTTGGGCAGCAAACACCATATAAACTGTTCCTCAGCCCTTTCTGAAGCCACACTGGCTCTCAAGTAGATGACCATCTTCCAGATGAAGGATGCCATTAGGTTCCTTTCATGTGGCAAAGCTCCTGGTGCTGATTCTATTCCAGCTGAGATTTACAAGGTAGGGGGTCCACTGCTCATACAAAACCTGACTAAAATATTTTCAGGTTATATGGTAAGAGGAAATTATGCCCCAGCCAAGAGTTCAAGAATGCCTCCATTGTCCATCTCTATAAAGATAAAGGAAATAGACTGTCCTGTGACAATCACAAAGGAGTCTCTCTCTTAGTCATTGCTGGCAAAATTCTTGCCAGAGTCTTCCTCAATAGAAAGCTAATATGGAGGCGGGGAAGACCAAGCCATAAATCCAGAAGATAACAATGTGAAAAAAGCTACAAGCAAAGCCTCAAAGAAAGAAAAAGTTATGCTGTGTAAGAGCTAGTTAATTCTGTAAATTCAGAAGAGGCCAGAATAACTAAGTTTATTAATATCCCTTATCTATATCATGATTTGTATCCTGGAATCTCTTTTTATTCTCTAACCAGTAAAGACAAGTCATATATCATATAGCAACATATTATGACAATAAACTACCAAGGACAGAGTGGAAGAAAATACTGCTGGAAGAAAGCTATTGCTAGAAAAGTTCTATGTGAAAGAAGTCCTCCCTTTAGTGCCTGCAGATGGCCATCACCAGTCATCCTGACCTATGTCTTGCCACTGGACTCAGATGACTCAGAAGAAAGTGGGACTGATGACTTTGCCCAGTTCTGCCTTACTTAAATCCAATTCATTTGCAAGTCAAGACATCATCAAGCTGATATCCTCAACCCCTGACGCCCTCCAACTGCGGGACTCAGTTCTTTCGCAAAACGAATATCAAGTTTGCAGATAAGTTTAAATTTTAAAAATTCGGGGCGGGGGGAGGTGGAACCAGGGGAGAGACATTAGTCCCCTTCCAGGATGAAGGAGAAAAACAATAGCAGAGTGGTGGAAGAGAGAGAACATAACATGTAACCTACATTCACACACACACACACACACACACACACACACACACACACACACACACACCTTAAAGCAGAGTACAAGGCACATGACTTGTAAAAAATAAACTGAAGTAAATATAAAATGGGCTCTACTTGACCTTCAATGATGGATTCACATATTAACAATTAATTTAGAAATGAAACCAAATGCTATGTAATTAGCTTGGCCCAGAAAAAGATCAGAACATGCACCTTCCTTCCAGAGTTAGAAACCATGAGCACAGTACAGTATTGTCAAACCTGGCTTATTTCAAAACTTTGCTAAATTTTTTCTCCTCTTTTATTCTGTTACATGGGTTAGATTGGTGAGTAGGAGAGGTGGAGAAGAATATATTTGGAAACAAAAGGCACGTCTAAAAACAGTATCAGTTTCTTTAAAAAAAAAAACAATGATTTTACAGGAGATAAAAACATTAGCAATTTTTGATACTCTGACAGGAAAAAGTTTTGATGAGTAGGTTCTGTATGATAATCACATGTCTGGGTCATATAAAGGATATAGATTTGTTACCATGGCATGATAGAGTGCTCAATTTGGCAACAGAGAAACTGGGTTTAAATTCAAACAGCTACTTACTGCCTGGGGGGTGACCTTGAGAAAACAGCTTAACTTCTCTGGGTCCTAGCTTTAGCATTTGTAAAATTAAGAATGATGGACCAGATCTCCAGGACCTTTCTAGTTAGAACCTGTTAACTATAACTGTTAGAGGTTATTATTTCTGTATTGTATACTTTGTTTTCATCTGGTTAGCAGTACCAAAACTTTAAAGTTTTACCCAAATAATACATATGGGATGAATGCACTAATCTTCCTTCTAAAAGATGCACCACAGAAAAACAGAAATAACTTTTTTTGATAGCCATCATAGCCCATAAACAACCTTCAAAGAAAAAATTATTATTCAGTTGGTAAAAACACTTTTTATTTTGGACAGCTGGCAGGTAACAGTAATGAAAGTAACATCGGGGGCAGAGCCAAGATGGAAGAGTAGAAACAGCACTTCCCCAGGCACTCCTGCCCAGACCACTTCCAAAACATAGAAAAGGGGACTCTTAACAACTTCTGGAGCTCCAGAACCCACAAAATGACATAGAGAAGCTAACCTCCCACTGAGGACAGCGCGGCAGCCCAGCAGAGAGCGGCCAGCAGAGCTCTCTGGGAGCTGAGCCCAGGCCTGCATGAGTCAGAGGTTTTAGCACCAGGACGTCCAGACCAGCAGCCAGCTGGAGGACCCCAGAACACCAGCAGCTGTGGTGTTTCCAGAATTATCAATACATAGATGCCTAGGAAAAAGTGAGAGGTCAGTGTAGTATGGACTTTGGGATTGGCTGGGAGAGCAGATCGGCCTCTTTCCCTGGGAGCGAGAAGCCACTGAGTAGATGTGGCACAGCCCCCATGTTGCAGCTTCAGTTCCTGGCCTGCGGACTGTAGGAGGACCAGCTATCAGTCTGGGAAGGGAGAGCGGTGGGGGGGAAACAAATCGCTCTTGCTTTAACCTTCTTGGATCTGGACTGCGGTCTGGGGTGGCGGTCTTGGGGTGTGTAACCAGCTTGCCAGAGAGTGTGGGGGCTTCAGAGAGGGCACCCAACTAATACCTCCAGCAGCTGAAGAAACCCCAGTGTTTAGGATGGAAGTCCCCCTGGCTGGTGGCAGAGTCCTACTGTGGCAACAAGCCCAAGTCAAGTAACTGAGTGACAACATGCCTAGGCAAAGGAAACAAAATAAACAGAAAAATTCAACCTTAGGCTCCTATTTTGGGGGCAAAGAGGATCAAAGCATGGAACAGGAGGAGGCCTGTGAGGTCAGAACTCCTGCACCAAAAGCCCCAAATGAAAATACGAGCTGGTTACAGGCCATAGAGGACCTTAAGAAGGATTTTAAAAACTAAATAAGTGGAGGAAAAACTGGGGAGAGTAATGAGAAAGATACAAGAAAAATATGAAATGAGAGTCAACTGCCTGACTGAGGAAAATAACACCTTAAAAAATAGACTAATTCAAATGGCAAAAGAGGCAAAAAGGCAATGAGGAGAAGAATACCTTAAAAAGCCAAATTTGCCAGATGGAAGAAAAATCTCAAAAGCTCGCTGAGGAGATTCATTCCTTCAGAATTAGACTAGAGCAAATGGAAGCTAGTGACTTTATGAGAAATCAACATGCTGTTAAGCAGATCCAAACAAATGAAAGAATAGAAGGCAATGTGAAATATCTCATGGGAAAAACCACTGACCTGGAAAATAGATCCAGGAGAGATAATTTAAAAATTATTGGACTACATGAAAGCCATGATCAAAGACAGAACCTAGAAATCATCCTTCAAGAAATTCTCAAGGAAAATTGCCCTGATGTTTTAGAACCAGAGGGGGAAATAGAGGTTGAAAATCTACCAATCACCTCCTGAAAAAGATCCCAAAAAGAAAACTCTTAGGAATATTATAGCCAGGTTCCAGGATTCCCAGATCAAGAAGAAAATATTACAAGCAGCCAGGAAGAAACAATTTCAATATTGTGGAAACACAATCAGGATAACAGAGGATCTGGCAGCTTCTACACTGAGGAATCAAAGGGCTTGGAATATGATATTCCAGAGGGCAAAGAAGCTGGGATTAAAACCAAGAATCACCTACCCAGCAAAACTGAGTATTATGTTTCAGGGGGAAATATAGTCATTCAGTGGAATAGAGGACTTTCAAGCATTTTTGAGGAAAAAACCAGAGTTGAACAGAAAATCTGACATTCAGATACAAGAAGCAAGAGAAGCTTGAGAAGGTGGACAGGGTAAATAAATCATAAGGAACTTAGCAAAGTTGAACTATTTACATTCCTACATGGAAAAATGATAACTGTAACTGATGAAACCTTTCTCAGTATGAAAATAGTTGAATAAGGGTATATGGGCATACGAATACATATGTGAATGTGTGTGTATGTGTGTACAGGCATACATAATTAGAGGGCACAGTTCGAATTTAATAGGAAGGGATGATACTTAAATGGTGAAATCAAGAGGTGAGAGAGGGGTATAACAAGAGGAGATGGGGAGAGACAGTATGGGGTGGACTATCTCATATAGAAGAGGCAAGGGAAAATGGTTACTAGGGAGGGGAAGAACAGGAAGGCAAAAAGGCAAAACCTTGTTGTCATTGAATTTGGCTCAGGGAGAGAATGACATACATACTAAATAGGATAGCTCACCCTCCAGGAAAGTAGGGGGTAAGGGGATGAGAGGAGGGATGATGGAAGGGAGGATGGGAGGGAAGGGGGGGAGGGAAGTTGGAAGCACCTACTTTTGAAAAAGGACAGGATCAAAGTGAGGAATAGACCAAGTGGGAAGTGGGATAGGAGGGAGGGAAATATAGTCAGTCTTTTACAATTTATCTACTATGGTGGCGTTTTGCATAGCTACACATATACAACATACACTGAATTGCTTGTCTTCCCAGAAAGGGTGGGTGACAAGGGAGGAAGGGAATGAATCTGGAAATTGAAGTTTTAAAATCAGATGTTTTAAAAATATATAAATATGGGGCAGCTAGGTGGCACAGTGAGTAGAGCACCAGCCCTGAAGTCAGAAGGACCTGAGTTTGGATCCAGCCTCAGACACTTAACACACACAAACACCTAGCCGTGTAACCTTGGGCAAGTTACTTAACCCCAATTGCCCTCCAAAAAAAAAAAATATATATATATATGTATATATATGTATATAAATACTATTATTAATACTATTTTACGTATAATTGGGAAATAAGATATCTAGGCATTGGGGCACAGAGATTCACCTTGCCCTGCTGGAAAAATCGAAGGGGGTATGGGAGAAGATATGGGAGAGAGGAGACTGGATGAGGGGATATCCTGTGGGACTGCTATTCTGGGGTGGTGGGTGGGGGAAAATGGGGAAAAAATTGTAACTCAAAATCTGGCAGAAATGAATGATGTAAACCAAAAGTTAATAAAGCATTTGGGGGAAAAAAATAGAAAGTAACATCAGAACCAAAATAAGCAGGTTACTATTACATGGTACTCACCCATTTTGAAATCCAATTTCAAAACAGGGGTCTGTGAACCACTAAAATCTTAGAGCAGCGGGGCGGCTAGGTGGCGCAGTGAATAGAGCGTCGGCCCTGGAATCAGAAGGACCTGAGTTCGGAGCCGGCCTCCGACACTTAATCCGCACAAACAAAAACCTAGCCGTGGAACCTTGGGCAAGTTACTTAACCCCAATTGCCCTAAAGGGGCGGCTAGGTGGCGCAGTGAGTAAGAGTGCCGGCCTCGGAGTTTGGATGACCCGAGATCAGATCCGGCCTCAGAAAATGAGCACCCACGCATCAATAATGACTAGCCGTGTAACCTTGAGCAAGTTACTTAACCCCAATTGCTTAAAAAAAAAAAAAAAAATCTTAGAGCAGTAAACACACCTGAGACCTTGTCAACCACCACTATCACCCATACTGGAAAGTTTGATTTGTATCATGTGTGTTACATGCACCAACTTAAGAGAATAAATGTATATATAAGGGTCCCAAAATGTAATCTCAGGGGAAGAGATTCCATAGAGAGACAGCAGCAGTTTCACTGTAATGGTCTTATCAATATATCAGCCAACCAGTATGCATTAAGTATCTGCTATGTGCCATACACTATGCTAGGTAATAAGGATAAGAAAAAAAAAGGACAGTCCCTGTTCTTAAATTTTTATTTTCAATTGTGGAGATGACATATGTATAATATAAACATACAGAGAAAATACAAAATAAGTACAAGGTAATTAAGGTTGTTAGAGAGGGAGGTCACTAGCAGTTGATGGGACTTAGAATGACCTCATAGAGCATGAGGCAGTACCTAAGCTAAGCTTGGAAAAAACATATTTTATGAGGCAAAAGAGAAGAAATAATAAGCATTCAGAGTGATAAGGACGACCAGTGCAAAGGAACAGAAATGGAAGATGGAATACCAAATATGAGGAGAAGAAAGAAAGGCAATTCTGTGGAAAGGTAATATGTAGTAAAACTAGAAAGATAGGTCAAGTGTAGGAATTCTTAACCTAGGGTCCATGACATTTTTTATACAAACTATTTTTATAACTGTCAAATATAATTGGTTTCTTTTGTAATTCCATGTATTTAAAAACATTATTCTGAGAAAGTTCATAGCCTTCACCAAAAAGCCACAGGACTTTCAGGACCCTTGGCCTAATGGACATTAAAATGCTAGAATCCCTAAAACCATTTCTCTATGGTGATATAAAAAGGCACTGTATATCAAAAACTATAAAGACAAATTTATAAAGGCATCTGATTCCAGTTATTCAAGAATGTAGAAAAAACATGGTTCATTGGCAAACATGCTACAACAATATGGCTGTTCAAAGAACACCATGTGGTAGAAAAAGTATTCAAGAGAACATCTGACAGCAGGCATTGTGTCAAGAATAGAACTGGAGTGTGACTTCTTGGGGTGGGGGTGGGGCAGAGAAGGTCTATAGTTTCATAATTGAATTGCTGTAGTGAAGAGTCATCTATAGCAATTCGTAACTATCAGACTGGCTAACGGGACAGAAAAGGAAAATGACAAATGTTGGAGGGGACTGTTGGTGGAGTTATGAACTATAACCAATTGCAACCAATCTTAAGAACAATTTGAAACTACGCACAAAAGGCACATCCTTTGACTCAATACCACTACTAGGTCTGTATCCCAAAAAGATCAAAGAAAAGGGGAAAGGACCTATTTTCTTTTGAGGTTTATTTTTTAAAGAAAAGTATTTATAGTAGCTCTTTCTGTGGTGGCAAAGAAATGGACATTGAGGGGATACCCATCAATCGGGGAATGGCTGAACAAGTTGTGGTGTGTAATGAATGTATGCATGCATGTATGTATATATGTATGTACACACACACACACACACACACACACACACACACACACACATACACACCGAGAGATATGATTAGGATAGAATTCTATGGTGCTATAAAAATGACAAGCAGTATAGTTTCAGAGAAACCTGGGAAAATTTAGATGAACACATGGAAAATGAAGTAAACAGAACCAGAACACTGTACACAATAATAGCAATATTATATAAGGTTAATCAACTGTGAAAGACTTAGCTACTCTGATCAAGACAATGATACAAGACAATTCCAAAGGACCTATGATGAAAACTACTACCCACCCTGCAGAAAGAGAAATGATGAACTCTGAATGCAGAATGAAGAATGTTTTTTAAACTTACTTTGCTTTTCTTGGGATTTTTTTGGTCGGTTTTTCTTTTTCAACCTGGCTAATACAAGAATGTGTTTTGCATGACTTCACATGCATAATCAATATCAAATTATTTGCTTAGGCAAGGAGGGGGAAGATACAGGAAGGAGAGAATTTGAAACTCAAAATTTTGGAACTCAAATTATTAAAAAAAAAATCAATGTTAAAAAATTTTTGCATTTAACTGGGAAATATTTAATGAAATAAAAATTGGAAAAATTAAAAATAAATTTTAAAAAAGTCACCCATAGACATCAACTAGACTCAGGTTCTTAATATTAATAGTCTGGTTCTACTACACTAACTAGTTTTCCAAACTTGAACAATTAATACTTTAACCTTCTCTGGGCTCAGGAAGGACAGGTTTCTTGTAGAGGTAGGGCACCAGGGAGACTTTGATGTGCTGCTTATTTTTTCCCCCTCTTTTTTTATTCAGTTATAAGAGATGTTTCTCTGGGAGAAGGTGAGAAAAGAGGGTGAGGAAGACAGAAGGGGCAGAGAAGCAAATAAATACTGAGAAAGAAAAAGATAATAAAACTTTTTTTTTTAAATGAAGAGACTGGGCTCAGTCTTTAAAATTTTATGACTGATACTAACACTAGAAAGAAATGGCTACTACTGACTAGAGAAATGCAAATCAAAACAACTCTTGGGAACCACACCTCACCTGTCAGATTAGCTAACAAGACCAAACAGGAAAATGATAAATGCTGAAGAAGATGTAGGGAAATTGGAACACTAATACATTGTTGGTTGAGTTGTGAACTGATCCAACCATTCTGTAGAGCAATTTGGAACTATGCCCAAAGAGCTATAAAAATGTGAATACCCTTTGACCCAGCAATATCACTTCTAGGGCTGTATCCCAAAGAGGCCATACAAGTGGGAGGAGGACTTGTAGTTGCAAAAATATTTATAATAGCTTTTTGTGGTGGCAAAGAATTGGAAATCAATGGGATGCCCATCGATTGGGGAATGGCTAAACAAGTTGTGGTATGTGAATGTAATGAAATAATATTGTGCTACTGGGAAGAAATGAGAAGCAGATAGACTTCATAATAACCTGGAGAGACATATATAAACTGATGGTGAGTAAGGGGAGCAGAAGGAGGAGAACATTGTACACAATTACAGACACATAGTATCTGTGATGACCAACTCTGATAGACTGGGCTCCTCTCAGTAATGCAAGGCTATAAGACAACTCCAAAAGACTCATGATGGAAAGGGCTATCCACATCCAGAGAAAGAATTACTGAGTCTGAATGCAGATTGAAGCAAACTACTCGCTCTCTCTCTTTTTTTGTTTTGTTTCTTCTTTCTCATTCATTCCATTGGTTATAATTATAATTCTTCTTTACTTAACTAATATTCAATGTGAAGGTATCTGTAGAATCTATATAGTACTACATGCCGCCATGGGGGGGGAGGGCAGAGGAGAGGAAGGAGGGGAAAACTTGGAACTCAAAAGCTTGTGGAACTGAATGTTGTAAACTAAAAGTAAACAAATTTAAAAAAAAAGAAATGAGCCTTGTGACCTTGGGCAAGTTACTTAACCCCACTTGCACTCCAAAAAAGAAAAAAAGAAAAGAAAAGAAGAAATGGCTAAGACACAGATCAAGAGAAGTCAATCCCTTCTCCATTTTTTATTCCCTCTGCCAAAAGAGGTAAGTAGTATACAAAGTCCAGAAAAATCAAGTCAAAGAAAAAGCCATAACACATAACATTTAAGGGACTGATACTTAAGAGAGCAGTATCTCCAGAAAAGTGAGGAATCACAATTATATCCCAAGAGGCTGATATGTGAATTGGAAGTAGGAAAGTGGAGGTAAATTTTTGATACTGTTAATCAACAAATCATTCTCAATATCCACTCGTTAGATAAATGAACAATTATGACCTGATTTTACTTGACACATCACTGTGTTATTAAAAAACAAACTTTCTCAGGATAATAAGCCTCAGAACTCTGTCTTTGGTCCTTTATTGTTCTTACTAAATAACATTTACCTCTCTTAGGGATTCAGTTACCACCAAATATTTCTCTATTCCTAAGTTAAACTCCTCAATAAAAAAAGAAATAAAAAACAAAAACAAACAAAAAAAAAGCCACATCACCTACAAATTACCTCTGAAAATACCAAATCTAGGCCCAACATTTACTCATTTGCATTTATAATGCTGACCTCTAATGTTCTCTCTCTAGTCTTCTATCAATAGTCCTCTATAGGAATATATCCACTGATACAGTATTACAAAAATACCATTTCTTCTAGTCTCAAACACATATTCCTAACATGATAATGGAAAAAAAGGAGGGAGGGCCTTAAAAGACTGTAAAGAGAATGGGAATTTGAAGATCTTCCCTGCCCCTTTATAGACCTAGGGGGGAGTTTGAAGACCTCCTCTGCTTTGAAAGTAAACTCTGCCCTCTAATAGGCTGAATGTGATCACATGGAGCCTGTGATGGAAGGAATTTGCTGAAAAGTACAGCAGAGCCCACAGGAAGCTTCCCTGCTGTGAAGATAAACTCTATCCCCTAATAGGCTAAATATAGTCAAATGGAGCCTATGGTAGAAGGAGTCTGCTGAAGGGAAGCAGGGCCCAGAAGAAACTGGTAGTCAGAGCTAGCGAGATGGTGAGGGAAAGAGTACGCTCAGACAAGGAATCAGATTGGCTTATGAGTAGATATTGATCTTGTATTGGTTCATGGAAAGGCTGACAGATGCTGTGGCTCTCAGCATTATTATGGCTTCTTAATATCTTCAGTACTATAATGGAATCAGCTCACTGGTTTGGGGATTTGGCTTTCTAGTGTCTAAATAAATGTTTCAGTTCTGTCCTCTACCTGGAGAATCTGCTTTGTTTTGCAATCAAACATCATGCAATATTTATAGTCACAGTCTTAACTGTGGTCACGGGTACTGTAAATATTGCTTTGACGTTACAAAGACCCAGAGGTGTACTAAGAATATCTAAGCAGTATATTTTGTTGGAGCAAAGACCTGGAAACAAAATAGGGAGGTGCCACCAATCAGTGAATAGCTAGAAAATTATAGCATAGGAATACAGGGTATTAAGATTTAATAGCTTAGGGGAGGCTAGGTGGCGCAGTGAGTAGAGCTCCGGCCCTGGAGTCAGAAGGACCTGAGTTCGGATCTGGCCTCAGTCACTTAACCCACACAAACAAAAAAAAGCCTAGCCATGTGACCTTGGGCAAGTTACTTAACCCCAATTGCCCTAAAAGGGGCAGCTAGGCGGTGCAGTGAGTAAGAGCGCTGGCCTCGGAGTTGGGATGACCCGAGATCAAATCCGGCCTCAGAAAATGAGCACCCACACATAAATAATGACTAGCCATGTAACCTTGAGCAAGTTACTTAACCCCAATTGCTTAAAAAAAAAAAAGATTTAATAGCTTAAAATGTCAAGACTTCTGAGACATGCTATATAACGGAATATTACTGAGCAATAAGAAATGATGAATGACAGTAACAGAGAAACCCAAGAAGACTAGTGTGAAATGATAAAGTGAAACGAGCAGAACTGGAAGAGCAATTTATATAATGACTGCAATAATGTAAGAAGAATTATTTGAAAGACTTAATAATTGATCAACATCATTATCAATCATAACTTCAGAAGACCACTGATGAATCATGTTGCCTACCTCCTGGCAGAGAAGTGACAGACTAGACTAGTGTAGAATGAGACATATTTTCAGGCACAGCTAATGTACAAATTTGCTTTGTACAAGTATACTTGTTTATTTTAAGGGAGAACTTCTATAGAGGAAGGAAGCTGGAAAAGTGGCACAAACAAAATAGCAAAAAAAAAAATAGAGCATCAATGGAACATTTTACACAGAAGAGAACAGAAGGAAATTCAGAAGCTAAAAACAGGTAAGCAAAGTAGTTCATGACTTATTTTTATAATAAATAAAAGGTTTTTTTAAAAAGGGGGAGAATCTGTTCTTATATAATGGAAAAAAATCTGAATTTTAGAGCCAAAGGAGGTAGCAAAAATGATATAATTCACTTAAGTCTCAATATCCTCATCTCTAAAAGCAGTACCAACTTCACAAAGTTTTCTTGATGATTGACTATAGTACAACTTAAAGTCTGTAAGACTCAACTATGATTCTAGTACTTAGCACAACAGGTATTTAGTAATGTTTGTTTAATCTGAATTTCCTCACAAGTATCAATGTACCAACCAGTGGTACCTAATATACAAAGCCTCCAACCTCAAAAACAATAGGGAATCATCAAATCATAACCATTCTTCTTCTGTAATAAACATCCTAAGAGTTAATAAATTCATTTTTACTGTAATCTGCTTGCTTGTTTCTGATTCCCATGCATCTTTTGCTTAGAAAGCCTTTCAGATGAAGAAACTAAAAACAAAAACTACATAAGCCTCGCTAGCCTTCAGGCTTCCATGAAATTTTCCACTCTCCAGCAGTGTCTCATTTCTAAGTACTTATATCACTGCCATCTTCGGTCTTTTCACTACTATGGAAACATATTACACATTTCCACCTTCATAACTTATATGAACCAACAACTGGAAAAGGAGTCAGCCTGCTTCTCCTAGATTGATCTATCCCTGGCTTAGTGGACAAAAGTTGAGACCGACATATAAAGTACAATTCATATTTAAAAGGGTAGAAGGGCAAAGAATCTAACCAAAACTGTCAAAATATTTTGACTGTCAGGGAAAAAAATAGGTAGTTCATGTTTTTCTGCACACATGAATCTAGATTTTTTTCAAAGAAAAATTTTTTTATTTTCCGTTATGAAGATATTGCATTTGATGTGCAACATTTTCAAATGATGCAGTGGAAAGGTTTTCTTGAGAATAGAGGGAAAAGAACAAATTTTAAAAGGCCCCTTCCAGGAAGGAGAATACAATACTTTTGTATTGAATTATTTCACTATTCAAAAAGTGCTGAAATTGTCAAATAACTAGGTTTAGAAAAATTATCCTAGAATCACAGGTGTGTGAAAGGAACCGAACCACAACTTATATTGAGGTTCTAGGTCTCCACAAATACCATTGCCACCTGCTTCTGACAAAGGAAGAAGCTCACAGAGTAGGAAGACAACAAAGAAAGGAGACACTACTTCCATAATTAATGAGGGCTAAGTTCCATCCTTAGAGAAATAACCTACTAAATACAACTGCAGGCTGGCAGGCAGGATACAAAACTGCATGTGGCCATGTAGCTTTTGAGAATGCCACAATTAAATATCTCTCTCCCAGTTCAGTGTAAACATTGAGGAAATAGTTTCTAAAAGCTGCTAAAATGTGTCAACTTGGAGGAGGAAGCATATCCTAACTCTGGAAAAGATTTCTCTTCCCCTTAGGAGTTAAAAATTACAATTACAAGTTCTAGGGTTAAATATTTATCATAAGCAGTGGATTTATATAAAGATATAAAAGGCTATTTAAGGTAAAGGTTTGGGAGTATCAACACTGGCATCAGGTAGATGACAGACCCAAATATGATAACCGGCAAGAGCACCATCTGCTGGTAATTGATACTCAAGAAACAGGAAGCCTGGAAGCTAGAAATAATTTAGGTAAGAAAGTGAAACTGCATAAAGTCAGAGCAAAAAAAAGTGTGTAATACAAATAAGCATTTTAAAAATTCTTTAATATTTTTAAACACTTAAGTTAACTGTATTTAATATTCCCAACTTAATGGTCTTTTCTCAGTCATCCTCCTTTCTGAGCTCTCATCAGCAGCTTTTCTTTCTTTCCATGAGGAAAGCCTCTCCCCTGCCTAACAACCTCTCTCTTAGTTTTTCTTCCTACCTGATAGTTCCTTCTCAATCAGATCTGTATCTTCCCTCTCCCTCTCCCCATTCACTAAACACAAGTGCTTTCCCGTCCCTTAAAATCTGGTCCTAGGCCTTCCTCTCTGCTTTTTCCATGTTTGCTCTGTTGCTGAGGTCAGCTCTTAACAATCATCAATCTATACTGATAATTTCCAAGTCTACATTCCCAGTCCTAATCTCTTTTCTGGACTCCCATCACACAATGCCATCTGTCTACGATACATCTTCACCTAGATGTCCCAAAGGCACTTGAAGAAAACTCATCGTGTCCAATAGAGATCTTTCTTATTTCCCTCTGGACTACTTTTCTCTTCCAAACTTTCCTCTCTGTTGAAATCACCTCTAACTCACAGGTTCACAACCTCGAAGACATTGAGCCTCTTTGTCACTGATAATTCAAATTAAAATTAATTGAAATAGGAACTTTAGAAAAGTAGCAGTATATAAATTAAATGCAAATAAACCATCAGCTTTTTAAACATTACCAACTAAACCCAAGAGAAAAAGAAGAAAGTCCATTCAAAGAAAAGGAACAGGGGGCGGCTAGGTAACACAGTGAATAGAGCACCGGCCCTGGAGTCAGGAGGATCTGAGTTCAAATCCATTCTCAGACACTTAACAAAAAACTAGCCATGTGACCTTGGGCAAGTCCCAATTGCCCTCCAAAAAAAACAAAGAAAAGGAATAATACACAATGTATAAAATATTGGGGGCATGCCTACCAAGACAAACAGGAACTATACACAGTTAGTTTAAAAAAAAAACAGACCTAAATAACTGGAGATATTATTTATGAATGGGCAATGCCATTAATAAAACTGACAGTACTAGGTAAATCGATGTCAATAATCAGTGTCATAACAATCAAAGTACTGCCTTAAAAATATAGAAAAAATGATTTTTTTTCATCTGGAAGAGGAATCTAAAGTTGAATGGATATTTTTGCTTGTTTTAATTTTCCTTCCCCTTAATTCTTCTTCCTCCAAGACAATACTTTATCTCAAGGATTAGTTTTGCTTTAACTACTTTGATGCAACCTACTTGGATCTCTTCCCCCAATTCATATCCCATTGCTATTCGTTAACCTTTTCCCTAGTTTTGAAGTTTTACATTTTTATTTCTTTTATTTGACATTTCATCCTTCTCTCTTCCCCCTTGCAGTTAAAAATCCATTCCAGCCTGTTTCAGCTTTTGTTACTTCCTGCCCCCCGCCGCACCTTTTTCTATTCGTTCTTTTAACTAATTCTCTTTCCTTCCTGACTACTCTGAAATCTTATTTTCACATTCATAGTCTATATATTTATTTATTCTATCTTTCATTTCCTTTTTGCTCCTATGGGCTTAAAATTTCTTAAGTATCTATGAAGTATGACCAATTCTAATCAATTTCTAGATTATCACCTTTCCAGATCTTGCCTTATCATCTTTTTCTATTGTCCCTAATTCTCAGAATGATCAATTCGTGATTAGATAGAAAGAGGAACTGCCTCTCATTACAAATTACCCTACGTCACAAATCTACAATTCATTCTCATGACTGTGCTGTTTCACATACGAAAGAAGAAAACATAATCCTAACTCTTACAATTATGTATGTGAAGAACTAAACAATCTACTAAAGCAAGACTGGCACCATGGACAAAAATTCTGGATCTGGAGCCAGGAATACTTCAGTTCAAATTCTGTCTCAGCATATACTAGCCATGGGATCCTGGGCAAGTCACTTGACTTGCCTCAGTTAACTATTCTGTAAAATGGGGATAAAACAGCACCTACAGTGCTATTTACAATGTTATTTTTAAGGACCAAATGAGATAATATAATGTATATATACAAAAGTTATTTATGAATCTTAAAGTATTATATAAATGCTATTATTATTACTACTATCACAAAACTAAAGAATGGCAAAATGGATACGAAAACAAAACCCCACAATCTTTTGCTTACAAGAAATACATCTAAAAAGGAAAGACATATAATCGAATCAAAAGGAAAGGCTAAAATAAACTTTAATGTGCATCAGGTGAATAGTTGCAATCACACTTGACAAAGCAAAAATTTTAATTTGCCATATTAATAAACAAGGGAATTATATCATGCTTAAATAAACATACATAATTAACCAATGAATGTGGATGGCATAGAATCTAAAATTATAATGGTGTTAAGTGAATTGCAAAAAGATATAGCTAACAATAATAATATAAGACTCGAAAGTTCCTCTGGAAGATCAGCCAAATGTAACAGAAAGATAAACAAAAGAGATGTAGAACTAACTGCAGACTTAATGACAAAATTTTAAATAATGGGTCTAAGAACAAGACACAGAAACACTGATAACTATGCGAAAGAATAATGATGCCAAGACAACAAATCAAAATTTCTGGGATGCTGCTAAAATTGTCCTCAGAGTTGAAATTATATATTTGAAAATGTATTATGAAAATAGAAAGAGGATTCATGAAATAAGTGCCATGAAATTAATACATATTTTTAATAATTATAAAGTTAAAAATCTTAAACCCAAAATAAGCACAAGAAAGGAAATCTTGAAAATTAGAGGACAAATATATAAATTGGAAACCCAAAAGACCATTGAACTAAAAAGGAAGACTAAAGATTTAACAACATTGATTAATTTAGCAAACCTGATTCAAAAGAAGTAAAATCACATTAATAAAATAAAAATGAACAAATGTACTTTATTAAAGCATTATACTTATACTAAGACAGGCCTACACAGCATACAGCTATATATACACACACATACAAAATGTGTGTAGATGATATAATCCAACACTACTAGAAAATCCAATGGGTTCAACAAAAACATTTAGGCCAAGTATAAAAAGATACAAGATCAAGTAACAACAATCATTCTCATTCTTAGAAGTAATTCATTTTAAATTCTCACATACAGTAAAAAAGATTTGATATTTGGCAGTTGTAACTCATAAATACAACAGCAAAATTCTATTAATAAATTAAGATTTAAATAACTGAAGATATTTAATTGTTCATAGTTTGGTCTTTGCAGTATAATAAAAATAAAAATACCTTTTAACTTAATTTATAGATTTAATGTAACACTCAAAATTCCATGTGTTTCTTTGTGAAACTGCATAAAATCCTAAACAAATTTTAATGGAAAATAGGCAAATAATATTAAGGGGGGAAAATTTTGAGGAATGTGAACCTAGCATTTTCAGAATTTAAAACTTATCTCAGATTGGGTGGCATTATGCCAAAAACTAAATTTAGATCTATATCTCAGACCATCTACCACAATAATCTCTCATTATTTTAAAAGTTAAAAGAAAATAGATTATAATTGTTTCAGCTGTAGAGGGCCAAACCCCCCCCCTTCCCCCCCAGGTACCTTACCCCAACAAGATTGGTAAACATCAAGGTTTCCCCACCCCCTCCCCTCCTTTGGACTAGGCTCCATAACAACTAAGGCTGGAGATATGAAAGCCAATGAGTCTAATTCCTTCAGTAAGACAAGACTATCACCAGACCTCCATCTGAACTACAGACGAATTTTCATATATGTGTGGTCACCCATGATATGAGCAATTTCCTGGAGGCTGCTCCAGTCTCTATTTTTCTACTTTGTCTCATACCCTTAACACAGTGCTTAACACAGTAAGTATTTAATAAATGCTTTTTCTCTCTCTCTCTCTCTCTTTTTTTTTTTTTTGGCAAGGTAACTGGCATTAAGTGACTTGCCCAGGGTCACACTGCTAGTAAGTGTCAAGTGTCAAGTGTCTCTGACAGATTTGAACTCAAGTCCTCCGGACTCCAGAGCCGGTACTCTATCCACTGCGCCACCTACTGCCCCTAATAAATGCTTTTTCATTCATTCATGCAAACGTACAGAGCATTTTATACTTTCAAAGTGCTTTCCTCACAATAACCTTGTATCTTTATCCCCATTTTCAGTCAGTCCCAGGTTCTGCAATAAGCTCTTGCAATACAAAGAAAAAGCAAAAATAAAAAGGTGCTGCTCTCAAGTTCACCTTCTGATGGGGGAGAGAACTTAAGTAATTAGCCATATAAAGGATTTATACAAATTAAAGCACCTACTATGTACTCCCTGCCACACACTGTGCTGAGCACTAGAAGGACAAGGAAATGCCCCCTGCAGAAGGCGGGCTTTGAGTACAATTTCAAACCAAGACAAGGAAACTAAGAGGCAGGGGTGAGATTGAAGAGCATTCACTGGATGCATGTGACACAGCAAGTGTCCTATTTGAGAAGCTGGGGGGAAAAGAGGGATTTTATCAATCACTTACTATGTGCTGGGCCCTCCCAAGCTGTTAACAAATATTTTCTCATTTTTCTTTGCAGATCAGACTAGTTCTAAGTCAAGAGTGAGAGAGGGAGGCGGCTAGGTGGCACAGTGAGTAAGAGCACTGGCCCAAGTCGGGAGGACCCGGGATCGAATCCGGCCTCAGAAAATGAGCACCCAAACATAAAAATGACTAGCTGTGTAACCTTGAGCAAGTTACTTAACCCCAATTGCTTAAAATAAAAAAATTTTTAAAAAGAGTGAGTGAGGAGTAAGGTGTAGGTCAGTTCATAAGAGATTTCAATGCCAAACAAAGGACTTTACATTGGATCCTGCAGGTAAAAGTTTAAGCTCAAAGACAGTAACTTACTAGTGTCAAGAGAGATAAAGCTTAGACCCAAATAATGGAGACCGCCAAAGTTCTTGCACCTATATTGCAATATTATTCTACCATTCAATGCCAGTGCTTATTTAGATGCCATTCCCTTTCACATACCTTCTCTGAGGAGACTTTCTTCTTCCATCCTACTCCTGTAAAAACCTGCTTGGACTGTTGAAATAGCTTGCTGGTGGGTCTCTCCCTATTCCAATGCATACTCCATTCAGCCACCAAAATGATTTTCCTAAAGCACAGGCAAAACCAAGTTGCTGTCCCCTCCTCAATAAGTTCCATATTGCCTCCAGGAAAAAACATAAAATGCTCATTCAGCACCCAGAATCCTTACCTAGTCTCCTCCTACCTTTCCAGTCTTCTTGCACCTTACTCCCTGACTTGTACTATTAGATGAAGTGACACAGGTCTCCTGGATGTTTCAAAAACAAGACATTCCATCTCTCCACTCTGGATATTCTCTCTGGCTGTGCTCCATGCCAGGAATGCTCTTGCTCCTCCACTCTGACTACTAATCTCCTTGACTTCCTATAAGTCAAGTCCCAAATGAAATCCCACCTTCTCTAGGAAACATTTTTCAAACTCTTAATTCCAGTACTTTCCTTCTCTTAATTATTTCCTATTTATCCTGTATATAGGTTGCCTTGTATATATTTATCTGTTGTCTCCCCCATTAGACTGTGAGCTCCTTGAGGGAAGGGACAGTTTTTTGTCTCTTTTTGCACCCCAGCCCCCACCCCACATTTAGCACAAGGACTGGTACACAGGAGATACTTTGATAAATGTTTACTGACTGTACAGTCAAGGACAAACAGTTCAGCTGAAAACTAAACTTTATTTTAGTAGAGGTACATTTCATAGTATCAAATATGGGGCTAAATTCAATTCAACCTCCATTTGTGTGGCTATTTACTGAGCACTGAAGAAAAAACTGGTAAAGCAGTCAGTGCTAGAGATCAAGGAACTGACAATTTAATTTAACAGATAAAGAAGAATCTACAAGTAGAAGAGTCAAAATGATCTAATGGGGCTAATTCTCAGAGAATGTGGGAAGACAAACAATCCAAGATGAGAGAAAAACATATTTGTGGAAAGGACCAGGACAAAACAGTGACACTCATGGAAAACCAAACCATTATACACACAGTACAGAAAACAAAGCTTCACAGAATGGCAGAAAACATCCACACTGGGGAAGACAAAAAACACACAGTAACCAAAAGAGAAACAAATTTAATGACAAACTCCACATATTGGGACAAAACATAGAGCCATATAAACTATTAATATATTAAATTAACTACACTTTAACCAACCACTGGTTTCCAGACTACAGTACTGGCTTCTGCCTTTGTCTTGGCTTAACCACATGAGGGCAGTGTTTGTAAACCAAAGTGCCCAGTGACATGGGTTAGCATGAAAACAAAAGATTGTTTTGTTAACAGTCTAAGGCATTATCAATCATTGCTAATTAAAATTCTCAACATTGCCCTGTGTAAAATTAATATGTAGAATAGTTTCAAATCCCTTTCTATTTTTACTTACTTTTGAAGGTGTTCAAAATGTCTACTGAAGGCTCTATAAATCATTTTCCTGGTGTCCAAAAAATATAGGTTAATCCCCACTTCCAAGGTTCTACACTTGCCTAATTAGCACCTGCACCTGAATCCTTGTATTTATCAATTCACTGGAAGGTACACAAAAGTACAAATTCAATCTTGGATCTTAACAATTCTGTAAAAGGAATTTAAAGGACTCCTTTTAAAAATCCAGAACCAGAAATTTTTTATGTCATGCTAATCAAGCACAGAATACTTTAGTTTTTCTAAATGACCATATTAATTTCAGGTATTTCAAAAGTCAATGGAATATCTGTGTGCTACAGGAAATTTTACCCAGACCAAAAAGAAATGGCAAATTTCAACTCTATGGCACTAAATCCTCATAGAGAGGCCTGGGCAATCTAAAATTATCCCTAAAGAAAACATTCTGAGCACATTTTAACACAAAACATTCTAAACACAATAAGCATTCTTGTGTTTATTAATAAGAATAAACACATTTACTAAATTTACTAAAACAAATTTACTAAATGTCTGTGGGTTATGGCAGCTAGCAATTTTGTTTTATCTTAAATCTATAGTAATAATATCTCACATTTGTGGGTGCCATAAGTTCTATTTTATTTCAAATCATTTTCATATATATTATCTCATATGAATCTCAAAATCTTTCCATGAAGCATGTCAGGCAAGCATTATTCTCATAAGGATGCAAAAAGTTTATAAGGGCTAAATGGCTTGACTAAGATCCCTCAGTTATAAAAAGCACATTTAAAAAGTTTGCACAGGGGCGGCTAGGTGGCACAGTAAGTAGAGTGTCGGCCCTGGAGTCAGAAGGACCTGAGTTCAGATCCGGCCTCAGACACTTAACGCACACACAAACTAAAACCTAGCTGTGTGACCTTGAACAAGTTACTTAACCCCAACTGCCCTCCAAAAAAAAAAAAGTTTGCACAATATATCTAAATACACTTTATATTAATTGGAACTTAACTGTTACTATTCTGAATGATCGCAATTTTATTTTCACTTTTGTTATATTGATCACATATATAGATTTGACAACAGATCCTTGATCAAGCGTGCAACCCTTCCCTAGTTTAGAGCACAGTACTTGGAGAGAACTGTGCTTTACATAAATTATGATTAAAAGTGGGTACAGGACATTTCATTTGAGGCCCCCATCTTTTATTGTGATGCAACTTTCAAAAACAGTATATACTGTTTCAGGACACAGTGATCTTCTTTGTACACGACAGGACATTTGTACTCGAGCCTTGAGATTTTTAAAGGTCAGGCAGAGTCATAACTAGTAATTCCAGCATCTGAGGCAAATTCTATTAGGAGGAGAGTATCTAAAGTATTCCTATATTATACATGGGAAGGCTTAAGACATACTGAAGATGAAGGCCACAGGAACTGAGATGGATGAGAAAAAAATAGAAGACAAGGATGTGCAAAAGGATAGGGGTGGGAGGAGAAAACACACTGAACCAGGCATAAACTTATTTATTTGGAAGGAAAGAAAATAGCCAAGAGGTTCACAGATGACAGCAACAAGGATCTAGAAAACTGCAAGAACTAAGCATAAAGATAGCTGCTCAAATCATTCAAGAAGCAAATTCAAGAAGCAAAGAGGCAGTCAGAAGTAAGGAATATGCCACTCTAGTGTGTCAAGGGATGCAAAAGAAATCCTGGAGATGACAAGATATGTGCTATCTTAGTAAATATGAGAAGAAGAAATACAGTATTATTCAGCATTACAGACTTAAAGGGATAGAGGTCATCTAGTCCAATACCCTCATATGGAGGAGGAAGCTAAGGCCTAAAAACACTAAGTAATTTGCCCAAGATCACAAAGGTTAATAAAGTGGCAGATCTGGGATTCTAACTCTAGTCCTCTACTCTACATTCATCTCAACAATTCTTTTGAATTTTCCATTTCAACTCGTAGAAGATGGCAGCTGTATCTCAGAGTCCATGCCATACTTGTGCCTAATCTCAAAAGAAGCTAGCAGTAAAAAATGCAGGAAGCAGGCAAGTATAGAGCACTTAGATGGAAATGGAATAAAGGTCCAGAGAAGCTGGCAGGTATTTATCAAGCAATGCAGTGCTTTTCTTACCTTATTTTCATTTGACACTTGTATCTCCCCTACAGTAATAGCATTCACATTTTACAAAAGGAAAAACCCAATCAGAGAAGTGACTTGCCCACAATCCCAGACCTATTACTAAGCATCTGAAGTGAGGACATGAACTACAGTTTTCTCTACATCTCCTCCATATCTCTCCATTTGAATGTAAGCTCTTCAAGGGTAGGTACAGGGTTTGGGCCTTCCTTTGTATTTCCCAAATTTTTGCCACTGCCTGAGAGTAAGCAGCATAATAAATGTTTGCAGCTAACTGAACACTTTTCTCCTACATCGTGCTGGTGGATAAGTCAAAAACGAAAAAGGTTTCCTTTGCTTCCTTAAAAACCTTTTCCCCCTATTCCCATACCTTATTTAATAACTTCCTTTTTGAATTCTCTTTCCTTTTATCCACTCCTTATTCACTGGCTTCTAACCTATGAAACGGCTCACTTCTGTTTTCCCTCTTTTCACAGAAAAACAATGTAGAATTGAAAGGGCCTTGGGGCAGCTAAGCGGCTCAGTGAATATAGAAACTGCCCTGGAGTCAGGAGGACCTGAGTTTAAATCCAGCCTCCGACACTTAACCCCAATTGCCCTGCCTTCCCCCCTCCAAAAAAAAAAAACTGAAAAGAACTTCAATGGCCATAGAGTCCAACTTAGACTTGAAAAAGAATCCCCATACTTCAACATATTCAAGCTGTCCTGCAACCGCAACTTGAATACCTCCAAGAAGGGGGAGTCTATTGCCTATGGAGACAGCCCATTCCACTTTTGGACAGTGCTAATTGTTATTAAGATTTTCCTGACATCAAGCCTAATTTCTGCTTTTATAACTGGCACTTCAATAAGTGGTTCTATTCTTTGGAGCCAAATAGAACAAAGGGAACCCCTCTTCCAAATGACAGTCTTTCAAATACTTTAATACTGCTAACATGTCTCCCCAAGTTTTCTCTTCTCCAAACTAAACATCTCAAGTTCCCTCACACCATTCCCATTCTAAGGAGCCAAAGATAGTCACCCATCCATTGATGATTTAAATTGTGGTATCCAAACCTGAACAAAATCAATGATAAATTATCTATAGGTCAGGGTCTAGTCTAACCTCCCTATTTATCTTTGTAAATCTCTCTGGAGGTTAATAACACCTTGCTCTTACCATGGCTTAAAAAAAAAAAAGTTGTTTAGCAACTTTTTTTCTTAGGTTAGAAGCAGTTAGAATGACTATCTTTAAGGATGCTATTTGCCAAAAATAGGTTAACAGGTACAACTTGGGAAACGGAAGATAAATTAGAAAGATAAAATCCAGTATTTTAAAAAGAGAAAGTATTTCTTTCTTTTTTTGGAGGGGGGAAGGCAGGGCAATTGGGACTCAACCCTTGGACTTGCCCAAGGTCACACGGCTAGTAAGTGTTAAGTATCTGAGGCCGAATTTGAACTTAGGTCCTCCTGACTCCAGGGCCGGTGCTCTATTCACTGTGCCACCTAGCCGCCCCCAAAAAGAGAGTCTTGAATTGAGGGATTATAACCAGAACTTTAAATGTCCATCTCTTTTTCCCAACCACGTAACCCAAAGTAAACATAATCCCTACTATGGTATCAATTTTCCATATATTATTTGTACTTGTTTTCTTTATCTGATCATTAATTAACTTTTTATTTTAAAAAACTTTCCTTTAATTTTGATCTGGTAGGTGAGAAAAACAAATCCAAGAGCCAGCCAACCTGAGTTCAAACAACAGCTCTACTAGAGGATGACCTTGCCCAACTTCCATCCTTTCCTTTTCTGGTTTTGTTTCCATATCTGTAAAATGAGAAGATTGGAACAGAGATTCCCTATGACCATTATAACACTACATCCTATTTTTAAGGCTTTGCTAATCCTCAAAAGTCATTTTTTATATCCTGGAGACAAAATTTATTAAGTGGAAATGCACTTCTAATGTTATAATCACAGGAAAGAATAAGGTGATAGCAATCTAGATTAAGGCTTCCATCATTTCCTTTTTACTTGGTCAAAAACTACATATCTCGACTTGGCTTTAGGGTATTCTATAAGTTTACCTCATCCTACCTACCTCTAACCAACTGCTAGAGTAAAATAGACCTACTTTTATCAGGCTTTTCCCACTTTCTCCGTGACCCCAAACATTCCCCAGAAAATAAAAAGCTCATCACAAACTGTCATTCCATGTAATGCTATTTCTCTAGCTTAGAATTTTTTATTCCTATTCTTTATCAAACAAATCAGTAGTAAATCACAAATTATCAACTATCAGTTTCACTTGTTAGTATATTCTGCAAAACTAGGAGCCTGAGGGCAGGGTCTGTGTCTCCATGTTTCATGTTTCTATGTCATCCAAAGAAAGGATAAAACATAACTGGGCAAGCAGCCACAGCAAAACACCTGAAAGATCCAGCATAGCTAAAATATACCCTTAATAAATGTTTATTGAATTGAACAGAACTGCAATATCCAAAATTACCTGTTAAGACAGATTTAATTAACCAAGCACATGCCTACTATGTATACAGAAATGAGAAATGCTGTAAGGGTCACCAGGATGAAAAATACACAAAACATTTAACCATAAACTTTCCTATATTGGTAATAAAGTACAAAAATGAGCGTCCAGGCAATAAATGGCAGTTTGACAAACTTTCTGAACAAACTCCCAAAAAATGGAGTTTGACAAAGGACAGAATTCAAATGAAGGTACACAGTAGAAGAGGGAAGATGACATGATTTAATAGCCATTAATTCCAATTTCCTTAGATCATCTGCTCCAATGAAAGATATAGCTTTCATTTTTAGGTGGATAGTGTTGAATTTGTTGTCAGGAAGACCTCAAACACTTAATAGCTTTGTGACCATGGATAAATTGCTTAACTTCTCTGTGGCTCAGTGTGCTCATTTGTAAAATGAGCAGGTTATATGTTATGGTCTCTAATGTCCCTCCAACTCTAAATCTATGACTATGACCAAAACTATTCACATCCTATCCTGTAATCCTTGTATATATCTTCCCATAAATCCTCCATAGGTTACACCAGAGGCCACCATCTAAATTTGCACAGGGTCAGGGCAACAAATGGTTTTCCTTCTATTTTCTTTCTCTCTGTCCTGGAAATGTGATCAGCCTGTCTTCTTTCCTAATTATACAGTTCAGATGATATCCTTTTTGCACAAAAGTTATCATTGTGAATATGCTATGTCCTGTTTGGGCCTTCCACTAAAGTCTTACTCCAGTGACTCATCTTAGGATACAGAAAATCCTGGGTTCTTAAAGGCTACACCAGCAAAGTACAGGTTTTGGCAATTTACCAAACAGGAAAAGAACTGGGCATTGTCTGGGTAACAAGCAATTTAATATCTGAGAACAAACTAGTCTAAGTACAGAGAAGCTCAAACCAGAAGTCTGGATATGCTAGGTGATGAATTCTTGACCATAGCAAATCATGAAACCAAGCAAGATTTCATTTTAACTATGAAAAATACGAAATTTTACTTTAAAATACTTCCAAAAGAAATTAGTATTACTAACTAGAAATTTAAATCATGACTAAATCAACCAAACTTCAATCCAAATACCCCCACCCCCCAAAAAGCGACTGCAAATAAAACTCACATTTCTGAATTCTTACAATTCCACTTCCTAGCTTCAGCTATCAGTATTAAGTCTAAATATACAAACATTTCTAGCTTTCCTTGGTTTTATATCCCACTGTCCCAGCCAAATATTTTTTATATTATTATAATATGGAGATCTAACAAATTGATATTTTTTAATTCCACATGGATAGAAAGAAATATATCAATTTCTATACTTGAAAATCCACTGATAAGTTTACCTTAACAGCTGGGCTCAAATAAATAAAAATCTTGTCACTAGCCAAACTTCTTCCTAGTCAACTTCATGATTTATTAGTGATTAACTGTCTCTGTGAAGTTGAAGAACATGATTTATAGAAAGGTCTCAAGTGCCTTAGGAGTAGCCTGGTGATGTAGTGGATAGAGCTGTCAGGTCTGGAATCAAGAAGACTCATGTTCCTGAGTTCAAAGGTGGTCTCAGACACTTACAAGTTCTTGTGTGTCCCTGGGCAAGTTACTCTGTTGGTCTCAATTTCCTCATCTGTAAAACGACCTGGAAAAGTATCTTTGCCAAGAAATGGAGTCATGAAGAGTCAGATATGACTGAACTTAACTGCCTTGCACGGCACCTCAATAAATAGCGACAAAGAACTGAATACAAAGAATATGCCCACTGACTATGTATTATTTAAATAAGCTGTAGTATACGAATGTGATAATATATTATCATAAGTAATTAGGATCATAAAAGGTCTACAGGATACACAGAAGGTAATTTCTGAGTGAGTGTGGGAGGGAAGGAAGATCTAGGACCCAGAAAGGCCTCTTACAGAAGCGAAACTTTAAGTCTTAAAGGAAGCCAGAAAGGTTAAAAGGTAAAAAGGTGAGGAGGGAAAACTTTCCAACCTGTAAAGGACAGCCAACAGAAAGACCTGAAGTGCCATGTACCAGGAACAGTTAGTCGGATTATAGAGTATGTGGAAGAAAGTGAAGTGTAAGAAGAATGAAAAGATAGGAAGGAGCCAGGTTGTCAAGTACTTTAAATACCAATCACTTTCTATCTGACTGGAGATTAAGAGAAAGCTAGGAGAGTTTAATGACTACCTAGGTAATATTATCAGACCTGTGCTTTAGGAAAATCACTTTGGCAGCTGAATGAAGGCTAGATTAGAGTAAGAAGGTCTTGAACCAGAGGGATGATTTAGAACATTTAGAACTTTTTTATATCATGGATCCATCTTCAGAAGTTTTTTGAAAGAATAAAATAACATAGGATTACAAAGGAAACCAATTCTTTTGAAATGAAGACATAATTGTTTCTTCATCCGAGATCACAAGCCCCCTAACAATCTACCCACAGAACCCTTAGGGAGTCCATGAAATCCAAATTAAGTGCTTCTGAATTAGCTGTTTAATAAGTCTTGAACTACAAGAGAGTCAATAAATATTTATTAAATGTCTACTACATGCCAATCACTGTACTAAACACTGGCAATACAAAGAAAGATGAGTCTGCTTTCAAGGAGCTCACAGTCTAGTTGGGGAAATAACATGTAAACAAACTCATACAAACAATGATTAGAATGACTGTTTAAGGTATGATCAAACAAATAATCACAATGACCACTCTTGATTCTGGATATAAAGAAATGTGCCTATTCTTTTCTCTCTATAGAAATAGAAGACTAACAACAAGAGGGCAAAAGGGAATGAGTCAACCTTACTCTCACTGAATTTGGCTTAGGGAGGGAATGACATATACCCTAAATAGGGTATCTTGCCCTACAGGACAGCAGGGGGGAAGGGGATGAGAGAGGGGAGGATGGAAGGGAGGGCAGTTGGGGGAGGGGTGGAATTGGAAACACACACTTTTGAAAAGGGACAGGGTCAAAGTAGAGAATAGAACAAGTGGGGGCTGGGATAGGACAGAGGGAAATATAGTCAGTCTTTCACAATACATCCACTATGGAAATGTTTTATGTAGCTACACATGTACAACCTATATTGAATTGCTTATCTTCCCAGTAAGGGTGGGTGATGAGAGAGGAAGGGAAAGAATTTGTAAGTCAAAGTTTTTAAAATCAAGTATTTTTTTAAAAAAAATTTTTTTTACATGCAAGTGAGAAATAAGATATACAGGCACTGGGGTACAGAGATCCATTTTGCCCTACTGGAAAGTCAGACTGGGTATGGGGGAGGATATAGGAGAGAGTAGATTGGGGGAGAGGGTATACAAGTGGGATCACTGTTTTGGGGTGGTGGGTAGGGGAAAGACAGGGAGAAAATTTGTAACTCAAAATCTTGTGGAAATGAATGATGTAAACTAAAAATAAACATAACATTTAATTTAAAAAAAGAAATAAAGGACTAAAAGGGTAGAACATTACAAACTTTGTCCAACGAAGCTGCGTCTGATTAACTATCTTTATTACAAGGAAAAGGTCAGTTCTGATGGTGAGAATCTGGAGATGACAAGTAAAAGAAAAAGGCATAAATAAAACTTTTCAAAATAAATAAAAATAACACACACCCCAAAGCAGATTAGAGACTTATTCCAAAATATCCATTAATTCCCCTTAACAAGATGAAACATACCTGCCCACCCATGAATTTATCTCAACACTTCTAGAACTTATTTCTATCCCTTCCCCTAACTTTTGTATTTATTTTTCCTGATCATAGGTAATAGAGAGAAGATTCCTTATGGAATTTTAAGCTTCTGAAAGCTAAGAAATTTATCTTACTGGGGAGAGGGAAGCTGGAGGGCAGGGGGGTGGGGACAGTCGGTGCAGGACCTCACTCGGTTGCTGCCACAGCCTCTGCCATCGTGCCATCCAGTCGGGTTTCGGACCCCAGCGTCACCCCAGGAGCCCTGTATTAATTACAAAGCTTAAGAGCTGAAAGAGACCACCTCCTCATTCTAGGAAACCATCTTCCAATTCAATCCCCTCATTTTACAGTTTCTGCTGCTAGGTGAGGATCCAGAATGGGAGACAAGCCGACTTGGGAGCAGTCTAGATCCAGCTTTGTGCAACATTACTACCAGTTATTTGATAATGACAGAACTCAATTAGGAGCAATATATATATTGATGCATCTTGCCTTACATGGGAAGGGCAGCAATTCCAAGGCAAAGCAGCCACTGTGGAGAAATTGTCTAGCCTTCCATTTCAGAAAATACAGCACAGCATCACAGCTCAGGACCACCAGCCCACCCCTGACAGCTGTATACTCAGTATGGTGGTGGGGCAGCTAAAGGCTGATGAAGACCCCATCATGGGATTCCACCAGATATTTCTATTAAAGAACATCAACGATGCTTGGGTGTGTACCAATGACATGTTCAGGCTAGTGCTACACAACTTTGGCTGAGCCCCCTCTTCCCAAGGCACCCATGCTGTTTCCTTCTCTCTCCTCTTCCTGATATTATTCACACTTCCTCTCTCCAGGCCCCTCAGAACACTCCAAATATCATACACAAGCCTGCAAGGCCATGGTGGGTGGACGCAGTGGTGGTGGCAGTGGCATCACTATTTGAGTGTGTTGTGCATGATGTTTGGACATTAGACTAGCTGCATCTGACAGGAGAAGCTTGTGTTGTACCAGCGCATGCCTTAGAAAGACTTAAGTACTGCAAAAAGTTGTCTTTTTTTAAAAAATGTACTGACAAGTTACTCTAGTAACCCCAAGAAATGGAGGAGAAAACAGCAGCTGCGTGTATAGCCCAGATCTTGATTTGTTCAGATGTTCCAATGCCTCATTATACAATAAAACCATGAAAAATTTTTTAACAGTTAAAAAAAAATTATCTTATTCATCTTTGTATGCTAGTAGCTAGCCTGCCCTCAAAGAATTCCCAAACCTCCTTACCCAAAACTCAGAACTTTAGGAAAGCACTTTGTATACAGTGCCTCTAAATATTCTACAAAATACTTATGATACTTTTTCTTTTTCACGTACAAACATTTTTGTAGGTCATTACTCCCTGGCTCCAAACAGAATTGACAATCTAAACAATGGTAATAAGCATAAAATTCTAATCTATGAAGAAAAAAATCCTTTCCTCCCTCAATAACTGATCGTTAAGCATGACCTTTAAGTTTTAGAAATTTGATTTTATATTCTAAGAAAAATCACAGGAAACTTCCACTGAAGTTTAGATACATTTGTTCTAATTATCTATTTTATGTGTCCCATTTTCAGAAATCCTGGATTTTCCTAAAAAGATATTTACTTTCAAATTAATTTTCTCTTAAATTATATAAATGATTTAATATTAAGAAAGATATCTATGTTCTGTTATATTTTTGTTTTTTGGGTTTTTTGTTTTTTTTTTTGCTTTTTGGAGGGCAATTGGGGTTAAGTAACTTGCCCAAGGTCACACAGCTAGGTTTTTGTTTGTGTGTGTTAAGTGTCTGAACTCAGGTCCTTCTGACTCCAGGGCCGACGCTCTACTCACTGCGCCACCTAGCCACCCTGTTCTGTTACATTTTTATTTATTTTGTTAAATACTCACAATTACATTTTAATCTGGTCCAGGTCACATTTGGTTGTGTTACAGGCTGAGTATGGCTGATACCTCTGCCATAGACAATGAATTACAGGAAGAAACAGATGGTAAAACTGTAATAGTGGGGGAACTTCATTTACATCCTGTAAGACCCGGATAAATCAAACCAAAAAATTAACAAGAAAGAAGTTAAAGAACTAAATAGAATTTTAGAAAACTCTGATAGACCTCTGGAAAATAATGAATGAGAATAGAAAGGAGTATACCTGTTTCTTAGGTGCACATGGAACCTTCACAAACACTGACCATGTATCAGGGCATAAAAAAGTCAGAGAAGGGGGCGGCTAGGTGGCACAGTAAATAGAGCACCATCCCTGGAGTCAGAAGGACCTCAGTTCAAATCCGACCTCATACACTCGATACACTTGCTAGCTGTGTGACCTTGGGCAAGTCACTTAACCCCAATTTCCCTGCCTTCCCCCCTCTGAAAATAAAAGCAAAAAAAAAAAAAATTATTGATTATAATTTATTCTTTGACCCACCACCCATTCATTAAGATTAGGTTATTTAGCTTCCAATTTTAATCTTTGTTTTAAAGGTCCTTTATTGAATATGATTTTTATTCCACTATGGTCAGTAAAAGCAACATAATAGTTCTTCTTTTCTAACTTTTTTATTTTTATTTTTTTGCTTTTTGGAGAGGGTAAGGCAGGACAATTAGGGTTGACTAGCCCAGGGTCACACAGCTAGTTTTGTGTTAAGTGTCTGAGGTTGGATTTAAACTCAAGTCCTCCTTACTCCAGGGCCAGTGCTCTATTCACTGTGCCACCTAACCACCCCAATCAATAATTTCTTAAAAGATAATGATAAGAGTGAGACAACATACCAAAATCCATGGGATACAGTCAAAGTAGCACTTAGGGGAAAATGTCTATCTCTTGACTCTTTTATCAATACAAGAAAGAGGAGGTCAATAAATTGTAACCAAAAAAACCTAGAAAACCAAGAAATTAGAAACCTCTAATTAAACACTAAAATAGAAATTCTGAAAATCAAAGCAGAGATTAACAAAACTGAAAGAAAAGTCATTGAATAAAGATTTTAAGTCACTAAAATAGGCAAACCATTAGCTAATTTGATTAAGAAAAAGAAAGAAAATTAGATTACTGGGATCAAAAATGACAAATGCTGAAGAGGATATGGGAAAACAGGTACACTAACATGCAAATGATGGACCTATGAACTAGTCCAACCACTCTGTAAAGGAATTTGGAACTATACCCAAAAAGCTATTAAAATGTGCATATCCTTTAACTAAGCTATACCAATAATAGTTCTATTCCCCCAAAGAAATCAAAGAAAAATGAAAAAGATGCATATGTACAAAATATTTATACCAGCTCTTTTTTCTGGTGGCAAAGAATAAGAAATGGAGGGAATATTCATTAATCGGGGAATGGCGAAATAAGTTATGATTTATGATTGTAATGAAATACTATTGTGGTATGAGAAATAATGTCAGGGATGAGTTCAGAAAAAACTAGAAACACTTGTATGAACTGATGCAAAATGAAGTGAAAGAAACAGAACGATTTATATATTAACAGTATCATTCTAAAATTAATCAACTTTGAAAGACTTAATAACTCTGATCAAAATGACCAACCACTTTTTGTCCACTGCCAGAAAGAGCTAATGTAATGAACCCAAGAATACAAATTGAAGCATATTTTTCCTCTTTATCGGTTTTTTATTTTTTAGACATAATTAAAGAAGGAATCTGTTTTGAATGACTACACATATTTGTGGTACGTTTCATTTTTATTTCTCAATGGGCAGAGAAGGGAGAGAGAAAGAGAATTTGGAATTGATAATAATTTTTTTTTTGAGGGCAATTGGGGTTAATTAACTTGCCCAAGGTCACACGGCTAGGTTTTTGTTTGTGTGTGTTACGTGTCTGAGGCCGGAACCGAACTCAGGTCCTTCTGACTCCAGGGCCGGCACTCTACTCACTGCGCCACCTAGCCGCCCCTGATAATAAATTTTTAAAAAATGAACCTCTTCTGGGGCAGCTAGGTGGTGCACTGAACACAGTACCAGCCCTGGAGTCAGGAGGACCTAACTTCAAATCTGACCTCAGACACTTAACACTTTCTAGCCATGTGACCTTGGGCAAGTCACTTAACCCCAGTACTCTAGTTGCCCTGCCTCCCCCATCCAAAAAGCAAAAAAACAAAACAAAACAAAAAAACCTCTTCTGTTCTTGATTGCTATCATATTGCCCCATACATAAGGAATTAAAATATTAAGAGTCCAAATATGTGGTTCCATTGTAATTACAAATGAGAACATATCATTATAAAAGCTGATAAAACCATATAGATTCTAACAAGATCACTCAGTGAGAAAATAAAAAGTGAAAGGAAGAAACTTGCAGGGCAAGGAAGGGAATGTTAGCGGGTATAAACAGATGAATGGCTCCAGCTTCCACCTCCTCCAATTCAGGTAAAGGTAATTCTGAACAAACTTTGGAGCTACAGAACCCACAAAATGACACAGAGAAGCTAAACTCCCACACTGAGGACAGCCCAGCAGGCCAGAAAGAAGGGACCAGCACAGCGTTCTGGGAGTCCACCCCAGCCCAGTTCGAATGGGAGGTTTTAGCCCCAGGCTGGCCTGACCAGCCTCTGGCTGGAAGAACTTCAGATCACCAGCAGCAGTGGCAGATTCTAGAATTATCAACCCCTAGATGCTAAGGAGTAAGTAAGAGGTCAGTGCAGTGTGGACTTTGGGATCCAGTAATTTGGGAGTGCAGTCAGCCTTTATCCCCTGGAGGGGGAAGTCGCTAGGCGCCACAGCCATGCAGCTGCAGCCACGTGGAAACTTCAGCTCCTGGCCTGCAAACTATAGGGGAACGAAGCAACCAGTCTGAGGGGTAATTGCTCTTGCTTTAACTTGCTTGGATCTGGATTGCCACCTAGGGTGGAGGTCCTGGGGTGCACGACCAGCTTGCCAGAGCATGTGGAGGTTTCAGAGAGGGCACCCAACTAATACCTTGGGCAGCTGAGAAAATCCCCAGAGATTGGGACAAAGCTCCCCTGTCTGGTAGCAGAGTCCTACTATGGCAAAAAGCCCAAAAGCCAAGTAATTGAGTGGCAACAGTTAAAACCATGTTGGTATACCTGACAGAACTAGGAGAAAAGTTTAAATGTAGCCGTTTCAGTATCATCGTACAGAAAATGTAGATGGAACAAATCTTAATGCTTTCCAGAATTATTAAAAATAACAGTTTACCTAGAAAGAATCCACTGGACCCTAACAAAGTAAATTAAATTCCAAATTCAACTCTTCTAGATACCTTTCTGTCAAACTTCAATACACTGGAATGTCAAGCAAAGTCTTCTACAAACTACAAAAAGACCAGTTATCATAAGATACTGATCAAGATCCTCAGCAAAGGGGCGGCTAGGTGGTACAGTGAGTAGAGCACCAGTCCTGGAGTCAGAAGGACCTGAGTTCGGATCCGGCCTCAGACACTTAACACACACAAACAAAAACCTAGCCATGTGACCTTGGGCAAGTTACTTAACCCCAATTCCCCTCAAAAAAAAAAAAAAAGATCCTCATCAAAAATTTTTTAGAAATACCAGGAATGAGAAAAACTGAAATATGATATAAAAAACACAAAATACAAGTTAAAAATTTTCTAGAACAGAACTAAGTATGCTGTTTGAAGAGATGGCTAAACAGATATTAATTAATCATATGGGATTTAAAAGAATTCAAAAGAAAAAGAAAGATACTTTAAGGTAGCCCTTGAAAAGAAACCAGGACTTTAAATTGTTATACTGTAGTTTGATTAGTTATGTCCAACTCTTCATGACCCCATTTGGGTCTTCTTGCCAAAGATACTGGATTGGCTTGCTATTTCCTTCTCCAGCTCACTTTACAGATGATGAAACAGAGGCAAACAGGGTTAAGTGACTTGCCCGGCGTCACACAGCTAGTAAATGTCTGAATTCAGGAAGATGATTTCAGGCCCAGTGCTTTATCCACTGTAGGACCTAGCTGCTCAGGATTTCAAGACCCTCAACAAAAAACAAAATTACTCAAAACAATTCACACCTTTAAACAAACAAAACTAAATTTAAAATACTTAAGAGAAGTGATTATCTGAAGGGCATTGGAGAGGATGATATTATTAAAAAGCAAAGCAGGATAATAAATCTGAAAATGTAAGATAATTTATAAAAACATCTAACAATTTTTAAAAATCAGAAATCTAAATAATATGGGGTGGAAAGTGCCTGTCTTGGGCTGTTCTCTCTTCTCCCACATCATCAACTCTCATACATTCATTTCTCAGATCTATTTATCCAGTCAGATCTATTTATCTAGCTGTAAGTTCTCTTTTGATCTCGTCTCACATCTCAACACCCTACTGAGCATCTCAAACTGGATGTGGATATGCTTTATAAGCCTTAAACTTCTCCCCAAACTCTCCCTTCATCCTAAATTCCCTATTACTGACACTATCCTTCTCCAGTCACCCAAGTTCACAAATTAGACATAATCTTCAACCCTTCATTTTCACTCCCCATATCAAACCAAATGCCAAGTCCTTTCAATTTTTCTCTTTACAACATATATGCTCCCTTCTCTCCTATGATACTGATACCTTCTACAGGAAGCCTTCCCTCAAGCCTTTTAAATTCCATGCTTTCCCTCTGTGTTAATTATTTCCTATTTATCTTGTATACAGCTTGGTTGTATATATTTGTTTGCATGCTGTCTCCCCCATTAGATTGTAAGCTCCTGGAGGGCAGGTACTATTTTTCCTTTTTTGGAGGGATCCCCAGTGCCTAGTAGTGCCTGATTAACTTATCCTTTGCCAATGCTATTTTATCAGAGGAACCCTAAAAAAACACTACTATCAGTTCTCAAAAACTGAAGTAACAAGATGCCAATGGAACGTCATATTGTTAGAAAGATTCTTTCAAAAGAAAAGAACAAGGTACATGCCTTCAACAAGTTTACAGTCTAGTTAGGGGATCATCTTACATTTAAAATACTTCATAAGAACAGCCCTCAACTAGTTCTCATCATGTGGTCCCCTATAGTTATCTTTTATTTATCAGCCTTCTTTCCACACATCAAATTATTGGTGAGCTATTTGTTTGCTTTTTCAAAGATAGAAGAGCTATATTTATCTGTTTGTATTTTAGAGTTAGGAGGCAAAACAGATAGAGCCTAGGTCCTGAAGTCAGAGAAGGACCTGAGTTCAAACCCAACTGCAGACAATTACTAGCTGTGTGACCCTGTGCCAGTCACTTAACCCTGTTTGCCCCAGTTTCCTCATCTGTAAAATAAGCTGGAGAAGGAAATGGCAAACCACTCTAGTATCTCTGCTAAGAAAACCCCAAACAGGGTAACAAAGAGTTGGACACAACTGAACAACAATAAAAAATTTTCTTTTTGTTTTTCATTAAGAGAGAGCAGGAGGAAACAGGGAAGAAAAAAGGCTGTTAAATCTGGCCATATACTTAAATACAGTGGCAGATGGAACCAGGTTATTAGAGTATGGAAGATCTTTGAACTCAACAAAGTAAAGAGGCTCTAGGACCAGAAAGATCCAAAAGGTCCAAAATTAAGGTTCAGTGATCAAGAAGCTTTAGAGATTAGCAAAAGATAAAGTCCCAAGACCAATAAAGGAAAGATCACTTGCATCAGCTGTTGGAATGCCCAAAAAATGAGGTAGTTCAGTAAAGCCTTAGGATCTTGGGCCTTAGTTATCTCATTATGAACCTGTAATGTCAATAAACAGTACCCTCTTTAAGAAACAGACAATGTGATCAAGAAAAAAAATAGAATTTCTACAAGTTTTAAATCTTTTCTCATCTTTCAGAAATTACAAAATTACATTACAGATTCTACACATCTGCAGTTTTCAAAAAAATTAATTCATCTAAAAAATTACAGATCTCCTGCAATAAACTATGATGTGAAAACAAAACGCATCAACACAAATAATTTCAAAAGAAATTTTTTTAAAGAATTCAAAATACCACTAAGTCTACATACCTTAAAGACACCATAAAAGGAAAATGACCTATATGTACAAAAATATTTATAGCAGCATTTTTTTGTGGTGGCAAAGAAGTAGAAATTATGGGAGTGTCCATCAATTGGGCAATAGCTGAATGAATTATATTATACAAATGTAATGAAATACTATTTATTGTGGTGAAAAAAATGATGAAGAGGATGGTTTCAGAGAAAGCTCTGCTGAGATTTGTATGAACTGACTGATGAAGGTTAAGTGAGAACAATCTGCAGAATAAAAACAACACTGAAAAGATAAAAAAAAAACTTTGAATGACTTGAGAGCTCTGATTTCAAGAAGATTCATGCGGAGTTATACTACCTAGCTCCTGACAGAAAGATAATGGATTTAGAATGCATACTGACACATTTTTTTGAATAAGGCCAATGAGAGAATTTCTTTGGATTTTACATATTTATTAAAGAATTTTGTTTTGTTTTGTTTTTGTAATGGAGGAAGCAAAATGAGAGAGAAAATAAATTTTTGTTAACTAAAAATAATTTTAAATCTAAAAAGAACAGCACAAAAGATAAAATGGACAGCTCTGATTACATATAATCAAGTTGTTTTTTTTTAAATTAATGCTGCTAAAATTAGCAGGGAAGCACTTAACTTGAAAAAAATCTTTGCAAATTTTTCTAAAGGTCTCATTAACAAGATATAGAAGGAATTTTTATTCAAATTTATATAAATAAAAGCGTTTCCCAACTGATAAATGGTCAAAGGACATGAAGAGACAGCTCTCAAAGGGAAAGATCCAAACTAATTAACAGTCATTTTTTTTCAAATGGTCCAATTCACTATTAGAGAATGCAAATTAAAGCAAATAGAATTGCACCTTATACCAGTAAGAATGACAAAGATGACAAAAAAGGAAAGAGATGTGTTGGAGGAGCTACAGATGCTGTGAACAGATAGGGTCATCCTGAAAAGTAATTTGGAATTATGCCCCCAAGGTCACTAAATCTGCATACCTTTGACCCATGGAGTCCACTACTAGTCCTATACCAGAAAGACATCAAAGAAGAAAAAGACCCATAAGTACAAAAATATTTAGAGGAATCTAAGAGAGTGTACACTAACCGGGGAATGGCTGAATAATTTACTATATCTACTGTACTATAAAATAGCAAATCAGAGAAACCCAGAAAGGGCTTGTATGAACTTAATATAATTTGCACAATAATAATACTGTAAAAATGAATTCTTAAAAAATAAACTATGATCAATGCATTCATGAGTTCAAAGGATCAATGCTGAACTATGCGACTCACCACAAAAGAGGTAAATGAATTCAAGATAAGAGTGAAACGTATTTTTGGATGTGGCCAATGCATATTTGTCACATTCTTATGTCATTAGGTGGTATAGTAGTCATTAAACACTGAACCTGGAGAAATAATACCTGAGTTTAAATCTGGCCTCCCAACACTTACTAGTTGTGTGACCCTGGACAAGTCACTTAACCTTTGTCTCTTCAAGTGTAACATGAGAATATTAATAGTACCTACCTCCCAGGGTTTTGGTAAGGACAAAATGAGGTAATACTTGCAAAGTGCCTTGTAGTATTATATAAATGCTACCTATTGTTATTATGTTTTTGTTTTCCTTGGAAAGCTGAAGAAAATAAATGCTGAATTTAAAAAATTAAATAATTTTTTAAAAAATCAACAGTGTACTTACATAACTCAAGACAAGTTTAGACTGAGTTTAATTTTCCTTGAATCGAACATGCATGCCCTCAGACAAGGTAGAACAAAGGAATGCAAGATTTAAAAAGAAAAACCAAAGGAAAAAAGAGTTACCCTCAGCAACGTGGCAAAAAGAAGGTAAGTCAAAAAACTGAGTAAGCAGCATGCACTATGTCAAGCCCATTCACAGCAGTCATGCACTAAAAAGACAGGTATAAATAGATCAAAGGTTATGATGTACATTTTGCAAATATTAAAGTTTTATAAATGTTAGCTATTATATTCATTTTCCCATAATCATTTATCCAATAAACACAGTATTATGCAAGTTATAGTGAGGGTTTAGAAAGATAAACATGATATGATTCTTATGGTTTGGGAAGTTTACAATAGAGTATGAAAATATTACAAATATCGAACATGTATTGTATATAGTTAAAAATCATTCCCTACTAACAGACTTTTATACAAATACGTAAGATGATTGCAGGCATAATATAAAGTGTTTGGTATTCCTCAAATTACTTCGGTCACAAAGCATTTTTGAGGCTTAAAACGTAATCAAAGGAACTCAAATATTGTTTGGGAGGATATGAGCAGATAAAATATCCCCAAGAAAGGGATAAGGAAATTTTGAAACAAAACAAAAATTTTTAAAGACATAGGTCGAAGTAAGGAAAAGTAAAAGAGGAATGATAAAGAAGCATGACATCATCCCGTAAAAATTGTGCCAGGACCAACAACCTACACCATATACTATAATAAGCTTAAAATGTACAGTAACTCAAACTCAAAAGACTACACCATAAGAAAAGAAGGTAATAGTAATAGTGTAGCTTTCAATAGCTATGACTAGGGAAAGAATTCTTAACCAGGGATAGAGTAGAGAAGAACACAAAGGACACACTGAAAGACAAAGTTAAAGGGGTAAGTGTGGGGGAAATTCCTATTCCTTAAAACATACTATCAATCATTATTATCAAAATTCTCTCTTATTGAGCAAAAATTAGAGAAACATCACTGGAAGTGAATGGAGATATAACTATCCAATCAAATGTATATAGAAGTATTAGTATTGGATAAAGCTCTTGAAAACAAAAACTCGATCAAGGATTTATTTCACAAATATACTTGGGAAAACTAGATGTCAATGTGACAGGAAAGGAACTTTAAATGCAATATTTAGCTCAATAGTAAAGGGAAGATGAAACTTCTTTGGATTCAATAAACGGAAGGAATTACTGCAGATAAGAGATGTGCTGGACTAGAATAAGATTTTTTTAAAGTGTACAACTAAAAAAACCTAAAAGACAAAAGAAAAAAGATTGGGAAAAATATCTATGGGAAAAATATCTATGGCAAAAATAGGTGACAAAAATTTGCTGTCAATAATATATATAGGAGTGGCAATGGACATATAGTTGAAAAAGACACGGAGCTGAAGTCAGGTTGACCTAATTCAAGGCCTTGCTGCCTCTTGACAAATTCTGGCTGGGTGAAGACTGGGCCAAGTACCTTCACCCCTCAGTGACTCAAACTGTTCTCTAAGAATAAGCTGTAACACTGTTACTAGTATTAAATTGCCTTGTTTCCTTAAAAACTTAGTTCAAGGGAATGGCTAAATAAGTTATAGTATATGAATGTAACAGAATACTATCGCCATAAGAAACGAAGCGCTGATGGACTTCATATCTACCTGGAGAGACTTGTGCAAACTGATGCTGAGTGAAAAGAGCAGAACCATGAAAAATCTGTACACAATTACAGATACAACATATGTGTGATGACCAACTTTGATAGGCAGGGCTATAAGTCAACTCCAAAGGACTCATGATGGAGAGAGATGTCTACATTCAGAGAAAGAACAGAATTTGAATGCAGTTTGAAGCAAATTACCTGCTTTCTTTCTCTTTCTTGCTTGGTGTGGTTTCCTCTTTCCTATTGTTCATTCCATCTGTTACAATCCTTCTTTTCAACCTGACCAATGTTTAATGTGAAAGTATCTGCAGATCCTATACCTGATCACATGCCGCCATGAGGAGGCAGCGGCGGGGGAAGAAAATTTGAAACTCAAAGAACCAGGGAATTGAATCTTGCAAACTCAAAGTAAACAAACAAATTAATAAAGGAAAAAAAAACTTAGTTCAAGCAATACCTTATACATCAGAGGTTCTTAATCTGGGATCCAAGGGTTTAGCTGCTGATTTATTCATTTTATAAAATTTGATTATTTATTTTATAAATGGAGAAAAAAAGACCAACAAATTAATCATTTGCCCTGTGTCACACTAGTGTCACACTTCCTAAGTCCAGGCCCAGCATTCTTCACGGGGTCATTTAGCTGTCTCTAATAACAATATAAATGGAATTTCCCTCTATCTGCCTCAGTTTTCTCATCTATAAAATAAGAGATTTTTAAAAATCACCTATTTCCCAGGATTTTTATCAGGATCAAATGAGACAATATTTGTAAAGTACTCTGCAAACTTAAAAGAATTATATAAAAGCTAGCTATTATCATTATTACTATTATTAATCCTATGTATAAGTTAAGTACCCCTGTTCTATAGGAAGTTTTTCCTGATTCTCACTACTAATTTATGAGTACACACACATCCCAAAATTACCTTGCATTTATTTTGTATATACATATCTCCCCTGAGAGAATGCAAGTTCCTTGAGGATAGGAACTGCTTCAATTCTGTTTATGTTCAGCACTTAGCATAGCACCTGGACAGAGCACTTCTGACTGATCAACATTAGTAAGAACATGAGCTCACTATGGTGAAAAAAATCACAGTTCCAGGCAAAATAAAGTAAAATATATAAGGGGCTATTAAAATTTCACCATGTTAATTCCCATTCTACAAACATTAAATGGTCAAAGGATGCTGATAATCTTCAAAAGAGAAAACAAACAATAATCATTTTTAAACTGTTAATCAAAGAGATATAAGCTAAAACTTTTTTTTAATACCTTATCACACCCCCCAAAACATGTAAAAATGCAGCAAAACAATGCTCACAGGGTTGTGACAAAACACATACACTCATTCTTTGCTGCTGCAATTACAAACTTGTAAAATCCTTCTAGACAGGGATCTGGTAATAAAAAGTAAAGGTTACAAAAGTAATCATTCCATAAGGATTATATATGACAAAATTGCTGGTAAAGAGAAAACAGTTTAGAGGAAATTGGGTTTACAAATGTTACATTTCATATGATATAACACAATAAACTCCAAATGAACCTAGATTTAAAAGGGTTACATCATAAATATATTAAAGAACAGAAAAAAGTATGCCTTTCACTGGTGGAGGTGAGGAAGAATTCCTGACCTAACAAGTGACAGAGAGGATAAAAGGCAAACAGACAATTTTGATGACATAAAGTTGTGAAAGTTTTCCATAAACAGAAACAATGAAGTTAGAAGAAACAGAAAAAGGGGGTGGGGAGAGCTGTGCAGCAAATTTTCCTGATAAAGATCTGGTATCCAAGATATATAGGAGATTGATTCAAATATTTAACAAGAGCAATCACCAGAAAACAGTAAAAACAAATGAACAGCGTTTCCCAAGAGGAGAAATCAAAGATACCAACAATATTAAAAAGAATCTAACAAATTACTAAGAGAAATTCAAATAAGAGCAATTCTGAATCTCTACCTCACATCCACAAGAAATTCAAATAAGAGCAATTCTGAATCTCTACCTCACATCCACCAGATTGGAAAAAATAAAAAGGAAAATAAAAGTTGGAAGGGATGTGAGAGGAAAGGCTTTCTTGCATTGTTAGTGGAACAATACTAGGCTTTCAGAACACACCTCCCCCCAAAAATCAAAGAAATAGTTATCACTTTTTGTCTACACAAGCAAGGAAGAAAAGGTTAGCAGTAAGAGGTAACTCTTGAGTCTCATTCTCATCTGAAGTAATCAAGAAATTAATACATATGTGTGGACACACATTAAGCTGGCCACAGAAATACATTTCACTTATCAGCGAACCATGAAGGAAAGGGAAGAAAGGGAAAGAGGGAATAAGAAGGATAGATTTTGAAGAGAGATTTAAAAGAAAAAAAATGGATAAGAAACTAAGTTTGAGCTCTAGGTGAGGGTAAAATTAAAAGGATAAGGAAGGCAATTACACCAAACCTACAGTACTGATGCTGAATTCACTCCTCCCTCATCATTTTCTTCTTTATAAAGAAAAAGGAGCCCCAGATCAAGGAGAAAATACTACAAGTGGCCAGGAAGAAACAATTTCAATATTGTGGAAACACAATCAGAATAGCCCAGGACCTGGCAGCTTCTACACTGGGGGATCGAAGGGCATGGAATATGATATTCCAGAGGGCAAAAGAACTGGGAATGAACCCAAGGGTCACCTACCCAGCAAAACTGAGTATTTTGTTTCAGGGGAAAATATGGTCATTCAGTGGAATAGAGGAATTTCAAGCATTCTTGAGGAAAAAACCAGAGTTGAATAGAAAATTTGACATCCAGACGCAAGAAGTAAGAGATGCCTGAGAAGGTAATCTGGGAAAAGAAATCAAAAGGAACTTATCAAAGTTGAACTATTTACATTCCTATATGGAAAAGCAATATCTGTGACTGATGATATTTTTCTCACTATGAAAATAATGGAAGAAGGGGGTGTGGTCATACGAATACATAAGTGAATGTGTGTGTATATGGCTACAGTTATATATGGATAGAGGGCATAGGTTGATTTTGTTGGGAAGGGAGAGTACTCAAGGGATGAAATTATGAGGTGAGAGAGGAAAGTGGCAAGAGGAGATGGGGAGAGACATGGTAGGGTAAACTATCTCATGTAGGGGAAGTGGGTGCAAAGGAGGGGGAGAATAAGGAAGGCTAAAAAGGCAAAACCACATTCACATTGAATTTGGTTCAGGGAGATAATGACATACATACTAAATGGGATATCTCAACCTGCAGCAGGATAGGGGGAAGGGGGATGAGAGGAGGGATGATGGATGGGAGGGCATCCTTGGGGTGAGGGGAGGTTGGAAGTACCCACTATAGAAGAGGGACAGGATCATGTAGGGAATGGACCAGGTGGGGGGTGGGATGAGTGGGAGGGAATTATAAGCAGCCTTGTACAATATATCTACTATGATAATGTTTTGCATAGCTAGACATGTACAACATATACTGAATTACTTATATCCCAAGAAGGAATGGGTGACAAGGGAGGAAGGAAATGGATCTGAAATTCAAGGTCGTAACATTAAATGTTTCAAATATATATATAAATACTATTATTAATACTCTTTTGCCTATAATTGGGAGAGAAGATGTGCAGGCATTGGGACACAAAGATTCATCTTCCTCTAATGGAGAAGTCGATGGGGGTATGGGAGAAGGTATGGGAGAGAGCAGATTGGAGGAAGTGATATCTTGTGGGACTGCTATTCTGGGAGGTTGGGTAGGGGAATAATGGGGGAAAAATGACTGTAACTCAAAATCTGGCGGAAATGAATGATGTAAAACAGAAGTTAATAAAGTATTTGTTTAATAAAAAAAAAAAAAAAGAAAAAGGAGGAAAAGTACAGTCAGTTCTGCTGTACCTATAAGCATTCCCAAAAAGCACTGAGATAACAAGTAACAAAAACACAGGGCTTATACGAAAAATGGGGCTAGTGGCAAAACTTCAGTGACATTTAAAAAAATAGAAATCCAACAGAAACAACTGCAGTTTTATACATGTTAAATGGTTTAAAATTATATAAATACTACAGTGACAATGTCCTCCACCTTGGACTGCTAGGCCTGTACCCCAGCAGAATGGAGGGCAGAGACTCAGTGAGCACTAACTTCTGGCCATAGTGGAAGGAGGGGTGCAGGGTACAGCTGGACTAGTCTTCCTCTGCCCACAGCAACTAGTGCATCAGAAGACCTAAAGTCTGCTTGTAGAAATGAGTATCAGAAGAATTGCAACTTTTAAATTAGTGTGAAATGGTACAGTTTTCTGTGCTCTCTGTTTCTCCAAGAAGAAATTACAGATAAGCAAACTAAAACTTTACATTATGTTCAAAATATTCTCTAAATAGATTAAATCCACTAAAACAAAAACATGTTCTCAAAACAAGCAATATAGCAGATCTGATTGTATAATAGAATAAGATGGAAGGAAATTAAGTATAACTATGAATGTGAATGGGATGGACTCACCTATAAAACAAAAGAGGACATGAGAATGGATTAGAAACTAGAATCCAACAACATGCTGTTTGCAAGAAACATACTTGAACAGAAAAATAGACACAAAGTTAAAAAAAATGGGCTAGAGTAAAACTGATCATGCTTCAGCTGTAGTTTTAAAAAGGCATGAGTAACAATAATGATCACACACAAAACAAAGGCAAAAACTGACTTACAGGGAGAAACAGACCATGTAATTATAATAGCAAGGGACCTCAATTTATCTGGCAGGTCTAGATAAACTTAATCCAAAAATTAAAAATGAAGCACTTGAACAGAATTTTAGAAAAGTTAGATAAGACAGAATTCTGGAGATTAATGACTAAATATACATATTTCTCAGCTGTGCACGGCAACTTCATGAAAACTATGTATTACAGTAGAAAGGCAGAAATAGTAAAGGCATCTTTACCAGACAATAACATAATGAAAATTATAACAGGTTACTGAATTCATAACTTAATCCTAAATAAGTGAGTAAAAAACAGAAGGTAAAATGAACAACTTTGATTATATAAAAAGTAAGAGTTTTTACAGAAACAAAACCAATGCAATTAAAATTAAAAGAGAAGCAGGTAAATGGGAAAAAATCTTTGCAACAATTTAAGGGTTTCATTTCTAAAATATGTGGGGTTGTTTAAAATTTATAAGAATATAAGCCATTCCCCAATTGATAAATGGTCGAAGGATATAAACAAGTAGTTTCCAGAAAGAGAAATGCAAGCTATGAAGTCATTTTTTAAAATGCATTAGAAAATCATTAGAAAAATGAAAAATTAAAAAACAACTCTGAGGTTACAGCTGATATCCACTAATATGACAAAACTGACAAAAAGGGAAAATGACAAATGCTGGAAGGGATATGGGAAAACTGGTACATTAATGCATGCTACATTAATGGTGGAGCTGTGTAGTATTCCAGCCATTCTGGAACTCTACTACAGTGCTTAACACATAAGCAGGTGCTTAATAAACGTTTAATTAATAGATTCTGGAAAGCAATTTAGAACTATGCCCAAAAAACTATTCAACTGTGTATACTCATCTAATCTAGTGATACTACTACTATATCTATACTCCCTAAAAGATCAAAGAAGAAAAGGATCCATGTGCACAAAAATATTTATATAATTCTTCTTGCAATAACAAACTAAGGGAGTACCCATCAACTGGAGAATGACTGATATATGAATGTAATGGAATACTAGCCTGTTATAAGAAATGATGAAGCGAATGGTTTCAGAAAAACCTGGGAAGACCTGTGTGAACTTAAGCAGAGTGAAATGAGCAGAACCAGGAAAATAATTTATAGCACAAAAACAATATTGTAAAGACAAACAACTTTGAAAGCCGTGGGAACTTTGATCAACACAGTGACCAACTACCATTTCAAGACTCCTAATGTAACATGTTACCCACTTCCTGATAGGGAGGTGATGGACTCTGAAAGCAGACTGCGACATATTTTGAGGGGGCAGGGGAAAGAATGGCCAATGCATAAATCTGTTTTGCTTTACTAATGTGTCTGTACAAGGAATTTTATATTTTGGTTTTTTTCTTGCTTTCTCAAAGGGGGAGGGAGGTTTTCTTGCTTCCTCAAAAGGAGACGCTACAGAGAGATCTGAAAAAAAAATTTACTTTTAAAAAGTTAGAATGTAAAAATAGTGATATTGAAAATAAAAGGGAAAAGTGTCACTGAATTTTTTAAGGGATCAAAAGGGGCTAGAGACAAGCAAGTAGAACAGTGGTAGAACTACATTGTTAAACTTAAAATACATGAAAATTGTCATATTTGTTGATCCAATATATTATTCCTGCATTAAGACTATATTAACAGTGTTGTCATCAATAAGAAAAAAGTTATCAAAAGATTTTCATAGGCCACCAGCAAGTGGAAGACGGGTGGTGTCACCTCTTTTCCCCTAGTGTTCCTTAGTACCATCCAGACATCATGCTGGTTGCTAGCAACATGAAGATTTGGACGTTAGAGCACGTTTTCAACCACCCAAAGGAAATAGTTACAACAACTGCTATGCAGAAATATCAAAATCCTATAAATTCAAGTGTGGTTGGAGTTAATATATTAGATGGACATACAGATCCCACTGGGAAATTGCATAGCCACAGACTGCAAGCAAAGAATGGGGAATGCCTTCTATAGTGAAATTGCTTATTGATGCAGCAAAAATCAAAACATACAGCAGGAACATTTTGTAGTTCATTCCAGGGAGAAAAGAATGGAGCTTAAATTCACTAACATTTCATTTACAAATATGATTTCAATATAAGAGAGACATATATAAACCACATCCTCAAGAACCAGGAAAGACCATTTTGACTCAAGAAGCCATAATCACTGTGAAAGGAGCAAGCCTTAGCAGTTATCTAGAAGGACTGATGAAAAGTACAATATCATCTAATGCTAATAAAGGCTGAGAGGCAATGGAGTGGTTAATTAACAAATTAAATGCTGAGATTGAAGAGCCCACTGCTTCAGCAAGAAGAAGCATAAGGACACCTATGGCTGCAGTAGCACTTATAGAGAAATGATAATGACTATTTACATGAAACATTAATAGGTCCACCATGGTCTCTCCAGGCTGGTAACATATTTATTCATATTTGATATTTAAGGGGCATATCTGCATATTAGGTATTCAATTAACTTAGAGAAAGGTTGAAACTTTTGATAGAAAAAGGGGAAGATGAAGGGCTTGTCAACATATGGGGTCAACTGTTATCAACATTGCCCAAAAATACCATGCAATGTCAAGTTTCCAATATTAAAGATTTAAGGATTTTTCAAAGGAATATCTTGACCAGAAACTGGCATGCTGAATTTTCATAAAGTTAAATTTTATAAAATTTAATTCATGAGACTCTATCTGGTTTTGGAACAATTTGAAAATGACGCAGAGCTACCTTTTCTAGCATGATTGCCCGAGTAGTTTTCATGCTGTAATAACTTTCTTTGGAAAGAAGGAAAGTAAATTACTTGAAATCCAAATGCATTTGTACAAAAGCAACTGGCTTTGAAAATCTATGGCATTCTGAATTGGTACTCAGGTGATAAATTTTGCAGTGAACATTATCACTACAGTGATATAACTCCCAATGTAAACCATATTGCATTATATTACAGAGTTCTGTACTGATTTGCCAAAATTTTGCGAAATAATACAGACACAACCTATCATGATTTTGCATTTGCAGAAGTGCATATGATTTAGGATGCTGAATTATGGGCATATGATGTTCACTTTGAAATCTGAAGAACAAAAATAAAAAATAAACTTATCACTTGAATCCTAGATCATAAAATTTAAACTATTTGCATCTTTTAAGTATTTCACACAATGCTTAATAAACTAATACAAAAACTGCCATGTGACTGAATCATGTGTCAAAATTGTTATAGCATGCCCAAAGGGCTATAAAAATGTGCATGCCCTTTGACCCAGCAATATCACTTCTAGGGCTGCATCCCAAAGAGATCACAGAAGTGGGAAAAGATCTGTATGTACAAAAATATTTATAACAGTTCTATATGTGGTGGCAAAGAATTGGAAATCAAGGGGATGCCCATCAATTGGGGAATGACTAAACAAGCTGTGGTATATGAATATAATGAAATACTATTTTGCTATAAAAAATGAGGAGTAGATGAACTTCATAATAACCTGGAGAGACATATATAAATTGATGCTGAATGAGAGCAGAACCAGGAGAACTTTGTACACAATTACAGACCATCATATGTGTGACAACTAATTTTGACAGACTGGGCTCCTCTCAGCAATACAAGGTTAGAAGACAACTACAAAAGCCTGGAAAGGGATAGCCACATCCAGAGAAAGAACTACAGAGTCTGAACGCAGATTGAAACAAACTACTTGCCCTCTCTTTTGTGTTTTGTTTTGTTCCTTTTTTTCATTGTTCACTCCACTGGTTACAATCCTTCTTTACAACCTGACTAATATTTAATGTGAAGGTATTTGTAGATACTATATTTGATTGCATGCCACCATGGAAGGGCAGGGGGAGAAAATCTGAAACTCAAGGGATTGTGGAACTGAATGTTGTAAACTAAAAGTAGATAAATTAAAAAACAAAAAATTATTACAGCACAATATATCAAAATATTTTAACTGTAAAATAGTTAATTGCATCTTTTTACTGTGATTATTTGATTTAATTTCCAATCTGATTGGAAATATAAATACTAGGTCCTTAGCTCTCCTTATAGTCCTATATTGCCATTGCCAAAAGAAGGAACTTAACCACAGTTAACCACTAAGGGATATTGCAATGAAGTTTTTATTTGTGGGAAGTCCTTACTTTTGGTACCAGAGGGCCAAATGGAATACCAAAAAGCTTTCAGAAAATGTTGTATTTTGTTTAGTATTTCAAAGCAGATAACTGCTAATTGCTAAACAATATTTTCTGATTTTCGTAATTATTTCTATAATATTGAAGTTGCATATGAAGTATTTTAAAAGACAGATCTTGCCTATAACTACACTTAACATAAGCTGGAACTTCTGTAAAGGTTTCCTACGTTGTAAAGATTTTCTAGAGAAAAAACTAGTTTGTATGTACATAAGCCGCAGAAATATGTTTACCAAACTATTTGAAAATGACTATTTTTTCTATTTAAAATACTGTTTAGTTTGAGACTTTGTTAGTACATTTGTAAAAACAACTCTCAGATCCACTAAGATTTGTGATTATTTTTTGTAACAAACTGTTTGAAAACTGAAATGATTATTTCAGCTAAACAAAATATAGTAAATGTTAATACCTGATAAAAGTTGGCTATGCATACTTTCTGTAAATTGTATTTGTTCAGAAAAAGGTGTAATGCTCTAAATAAAATATTTCTAAACCAAAAAAAAAAAAGATTTTCATAGCTGCATCATATAGAATTGCGAAAAAACGAGAAGAAATTTAATTTTTATTAATGTAAATACTACAAAGCAATTAAAATGGACATATGTGAGGAATATAAAGAAATCATCACTTAAATCTGTACTAGATGCTTGCGATAAAGAGACAAAAACAAGTGGATCCTCTATGAAGAATGAAGAGAAGATGTGGGCAAAGATCCCAAGATACAACCTGATGTATTATAATTTGCAATGGTGGAAGTATATTCAGATTGAGATGTTAGATCCACTCAGTTATTAATGAAATAACTGAGCATTTTTGCTTTAGATAAATTTATGGCAACTGATTTTTTATATGCTGGCCTTTTCATGTAAGCAATGAACATTGTACTTTTATGAAATTTTCAGAAAACTTAAAGCATTAAATTTTGCTATCTTAAATATAGAGAAATTTAAAATAATGTTTTAATGGTACTGTTGCTCATAGAAAAAAGGGTACCCTCAGGTAGAAGGAATGGTAGAGAATATACTTGACATGCAGAGAGGAAGATCGGAATTTAAATGCTACCTCAGACACTTGCTAGCCATATGAACTTGGACAAGTTATGTAACTTCTCTCAGGCTCAGTTTCCTCATCTATAATGTGGGGATAATAATAGCACCTATATAACAGGAAGGGCAGCTAGGTGGTGCAGCATAGAGTGCTGGACCTGGAGTGAGGAAGCCTCCTTCCTGAGTTCAAATCTGGCCTCTGACACTTACTAGCTGTGCCACCTTGGGCAAGTCATTTAATCCTATTTGCCTCAGTTTCCACATCTGTAAAATAAGATGGGAGAAAGAAATGGCAAACCACTCTTTGCCAAGAAAACCCCAAATGAACTCACAAAGTTTCAGCCACAACTGAACAACATACAGTAAGAGCAATATCTTAACCCCTACACCCAGTTAAAGTAGTTTTTTCCCTGAAAAGGTATCAAGATCTTCCTCTAGACATGGCTAGTTCCAAGACTGAAGGCTCAGACTTGTGTTCATCCCTACTCTCTCATTAATCCTCAATCTCTTCATGTCTACTGGTTTAGAAGGAAAGGTGGGATCCTATGAACTAAAGGCTAAAATTCCATAGGGCAAGTCAGCCTAGAAACAAATGAGCTCTTAAAAATAACTATGACAATAAAAGCACAGAAAGAAATAATTCCAAGGAGAAAAGATAATGGAAACTGTACTGAGATCATGATGCCCAGTAACTTCAATACCCAGCTTAAATTTTAAAGACCTGCAAGGGCATCAAAGATTTTTAAAAAGGTCCCATTCTTACCAAAATACCTACATCAGCACTTTTCATAGTAAAGAATTAGAAACAAAGATATTTATTGACTGAAGCTTGACTAAACAAAGTGTGGTACAAGTACACAGTAGAATATTACTGTGCCACAATAAACAACAAATATGAAGAATGAAGGAATGCATAGAAGACATGAATTCAGCAATGAAAAGAAAGGAACTAGTAAAACAATATTCAAAGACACAATGTAAATGAAAAGAGCAAAAGATAAAAATAAAAACTGAATCCTATATATAAGCTCTGAAGAGGAGATATAACAATGCCTCCTTCACTTCCTTTGCAGAGATAAGGAAACACTGGTATTGGAACACTACACATACTCTCAGATTTAGTTGAAATGTTGGTTTCTTTTACTAAACTGCTTTTCTAAAAAAATTTTCTAAAAAATTTTTATTATGAGGAATGATTCTAAGGGAGCAAGCAGAGATATAGTGTGGGAAATGAAGGAGGTATTAAAAACAAAGTACATTTATAAAAAAAATTTTAAAGAAGGACATATATATAAGATGGAAACAATACTAGATTTTAAAAGGTTATCAATAAAAAAAACCACATGGTCTAGAGCTATAAGAATAGTGGAAGGGTATTAAAACTACCAATAAACTGGATTAAAAAAACCTTACCAATAGGTTGAGGCTGGCAAGGAAACCCAAGTACAAGAAAAGCAGGGAAGGGGGGTTAAGCTATAATGGGGAAAAGAAAATCAAAGGTCTTCAAGGTAGACAGGATAACTGCAATAGAATAAAAGCAGAGTACAGAGATCTTATTTCACTTCTGTTTTTCTCTTCAAAGAGGACTTCTGGACTGGGAAGTACCAAACAAATACAGCTAAGAGAGACCTGATGTTCAAGAAAGGAAACAATAAGAGAGCATGGTAGCTCCATTAGGGTACTAAAAAGTCACCTACTCAGGATGAATGACATTTCTGAGAACTATAGGAACTGGCAGGTGTGAGTAATAAGCCACTGTCGTTGACAATCTTTTAAAGATAACAGAAACCAGAAGAGGTGCCACAAGACTGAAAGGGCAATGTCATAATTTTCAGAAAAGAGATGTGTTCTGCAAACTGCAGACCAATGGATTTTGCTTAGCAAAATTCTACAATATGTTAAAGAACCGTTTAGTGAAAATCTACAAAAGGTAGAAGTGATTTTTTTTTTTACAGTTATTATGCCTGTATTAGGAAAAGGCTCATACCAAACTAATTTCATTTTCTTTTTTGTCAAGGTTATTAAACTGGCAGATCAAGGGACAGTCATAGAGCTTAATTAGATTTTAGCAAATCATTTGATAAGTTCCCTCATGCTTATCATGGAAAAAACAGGGTCTTGGGCTAGAAGACAGAATAATTACAAGGTTTCAGAACTGACTGAATGTCTGGAGTCAGAGTAGCCATTAATCATTCAATGTCAAATCCAAAGGGTTCCAGTGGAGTGTCCTGGGGATCCATGCTTGGCCCTGGGCTGTTACACATTTTTATCAATAACTTGGATAAAAGTAAAGATTACATGCTTGTCAAATGTTCAAATGGCACAAAGCTACATTAGCTAACACACAGAATAGTTGGATCCAGAAGATCCTGACAGGCTAGAATACTGGCCCAAATTGTTTAAGATAAATTTTACTAAGTATAAATAAATCTTACTCTTGGATTCAAAAAATCAATTTCCTAAGTACAAGGTTAAAAAGGCATGGTTTGATAGCTGTTTGTCAGAAAAAGATCTCAGTGTTTTAATGGACAATAAGTCAACAGTGTAACATGACAGAAAAATAGTACAATTTGGCCCGCATTCAGAGACACAGCTTTATCTTTGTATCCTTAGTTCCTAGTACAACACTTGGTAAATAGTAGACTTACTGAAAAAAGGTAAGACTTCTGCTATAATCTTCCCTGTCAAACAAATGAGAGTAAGATGGTGCTTCATTGTGAATACTACATTTTAGGAAGGACACTAACAAACTGGAGAATGGATAAGAGGGCAACCAGGATGGTAAAGGATCTTATGTTCATATTACATAAGGATGAACTGAAGATATGAAATGTCTTCGGAAGAGTATTGATAGGTGCCGTGTATCTAAACAGTTGTCACATATAAGGGTTTAGATTTACTCTATTTGGCACCAAGGGGCAAAATTAGAAGCAATAAGTGTAAGGCAGAGTAAGGCAAAATTCTGATATGATAAAAAGAGAGAACTCCTAACAATTTGAACAATATACAAAAGTGGAACAGACCACCTCCAGGGACAGTGGATTTGCTCTCACTGGAGTTCTTCAAGCAATGGCTGGAACCACCAGTTGGGTAGGTTGTAGGAGGAGTTCTTTTACAGGCAAAAGATGGATTGGACTGCTGAGGTCTCTTCCAACTCAAAAATTCTATGACTCTGGGAATAAATAAATGACTTGGTCAGGGACAACAAAAATCTCCTACTTATGACAACATTCCTCTGAATAGATAGAACCCATTTTATAATGTAGTTTCCAGCAAAGCACTGAAGGCCAGGGAAGAAAGAAAAAAGCATAAGACTTCATATGCACATGCATATGTGTATGTGAGACAGCAAGGCTACATGGAACCTCTTTTAAAGACCCCAATACCCACAAAACTTGTACACTTAAATCTTTTAACCTTTATACTCTTAACTTCAAAATTTCTTAAACTTTGCTTAATTAGAGTTTGGGGAGGTAGGATGGGCATAATGGGTATTTGAGAGAGAGATTTTAAGTTTCTTTAAGTTGTCAAATCATTTTTTGAAGTTCTATTTCCATCTCAGTTTTCTAAAAAACCATCCCCTCCTTATCACTGGAAGCTTCAAAAGTTCAGTCATGAAAGGTTTAGCTCTCTATCTTCTTTCTAAATTGAACAAACTATTTCTTCCAAATATCTTCTCTCTATAACATACTATTAGATGACTGACTCAACATTTATTTAGTATTTGTATACAGAGCACTGTACCAAGAAAAGGGGAGGATGGGAAGTTTAGATAAGCTACAATCTCTGCTCTTAGAGACAAATAATTCTAATACATGAAAAGTTCATTAGAAACAGGAAAGCAAAGTATTATGCACAGTCTTAGGAAACCGGGCAGAAAACATATAAATAGGATTTTATTATCAAGAATGGACAGAAATTCAAAAGTTGAAGACTTTTCAGCCATGTGTGGTCAAAGGCTTGGAAGTGAAAGTGAATGTTTTGGGGGGAAGAAGAAGGGAAATAGTAAAGTTTGGAAGGTTATTAAAGAAAAAATATGAAAATGCTAGAAAATAATGGCAGTGGATACTGAAGGGCCTTCAATGCCACACAGAGAATTTTCAACTACTCTGAAGACAAATGGGATTCATGGATATTCTTATTAAACAGAGGAGTGACATAATAATCCTAACCTAATTCTGTATCTTTGATTTCTGGCTTTTAGCAACCAATGCTAACAAATAAAAAAATGGCCTAAGATTCTATCACTCTCCTTGTAACATTTTTTTTAAATTTGAATTACTACAAGATAGAATGTGATAGAAGAGACCAAGACACTGCTTTAGGAATAACTGAAGAGAGAAAAATCACAACTAAGGCATGGGAGAGGGACCAGGAAGATTCATAAAGCAGATGGTACTTGAGCTGAGCCTTGAAGAAAGAGGATTTTTTTTTTTAAACAAGCAGAGAATTTATCCCAGAGATGGAAGACTAACAACACAAAGAAGCAGGAGATAGCTAAGTCGTTTAGTTTCACTGAATGGAGAACATAAAGAGGAACTGTGTAAGATAAAGCTAGAAAAGAAGATGTAAGCCATAATATACAGGGCCTTAAATGCCAGACTCCTAAAGGCATTAAAAAGCCACTGGAAGGGGCGGCTAGGTGGCGCAGTGAATAGAGCTCCGGCCCTGGAATCAGAAGGACCTGAGTTCGGAGCCGGCCTCCGACACTTAATCCGCACAAACAAAAACCTAGCCGTGTAACCTTGGGCAAGTTACTTAACCCCAATTGCCCTAAAGGGGCGGCTAGGTGGTGCAGTGAGTAAGAGCGCCGGCCTCGGAGTTTGGATGACCAGAGATCAGATCCGGCCTCAGAAAATGAGCACCCACGCATAAATCAAATGACTAGCCGTGTAACCTTGAGCAAGTTACTTAACCCCAATTGCTTTAAAAAAAAAAAAAAAGCCACTGGAAGATTTGACTCCAGTGAACAAGGAAGCAATATCATATTTTGGCAGCTATGTGAAGGATGGATAAACTTCCCATCCTCCCCTTTTCTTGGTACAGTGCTCTGTATACAAATACTAAATAAATGTGGAGTAAGTCATCTAATAGTATGTTATAGAGGGAAGCTATTTGGAAGAAATAGTTTGACTAATTTAGAAAGAAGGATGTGAAGAATGTGAAGGATGGATGGGAAAGGTAAGAAATGAGTGGAAACAGGAAAGTCAATTAGAAAACTATTACAATAGTCTAAAGAGTGGCAGTAATTATAGCAAGGTGATTAAAACCTGATCCTAGATCTATTGTAAAGGCAAAATCAATTAAGACTCAGCTAATGATTTAAGTATCAGAATTGTGGGAAAAGCAGGAACGAAAGATAAGATTTTGAGCCTGAGAAACAAAGACTGATGGCAATAAGAGAAATTGGGAATTTTGGAGGGAGCAGCAGGTTTTTTGCAGGTAAAGACAAGTTTGGACAAGAATTTAATGGAGTTAATGAATTTGAAATTGGAATTTGGAATTTAATGAATTTAAAGGAATGAGGCACCTAAGAGATATCCAGTAGTCTAATAGAGACTGAAAAAAATGAAGATTAGGAAATACGGAGATTTAGGTGTCACTTGCAGAAAAGTGACAACTGAACAGGTGGAATCACCAAGGGGAAGGAATAAAGTGAAAAAAGGAACCAAAACAAGAGAACTTAACAACACCCACACTTAGAGGGTAGGAAGGGGACAGTGAACTAAAGGAGAACCAGAAGAAAGTAGTGTCACAGAAGCCAAAGGATAAAATTATCCATGGGGAAAGCATAATCATAGTGTCAAAAGGTCAATGAAAAGAAGGCCCAAGAAAACCTCAATGAATTGGGAATTAAAAGGTCAGTGATGACTTTGAGAAAGCATTTTCAGTTAAGTGGTGGGAATGGAAGCCAAACTACAAGGGACTAAGGTATGAATGGGTGGTGAGGAAATGGAAGCAACTAGTAAAATGGACTAGTCATTTATACTTCTTGAGAAACTGAAGTTGAGCAAAATTGTCAAGTTGGGGAATGCTTTCTTTTCTCATGTCAACACCCAAGTCTTCCTGGATAGCATCAGAATTGATATAAAGAACTCAGAACAAGTGAATTAAAGGCTGAAGGAAATGGTCACAAGCTTCCTGGTTAAATCTGAAACCCAAACTTCCATGGGTTTTAACACATACCAGTTTGGTTTTGCTAATGTTTCTTCTAATAATTCAGTTCTATACTATTATTAAATAAAAACAGCAAAAGGGAAGAAGTGATAGAGAATACTAGAAAGACTGAAAGGGAGAAAGGTAATGATCAATAAATCAATCTTTCATTTTGTTTTGTATTAAATGTATAGATGTGAAATCACTTACCCAAAGTACACTATAAATTTCATGAGGATAGAGACTGTTTTTTTCATCTTTGCATCGTTAATGCCTAGAATAGGGCCCTGCATACACTCCAATACTGCAGCAGGAATACATGCAAGGTACTGTGCTAAGCAATGGAGAAGATAGAGACAGTACTTAACAAATGTTTGTTGAATTGAATCAGGTATTATGTTTGTGCAAGATTCAAATTAGGTTTGTGTGAGATTCAAATTAGGTTAACAGTCACAAGAGTTACTAATGCTAAATCCTTCGGGTTCTAATCTGACTCAGACATACACTAATTATAAGTCTAGTCTTACTATACAGCTTAACTACTATCTTTTCTATTTTACTCTAGCATAAAATGTACTTATAAATGGCCAGTTAAAACAAATTTTCATGTAAGAATGAAAATACTATTCTTATTCTATTAGTTATTTCCCCTTTTGTCAGTCTATCAATTAACTGTTTTGTCAGTACACATCTAAAGATAACATTTTTCAAATACAACAATCTTTATACCTAGAAAACTAACATTTTCATTTCAAAGCCACAAGGCATTTCTACTACAAAGTGCAAAGGAGCCATCTTTAACTTAAAAATTAAAATATAGCTTTCCATTCAAGAGAGGAGAAAATGGGTTTTGTTGCAATATTAATACCTTAATCTCCCAAACAGCTGTGTATACACAGTAGGCATTTAAAAGAAGGTTGTTACAGAATGTTTAAAAGTCTTGTAGAAAATAGCTATTGAAAAAAAATTCTTATATTTCTACGGAAGAACTCCACAAATTTTCTGTCTTTTAGGAGAAGTACCATCATAATCACAACTTCAAAGAAAGTAATTTACAAATGTTATAGCAAGGCATTGTACACATTTTTATTAAGGATTTTTCCATTTCTCTAGAAATGTGTTTAACAGGACAAAGTTTGTAAATGGAATAACAAATAGTACGTTCATACTTCTCTTCAACGTTGCCTGTGCATGACTTATCAATTAATAAACATTTATTGAGCTTCCTACTAGGTACCCAGTAACTGTATAACATTTTCGTTTTTTATATATTTGTAGGTTGAATTGAATTGAATTGAATGCTTGCTGACTTTTATAAGTTAAGGTATACCTGACCTCTTTCTCACTTCCGAATTCTGAAATGATGCTAGGGGCTGATTTACAGTTACACCCAGGGTGATGTAATGGACTTCACTTTCCCTTAAAGTTTCATCTCCACATATACACGCCTTGAATTTTTATTTGAACTGGAGGAGGCGATCATCAGCATTTCCCTAATAAGACTTACAATACTCTTAATTCACCTCTAGGGTGAAAAAAGCCTAGGTTTTTTAACCTGATGTCAACAAGACTCAACTCCGGCTCCTTTCAGGAATCCCCGCAGCGAACCTTGAGGCCCCCATCATTTTCAATAGAGGCGCAGTCCGAGTAAACTACAGGTCCCACCATGCACCGCTGCCCAGATCACGGCAGGTCTCTACGGAAACAGAAAAATCCTCCCCAAGTCCCACCTGTTACTTCGTTTCTAAACACCGCCCGCACTTTCCGCTCAGACAACAGCTCAAAACAAAGAGCCGCGACCCAGAGCCGGCTTCTCCAGAAGAAATTAAGCCGGAGCCCAGGCGCGGCATGGCGGGGCTGGGAGCCGCTGGCCCAACCCGGGTGCCTGGCAGCAGCGTCCCGGCTTCCCGGGGCCGGACGTAAGCACAAGGCGTCTCCGCCCGCTTCCCGCAGGATGCCCAACCGCGTACCCCGAGAAGGGGCGGAGTGGGAGACGCCGGCCGCCAACTTCTTCCCGGGACCAGAAGGGGGTCGCATCTGCCCGCATCCTGGGCACCAGCCCCGCTCCCTGAGCCCAAGCCTGGGTCTGGGCGACGCGCCAGGCGCCCGCACTAACGGCCGCCCAGATCCGCGCGCGGTTTTGCAGGCCCCTAGCCGGTGCGGGGCGTCCCTCTGGCCGGTGGCCGCCCAACCCCCGCGGCCAGTCCCTCCCTCCAGGGCTCCGCCCGGCCTCCCCCGTCCTTCCTTCCCCGCCTCTCACCGTCTTGGCGGCCTCCGCCCAGGTCCTGCCCTTCTTCCTACGGCCCTTTTCCCTCATGTCGGGGCTTAGACTGGCTGGGAGGTTCCCGTGTCCGGGGTCCGGCCGCCCGCCCTCTCACCGCTAGCTAGCTTGCTCGCTCGCTCGCCCGCCCGCCTGCGCGGCTTTCCCCGCTGTGCCGGGAAAGGAGGAAGAAAGGGGGTAAGTGGAGCCGAAGGAGAGCCCAGGCCGAGGGAGGAGAAGCAGCAGCGAGAGGGGCCGCGCGCCGGGGTCTAGGGGGCGGCCGGTCCTCTGGCTGCCGTTGCCACTGCCACTGCTGCCGCTGCTACTGCCGCCGCCACCGCTGCTGCCATATTGGACTCTTACTGTACAGACGAGCGCCGCGGTCATGTGACCACTCCCGCGCTGCCCGTCCCCTACTGTAAGGATCCCATGCGCACGCGCAGTTCCGGCTCCGAGGGGGGAGGCGGGGAAGGGGAGCAAGGGGGGCTACACGTTTAGAGCTCTAAAAGGCGGCAGCGACCTCACCCCTTTCCTGTCCCCGCCCCTCACCGACCCTCCGACCTCTGCTCTCGAGCATGCGCCTGACTGAGCGGCCTTACAGACAGCAGCGCCCTACCCTACGTCGCACACGCAGAAACCGGAAATGTGTCTGCGGAAGTTAGTCAATCCGCAAATAATTAGAGGTAGCTGAGCGTGTGGCAGGAGTCGTGGCCAATGTAAGAAAGTATGTAATAGCAATGGCACTTTCCCGGGAAGAGTGACCCAATCAGAAAACTGTAGATTTGGAGCTGCAAGGAATCCAAGAGATTATCCAGTCCAACTCCCTTCAATACACAGATGAGGAAACTGAGGCCCGGAGAGGTGAAATGGTTTGTTCAAAGTCACAGAAGTAGCAGTTAAAAAAAGGTGATGGATTTGGACCTTTGAAGCCTGGGTTCAAACTCTGTGACCCTAAGTAAGCCACTTGATCTCCCTGAGCTTCAGTTTCCTCTTAAGTAAAACAAGGAAAATAGACCACAAGAGTTCTTTGCTTTAAAGCTATGACCCTACCTGGTTTGTTGTTCAGTCGTGTCCAACTCTTTGTGACCTTGTGGGCTGTGTTGTCCATAGGGTTTTCTAGACAGGTTTAGAGATTTGCCAAGGGTCACATGGCTAGCGCATGTCTAAGGCCAAATACACACACAGGTCTTCCAGGTTCCAGGCCTGATGCTCTGTCTCCTGAACCATCTAGCTGCCTCTGATCCTAAGTGGTGGGATTCAAATCCCAGACCTCTGACAGTAAATCCAGCCTACAAAGCACCACTAGCCCAGGCCTGAAAAGATATATATTCCTGATTTTGCATAGTGAACCAGTTTAATAAAACATCTTAAGTAATTCTACTTTTAGACCAGCTTCTTAATTGCTCAAGTTTGGTATTTTAGACCCAGTATGATTTCCTTGAAACTAAATTACAATCTAGTGGTCTTAAACCCATTCAATTCAATAAGCATAAAGAGCCAACTGTGTACTAGATACTGGTAATAAAAAGATTATATATTTTGCTCACAAGGAATTCTATACCATTTAATGGGAAAAGAGATACAAAAGTTATGTTAACCTATGATTTCATGGGTTGAAAGGTTATCAGAAATGTATGCCTAGAAAAAAAGGCAGACCTGTCACTTTAGGGAGAGCAAGGGTTAACAGTGTGGTACAAAGCCAAGAACACTGGCTTTGTACTTAAAGGACCTAGATTAAAATTGTTCTTTGATCACTTACTACCTGTGTAATCATGTGCAAGTAACTTAACCTCCATGAACCTCAGATTTCTCATCTGTAGAATAAGAGTTGAACTAGAACATCTCTGCGATCCCTTCCAAGACTAAATATATAATCCTATGCACTATTGGTGACCACTCCACAATTAAAAAAAAAAAAACAGGAAGTAGCAAGTTGAGGGTACTCTCTGCTATATATTTACAGGAAAGCAAGAGCAAGAGTCATACAGGATGGGCAACTTTGGATGGGTTATTATTATCTGTAACTAAGTACCTACCTACTATATGGCAAACAGTTCTAGATGTGCAGTTACAAAGTTAAAAATGAAACAGTCTCTGCCCTCAAGGAGTTTGTAGACCATTGGGGAAAACAATATATTCACAGACAACTAAATATAAATACAAAGTAGATACAAAGTAATTTTTTTTTTTTTTTGCTTTTTGGAGGGGGGAGGGCAGGGCAGTTGGGGTTAAGTGACTTGCTCAAGGTCACATGGCTAGTAAGTGTTAAGTGCCTGAGGTCACATTTGAACTCAGGTCCTCCTGACACCAGGGCCAATGACCTATTCACTGTGCTACCTAGCTACTCCCAAAGTAATTTTTTTTTTTTGTAAAGAAAATAGTAGAAGAAGAAATTAGGAGTAAAGCGTTAGCTACCCCAAATGTGTTAGAACATGATATTGTATTCACTGTCAAGGGACTTGACTGATACCAAATTTTTTTACAGCTGATGAGAAGATAAGAGTTTTGACTTAAAGAGTTGGGAGATTCCATTGTAGCCTCTATTCTCTCACATATATCTAAAGCAAAATATCAGGACTTTAAAGGTCATCTGGCTCAATCCCTTCATATCGGTGGGATCACTGAACCATCAGAGAATTAAAATAAGCTCACAGTCATATAGTGGTTTTAAGGTGTACAAAGCACTTGGCTCATAACAACCAGGTAGATAGTGCAATTACTATGTCAGTTTTCCAGATCAGGGAACTACAGCTTTGTAAGGTCTAGTGACCTGGCTAAAGATCACATAACTAACAAATATCAAAGTTTAAACTTGAATTCAGCTCTTCTGACTACAAAACCAGAGGTAATGTCACAATACCATGCTACCTGCAAATAATTGTGTACATTAGGTCAAAAAGAAGGGCATGAAAGATTGAAGGGCAGGATCATTTCTGAGTAGAGAGATCATAGAAGACATGGAGGAGTTGTGCCTAAGGCCTATACTCTCATAGGAAGAAAAGGATTTCAAAACACAGAGCTTGAAGAATTCTGTTCCAGGTGTGAGTCCTGTTCAGATAAGTTGGGGACAAGTGAGGGCAAAACAATATCAGAAAATGTCACAATATCAGTTAGTGGCAGTATAAAATGTCCAAAGAGGAACAGTGTGAAATAAAACTGGAAAGGAAGGTTGCAGAGGGGTTGGGGGTCTTTGAAGCATCTAGGTGGTACATTAAAGGTACTAGCAGGTACATAGAGCTTCTGGCCTGGAATCAGAAGGAGCTGAGTTCAAATATGACCCCAGACACTTCCTAATTGTGTAATACTGGGCAAGTCACTTAACTCTGCCTCAGTTTCCTCATCTAAAAAATGAGCTGGAGAAGGAAATAGCAAATAGTTCTAGTATCTTTGCCAAGAAAACCCCAAATGGGATCAGGGAAAGTTAGACTTGACTGAAACAACAATAAGGGAGTTTGACTGTCATACTGAGTTTACATATTATTTGAAAGACAGTGGGGTGCCACTGAAAAGTTTGGAGTATTAGGATAATGTTAGATTACAGGAAAATAATGTAATGCAAACAGCATGAAAGATGGAGTCCAGCAGGTATAGAGGCTGGAAGACCAGTTATCTACCCCACTGTCATGGTGACCTTGCTGACACAGCAGCTACCATTGAGTGCTACAACTAGAGGAACTCATGCTTGGACTCCTGGCCACCTCTGCTTCTACTGTGCTTCCTTCCATGAGTAGATAACCAAGCAACAACCTAGACATGGATATCTCCAGGAGGTAACAGAGACAGTTCAAAAGCCCCAAGGTCTGTGAGCAAGATAATGGCCACATCCACTAGAACAGCTTAGATGGTGTCTACCAGACCATTTAATTGTGACTGTGGCAGATGCAGACAGGAGTGATTGACCATGAAAGTAGCTGAGCATGAAGTTCAGAGGATGCTGAATTTTGAAGTAGAGTGACTGTATGGAACAGAGATGCAATGTGAATGCAATCCCACGTCGTTATGTTCTGATGCAGTTTAAGTATCATTTTCCCAGCAGATCATACCAATAGTTTTGTCAAGTTACTGAATCCTATTCTGTTAATGCATGCCTTCTGGTTCTATATATTTAGCATTTCTTCTGTGTATAGGAATGAATTACCTATGCTATACCTGATTTATGTACTAAATATTGTTTTTCCTTCTTCCCTTTTGAGGTGCCCCTAGAATTCATTGGCTGTAATTAAAATAATCCCAAGAAGCAGGGGTGGGGGACTTAACCAAATGAAAAATGTGACAATGTGAAACTTAAACTTCCAAATTAGAGGCAAGTTTCTCCCAGGATTGAATAGAGTTCAAATAATATGTCTAGACACAGGTCAGGGAAGGACAAGTGCCCTATCCCCTGTGGGGTTAGCCATTTAGTCTCTCAAGACTACATTGGTCTTGAGAGAGAGATTAGAATCATGTTGTGAAAGGCTTTAAATGCTATAGGAATTTTTATTTTACCCTAGGCACAATAAGGGGTCATTGAAACTTAGAGAACAGGGCGGCTAGGTGGCGCAGTGAGTAGAGCGCCAGCCCTGGAGTCAAAAGGATCTGAGTTTGGATCTGGCCTCAGACACTTAACGAAGTAGCTCCATTTCAATCACAACGGGCTTTTTTAAAGCCTGTTTTTTTCAGAGCCATATTTCAAGAAATCATAAATGAAAACTGTGTAGGACAAAGAGTAAATTGTCCCAGCTTTGAAAAAAAAATAAGAAAATAAATAGATAAAACCTGGCTCACAACCCCAATATATCTTTTAAAATATAAGCCACCAAAAGTTTTATTCCTTTGGACAAAGCATCTGCATGTGAGAGTATGATGCCCCAAGTAGAAAGAGGGACTGCATGTGGTGAGAGGAGAAGGAGGAGAAGAAATAGCAGCATTCACCAATTGAACTGGTGGGTTGGTAACCCAGAGTGGAGCTATTCTCACAGAGTGTTGTTCATCCTTTGTTCCTGAATATGACCAATGACATCATAAGGGTAATGTCTTGACTTGCTCTCAAATTGGATTTGTGAGGCAGAGCTGCACAAAGTCATCAGTCTCGGTCTCTCTTCCGGAGACATCAGAGTCCAGTGGCAAGACAAGTCAAGATAATTGGCAATGGCCTAGCCTGTTGCCTTCAAGCACACCTTTGTCTCCCCTATCCTTCAAAAATCATCCTATAATCTTTTCCCCTTAGCAAAAGTTCTTAAGAAAGACAACTACAGGGTGGCTAGGTGGTGCAGTGAATAGAGCACCAGCCCTAGAGTCAGGAAGACCAGAGTTCAAATCCGGCCTCAGACTCTTGACACAAAATTAGCCCTGTGACCTTGGGCAAGTCACTTAACCCCAATTGCCCTCCAAAAAGAAAAAAAAAGACAACTACACTAGTTACCTCCACTTCCTCTCCTTTCATTTCCTTCTAAACCCTTTGCAATCTGGCTTCCATCCTCATCATTCAACTACAATTTCTATTTCCAAAGTTACCAATGATCTCTTAATTGGCAAATATAATGGTCTTTTCTCAGTCTTCATCCTTCTTGACCTTTCTATAGCAGATAACACTTGACTCTCCTTTCTTCCTGGATACTTTCTCCTCTCTATGTTTTCCTAACACTTCTCACTCAACTCTTTTCCTTCCTGACTTGCAGCTCCTTCTTGGTCTCCTTTGTTGGATCTTCATCCACGTCATGCCCATTAACCATGGATATTCCCCAAGACTCTGAGTGGGCCCTCTTTTATCTCTGTATTCTCTCACTTGGTGATCTCATCCCATGGTTTAAATCATTATCTCTATGTAATCGACTCTCAGATCTTTATTTCCAGCTCTAAACTTTTTTTTTGAGTTCTGGTTGCCTAATAGATACTTCATGTTGAGTGTCCAGGAGGTACATACATTAGGGGTCTGGTAAGCATCTCAAAGACAACATGTCTAAAACAACTCTTTATTTCCACAACCCACTCCTCTCCTAAGCTCTTTTATTACTATAAAAGAGACCATGTTTCCTGTAGTCACTCAAGTTCTCAACCTTAGTGTCATCTTCAACTCCTCACTCTTATTCATCCTACATCTCCAACTCATTCCCAGATCTTATCATTTCTGCCTTCACACCATCTCTCCAAACATCCCTGCTCTCCATCTATATAACCACCATCCTACTTCAGACACTTCTTACTTCTCTTCTGGACTATCAAAATAGTCCAGATCTGGATCACTCTGCCTTGAGTCTTTTAGCACTCTAGTCCATCTTCCACTCAATTGTCAAAGTGATTTTCCTAAAACATAAGTAGGAAGGAAGGAAACAAGCATTTATGAAGGGTCCGCCATTTGCTAGGCATTGTGCTATGTGCTTTACAAATATTATGTCATTTGATCCACGCAACAACCCTGGCAGGTAGGTGCTATTGTCTTCCCCATTCTACAGTTAAGGAAACTATAACAGGCAGAGATTAAGGGACTTGCCCAGGGTCACACAGCCAGTAAGTGTCTGTCTGAATTTGAATTCAGGACCTCCTGACTGAGCCAGCACTCTATTTACTGTACCACCTAGATACATACATGTGTCATCCACACACCCCTATACTTCACACTTCAGTAGACTCCAGTGGATCTCTGTTACCTCCAGTATCAAATATAAAGCTCTCTGTTTTAAAGCTCTACACACACACACACACACACACCTTTCCAATTTTCTACAGTCTACTTCCTTCCATAGACTCAAAAGATCCAGCTACACTGGCCTACTCTCAGTTTCTCACACACAGCACTGTATCATCTCTGTGCCTTTAGCAGCTGACTCCCATGCCTCCTTTCCACTGCCTCTTAGCTTTCCTGATAGCTTTCCTTTCTCCAATATTCTGCACAAATCTCACCACCTTTGGGGTGCCTTTATCAGTGCCAACAACTGCAAGTTCCTTCCTGAGACTACCTTCCATACACTCCCTGTATCTTGGATGTTCTTTGTTATTTCTGTGTTGCCTCTCCCATTAGAATTTCAGCTCCCAGAGGGCAAGGACCATGTTTTTTTAACTTTATATTCCCTGCTATTAGCACAGTGTGTGACATGTAATATACTCTTAATAAATGTTTATTGCCTGCTACCTATCTGAAATGCCTACCTCCCCTTAAGATTGGTGTCAAGAGCCACATTCAACCAGAGGTCTTTCATTATTATTAGTACCCACTCCTTCACTCTAAAATTACTTTGTATTTGCTTTGAATGTATTTTGTATTCACTTTACTGTGTGTCCCCACCCACCCCCATAAAATTCTATTAATGCAAGGACAGTTGTGTTTGTTTGTTTTTGTATTCCAAATATCCAGTACAGTGTCTGGCACATAGTAGCCATTTACTTAATGCTTGTTGAGTTTAAATTAATACTAAGAGTTTACTACATGCTATATTACTACACTGTACTAAGAGTTGGGGATACAAAACAAGGGCAAAAATATGGCCCCTGACAATTAGGAGCTGACATCTCAAAGGGAGAGTTTAAGTTTGGTAGCTGTGTGAAGGATAAATTGAAGAGAAAAGTGACAGAAGAAAGGGAGATCAAGTAGAAAGCAAGAGTCCAGACAAGAAGTGATGAAGGACTGTCCTTGTGTGGTGGCCATGTGACTAGAGAGAATGGGATGGATGCAATAAATGTTTCAGAAGTAAAATCAGCAAGAATTGGAAACTTGGTTCGGGGTGGGGACAGGAATGAGGAAAGAGTCTTGAATGAATTCCAAAGTTGTTAAACTAGGTGACCAGAAGGATTGTGATAATCTCAATAAAAATAAAGAAGTTAGGAAAAGGGGTGGTTTTAGGGGGAAAAGATATTGAGTTCCATTTGGGCCATTTTGCATTTGAGACACTGATGGAACATCTAGGAGGAGATATCCAGAAGAGAGCTAGTTTGGGACAAGCACTTGTAAGAGAAATGAAGGTATCTCAGTAGAACACAAAGAAATGCAGCAACAAAAAGTCACCCCTTGAAGAGAGACTACCATGGATCCATTTTCTTGCTGTAACAAGAAAGTAACATTTCTACTCTTTTCTGCAGAGGTGGGGTACTATCGGTGTGGAACACTGTATATAATGGCAGACATTTTCCATATGTTGGTTTTGACCAACTTCTTTTTTTTCTTTTTACTCTTTCTTATAAGGTATACATAACAAAGGTGGGAGCAAGAGGGATACATTGGGAAATGTAAGTGACAAAAATAAAACATGTCAAACAATTTTTTTTAAGTTAGATGAAACACATCCTGCACCAATCCTTCTCTCTCTTTGTTTATATTCACATCATAAGGGCTAGTTGTAGAAGAAACAATCAGCACCACACTGTTGCTACCCAGTGCTTAAGTACATTGTCTGATAGTATTCTGCATCTGGGTAGAAATGCTAATGCAATCCCAAGGCATTCCTTGTTTAAGTCATATACACTGTGTTCCCCAGTTATGATAGCTACCCTAAGTTTCAGGCCCCTCATTTCAATAGGGAAATCGTGACAAGGATATGTTCTATGTGTATATACTATGTAGCAATGGTTAATGTAGGAAACAGGATAGTTAGAGAATAGAGAAGGACTTAGGGACTGTCTTTAACCAAAAAAAAAAAACCCAAAAAACCAACTTCCCCTTTTTATTGTTATTTTTTTCTTTATCTGCAACAGGGCCTAGCCAAGGTCAAACCTTATGAGCTTGCACAGAGTGAGCCACTGATGCAATCTCCACATGGACTTTGGAGCATGAGCAGACATTCTGTATGTAACTGGTTCTGGTCTGTTAACCACTTGAAGAGATAGATTTTTAATTGTCTGCTGAGTCAGGAATGGGGCTCATCAAAATTGGAGGAAAAAAAGAATGTTAAAATTGTTTTTTACAAGTAATTGGGGAAAATAAAATATTAAATTTTTTCAAATGAAGTTTAGTTAAAAAGCACTAATTAGTCAAAGAAAACCCATCATTTTTTCCTATTTGTTCAAGTGAGGAGGCAAGGACTTCTGTAAACCGCCTGTGGAACAGAAGCTTCAGACTTTTTTCTCCCTACCCAGGTCATCATTAAGTAATCTGTGAGCATATGGCCCTGATGTTACTTCTATCTGTTGTGTCTATTCTTTCCTGCTTTGAGGTGAAGGGATATTGGTGGTGGCTTTGATTTTGTGAGCTTTTGAAGGCTGACATACCAAGCACCAGAAGTTTGGGAGCTGGAATCTATACCAGCATTTGCAGAAGGCCAAGCATTGGTAAAATAGCAATGGAGGCCCTGATGAATGATCTGCCAGATGTAGCCCAATAGTAGTTGAAATGCTAATTCATTGACTTGGTATGTTGCATTTGGAAATGAATCTGGTGAAACAACAAAAACAAAAAAAGCAGAAGTTGAGATCATGCTAGCAGATAAAGCAAAGCCAAACATTTACAATATAAGCAGATAAAGAAACTACATTATACTAAAAAGAAACATGGACAGAAACCAGTGTTAATATTAAACTTACATAATCCAAATGCTTTAACATCTAAACTCATAAAGGAAAAATGAACTCAATTACAAGATAAAAACAATAATCCAATAGTACATTAGTGTCTAGTAACAGTAGATTTCAATGCCCTTCTCTCAGTTCTGGACTTGTCTAAGAGAAAAATAAAAGGGAAAATATAAAATTGAATAAATTACCAGAGAAACTAGAACTAAAAGACTTATGGCATCTTCTAAATTGGACTGCTAAAGAATATGTGTATTTCTTGGCACCACATAGAACTTTTACAAAAATTCACTATGCACTAAAGCACAGAGATATTGCAAATAAATGTAAAAAGACAAAAATATTAAGAAGATCATAATGCAGTAAAAATAATTGTCAATTCAGGGAGCACAAAGACATCAACCCAAATGGAGACTTAGTAGAGAATCTCTAAATAATGTGAGAGTCAAAAAACAAATCATAAAAATAATAATTATATGAAAGAAAATAATAATGATGAAACAACATACTAAAATTAATGGGGTACAGTTAAAGCATTCCTCAGGGGGGAGATTATGTTCCTACAAATATATATTGACAAAATAGAAAAGGAGAAGATTAATGAACTGCATATGCATTATTTTTTACATAAGAAAGCAACAAATATGGGAGGGTTCTCTGAGAAAGGAAAGGGAAAGAATATGGTGAAAATGTGGTGATGTAAAAAAAAAATACAAAAACAAACATTTATTTTACTTTTTTTTTTTTTTTTTTTTTTTGCTTTTTGGAGGGCAATTAGGGTTAAGTGACTTGCCTAAAGTCACCTTGCTAGTAAATGTGTCAAGTGTCTAAGGCCAGATTTGAACTCAGGTCCTCTTGACTCCAGGGCCAGTGCTCTATTCACTATGTCACCTAGTGGCCCCACAAACATTTATTTTAAAAAGAGAATCAGTTGACTACCTAAAAACAATGGCAAAATACTAGATACTCCAACAAATCATAAATGAAAACATCTAAGAATGGGTAGAACCAAAGGATAAAGTAAAAATGGAAAGAACCACCAATTACCTTCTAAAATAAATGCTCAAAGGAAAACTCCCAGGATGGTGTAGCTAAAATTTGGAACTTCTTGGTTAAAGAAAAGTGTATGAATAGCCAGAGAAAAGTTCAAGTAGCAAGGAACCAGTCAGGATCACATAAGACTTGGCAGCAACCACAATTAATGAAGGAAGAACTTACAAGAAGCATACAACCATGCCTCAAAAAATCAAGTATAAAAGGGGGAAAAATTGTCTTTAATGAAATCCTAATTCTAAACAATTTTGATCAAAAGAATGAAGCTGAATGGAACCTTTGAAATGTAAACATAGGAGTAGGAGAAAACTACATTAGAATATGTGTAAAGGATTATACAACAAAGAAGTATTTACATCCTAAAAAGGGGGAAAGAAAAAAGTGGTTCTTTTGAATCCTAATGTCTTCAAAGGTAAGAGAGAGAGAATTAAATAAAGCAGAGAACCTAGGCATGTTTTTGTTTTATTTTTATTTTCTTAAATGAAGAAAGAAAAGGGAAAGGATTATACCAGAGAAGAAACAGGTTGGAACTTCTTACCACATAACTGGAATGCACAAGAAAAAGACTATACAAATATGAAGGAAGAAAGGGGGAGGTGGGTGTCAAATGACTCACTTTTAACTGAACTAGACAAGGAAAGTCAAACAGATACCCTAAAATGAACACATGAATAGTCTAGTGTAGAAAAACACCAAACTCAACAAAGAACCAGGTAGAGAGGAAGAGAAATGGAGGTCCAGAGGGAGGGCATAATGAGGAGGGATTAGTCATGAGCAAAACAAACTCTAACTTTGGAGGGTAAAAAATGAAGGGAAGATTAAAAATGAAGGAAAGAAAAGGTAAAAACCTGTCATTGAGATTGGGGTAGTTAGATATGCTAGAATAGGAACAGGAAAATGTATGTATCTTGGCCATACATCACATTTTTACAAAAATTGACTGTGTTTATGTAATAAAAAATCACAAAAATGCAAAAAGCAGAAATATTTTGTGCATCCTTTACTGATTAAAAAACAATAAAAATTATATTGAATAAAGAGTTTTAAAGAAGGACTTAAAATTGATTGTAGAATCAATACTTGATCCTAATGAAATTATGAGTCAAAGGACAAATCATAAAAGTGATAGGGATGCCTATCAAAGAAAGTGGTGAAAACATAACAAAATATAGGGATGAAGTCAAATTGGCTGTGATGGAAAAACGTTTTTCTTTTAATTACATACATCAATAAAAAAGATAAAGAACAGACCAATGAATTGAGCATGCAATTAAAAAAACTACTAGAAAACCAACAAAGTGAAAAAAAATTAAATACCCAACTAGAAATTCTGAAAATCAAAAAGAATGCAAAAGTATGCTTAAATTGACCAATAAATAAGAAACTTTTCTATTTTAATAAGCTAGATAAAACACTAGCTAGTCTAATAAAACAAGAGAGAGGAAAAGCAAATCACCAGTATCAAAAATGAAAAAAATTTACAACAAATAAAAATGAAATAAATGAAATTATTAGAAACCATTTTAAAAATTAATATATTTTATTTTCCCCAAATTACATATTAAAACAATTTTTCAAACTTTTTTTTTTTGCTTTTTGGAGGGGGAAGGTAGAACAATTGGGGTTAAGTGACTTGTCCAAGGTCACTTTTTGTGCTGTGTCTGAGGCTGGATTTGAACTCAAGTCCTCCTGACTCCAGGGCCAGTGCTCTATTCACTGCACCACCTAACTGCACCTCAAAAATTTTTTTTTAAGTTTTGAGTTCCAAACTCTATTCCTCCTTCCTTCCCTTTCCCCACTTCCTGAGACGGTAAGCAGTCAGATATAGGTTATATGTGGCAATTGTATAAAACATTTATATACTAATCATTTTGTACAAGAAGATTTGAATAAAAGAAAAAGAAAGCATATATATATATATATATATATATATATACATATATATATATATATATATATATATATATATATATTTGATATATATTTGAACAAAATCAGTTCTTTCTTTAGATGTGGATAGCATTTTTCATCATTAAGTCCTTTGGGATTTTCTTGGATCATTGTATTTCTGAGAATAACTAAGTCATTCAGAGTTGATCATCATACAATATTGCTGTAACTATGTATAATGTTCTCCTGTTTCTGTTCACTTCACTTTGCATCAGTTCATGTAAGTCTCCCCAAGTTTTTCTAAAAGCATCCTGCTCATCATTTCTTATAACACAATACATACCACATCTTGTTCAGCCATTCTCCAATTGATGGACATCCCCTTAATTTCCCATTCTTTGCCACCACAAAAGAGCTACTATAAATAGTTTTGTACATATACATCCTTTTCTTTTTTTAAGAAATCTCTTTGAGAGAGGCAGAGTCAAGATGGTGGAGTAGAAACAGGACTTCCACGTGGCTCCAGCTTTCACCTTCCCCAATTCATGTAAAAGGAGACTCTGAACAAACTTTGGAGCTACAGAACCCACAAAATGACACAGAGAAGCTAACCTCCCACTGAGGACAGCCTGGCAGGTGGGAAGGGAGCGGCCAGCACAGCGCTCTGGGCGCCATGCCCAGGCCCACATGAGCCAGAGGTTTTAGCCCCAGTGTGGGCCTGACCAAACACTGGCTGGAGGGACTCCAGAACACCAGCAGCTGTGGCTGTTTCCAGAATTATCAACACATAGATGCTAAGGACAAAGTGAGAGGTTAGTGCAGTGCAGACTTTGGGACCAGTAGCTGTGAGAGCACCGGCTTTTGCCCCCAGGGCAAGAAGCTGCTGAGAGGCCTCTGGCGCAGCCTGTGCCAAGTTGCAGCTTCATCTCCTGGCCTGCAGACTGTAGGGGGACCAACCAACCAGTCTGAGCAGTAATTGCTCTAGCTTTAACCTTCTTGGATCTAGATTGTGGTCTAGGTTGGAGGTCCTGGGGTGTGTGACCAGCTTGCCAGAAAGGCTTCAGAGAGGGCACCCAACTAATACCTCCAGCAGCTGAGAAAACTCCAGTGTTTGGGACAGAAGCTCCCCTGGCTGGTGGCAGAGTCCTACTGTGACAAAAAGCCCAGGGCTCAAGTGATTGAGTAGCGACCATGAGCAGGCAAAGAAAGCAAAATGAACAGAGCAACCCAACTTTACAATCCTATTTTGGGGACAAAAAGGATCAAAGCATGGAATTGGAGGAAGACAGTGAAGTCAGAATTCCTACACCAAATGCTTCAAAGGAAAATACGAGCTGGTTACAAGAGGACCTTAAGAAGCAGATAAGAGAAGTGGAGGAAAAATTGGGAAGAGAAATGAAAATGATGCAAGAAAATTGTGAAATGAGAATCAACAGCTTGAGGAAAATAACACCTTAAAAAATAGACTAACTCAAATGGCAAAAGAGGCTCAAAAAGGCAATGAGGAGAAGAATGCCTTAAAAAGCCAAATTTGCCAGATGGAAAAAGAATCTCAAAAGCTCACTGAGGAGAATCATTCCTTCAGATTTAGATTGGAGCAAAGGGAAGCTAGTGACTTTATGAGAAATCAAGATGCTATTAAACAGATCCAAACAAATGAAAGAATAGAAGGCAATGTAAAATATCTCATGGGAAAAACCACTGACCTGGAAAATCCAGGAGATAATTTTAAAATTATTGGACTACCTGAAAACCATGATCAAAGAAAGAACCTAGAAATCATCCTCCAAGAAATTCTCAAGGAAAACTGCCCCGATGTTTTAGAACCAGAGGGCAAAATAGAGGTTGAAAAAATCCACAGATCACGTCCTGAAAACGATCCCAAAAAGGAAACTCCTAGGAATGTTATAGCCAGGTTCCAGAATTCCCAGATCAAGGAGAGAATATTACAAGCAGCCAGGAAGAAACAATTTGAATATTGTGGAAACACAATCAGGATAACAGAGGATCTGGCAGCTTCTACACTGAGGAATTAAAGGGCTTGGAACATGATATTCCAGAGATCAAAGGAGCTGGAATTAAAACCAAGACTCACCTACCCAGCAAAACTGAGTATCATGTTTCAGGGGAAAATATGGTCATTCAGTGGAATAGAGGACTTTCAAGCATTCCTGATAAAAAAAACAGAGTTGAATAGAAACTTTGACATTCAGATACAAGAAGCAAGAGAAGCATGAGAAGGTAAACAGGGAAAAGAAATCATAAGAAACTTATCAAAGTTGAACTATTTACATTCCTACATGGAAAAATGATGATTGTAACTGATGAAGCTTTTCTCAGTATGAAAATAGTTGAAGGGAATAGAAATATGTATAAATAGTCTTTATTGGAGAGTATATAGGCATATGAATACGTATGTGAATATGTGTGTGTGTACATATATATATATATATATATATATATATATATATATGTTTACAGGTATACATAGATAGAGGACACAGGACCAATTGAATAGAAAGGGATGATACTTAAGAGGTGAAATTAAGAGGTGAGAGAGTAATATAATGAGAGGAGATGCGGAGAGACAGAATGGGGCAAATTATCTCATATAGAAGAGGCAAGGGAAAATGGGTACAATGGAGGGGAAGAACAGGAAGGCATAATGGAATGGGTCAACCTTATACTCATTGAATTTGGCTCAGGGAGGGAATGACATACACACTAAATAAGGTATCTCACCCTACAGGAGAGTAGGGGGAAGGGGATGAGAGGGAGGATGATAGAAGGGAGGGCAGGCTGGGGGTTAGGGAAGTTGTAAGCACACACTTTTGAAAAGGGACAGGACCAAAGTAGAGAATAGAACAGGTGGGAGGTGGGATAGGAGGGAGGGAAATATAATCAGTCTTCTACAATATATCTACTATGGTAATGTTTTGCATTAGCTACAAATGTACAACCTATTTGCAATGCTTATCTTCCCAGTAAGGATGAGTGACAAGGGAGGAAGGGAATGAATCTGGAATTCAAAGTTTTAAAACCAAATGTTTTCTAAAAATATAGACTATCAGTAATACTATTTTATATGTAATTGGGAAATAATCCTGGGGGACCGCTATTTTGGGGAGGTGGGCAGGGGAAAAATCAGGAGAAAATTTGTAACCCAAAATTCTGGCAGAAATGAGTGAAGCAAACCAAAGTTAATTAAGCATTTGAAAAAAAAAAGGAAAAAAATATCTGAGATACAAATTGAATAGTGGCATTGCTGGGTCAAAGGGTATGTACAGTTTTAGAACCCTATGGATATAATTCCAAATTGCTCTCCAGAAAGGCTAAATCAGTTCACAACTCTACCAACAGTGCATTGGTGTCCTAATTTTTCCATATCCCCTCAATATTTGTCATTTTCTTTTTCTGTCATATTAGCCAATCTGCTAGGTGGTAGATTGATTTTAATTTGCATTTCTCTAATCAATAATGATTTCGTGTGACTATAGATAGCTTTGATTTCTTCTTCTGAAAACTATTTCTTCATATCCTTTGACCATTAATCAATTGGGGAATGATCTGTATTCTTATAAATTTGACCCTATTCTCTACATATAGGAGAAATGAGGCCTATATTAGAGAAACATTCTGGAAAATATTTTCCCCCAATTTTCTGCTTTACTTCTAATCCTAACTTGCACTGATTTTTGTGCAAAACCTTCATAAGTAACATAATCAAAATTATCCATTTTACATCTCATAATACTTTCTATTTCATGTTTGGTAATATCTTCTTCCCTTCATCCATAGATCTGAGATGTAAAATATTTCATGCCCCCCTAATTAGCTTATGATATCACCCTTGATCATTATCTCTTGATGGGGAAGGGATATCTGAAGCCAAATCTAAAAGACTTGATTTCTTACCTGTCAAATGTCACTTACACAAAGACTACATATAGTAAATAAACCCATTTCCCAAAACTCATAGCAAATAGAAATCATTGAAATTATACAAATAAGAGTATACCAGCTAATATACAGGATGAATGAGTTCTCCCATAGGGAGTGAAATATCTCAGCTCAATGAAGAGAGTCCTAGATCTCACCCAAGCAGAAATTCCCCTTAAGTCACTAGTGTGCTAAGCTGGTTAGAATAGAATTATGGATTATGGAGGATTTCCTTCATTTCTAATTTTTTCAGACAGTTCATGTAATATTGGAATTAATCATTTTATCTACAAACCCAATTGATCCTAGATTTTTTTTTCCTTTGGGCATTTCTTTATAGCTTCTATGATTTCTTTCTCTGAAATTGAGCTAAATTCTTTATTTCTTTTTCTGTTAACCTGAGTATTTTACATTTTGTAGATAATCATCCATTTCATTTATATTGTCAATTTTGTTGGTATACAATTCAGTAAAAATAGTTTCTACAAAACCAGGAGAACATTACACACAATAACAGTAATATTGTTTGAAGAAATGTGAATGACTTAGCTATTCTCAGCAATACAATGATCCAAGAAAATCCCAAAGGACTAATGATGAAGTATACTATCCACCTCTAAAGAAAGAACTAATATTGTTTGAATATAGACTGAAGCATGCTATTTTTCACTTTCTTTCTTTTTCTTTTATTCAAGTCTTCCTCTACAAAATGACTAATATGGAAACGTTTTACTTTGCCATGTATAACCTATATCTAATTGCTTACCATCTCAGGGAGGAAGGGACGGAGGGAGGGAGAGAGGGAGGAATAAAATTTGGAAAGAACTGATGGAGTCTGAATGAAGATTGATTTTTTACATTTTTCTTGGGGTTTTTTTTTGTGGGGGGAAGTCTGTGTTTTCTTTTGCAACAACATGATTTGTATGGAAATGTGTTTTGCATAGTTGCACATGTATAATCAATATCAAATTGCTTGCCTTCTCAAGAAGAGGGGAAAAGGAGGGAGAGAAGGAAAGAATTTGGATCTCAAAAAATTTTTAATGAATGTTTAAATTTGTTTTTACATGTAATTGTAAAAATAAATAAAATAAAAATATACTTTAAAAAAGAGATAATGATCAGGATTACAACTTGCAACTAAAAATTATTTCCCCTAGACTAATGATAGGGGAGAAAATAGGTAAAAAATCTTAATCTCAAATCTGTTTCTGAAAAGAGAAGAATGGCCAACCTCGTGGTCTCAATTTCCTCTTTCTCTCTTTGCAGGAATAAGTATCTTCCTTGGAGAGGGGTAGTCAGAAAAGATTTTACAGATATTTATTCATGCTTCTCTGGGAGCTACATCTAGAAAGACCCAGTGGGACACATATAACCTATATGGGCAAAACCTATACTCCTTATACTTTCTATAATATAAATATGATCTTAACACCTAAAGAAGAGAGAGAAAATTTAAAAAAAGAAACCATAGACTAGTAACCCTAATGAATATTGATGCAAAAATTTTAAATAAGATATAAAAAGTAGGTTACAAACAACATGTTATAATGACTATACAGCAAGACCCAAGTTGGGTTTATACCAGGAATTCAGGGTTGGTTCAACATAAGGAAGACTACAAATATAATAAACCATGTGAAAATAAGAAATGACAAAAGGAAAGTCTCAAAGAAACCTGGGAAGATTAGTATGAGATAATGTTAAGTGAAGTGAGCTGAACCAGGAGAAAAATTTACACAGTAGCCATATTATAAAGAAAGGTAACTTTTTTTTTTGGAAGGCAATTGGGGTTAAGTAACTTGCCCAAGGTTACACGGCTAGGTTTTTATTTGTGTGTGTTAAGTGTCTGAGGCTGGATCCGAACTCAGGTCCTTCTGACTCCAGGGCCAGCGCTCTACTCACTGCGCCACCTAGCTGCCCCCAGAAAGGTAACTTTTAAAGACTTGAGAACTCTGAACAATGCAATGACCAACCTTGACTTCAGAGAACTGATGATAAAACACAATATTCACCTCTTGATAGAGATGTGAGAAACACCACATGCAGAATGAGACACTTTTTCAAACATGGCAAATGCATGGATTTCTTTTGCTTAACTATGCTTATTTGTTTCAAGTGCCATGTTTTTCTTATTTTACTTAGGTGAAGTGGAAAAAGGGTTAAAATAAATAAATATTTAAATGTAAAAAAAAAAGAAGCAACTCTGATGCCCTCCCCCCCCGCCAAAAAAAAACCAATCTATTTAGTGATTATTAGGTAAATGTCCATGGCCTGATTATGGGATGGCCCAGAGAGATAAAGATCTGGTAAATATACTGGGTGTTCATCATAAATTAGGGTGAAGTTTTTCACTAAAGAGACTGAGCCCTGAACTAGGAAAGTGGGTTAAAGAAAAGATCTCAGAGCCTGGTGGAAAGAAGGAAAGGCTTTAATTTTCTATACTGCCACCTGCTGCCTGACAGAGATGGTTAGCAAAAGAGAAGTGAGACGTCTCTGCATTGGCTTCCTGGGAAGTGAAAACCTCTCAGAGCTCGTCCAGGGAAGTAGAATTGGAGAAACTTCTGCAAATTCCAGACTGAGGGTCTCTGCCCTTTCTGAAAGAGCTCTGTGCAACCACTTGCTCAACACTAACAACATGTCCTTCAGTGAACTTTGTGAGGACAATTCCCAAAGAAGAGAAAGAACACTGACACCCATAATTCTAGAACTGTTTCCTTGGCCACACATTTCCAACATAGTGTCTCACTACCGTGATATTTTAAGTTTGTGCCAAACACATTGTTATTCTTAGGGATCCAACTAATGTCACTTCATAGGATCTTGCAATCATATAGATCTAGAACTGAAAGGGTCTTCACAGGCCATATGGTCTAACTCTAATTTTACAAATGAGGCCTTTATATCCTCAGTGTTTAGCTCAGAGCTTGGCACATACTAGGCACTTAATAAATGTTTAGTGATTAACTATTGATTGATTTTATAACTTTTGGGGTAATGCTTGTTCTTTGGAATTCTGAGACATTCAATTTCAATTGTTTTGTGGTGGATGTTCTTTCATTTTAAATTGTTAAAAGTCGCTACTTATATTGTTTTCTTGGCTCTGCTTGTTTCATTCTGCATCAGTTCATGTATGTCTTTCCATGCTTCTCTGTATTTATCATCTTTGTCATTTCTAATGGCACAGTAATATTTCATTCATGCACCACAGTTTATTCATTCCCAAATTGATGGGCATTTGCTTTGTTTATAGTTCTTGGCTACCACAAAAGTGCTGCTGTAAATATTTTGTAGTCAGTACTCATATGCCTATTTTCTCATCTTTATTAATTATTTATATGAATGCTCTACACATATATTGAGGTTATTCTTGATGACAATATGAGAATGAAACAGGATGGCTTTCACAAATTTGGTTTTCCACAGCAGACTAAATCCTAACACACATATAACTGACTGAAAAGTATGTAAAAAACAAGATAACACTGTATATAGATTGTTGATACAAACAAGCATTTGATGTAATAGAGCAAAATACAGCTTCTCATATATATATATATATATATATGTACATATATATTAAGATCATATAAGATTCCTTGCTAAATGGAACCATCATTTAGAATTAGCTCACTTCAAAGATTCTTTGATTATTTACATCAAGTAAGCCATAATAAAACAAGAAGATTTATGCTTGCCAGAGATGCTCACTAGGACCACAGAAGATGTCACTACTAAATGTCCAAATGATAGAGAGAATCCCTATAGATAGTGATGTTTTCCAGATTTTCCTCCTCAAGGATGACATTATTTTGATTCCATCAAGCGCTAGACCATTATAGAAGCCCTTCGATGAGATCCATCATTACTCAAAAGAGATTCCTCTAATAATCCTTATTTTAAAAGTCAGTAGATGAAATATGTCTGTTGTCTTGAGTAATGATATCATTTTTACTTTCCCTGTCCTTTTGGTATCTTCAACTTCCTGCACTATCTTGTAATATGATCCTTTAATGCTTTCAGACTGTGTAAGCTCAAGTACAGCTTTTCTCTTCTTAGAGTAATTTCTACTTCCTCATATAGCCCATCAGAAACTGGATTTTGAACATCTAAATGCAGTGGTTTAATTGTTACTGATGTTGAAGAAAAAATCATTATTGAAATGTTTTCACTTCTGTTCCATTTTCTCTCTTTTTGTTGTTCTTCTAGTTTCATCTATGGATGCTGTTTGGATGATGTGGCTCAGCTGAATCTCATGCCAAGCTTATGTAGTTTGTTTTCACTTTCACTGTTCTCTGTTGTCTTATGAGCTAATAACATTCATAATCTTCTATCCTCCACCTCTGTAGTGTTTTACAGATGAATTTGCATTCATAATTGCTGCTAACTTTGACTTCAATGTCTCTTTCTTTGGTGAGGAGATTGAGTGTTTGCTAGCTAATGTAGTCTTGGGGTTCTTTTAGCTCCTTATTGTAATACCTGCTTTACATTGCTCATTGATCAACCTTTGCTTTATGAGACGTCTAAATCAACAAAAGAGTTTCACAATTTCCATAAAGCAATCCAGTCCTTTTTACTTTTCTTTTTCAACTCAGTCCTGGCTTACTGTCCATCTGTACTGTCTGTCCCAGATATCCAGACTGCTGGATGAGATCCATAGGGTAGAGTCTATGTATTCTGAAATTCAAATGCATCCTGAAATCTGGGCAGCATACATTCTTCATCCTCTCGGTCTTTCTGTTGTAGACTAATAGGTCCAACTAATTTAAGTAATTATAGATCTCTTCTGGAGATTCCGCAATGTTCTAGACTTGATGCAATCTGTACAATAGTATCCACAAACAGGAATATCTGGGAAAACATCACTATCCACAAGGAAATCCGCCCCAACCTGAACTCATGCTGGATCTCCTCCATCACTGTGGCAGAAAGCTTTAGCAAACATATATTTCCCTTTTTTATGCCTTATTGTTTGAAAAAATGGTGTCAAGCACATGAGCAGACTACTTGGCATTTCTCCATGTGGAGGACATTAAGGAACTATTTCCAGGAGAATCATGATGACATGTAAGGTTAGTGCCTTGAAAAGGCTAGAACACGCATGGACATTCTGTAACTAAGTACAAGTTGCTACCATGTGATAAAGAGGATGCTCTTTGATTAGCTACAAAATCATTCAAAAAGATCTGTCAGCTTCAGCCTCCTCTTTAAAGAGGTTAACTCAGTGCTTTAGCAGGAGCTTAGCTAACAAGCAGTTGCAGGGAGTGGAGCCTAAGGCATTGTGAGTTCTAAAGGTTCAGAGAGTTCGTTGGCATCTTGCAGTTCTAGAGTTTGGGTTTACAGTCAAAACAGCACTGATACTCCAAACAGTTATGAGGGGGGAAACTCCTTTGGTATCCTATCATTCCAGAGTTCAGGTTTTGCAAATCAACCCATGTAACAATGAAGCTCTAAGGAGCAAGGAAAGACTTTTGGAAGTGATTTTCAGGAATTTAGCCCAGCAGTGACTGAGATGCAAGTTCATTTACTTTGGTTAAATTTCTGTATGAAATTATTACAGTTGATGTTGATGTAATTTCTGTTTTCCTTTTTCCATTTTGATTTTCAATAACTTTAAATAATTCAGGGTTAGATTTTTTTCAAATTCATCATCGTCATCATCTCCTCCTCTTCCTCCTTCTTCCTTCTTTTTCTCCTTCTCCTCTTCATTCTGATATTAAAATTGATTGTTTGACTTGGCATATACAGCTAACTCAAGGATAACTCTTTCATCAGTAACAAGTCTTTTCTTATCTTTTAAAAAGGAGTAAATTCATTATTTTATAGTACTGTTTAGTCCTTTCTGTATCTGCTTCAGCTGAAGCATAATAGATTCTGCTCCAGCTCCTTATTTTAACTCCATATGTATTATTCTGTTTTATGTATGTTTCTTGTAAACAACATATTGTCAGATTCTGGTTTCTAATCCATTTCTAAATCATTCTACTATTCTTTCCATTTTTTGGGGGGTGACTTCTCATTTATATTAACAGTTGTGATTGCAGTGTATTTCCTTCCATCCTATTTTCTTATACCTATCCTCTTTTTTTTCCTTGCCCCCTTCTCAAGGAGTTCAGTCTTGCTTCTGACCACTCCCTCCTTTAAAGTCTACTTCTTACCTCACCCATCCCCCTCCACTTTCTCTTAACTATTTTCCTTACAGCTTTCTTGTTGGGTAAGATCAATTTCTCTACCCAACTGTGTGTATATATATTCTTCCTTCCTTGAACCAGTTCAGATGAAAGTGAGATTCAAGTGGTGCCCACTGCTCCCCACTGCCCACTCCATTGTATAAACTCATCCTTGTGTGCCTCTTTTATGTGAGGCAATTTTCAGCATTCTTCTTCTCCCTTCCCCCCCTCCCAGTTCATTTTTCTTCCCTACTCTATCATTCTTCTTTTGTCATCATCCTAACATAATAGAATCACTCCCAGATCCTCTGTCTAATTGGATTCTCTCCAAAAAATCCTCTCTCTGAGGGGTTATATGTATCCTCTCCCCATATAAAAAATGTAAACAGAATAACCTTGTTTAGTCACTTATGATTTCTTCCTTGTGTTTACGTTTTTATGCTTCTCTTGAGTCTTATATTTGAATGTCAGATTTTTTATTCAACTCTGATATTTTCACCAGGAATGTTTAAAAGTATTTTTATTTAAATATAATTTAATAAATTTAAATTACAAAAATCTAATTTAAATATAATTTGATAAATATTTTTTTTGCCTATAGGATTATACTCAGTTTTGCAAGACAGGTTATTCAAAGCTCCTTTGCTTTGTCAAATTCCAATTTTCCAAATTTGTCATATTCCAAGTCCTCTACTAAATCTTGTGTGATCCTGATTATGGCTCCTCAGTACTTGAATAACTTCTTTTTGGCTGCTTATAGCATTTTAGCTTGACTTGAGAGTTCTGGAGTTTGACTATAATATTGCTAGGAGCTTTCATTTTTGGGTTTCTTTCAGGAAGTGACCAGTGAATTGTTTCCATTTCTACTTTGTCTTCTGATTCTAAGATATCTGGGCTGTTTGATTTATAATTAATTAAAATAGGGATATATTGGGAAAATAAAATTATATAAATCAAAATATTATCTTTTTAATGTTGAATTGGATTAAACTGGATATATAAAGTTCTTGGTTATTAAAGACTGAATTGTTTATTGTGGAATTTAATATGTGATGTGCTCTAAATCTATTGTGCTTTTCCAGTTCATCATGAAATTAGAAGCCTAGATTTTGCTTGCATGATTAGTTTAGTTTAGTGTAGTGTAGTAAGTGGGAAAGTTCTTATCTTTACCTTTCATCTCTAAACTATACATAACATCTTTATCTTTAAAAACAACTTTAGAGGTGGCTAGGTGGTGCAGCAAATAGAGCACCAGCCCTGGAGTCAGGAGGACCTGAGTTCAAATTTGGCCTCAGATACTTAACACTTACTAGCCATGTCCTTGGGCAAGTCACTTAACCTCAATTGCTCTGCTTTCCCCCCTCCAAAATGCAAAAAATAAAAACAACTTTAGGGTATCTTTTTTTTCATATCCCCTTTATTTCTGAATATATTCCTTCTCCCTTCCCTACACATCAAGACATCCCTTGCAACAAAGAATAAAAAAAGAAAAGCAGTTTTTTGTTCAAAGTTCATCAGTACAATATTCCATACCCATAATCCCCTGCAACTAAAGAAGGGAAGAAGGCATATTTTTTCAACTGTTCTCTAGAGTCAAGCTTCTTGGTCATTGTAATTACAATGTCTTACATTGACTCACATGGAACAACTAGCACACCCAGCTCATACTCTATAAAACCTTCAGTTTCCTTTTTTTTCTTTCCATTTAATGTGTTTATCATGCATATTGTTTTCCTGGTTCTGCTTACTTCACTCTACATCCATATATAAAAGTCCTCTCAGATTTCTCTGAATTTTTCATATTCATTCTTTCTTATAGCATAGTAATGTACATCATATGTTTAAACAGTTCCCCAGCTGATTGACATCTGTTTTGTCTCCAGATCTCTGCTCCATAAAAAGTGTTACTATGAACATTTTGATATATAGGAAACCTTTATTTCTGTCTGTGATCTTCTTGGTGTATGATAGTTCCACAAAACATTTTTAATATTCAGTAAACTTAGAGTTCAAGATGCCTTGATATTTTGAAATGTCTACTAGAAATAAAAGAGGGAAGGAAAATAGGATTACTCTGAGTTCGGGGACCCTGAGCTATTAGTTGAATCAATAACAACAATGCTGTGGGCTCAGAAAAACTGGTAAGCATTGCATATGGATAGTCAATAGTCAAATAAGCACAGGAACCCTAATGGCAGCACCTCCAAGATAATACCTCCACCCCAGTACTCACAGCCATCACCTAAGAAGATGGGTACTATGGAGAAGGGGCCAATTATCCTTGTCAACTGTCAATCAACTACTACCCACAGGGCAGGCAGGCAAGCCTAGCTAAAGCAGCAAGGCACCCTGGGGAAGAGACAGGAGGCAACATGTGCCAGGCAAGTTAAACCACTCCTACCACTTGACCACCACCTTCCCTCAGACTCTGATGGAAACAGTCCAGGACCCTAAACTCAAGAGTCATTGGAAAAGCAATTCTTTCATCCAAGTGCTCACAACCATCATTCTTAGAAGCAATCCCTGAGGTGATATAGCCTGGCAAATGCTTCTGCAGGTGCTACAGCCACATCTATTAAAAACCAAGGAAAGAAAGTTCCTTTTAACAAAGTCTTTGGTACTGCCAGAAACAGATATGATTTGATCAGTGGAATTGACATTACAGAAGATGCATTACCATCTGCTTTGCTGCTGGACCCTAAGGATCATGGGACCTTGCCATCTGACTTATAGCTAAAATTTTCCATATGTATTTTCTTCCCCCATTAGAGTGCTTGAGAGAAGTGTCTGTTTTGCTTTTCCATATGAATCCCTAGGACTTAGCAGAAGACTTTACACATAGTAAGTGCTTAATAAATACCTCATTCATTCATTCATTATTCATTTGTGGTTGAGCTATCTGGGCTGCTCTCCCATTAGGATGTTGGGTCCATAAGTAAGTTACCCCTAAGAGCTAGACCTCTAGGTAAGGAAAAGGGATAGGGAGGCGTTTACTTTTCTTTCCTTCCTAGGATGACTTCTGCATATGCATGACTGATTTTTGTATCACAGTGAAAGGGACGCCTAGGAAATCCCAGAGAAGTCTTCTGCTCTAGTTCTTGGACTGGGGCTGCCCTTAGTATAGTGCATTTTCTCAAGCTAGTTTCCCAACCCACACTGGCAGGTGGAGTCCAAAGAAACATTTCCCCACAAGGTTCTATGAGGGTAGCCCTAAGGGGTTGGGGAGTGGGCCATTCTCTCTAATGTTCAGGAACTGGTGTTTTTTCATGCCATGATTAGCAGTTGATATAAATCAGTGAGGCATACTTAATTAGATTTTTAAATGGTTTATTTACAAGGGTGGTATAGAAAGAAGAGTTGGTACCAAATATCCCACCAAAAGTATGTGACACATTGTTTCACTAGTACATAAAGAGTCCAGGAAAAGCAGGCTTAGCAGGCTTACACTAGAAAGCACATGTGATAAAGAGAACCTTGGAGGTTCTTTTGATAGAGCTGTCAAGATGTCCCCTTAGGTATGGTGGAACTTTTCTACTGAGCTCCTTATGGAACCTACATCTACTTTTTTTATTTATGATTTCCTCCAACCATTACTATCCTGTCATGCTAGTAGGGTAGTAGGGTAGTCAATGCTACTATCCTGTCATGCTAGTAGGATATTCATGAAAAAGTTCAAAGTCTCTAGACCTTTCAAAGTTCATGAAGCCCCTCTGGCCAAGGTGAGGTGAGTAGATCAGGACTAAGGACTAGATTCAAGGCTCTGTCAGTCAATAAACATCAATTAAGTGCTATTATGTACCAGGCACTGAGCTAAGCGCTGAGGATATAAATATGGGAAAAGGACAGTACTTGCCTTCAAGAAGCTTATAATCTAAAGGGGGCTCGGCTAGGTGGTGCAGTGAATAGAGCACCGGCCCTGGAGTCAGGGGGACCTGAGTTCAAATCCAACCTCAGACACTTGACACACTTACTAGCTGTGTGACTTTGGGCAAGTCACAACCCCAACTGCCCTCTTAAAAGAAAAAAAGCCATCTAAAGGAGGAAGACAACACACAAAAGGAAGCTTAAAAGTTGGCATGGGGGAGGGAGAGGGAAGGGAGGAAGTATTGACCTTGGGGGCAAGGTGGAGAAGGCAGAGATGTCCCAAAGCAGAGTAGCCAAGTAAGTAGGTGAGAAATGAGATCTTCTGAGCTGAGCTCTCTCCTTAAATGGAAGTTTTGGAGTTGAAGGCTCCACCCTCCAATCAGAGGGACTGATGAAATAGAGGGCCAAGGCTGATGGTTGGAGTATATTCACAGGATGGAGTATAGGCTTCTTGGGGCTTGATGGAAAAGTCCTACAAGTTTTGAAGTAGTGCAGCCAAATGAAAAATGAAATGTTCTGAGGTGAGCTGAGCTCTCCTCTTCCTCTTCCTCTTCTCCTCTTCCCTTCTCTCTCTCCCTTCTCCCCTCCCCAAATGATTCTTTCTCAAGGGTTTCACTGGAACACTTTCCTTCTCACTTACTAGGCATTCAACTCTGCTATTCTATCTAGCTTAGTGATTTTATATAGGCTCAGAGGGTGTGATCAATTTTGTTGTTATTCAGTCCTGTCCAACTCTTTGTGACCCTATGGACTCTAGCATGCCAAGCCTTTATATCCTTCACTACCTCCCAAAGTCTGCCCATATTCATGTTCATTGAATCCCTGACACTATTTATTCATCTTATCTTCTGCTATCCCCCTTTCCCAACATCAGGGTCTTTTCCAATGAGACCCATCTTCTCATCATGTGACCAAAGTATTTAAACTTTAGCTCCAGTATTTGATCATCCAGTGAATAGTCTGAATTAATTTTTTTAAGAACTAATTGCTGTAATATCTTTACTGTCCAAGGGATTCTCAAAAGTCTTCTCCAATACCATAATTCAAAAGTGTTGATACTACAGCACTCAGTTTTCCTTATAGTCCACAGCCATACATTGCTAATGGAAAAATCATAGCTTTGACTATGCCAACCTTTGTTAGCAATGTGATGTCTCTGCTTTTTAGTAAACTGTCCAGGTTTGCCATAGCTCTCCTTCCAAGGAACAAGAATTTTTCAATTTCTGCAATTTCTATCTACAATGATCTTTAAGCCCAGAAATATAAAATCTGAGATTACTTCTGTTTCTTCTTCTTCTGTTTGCCAGGAAGTGATGAGGCCAGTTGCCAAGATCTTAGTTTTTTTGGTGCTAAGCTTCAAGCTGGCTTTTACATTATCCTCTTTCACCCTCATGAAGAGGTTTTTTCTTCACTTTCTGCCCCCAGTGTGGTATCATCTACACATCAGAGATTGTTGATATTTCTACCAGTAATCTTAATTCTGACTTTTGATTCATCTGGCCTAGCATTTGGCATGATATACTATGCATATAAGTTAAATGAATAATGTGACAAAATACAGCTTTGTTGTATTCCTTTTCCAATCTTAAATCAATCAATTTTTCCATGTTTGGTTTCAACTATTGTTTCTTGAGCTGCATACATATTCCTCAAGAAATAATAAGATGATGTGGTACTCCCATCTCTTTGAGGCCTTGCCACATTTTGTTGTGATTCACACATTCAAAGTCTTAAGTGTAGTCAATGAAGCAGAAGTCAATGTTTTTCTGGAACTCCATTGATTTCTCCATTGTCCATCAAATGTTGGCAATTTGGTCCCTAGTTCCTCTGCCTCTTTGAAAACCAGCCTTCACTTTTGGTATTCTGGGTTCACATATTGCTGAAGCCTAGTTTGCAGAATCCTAAACATAACCTTGCTGGCATATAAAATGAGCACAATTTCTTGATAATTTGAGCATGCTTTGACATTGCCCCTCTTTAGGATTAGGTTGTAAACTAATCTTTTCCAATCCAGTGACCACTATTAAGTTTTCCAAATTTGCTAACATATTGAGTGTAGCACTTTAACAGCATCATCTTTTAGAATTTTAAATAGCTCAGCTGGTATTCCATCACCTCCACTAGCCTTATTATTAGCAATACTTTCTAAGGCCCACTTCTTTCTCCGGTATGTCTGGCTGTAGATTAGTAACTGCACCATCATATATAGTTATTCTGTATATTCTTGCCACCTCTTCTCAATCTCTTCAACTTCTATTAGGTCCCTACCTTTTTTTTCTTTTATCATGCACAGTTTTGCATAAAACAGACCCTTAATATCTCTAATTTTCTTGAAGAGATCTCTTGTCTTTTCCATTTTATTGTTTTCTTCTTCTTTGGATTGCTTATTTAAGAAAAAAACCTTCCTTTCTAGAATTCTACATTCATTCAGTTGGATATATCTTTCCTTTTCTCTTTTACCTTTTGCTTTCCTTCTTTCCTCAGTGATTTGAAAAGCCTCATCAGATAGCCATTTTGCTTTCTTGCTCTTCTTTTTCTTTTTGTAAATAGCATCTATAGATAATTTTCATTATTTATTTTTATAAGATTCTGAGTTCCAAATTTTTCTCCCTCTTTCTCTTCCCTCTTCCTTCCCCAAGATAGCAAGCAATCTGATATAGGTTATACATGTGCAATCATGGAAACATATTTCCACATTAGTCATATTGTGAAAAAAGAAACAGAATAAAAGGGAAAAGCCACAAAAATAAAAAAAAGTGAAAATAATATGCTTCATTCTGTATTCAAACTCCATGGTTCTTTCTCTAGATGTGGATAGCATTTTCCATCATCAGTCTTTTGGAATTGTCTTGGATCATTGTATTGCTGAGAAGAGCTAAGTCAATCATAGCTCATCATCTCATTTTGTTACTGTAACTGTGTACAGTGTTCTCCTGGTTCTCCTCACTTCACTCAGCATCCATTCATATAAGTCTTTTTGAAATCCACTTGCTCACCATTTCTTATGCCACAATAATATTCCATTGCATCCATATACCACACAGCTTATTCAGCCATTCTCTAATTGATAGGCATTCCCTCAATTTCCAATTCTTTGCCACCACAAAAAGTTGCTTTTCTGTTTCTTTAGAATTTTTGTTGTTGTTATTGTTACCTCCTGTACAATATTGCAAACCTCCGTCCATAGTTCTTCGCTGTGGGCTGCTCAGTGTCCAGCACTAAGCATGGTAGGAGACGTGAATAAGAAATGACCAGACTATGTGGGTAGCTCAAGGAAGAACCATGAACTCCATTTATTGATTTTTAGTACAAGGTTTTTATAGAGTAAATGAGACAAAGGAATAGGACTCAAGCTTTCTTATTATTACCTTAGTCTGTTATATCCTGGAAGTAGCACAGAAAAGATAATTTGATAAGGCTTTGTTATCTAGATGGCAAAAAGTCTTAGGAAAAGTCAGTTAACTCCTTTCATATGAAGTCATATTAAAGCCGCAATCATCAAGGACATTTGCATAGGAGGCGACCACCTAAGAATCAAATATTTTGGCTTTGAACAACTAAAGTCTTGGAGTAGAGCCTATTGGTCTCAGAACTCAAACAACATCCTTTTAAGTGTAACCCATATCAAAAGACCCAAGGACAAGCTTAACAAGGGCCTTCTATAGGGCACATAGTCTGAGTCCTGAATCAGGCCTCCTTGGCTCCACTTCTATCTACCAGATATAATCCCTTAAATCTATTCATCACTTCTACTTCATATTCATAAGGGATGTCATAAGGTCATATATATATGGTCTAATGATTTTCCCTACTGTCTTCAATTTAAGTCTAAATTTTATAATAAATAGCTCATGATCTGAGCCATAGTAAGTTCTGGGTTTTATTTTAGCTTACTGTATAGAGCTTCTCTCCCTTTATCTGCAAATTATAATCAATCTGATTTCAATTGTGATGTCCTCTTGTGTATGTCCATGTGTAGAGTCACCTTTTGGGCTGTTGAAAAAGAGTGTTTACTATGACCAGCAAGTTATCTTGACAAAACTCTATTAGTCTCTGCTCTGCTTCCTCCTAGATCATGGCCTTGTCATGGTGGAGGGACTTGCATAGCCCAATGAAGCTATGAGCTGTGCCATGCATGGTTACCCAAGAGGGACAGGTTGGAGTGGAGAATTCTGACAAAAGGTGATCCACTACAGAAGGAAATGGCAAACCACTCCAGTATTTTTGCTAAGAAAACCCTATGGACAGTATTAAGATGATAAAAGATATGACATGAGAAGATGAACCTCTCAGGTTGGAAGGTATCCAACACACAGCTAGGGAAAAATGGAAGACAACTACAAGTAGCTTCAGTACTAATAAAGTGCTGGGTCAAAGCCAAAAGGAAGCTTAAAAGTGGATGTGTCTGCTGACAAAAGGAAAGTCTGATGTTGTAAAGATCAATATTACATAGGAGTCTAGAATGCAAGATCTATGAACCAAGGTAAACTGGATATGGTCAAACAGGAGATGGAAAGACTAAACACTGACATCTTGGATGTCAGTGAACTTAAATGGATGGGAATGGAAGAATTTAATTCAGGTGATCGTTATATAAACTACTGTGGGCAAGAATCCCTTAGAAGAAACGGAGTAGCCCTAGTAGTCAATAAAAGGGTGAGAAAAGCAGTACTGAAGTATTAAAAAATGACAGAATGATATCTGTTCGAATCCAAAGCAAACTGTTCAAAATCACAGTAATACAAGTCTATGCTCCAACCACTGATGCTGAAGAGTCCCAAGCTGATCAGTCCTACAACATCTAGAAATGCTACCCACCCCTCAAAATGTTACATTCATCTTTAGGGATTGGTGTTACCAAATCCTTCCCCAATCCAAAAAGACTTCCTTCCACACCAAGTGAGGCCTTATTCAGATCTAATGAATAATGGAGTTGTATTCTTACCTGACCAGGCAAATAGGTGGCACGATGGATAGAGTACCAGGCCTGGAGTCAGGAAAACTAATCTTCCTGAGTTAAAATCCAGCCTCAGATACTTACTAGTTGTTTGACACTGTTTGTCTCAGTTTCCTCATCTGTAAAATGAGCTTGACAAGGAAATGGCAAACCATACCAGTATCTTTGCCAAGGAAACCCCAGGGTCACAGAGAGTAAGATATGACTAAAATTACTGAACAACACATTTTTCTACAGCCTTAGGAAGATGGAAGCACCAAGAGGAAGAAGTTTCAGTTTTGGTTAGCTAGGTGACACAGAGGATAGAGTGCTGGGCTTGGAATCAGAAAGACTAATATTCCTGAGTTCAAATTTGGCCTCAGGCACTTAATAGCTGTGTGACCCTGGGAAAGTCATTTAACCCTTTTTGCCTCAGTTCCTCATCTGAAAAATGAGTTAAAAAATGGTAAACCACTCCAGTATATTTGCCACAAAAACCTCAAATGGAGTTACAAATAGTCAGACATAACTGACATGACTGAACAACAATAAAATTATTACCTGATAAATGTGATTGTGTTCTTATTTGAAGATCATATTAGGGTAGAGCATTTTATCAGTTTAAGTGGAATAGGGTGATTTGAATAATTTACTGAGTTGACCCCATCATTACATAGTAAAATAACATAAGTGATTATTTGACCTCTAAGACCCCTTGCAGCTTTAAATTCATAATCCTATATTGGAAGTGAATTAATCAAGTGCTTCAAGAATTGGATTGGGGGGGGGGGGGGCGGAGCCAAGATGGTGGAAAGGAAGCAGTAACCTCCCTGAGCTCCTCTGTCACTAAGTCCAAAAGGGTAAATCTGAGCGGATTCCGGAGTGACAGAGCCTAGTGGAAGACAGAGTGTGGCAGAATCCAGCCCAGGAGGTTGCCCAGAGTGTCCGCACAGGTTGAGCACAGAGCGCATGGGGTCTGCACAGCTCAGACCTAAGAGCAGGCAAGCAGACTACACCAGAGAGAGAAAAAGCCCCAGCCTGCAGACTTACCAAGGACGAATCACAGTCATCTCGCAGAGGGAACGGATCATTGGAGCCAGGTAGGAGAGTCGGGCCCCCAGTGGAGAGAGTGGCTTCTCAGGCTGCATTCAGCCCCCAGTCTGGAAGTTTAGAAACTGCCTGCCTGTATAATACAGGGGCTGGAATGGCAAAGTAAATTCTAGCTGCTCTGATCCTCCCATCCCTCCTTCATGAAGCAGAAAACCCAAAGATAAGTCTCCACCCAGATTGAAATCCCAAGTTAATGGAAATAGCCCCAGGCTTGAGAGTCTCCAAGAAGGGGTGTAACTGAGACAGCCAGGAGTCTGAAGAGAAGAGAGGGAGGGGACCCAACAAGCCCCACCTCACCTCACCAACAAAAGCCTACTTATAGCCCAGAGGTATAGAGGCAGAAATCTGAAGTGGTCAGACTCATCCCCACCTACACATCTACATTCCTCACTGACTTCCCTGACTTAGCCATAAACTAGCCACCCAGAGGTATTCAAAGTCAAGGATCCGGCCCCAAACTCCTAGCCAGAGACACTAAGAAACAGGAAATCACAATGGGAAGGAAGGAAGCTGAAAAGGAGAAGGGGAAGGCAAGAAAGTCTATTCGAGCATACTATGCAGGGCAAGAACAACAAAACACACAGGACAATATAGACTCTCTGCCCACACCAGAGACCACAGAAGGAAACATGATCTGGTCTCAAGCCCAAATAGCATTCCTGGAGGAGCTTAAGAAAAATTTTAAAGACCAAATCAGGGAGGCAATGACCAACTTGAAAAAAGAAAATACCTCCTAAAAAAGGAACTTCAAAAACTCACTGAAGACCATAATTCACTAAAAATTAGATACAATCAAACTGAAACTCAGAACTCTATGATGCAGCAGGAGTCAATCGAAAAAAACAAGATGATCGAAAAATTGCAAGAAAATGTAAAATATCTCACTGGAAAAATAACTGACCTAGAGAACAGATCCAGGAGAGACAACCTAAGATTTATTGGTCTACCAGAAAGCCATGATGAGCAAAGCAGTCTAGACAACATCCTCCAAGAGATTGTCAAAGAAAACTGTCCTGAGGTCCTGGAATCAGAAGATAAAATAGCTATTGATAGAATTCACTGGACTCCTCCTGAAAGAGATCCCAAACTGAAAACTCCAAGAAATATAGTAGCCGAATTCCAGAATTATAAGATTAAAGAAAAAATTCTACAAGCAGCCAAAAAGAAACAATTCAAATATCGAGGAACTACAGTTAGGATCACACAGGACCTAGCAGCTTCTACATTAAAGAGCGGAGGGACTGGAATTTGATATTTCGTAGGGCAAGAGAGCTAGAACTACAACCAAGGATTAACTACCCGGCAAAACTGAGCATAATCTTTCAGGCAAGGAGATGGATGTTTAATGAAGTAAGGGACTTCCAGACTTTCCTAATGAAAAAGCCAGAGCTCAATGGAAAATTTGATCTCCAATTACAAGACTCCAGAAGAACATAAAAAGGTAAACAAGGGTAACATAGACTCACACATGCAGAAGTACACACACCCACACCCACAAACACAAGCTCATTACCTGGGATGCAACAAGGGCAAAATGTTCACATCCCTATATGTGGAGCTGATAACTGTCAATATTTGAAATCTCTATGATTATCATGACCTGCAAAAGGGTTATACTTAGAGGGTGTGGGTATGAATGCACTAACATGGAGTCTAAAAAAAAAAAAAAGACTATTAAGGGGATCAATGGTACTGTAATGGGAAAAGGAAAGGATGAGCTAGGAAAAGGTAAAATATGCCATCTGAAGAGGCATCAAAACACACTATAGAAGAAGGGAAAGTAAGAGGGAGAGGAATATCATTTAAACACTATTCTCACTGGTTCTGGTTCAAAGAAGGATCAAATTAATCAGTGAAGTTTAAGAATCTAATGTGAATAGACGCATAAATTCATTAAATAGAGGAATTGGAGGGAGGGAGAGGAGCACTGTTTGAAATTTACTCTCATTGGTTTGGAATCAAATGGGGAGTAATTTACTCTGATAAGTATAAAAATTTATTGTGTCCTATAGATAGTGGGAGGGTAAGGGGGGGGTGAAAAGGAGGAGACTAAAGGGAGGGATTATAAGGAAGGGAAATAGTAGTAAGGGGAGAGGTTAGGTTAAGAAGGGGGGTCACTGGGTGGGAACACTGAGGGAGGGGGCGGTCAAAAGGGAAAACTTCAAGGAGGGGAAGGGAGAAGGAATAAACAAAAACAAACGGGAGGGAATAGGATGGAAGGGAAGAGACAGATAGTCATCATTACTGTGAATATGAATGGGATGAACTCTCCCATAAAACAGAGGCGGATAGCAGAATGGATTAAAAACCATAATCCTACAATATGCTGTCTTCAAGAAACACATTTGAAACAAAGGGATACCCACAGGGTAAAGGTAAAAGGTTGGAGTAAAACTTATTATGCCTCAGCTACAGTAAAAAAAAGCAGGGGTAGCAATACTTATCTCAGATAAAGCAAAAGCAAAAATAGATCTAATTAAAAGAGATAAGGAAGGAAACTATATCCTACTAAAAGGCACCATTGAGAATGAAGCAATATCACTACTTCATATATATGCACCAAGTGGTATAGCATCCAAATTCCTAGAGGAGAAGTTAAAGGAATTAGAGGAAGAAATATATAGCAAAACTATACTAGTGGGGGACCTTAATCTCCCCCTCTCTGAACTCGATAAATCTAACCTCAAAATAAACAAGAAAGAAGTTAAGGAGGTGAATAGAATCTTAGAGAGACTAGATATGATGGATCTCTGGAGAAAACTGAATGGGGACAAAAAGGAATTTACTTTCTTCTCAGCAGTGCATGGTACATACTCAAAAATAGACCATGTACTAAGGCATAAAAACCTCACAATCCAGTGCAGAAAGGCAGAAATAGTAAGCGCATCATTCTCAGATCATGATGCAATAAAAATTATATGCAATAAAGGGCCATGGAAAGATAGACTAAAAAACTAATTGGAAACTAAACAATTTAATCCTAAAAAATTGGTGGGTCAAAGAAGAAATTATAGAAACAATCAATAATTTCATTCAAGAGAATGATAATAATGAAACAACATACAAAAATTTGTGGGATGCACTAAAGGCAGTTCTCAGGGGAAGCTTTATATCCCTGAGTGCACACTTAATTAAAGCAGAGAGAAGGGAGGTCAATGAATTGGACATGCAATTGAAAAAGCTAGAAAAAGAACAAATTGAAAATCCCCAGTTTAGTACTAAATTAGAAATATTGAAAACCAAAGGTGAGATTAATAAAATTGAAATTAAGAAAACCATTGAATTAATAAATAAAACCAAGAGCTGGTTTTATGAAAAAATCAACAAAATTGATAGACCCTTAGTCAATATGATAAAAAAAAAGAAGAAAACCAAATTATGACTATCAAAAATAAAAAGGGTGAATCTACCTCCAATGAAGAGGAAATCAAAAAAATAATGAGGAATTATTTTTCCCAATTGTATGCACATAAATATGACAATCTTAGTGAAATGGATGAATATTTACAAAATCACAAATTGCCCAGATTAACTGAAGAGGAAGTGAATTACCTAAATAACCCCATCTCAGAAAAAGAAATCAAACAAGCCATCAGTGAACTCCCTAGGAAAAAATCTCCAGGGCCAGATGGGTTCACTAGTGAATTCTATCAAACATTTAAAGAACAATTGATTCCAATACTCTACAAACTATTTGGGAAAATTAGTGAAGAAGGAGTCCTACCAAACTCTTTCTATGACACAAATATGGTACTGATTCCTAAATCAGGAAGAGATAAAACAGAGAAAGAAAATTATAGACCAATCTCCCTCATGAATTTAGACGCAAAAATTCTAAATAAAATATTAGCCAAAAGACTCCAACAACTTATCACAAAAATAATACACCCTGATCAGGTAGGATTCATTCCAGGAATGCAAGGATGGTTTAATATTAGGAAAACCATCAATATAATTGAGCATATCAACAACAAAACTAGCAAAAACCACATGATCATCTCAATAGATGCAGAAAAGGCTTTTGACAAAGTACAACATCCATTCCTATTAAAAACACTAGAAAGTATAGGAATAAATGGAGCCTTCCTTAAAATAGTTGCTAGCATCTATCTAAAACCATCAGCAAGTATTATATGCAATGGGGATAAACTAGAAGCCTTTCCAATAAGATCAGGAGTGAAACAAGGGTGTCCACTATCACCCCTCTTATTCAATCTGGTACTAGAAACGTTAGCAGTAGCAATTAGAGAAGAAAAAGAAATCAAAGGAATCAAATTAGGCAAAGAAGTGACCAAGCTGTCACTCTTTGCAGATGATATGATGATATACTTAGAGAATCCTAGAGAATCAAGTAAAAGATTACTTGAGACAATAAATAAATTTGGCAAAGTTGCAGGATATAAAATAAACCCACATAAATCCTCAGCATTCCTGTACATCTCTAATAAAACTCAACAGCAAGAGATAGAAAGAGAAATCCCATTTAAAGTCACTGTAGACATTATAAAATATTTGGGAATCTACTTGCCAAAACAAACCCAGAATCTATATGATCAAAACTACAAAACACTTCTCACACAAATAAAAACAGATCTAAATAGTTGGAAAAATATCAATTGCTCGTGGCTGGGTCGAGCTAATATAATAAAAATGACAATTTTACCCAAACTAAATTATATATTTAGTGCCATTCCAATCAATTTACCAAAAAACTACTTTGTAGAGTTAGACAAAATAATAACAAAATTTATTTGGAAAAACAAACGGTCTAGAATATCAAGGGAATTAATGAAAAGAAATGCTAGGGAAGGTGGACTAGCTATGCCAGATCTTAATCTGTATTATACAGCAGCAGTCATCAAAACTGCTTGGTACTGGCAGAGGTGTAGAGTAGTGGATCAATGGAATAGATTAGGTGCAGGAGACCCAGCAGTTAATGAATATAGCAATCTATTGTTCGATAAACCCAAAGACCCCAGTTTTTGGGATAAGAATGCACTATTTGACAAAAACTGCTGGGAAAACTGGAATACAGTATGGCAGAAACTGGGCATAGATCACTATCTAACACCATATACCAAAATAAAGTCTAAATGGGTGCATGATCTAGGTGTAAAGGATGATACTGTAAGCAATTTGGGAAAGCAAGGAATAGTTTACCTGACAGATCTGTGGAGAGGGGAAGATTTTAGGACCAAACAAGAATTAGAGAGCATTATAAAATGCAAAATGGATAATTTTGATTACATTAAATTGAAAAGCTTCTGCACAAACAAAGCCAATGTAACCAAGATCAAGAGGGAGGTGGGAAATTGGGAAAGAATTTTTACAACTTGTGTCTCTGATAAAGGACTCATTTCTAAAATTTATAGAGAATTGAGCCAAATCTATATGAATACAAGTCATTCCCCAATTGAGAAATGGTCAAAGGATATGAATAGGAAGATTTCAGAGAAAGAAATTAAAGACATCTATAAGCATATGAAGAAATGCTCTAAATCACTATTAATTAGAGAAATGCAAATCAAAACAACTCTGAGATACCACATCTCTCCAGTCAGATTGGCTAAGATGACAAAACAAGAAAGTGACAAATGCTGGAGAGGATGTGGGCAAATTGGAACGCTAATACATTGCTGGTGGAGTTGTGAACTCATCCAACCATTCTGGAGAGCAATCTGGAATTATGCCCAAAGGAATATAAATAATTTCATACCCTTTGACCCAGCCATACCACTTCTAGGGTTATATCCCAAAGAGATCATAGAAGTGGGAGGAAGAACCATATGTACAAAAATATTTTTAGCAGCCCTTTTTGTGGTTGCAAAGAATTGGAAACTAAAGGGGTGCCCATCAATTGGGGAATGGCTAAACAAGTTGTGGTATATGAATGTAATGGAATTTTATTGTGCTATAAGAAACGAGGAGGTGACGGATTTCATAATTACCTGGAGAGACTTATACAAAGTGATGCTGAGCGAGAAGAGTAGAATCAGAAGAAATTTGTATACAATCACAGACATACCATATCTGTGATGACCAACTATGACAGACTGGACTCTTTTCAGCAATGCAGTGATATAAGTTAATCCCGAATGACTCAAGAAAGTGAGAAATGCGCCATCCAGAGATATAACTAGAAAGAACTGAGCCTGAATCCTGATGGAAGCAAACTAAATGATCTTGTTCTTCTCATTGTTTGGTTTTACTTCTTCCTTACCATCTTTCATCCCACCTAGTACAATATGCCTTTGTAATTAGAATAATGTTTAATATGAATGCATTTGCAGACCCTATACTGTACTATATGCTGTCATGAGGGGAGGGGGGAGGGAAGTAAAGGAAATTTGAAAATCAAGGAACTATGGAATTGAATCTTGTTAACTGAAACTAAACTAATAAATTAATTTTAAAAAAAATTGGATTGGTAAAGTTATTTAAATGTTTCTTTTTTGGTTTGTTTTATTTTAAAATACATTTTATTGATTTGCTATTGTCTTTGTGTCTACAAGTGTGCCTCTCCCGAAGGAGAAAAGTCATTTAGGGGCTTCAGAGCATGTTCTTCCACTCTCTCCTAGTTCCCTTCCTACCTATCTGACCAGTCCTTTTCAGTCTCCTTGGCTGGATCCTCATCTAGAACATGCCTCTAATCTTAGATGTCCTTCAGGGTTCTATCCCGGACTCTCTTCTCCCTTTATACTCCTTCACTTTGGTGATCTCATCATCTCCCATGGATTTAATTACCATCTCTGTACTGATGATTCTTAAATCTACTTACCCTGCAACAACCTCTCTGCTAACTACCAGTCTCAAATCTCTAATTGCCTTTCAGACATCTCCTACTGGATGTCCTGTAGACATCTGAAACTTAACACGTCTAAAACCAAACTCATTATCTTTCCCATAAACTCTGCCCCTTCCCATCCTACTTTCTCTATTGTAGAGAGCAACAACATCCTCCAAGTCCCTTAGGTTTACAATCAAGGAGTTATCCTAGACTTCTACTCTCCCCTGATGTTCAATCTGTTGCCAAAGTCTGTCAATTTCACTTCTGCAACATCTCTTATATATGTCCTCTTATCTACTTAGACACTGCCGCCACTCTAGCTTAGGCCCTCATTGCCTCATGTCTGGACTAATGCAATAGCCTGCTGGAGGGGTCTTTCTGCCTCAAGTCTTTTTCCACTCCAAACCATCTTTGGTTCAGCCACCAAAGTGATATTCTTGAAGCACAAGTCTGACCATCCCTCTCTTTCTTTCTCTCTCTTTCTCTCTCTCTCTCTCTCTCTCTCTCTCTCTCTCTCTCTCTCTCTCTCTCTCTCTCTATAACACACACACACACACACACACACACACACACACACACACTCAATGAAGTCCAGTGGCTCCCTGTTGCCCCCAGGATTAAATAAAAAATGCTTTGTTTGGCATTCAAAGCCCTTCATAATCCACTTCTCTCCTACCTTTCCAGTCTTCTTACACTTTACTCTCCAACACGTACTCTTCAATACAGTGACGCTAGCCTCCTTGTTGTTCCATGAATTAAACCCTCCATCTAGCATTTCTAGAAAACACTTTTTCCTCCACTCTAACTACTGAACTCCTTGGCTTCCTTTAATTCCCAAATAAAATCCTGCTTTCTACAGGAAGCCTTTCCCTCCCCTCTTAATTCCAGTGCCTTCCCTCTGTTAATTATTTCCTATTTATCGTGTATATAGTTTATTTGTATATATTTGTTTGCATGTTGTCTCCACCATCAAACTATAGACTCCTTGAGGGCAAGGACTGTTTCTTGCCTCTTTTTATATCCCCAGGGCTTAGTATAATCCCTGGCATACAGTAGGGGTTTAATACATTTTTATTGATTGATTAATTGATAACAACTTCTATGTAGACTGGTTTCAAATTTCAGGCTGGGAAGTGTTCCCTTGATCACAATTTGTCCATAGAAGAAGGGCTCTTGGAGACCATGGGCCCTTCAGAACAAGTGTCAAATTCCTGAGGTGGGAGGTGTGGGGGAAGTTGTTCCCTAGACAAAGGAGTTCTCTCAAAGAGAGAACCCTTTAGAGGCTTTTCAATACATTCTGCTGGAGAGAATTCAGGACCCTCTGAGGCTGTACTGCTCCTGGAAGGAGCATGTGCTTCCCCGTACCACATTCAGTCCAGGAAGAGAGGTAGCATGGCTACTAGTTAGCCCAGGATGAGCTCTATACCAGGAAGTGATTCCCCTGAACTAAGATGTCTCCAACTGAATTTGCCACAGGGCCAGAATTCCTACTTAAGGTTCTTACTATATAGCTAGTGAAACCCATTGTAATTACAAGAACAAAGAAATTAATAGTATAGTATAACTAATTTAGAGAATGGAGCTGTCAGAGCCTTTGTGTCAGGTTTAATTTTCATATAAACCAGTTAACTTGGCTCAACTTTCAGCTGCCAATTATACCCTGAGACCCATATTGTCATCTAAAAATTGTAGACAATCATTTATAAAAATCTATATAAGAGATTTTTAGATGGTTTTAACTTAAACATTTAATTTCTTCCTAGACTGAAAGCTCCTGGAGGGCAGGAACTATGTCTTCTGTTTTTGTATTAATTTCACCAAGTGCCTAGAGAAGTGGATTGTTCATAATATTAAATGAAAAGAATGAAGGATGGAAAGAAATATGAGAAGAAAGAAGAGAGAAAGGGAAGGAAAAAGAGTATGAAGGAAAGGAAAAAAGAAGCAAACAAGCAAACAAAGATGTTTTGACAATGGATCAATAACTTCATCTTATTATGGGATATAATATGTCTTTCCTATGTGAAAATGATACTAACTGACCTAAAGAAAAGGTAGAAATAGAATCCCTCTGCTCTTTCCCTTTCTTCCTAAAGATCTCAGAGCATGAATTCTAAAACAGTATTATTTTTCTACTATGCAACAACAACACTTTGTCTACCTAAAAACTAGAACAGCAGTGACATATCACAGAAATATAGGCAAGGGAAGAGGATTTGGGGGCTGAAGGAGATTTTCCTAAAAGACTTTACCAAGAAACTTGTGTTACTGGGTAGCTTATTATTTCTAATTCAGGTAGCTTAAAGTCTCATGTAAGTAAATGTAGCAATGATTTTATATGGAGTGATACAGAAGAAGAGAATAAGCATTTATTAAGTGCCTACTATGTGTCAAATATTATTTCATTTGATTCTTCAACAATGGTAGGTGTCATTATGGTCCCTATTTTGAGGAAAATGAGGCAGACAAAGGTTAAACAACTTGCCAGGGTTCACATACCTGGTAAGTATCTGAGGCTGGATTTGAATTCATGTCTTCCTATCTCCAGACCCAGTCTTCTATCCACTATACCTCTTAACTGCCTGATGAGACAGGAGGATCCCTCAGAAGGTAAGTCTTTTGATCCCCATCTGAAAAAAGTACATAAAGGAAGCAGAGAATTTTATCCAAACTTTTTATTTGCCCCAATATAGAACAGTGTTTTGTATATATAGTAGACACTTAATAGATGTGTACTGAATTGAATTGCATGAGAATGGATAGAAAGATGTGCATGGCTTTTCATATTGGATTTATGGCCTTGTATTAAGAGGTAGTATTTGGATTGTGCTTTGGAGAAAGGGATTCTATGAACTGTCAGTGAGGAAGGAAAGTGGAACAGTGGTATAGAAGAATGCTCATTGCAAATGTGGAGTACCACATATCAAAAGCATGAAGGGAAGGAATGGAATATTATGCACAGAGAGCAGCCATCAGGTCAATTAAACTGGAATGAAGAGTGTGTGAAAGGGAGAAATATAGAATAAAATTAGTATAAGAAATTGTCCCTTCATGTGAGAAAGTCCAGTGTTGAAAGGGCCAGAAAAACTACTTTTGTGTAAAGAAAAAGAGTTATATCAACTGGTAAAGGATGTAAGATAGTGCATCTTTCACAGATGAACATGATGCTTAGAAAGTACAGAAAAGAACTTCATTTTAACAAAAAGTGATGTGTTTTCTGCTCTTCAGGAGCTTAAAATCTAGGAAGAGATTCAATGTTTAAGTTAAATTAATCTAAAATATCTTAAGCAGTTCTCCTTGTGAGCAAGGAATGTAATTTTTAGATGGCAATCCGGGTCCCAGGTTGTAGTCTGCAGCCAGAAACTGAGCCAAGTTAATTGGTCCATATGGGAATGAAACCTGAGACATGAGCTCCGGCAGCTCCATTTTCTAAATTAGTTATACTACACTATTAATTTCTTGATTCCTGTAATTACATTGGGTTTCATAGCTGTCTAGTAAGATCCTTAAGTAGGAATTCTAGTCCTGGGGCAAATTCAATTGGGGACATTTTGGTCCAGGGGAATCACTTCCCAAATTAGAGCTCATCCTGGGCTAACTGGCAATATCTTATTTCTACATTAATAGTTTGATGATTTAAAGAGCAACTTTTATTTAGGGAAAAAAAACCTGATATGTGAGTATAAAGAAACATGGTTTTCAAGGACACTAACTGAAATGGAAGACAGAGAACTGCAGAGCATTATGATCCCATGGCTCATTTGCATGTAACTGTTTTAAGACTTAAGATGGCAAAGCTCAAAAATTGAAAAATCATAGCTATTTGGAGACAAAGTGATGATTAAATAATAACTATGGATGTCATATGGGAAATTTGGGTGAGTTGCTGCTTCATAGATAAAAGGGGAATCACTTTCCAAAAGACTTTGACTTAAACCACTGAGTGATATAGGAAGCTGAAGATTAGAGAGACTGAAGATGAGGTAGGAGAGGAAGATTACGTAGGGTCCTGAAAATCAGCTTTGTATCAGAAATATGAAGGAACCAGAAGAAACCAGTAGAAGGAGCAGTCAACTGACTAAAAGGGTTTAGCTGCTAGTTCTTGACTGGCAGAGTAGAGACTAAATCTCATTGGAAGGTGGCTTCAGTTCTAGTTATTGTCCTACAGCACTATCTAGACTTTTAGAGAGGCAAAGTCTCTCGTAAATGTCTGTTGCTTTTTGTCCACCTTCTTCCCTGTTATCTGCATCATACACCCATATTCCAGTTTGAGAGGAAAATGCAAAAAGAGGTTTTGCTGATGCTTTGCTCTGTATAGGAAGAAAGGCAAAGATCTAATTGGACAACTCAGAATCCTGGTGAGTAAAGAGCTGCATAGGCTCATTTACCTTACCTAGAGAGTTAACCTGAACTATTTTGTTGAAAGTTCTGTTTAATTCTTATTGTTCATCCTTTATTCTAGAAAGGGATCAATGACATCAGTATGTCTTGACTTGCAAATGATAGATGACTTGACCTGCAAATGAATTGGATTTAAGTGAGGCAGGACTATGCAAAGTCATCACTCTCTCCTCTAGAATCATCAGTGACAAGACATAGGTTAAGATAACTGGCAATGGGCCACAAGTTCAGTTTACTAAAATATAATTGGAAGGCACAGCATCCCAATGAATGAAAAGTTGGTTGAACTTGAAATCACCAGGGAGAAACAGCCTGATAAATTTTGCAATTCTCTTGTTTAAACAGAGCTAACATCCAAATCAAGAACATAACATGTTTCTGAAGCCTCTTTAAGGGTGATTGTAGGTTAAAAACAAAAACAAAAAAACAAAAAACTTGTAAATGCTTCACTGGTTTGAAAAGAGAAGAGAAAAGAATTTGCCCAGTTGGCAAGTGGTGAAGTTCAGTAGACAAGCAGTTTAATAAAAAAGTAGCTTCCTGTGAAACAGATATCCCCGAATGATTTAAATGATCTCAAAACCTAGGGTGCATAGTTTGTGCACTATGTGGTAAGGGGTGACATGGTTAGTTCTGTGTTTTAGGAATATTAATTTGGAAGACAGAAGGAGGATTGGTTGGAGAGATGAGGGACTGGAAATGAGAAGGCCAATTAGAAGGCAGGAAAAAAGATAAGAACCTGAATTAAGATAGATGCTGTTCTAGTAGAAAGAAAGGAACAGAAGTAAGGAATATTTAAGAGGCAGACTGAACATGCTTAATGACTGGTTAGATATGGGGGCTAATGGAGTGTGAATTCAAGGCTGGGAACCTAGATGACTAAAAGGATTGTGGTACCATCGACAGAAATAGGAAGTGTGGAAGAGTGATGTGTTTAGATAGGAACCAAGTTTCATTTCAGACCTGCTGAGTTTGAGATGCCTATGGGATATCTAGTCAAAGATGTCTAGCAGGCAGTTGGTAATATGAGACTGGAGTTTAGGAGGGACATTAGAGATAGATAGATAGATAGATAGATAGATAGATAGATAGATAGATAAATTTAGGAGTCATTTGCATAGAGACAATAGTGTAGTCTTTGGGAGTTGATGAGGGAGAGAATATAGAGAAAAATGAGAAGGTAGCACAGGATAGAGTCTTAGTCAATGCCCACATTCAGTGGTTAGGAAAAGGGTGATAATTCTGCAAAGGAGAATGAGAAAAAATGCTCAGACAGGCAGGAGGACAACTAGAAAAGAGTACTGTCATAGAGCAGAGTATCCAGGATGGAAGGGTGTTCAATAGTGTCAAAAGCTACAGAGAGGCTGAATAAAATGGGGGGAGGGAGGGCAGGGAGCCATTAGATTTATTAAAACATTCTTAGTAACCTTGCAGAAAGCAATTGCAGTCATGTGGATTCTGGATTCAGAACCCAGATTGCAAGGGCTTAAGAAGTGAAAAGGGAAGGGCAGCTAGGTGGCGCAGTGAATAGAGCACCGGCCCTGGAGTCAGGGGGACCTGAGTTCAAATTTGGCCTCAGACACTTACCACTCCCACACACAAAAAACTAGCTGTGACCTTAAGCAAAAAGAAGTGAAAAGGGAGGGAGTGGAGCAGTGAGTGAAAATAGACATTTCTCAGAATTTTTTTCTCTAAAAAGGAAAAGAGCTATAAGATGATAGTTTGAGAGAATAATGGGTTCAAAGTTTTTTAAGAACACAAGAGACCTAGGCATATTTGTAGTTGGTGGGGAAAGAGCCAATGGATAAAAAAAAAAATGCTGAACATGAGAGACAGAGAGGGAATGATACATGGGACAAGTTCCTAGAGAAGAAAAGCCCAAGTGGACAGACTGCCCTTGGCAAGGAGAAGGGACATCTCTTCAACAGAGACTGGAAAAAGAAAGAGAGAATGAGAAATTATGATGAAGAGGGATTTTGAGATATAGAATATGGGAGATGAGCCCACAGTATATGGCCTCTATTTTCTAAGAAAAATAGGTGATGATTTCCTCTGCAAAGAGGGAAGGGAAAGAAGAATTTTGGGGAATTTGAGGAGAAAGGTTAGAATAGCCACTGTGGAGAATATAATAAGAGTACTACAGGAGGGAGGGAAAAGAGGATTGCTGTCCAATGGTGAGAGCCCAGGTAAGTTGTTTTTTTTTTTTTTACCAGACCAGTGATTTTATTTATCTACTGAACTCCCCATGGGGAAATTCACCCTACCGAAGCATATCTGTGTCTGCTCTACAACTCATAGAACTAGAGAGTCACCTGGGGATCCTGTCCTGAGAATTTAAATAACTTACTCAGGGTCACATAGACAGTATATAGCAGAGAAAGGTTTTGAATACTTTTTTCTTTCTCAGAGGCCAGAAATTATGGCATGCTGCCTCTTGAGCAGCTGAAATTAGATGACAAATTTACAGTGAACTCAGTCATGTAGTTGCCTGACTTTCTATAGCAGCCTGTGAGTAGGAGTAGAGAAGGAGAATGGTGGGGGTAACCCAAGGATGGGGTTTGTCAAGGCACACCCAGGGGCAAGAGATTCAAGGAAAACTGATAATATATGTGTTAAATGGTTAACAATAGGATCAAAACTATCAAATGAGGGAAATAAAGCTAGAATTGGGGTAATGGACTCAAGGAGAGGAAAAGGGGGAGGAAAAAGGGGAGGAACTGGAGGTCATATCAAGGACAAAGAATTGGTTTAGTAGGAGGGAGGCAGAAGGAAAGATTGAAGAGTGGGAGGTTGTTTTGTTCTGTGTCTGCATGAGTGTGTGTTTAATGCTGATCTGGGAATTAGGCTGGGAGCAGGCCTGATGTATTCAATCTAAAAGCTTTTAGAAACCCCCAGAAGAGAGAATAATTTCTTTAGGGCTTTATTAAAATTCTAAAATTGAGATAATGCAGAAGGGATGAAGGAAGAGACAATTACTCAATCAGGCAGCAACCTTCTTTGTGAGTGATGCTGTACTAAAAACTCTACAAAATTTAGATTTAAAAGGCATAATCTTTGACCTCTAAGCAGGCACAATCTAAAATTAGGGGCCTTCTAGCCCTTAGATATGTATCCTGAAATACATTTGCTATATCCTAGTCTCATAGAGCTAAAGGGGTAAAAGGACCCTGGAGGTAATTCAGTTCAACCCCTTCATTTTTCAGGTTAAAGGATCATAGATTCAAAGCTGAAAGAGACGTTAGAAGACCTCTAGTCTACCACTACCCCCAATTTTACAAATGAGGAAACTGAGACCCAGGAAAGCTGAGTAACTTGCCCAAGGTCACAAATTTAAAATAGCAGAGCTAAGATTCAAATACAGATCTTCTGACTCTATGCTCAGAGTTCCTTCCACTATATCTCAATGCCTCCACATCTCTAATCCTACAGTGAATCTGGGTGGGGCTAGTGGATGATCTCTACAATCCCTTCTAATACATTATATGCCCATATGATTCTAACTTGTGCCAAATCTATACAGATGATTGAAAGATGAGGACTAATCCTTATCCCCAGCTAGGATTCCTTTGTCCATAAAATGGTGATAATAATATTTATATTATCTTCTACCTCCCAGGGTTGTTGCAAGGAAAGTGCTCTGTAGATTACGAGCATTTATATAAATGTGGATTATTATTACCATCATCTTGATACTTATGGGAAAAGGGCTCTGTGTGTGTGTGTGTGTGTGTGTGTGTGTGTGTGTGTGTGTGTGTGTGTGGTCTGTCTGTTCTTGATTTTTTTTGGATAACTGTTTCAATTCCTCAGCTTATATTGCTATTTCTACCTGTCCCTGCCCCTCCCTTGTTCTCACTTCCCACCCTCACCCCCATATTGTCTAAAACATCTTAACAGTCTAGGACAAGTACCTCTTTCCTCTTGTAGCTATGAGTGGAGTCATTTCTCTCTGGGAGTCAGAAATGGGTCTCAGGGGGCTCTCACTGCTGGGAAAAGGTGAAGAGAGAAAGTGCTTTAAGCAATGAGCTGCTCCTCTCTAGTACAATGTAGTTCCCCACCGCTTTGTTCCTGAAGGGCTTTATTTCTCCGCTTGGAATTGTTTAGTGTTCCTACTGCCTATTATCTCCCTGCTCCTTTCATTAGTATAGGAAGCTCCTGGCAAAGATCTCTGCCTCCACCAATGTGGATCAGGAGACCAGCAGATTGGCACTTACTCTGAAATGTGTAGTCTTTGAATAGCGGTTGGGACACTGATTAATTTGCCCAGAGTCATACAACCAGTGTTGCACCAAAGGTAAGGTTCCAACCTAGGTCTTCCTGGCTGGAAACTAGCTCTCCATCCTCACTCCACACTGACTTTCTTCTATTACCTCTACTAGGACCCATTCAGATTTTTTAAAATAAAATTTTATTTGTGGGGTGGGGGAATGAATTGGTTTCAAAATGAGGCAGCACCTCCCTCTCAGGGAACAAAGATATGGGGCCACTTTTGCAAGCAAAAAGTGTTTCAGTCAGAGCTATAGCTTTCATCCAGCAGAGTCCCACTTCCACCTAGTAAGGACTCCTGTCTCCACACTTCAAGTCACAGACTTTCTCTGACTTGAGCTGCTGCATTGTCCCACTGTCCCCAGGTCACAGTCCCCACAGTGTCATCACTGTAGTGCCCCACTCTCAGGGCCAGCCTCCCCCTTGCTATACTTCACAATCTCCAGAAAGGTGAAGGCTAGACTCTCTGCCCTCTGCCCTCATTCAACTATATCTGCGATCATTTTCCCTGTGTTCCTGCTTATCACCCTACTACTCCAACTAAATTTGCCTAGGTACAATACTTCATTGTTTTCACTCTATTTCAGCTGGAGTGTGCTGGAGCCAGCTCAAATCAGCTTGCAAGAGCCAGTTGTTAAATTTTCACTGAGTGTTTACATCTCAGAAATCTACACATACTACAAATCAGAGATTAACTTATTGTTTTGCTAATTTCTGGACTTAAGAAAATATTATTAATGCAGATTAAATTTACAGAGACAGCTAATACAGGTTAAATTTAAATTGTGTTGAGTACAGGTTTTTTTTGGGGGGGAGGTAGGAACCAGTTGTTAAACATTTACCAGTACACTCTTGCCTCTAAGTTTAATTCTAGTACACCGATGAATCCCTGAGCTCACCAGTGTGGTTACTACATGCACTTGTTCAGATCACAACCTGGCCACACCTTTTTGTCCACTGTGATTCTCTTCCAAGGCCTTTCATAAATCATTTGTAGAGATTGAACATTACATGGGATGCATCCCTCTCAATCTTTTGAAGTTTTGTTAATACTACTCTATTATCCCTGACTCCCTACATGAAAGAAAGGAAGGAAGAGAGAGGGAAGGAAGGAAAGAAAGAGGGAGGGAAGGAATAAAGGGAGGGAGAGGAAGAAGGGTGGAAAGAAGTAAATGAGGAAGGAAGAAAGGAAAGAAAAGAGAAAAAGAAAAAGGAGAGGAAATGGAGAGAGGGAGGAAGAAAAAAGAACATTTGTTAAATGCCTATTATATGCCAGATTTAGAGCTGGGAGGGACCTTAGAGGCCATCTAGTCCAAGACCCTTATTTTATAAATGAGGAAATTAAGTCTTTTGAGAAGTTAGGTGACTTGCCCAAGTTCCCAAAGATAAGAAATGAGTGAAGTCTTTTATATGATTTCCCATCCACACATTGTCATTGTAGAGAATGTTCTGCAGCCCTCCCACACCCACATGGGCCTTTTCACAGTCATCTGAGTCATTTGTAATTTTGATTCTTTAGAGATCTTGGGGTTCCACTATTCTCAGCCATTTAGCACTGCCAGGATTATGTTGATGTTACATAAATGCACTGTGGTGGCAGGGAGTAGCTTGAAGTCATTAAAAGAACTATTCAATTTTCTAAATACAATTTAGCTTACTCTCCTCCTCCTATTCAATTCTGGACTCACCTCTCTGTCCAACTGTAGTGCCTGTCCAAGATCTTTGTACTGATGGACTAATACGTGTGTGTGTATGTGTGTGTGTGTGCGTGCGTGCGCTCGAGTGCGGGCTCATGAGCACAGATCTGTATTCTCCATGCACTGGGCTTTTACCTCATGGATTTTTAATCCCATGTCTAAAGTATGAAAATGCTAGGGGATGAAAAATACATTTCTAAAACCTAAATCATTCCTTAATATGTATGCAAAACTTCTAGAATCCCCTGAGTAAATAAATCTGTTTCAAGAGCAAGCTTTGAAGTTTGAAAATAAAAGCAAGAAAAGCTGTTGATCAATGCAGAATGGAATCTTTGAAGTGGCTGGACAGCTCCTCAGCATTTCATAGTGAATGGTAGCAGGGGATGAGAACTTACTCTGATTCCCACAGCTCCAGTGAATAGGAGAGTGAGACATGAGCACACACTCACTACAAAGTTAACTATGCCTTCTCAGTGTCTCTCTCCATGATTTTCTCTCTTTCTACTTGTGTCTATGCTTGCGAATTTTTCTATGCAGTATCTATGTCCATTTCAGCTGTGTGTCACTGGATCTATCTCCCTCTCCTTATCCACATGTGAATATGCATGTATGTATATGTGTGCCTGGGGGCAGCTAGATGATTCAGTAGATAGACTCCAGGACATCCCTGGAGTCAGGAGGACCAGAATTCAAATATGACCTCAGACACTTACTAGCTGTGGGACCCTGGGCAAGTCGATTAACTCTGTTTGCCTCAGTTTCTTCATCTGTAAAATGAGCTGGAGAAGGAAATGTCAAACCACTCCAGTATCTTTGCCAAGAAAATCCAAATGGGGTCATGAAGAATCAGACACAACTAAAATGTCTACTTAATTGACCAAAATATGTATGTATAAATACACACATACATGCACACACGTCCCCTTTCACCTTCTCCCTCTTCTTTTTCATCCCTTAATCTTCCTCTTTCCTAACTATAGGATATGTATATATATATATATATGTATATATATATATGTATATATATATATATAGAATATGTAGGCTTGAAATATACTTTATAGTCAGTCAATCAACAAATATTGTAATTGTTGTATTTATTGAACGGAGCTGTTTGTCCTCTCTCCTTACTTTAAACCATGACTAAAATATTTAATATTTCTCTCCCTCTTCCATTCCCTCACTCTACTCCATATGCATGTGTGTATGTGCACATTCCCTTTCCCTTCTTCCTTTTTATCTCTCATTCTCCCTCTCTTAATTGTCATAGACTGAAGTGTATTTATTGAATGAAGTTGTTTTCTTTCTCTGCTTTTAATTTAAAAGATGAATAAAATATTCTACATATCCCTCTGAAAAATAAAAACAAAAAAATGCCACATTTCTTTTCAGATCTGTGCCTTCCAACTGATTCTCTGGGCTTCATCCCTCCAGCTGAAGTCAGTGACTTGCAATAGAAAAAGAGGTTCTTTATTCCTTCTCTAAAGAGTAAGCTCCATCAAGGGCAAGGATCATGTCTCTATAGATGAACTGCACAAACCAGGCAAATATTTTTAAACGAAATTATCTTTAATCCCATCCATCTCAGTGTTATCACTGCTCTAAGAAGGGGATACCTCATAAGCTTGGCATCTTTATAAAGAGAATATGTGGAGACCCCCAATAAAGCACTCTTTGGAGAGTGCTGAATATCATACCAAATAGGAAGGATCCATAACTGAATGAAGAAGGAAGTGTTTAAAGATGGCAGGCTCAGCAAAGTCAGACTCCCCCCTAGTTATCTGCATGAACAAAAGAAGTTCTGCTGACCTCAGAAGGAGGTCTCTTCTTTGATATCGAGCATCACTGCCCTCTGAATGCCCATCACTCCCTTTCTCAATAAAGTCCAGGAGCTCCCTTTTGCCTGTAGGATCAAATATAAACTATTCTGTTTGGCTTTTAAAGTTGTTCACTATCTGCCCCCAACTTGTCTTTTCCATTTTCATGACTACATTGCCCCTTCCCATGCTCTGCACCCCAGTCAGGTCAGCCTCCCTTCTGTTCTTCACATGTGGCATTCCATCTCTGAGACATTGCTGACTTTGTTGTCTTAGTATGTAAGCTACTTGAGGACAAGAATTGTTCCATGTTTTGTCTTTGCATCTCAAGAACCCACCTGGAACATAACTGAGAAATAGGGAAAGGAAATATACATTTATTAAGCACTGTGCTAAGAGCTTTTATGAATATTATCTCATTTGATCCTCACAATAACCCTGCAAGATAGGTATGATTAATATCCCCATTTCTGTCATTGAGGAAACTGAGGCAAACAGAGATTAAGTGACTTGCCTAGTGTCATGCAAGTAGTAAGTGTCTGAGGCTAGATTTGAAGTCAGATCTTTCCTGATGCCAAGCTGAGTGCTCTATCCACTGCTCTAACAGATGTCTTGTAGGCACTTGGTAATTGCTGACTGACTGCTTGATTGGATATCCTTATGAGGTAAATTATGAGGCAGTATTACTATCCCCATTTTATAGATAAGGCAAATGAAGTCCACAGAGATAAAGTGACTTCCTCAGGGACATGCACAGATAGTTATCAGGATTAAAATTATGAGTTTGCTGACTCTTAAAGGAGGGCTCTTTTCACACCATGCTTCCTTAGTCTTGTGACTTCTAATAGAACAGGCTTACCTGAGAGAAGGTATAGCAAATGCATGGTATGGTAGAATAGAAAAAAATGGCAGTTTGTGGTGGGGCAGGTGACAGGGAGTTCAGATTTTAGGAGAGGCACAATTCATTAGAGCACAGCAAGCTCCAGACCCTGTGTGGGTTCTCTCAAGGGCTTGTTTTTCCAACATCATTCCACATCTGTTTGAAGCTAATCATTAGAATAACATTTGTAACCTGGTAATAAATATGATTAAGTCTACTGTAGCATCCTGACCTAAGCCACAAATGGCTAGCCCCTGAGAGACAAGGATAGAACACAGTGGTTGGAACACTGCACCTGGAAGATCTGAGTTCAAAGCTAACCTCAGCCAATTTACTAGATGTGTGACCTTGGGGAAGTCATTGAACTCTTCTGCCTCAGTTTCCTCATCTTTAGAAGGAAGATAACAATATCTTTCAGGGTTGTTGTGAGGAGAAAATGAACTAACCCTTGTAAAGTGCTATGTGAATACTGGTAATGATGATAATCATCTTTTGAATCCAACAATGGCACACTATGGTACAGTGGAAAGATCACTGGCTTTGGAATCAGTAGATCCAGGTTTGACTCTTGCTTTTGTTCCCATTACCTATGTGACCTTGGAGAAATTCTGCAGCCTCTAATTTCCTTGGCAACCAAAAAAGAAGGCTGAACTAAATAGCCTCCAAGATCCCCTCTAGTTCTAGACCTATAGTCATTATGGACATTCTAGACCCAACAGTTTTTAGAAATAGAAGGAAGTGACAGTGCAAAGGTCAGGATCCTGGCGGAGGCTAAATCTAGAAATAGGAAACAGCTTTGTAAACTAAGTGAACATAGGTAAGGGGATTAGCTATAGTATCTTTCACAAAGTAGGTGATTAATCAGTTTGCTGAACTCTTCATTGAATTCTCAGTCTCTTTGTACACAATCCCTGCTGCCATAAAGTCACAGGAATTCACCAATATCATCTACCCTTTGAATGGAAGGGAAAGTTTGGTGTAATTGGCTTTCTAGCTTGGGGGTGTCAACCTTGGATTTTTTTCTTTACTTTACCACTAGGTTAGTAAGAAAGTTGGAAGAAATCACTTTCCTTTTAACACCTTGGTTTCTCCTCACATGGGAAATAATGCCCTTTGGTAATGAGACAAAGGAAAATTGTGAGCAAAAAGGATGGAATTTCTTCTAGAAAGAGCATGTGGAAAAACTAGTGCCCTTGGTGCCTGGTGTTACAATGTAGACATCTGGGGCGTTCTGACCTATGTCTTGCCACCGGATTCTGGAGGAGGGAGTGAGGTTGATGACTGAGCAACTCTGCCTCATTTAAATCCAATTCACTTGCAAGTCAAGACATCACTCTCCTGATGTCTTTGGTTCTCTTTGAGAACAAAAGACAAACAACAATTTGGGACAAAAGATGATGGATGCAAGGGATAGACAGAAGTAGAACTCCTGGCTCAAATAGACTAATGTTTGAAGAGAGAATGAGGAAAGAAGTAAGATATGCAAGAAGAGCAGAGGGTACAGTGATGGGAGATGAGAGAGTAATGGAGGATCTGGGCTGAATTGTTGTTGTTTGTCCGTTTTTTGAAGCAGACCAATGACAACATGTCTTGTGTTACACAGGAATTTGATTTAAGTGAGGCTGAGTTGCTAGAAAACAGGATTGGGATTGGATAGAATGAGTCTTTAGCATCTCCTTCCAAAGATGCTTCAAGAGCACAGGCCTCATTCTTTCAGATCAGTTTCAGCAATCTTCCTGGATCCTGGAGGTAAGAATGGCAATGGTGATCAGGAGGTGGAAGATCAGGTCAACTCCTCCAGGAAAACAGAAAGTTGCCCAAATATCTGGTTTGCTATAAAGCTAACTTCAATAGCATCCTCCCCCCCACCCCACACCCAGCCCCACTTTCACACCTATCCCACTTCCAAAGCTACCCTTGGAGCAGAAAGTCTCCAAACTTTATTATGAGGACCTAGTTTTCATTTGCCTTTTGATTCTTACTTTACTTTTGACTGTCATGTGAAAGAAGGACTTAACTTGTTATCCTTGTTCCAGACATAGGGGTAGGGAACCTAAGGCCTTCTAAGTCCTTGGATGCAGTCTTTTGACTGAGTCCAAGTTTTACAGAACAAATCCTTTTATTAAGGGGATTTGTTCTGTGAAGTTTGGATTCAATCAAAGGGCAGCACCTAAGGATGTAGAGGGCCACACATGACCTCAAGGTCAAAGGTTCCCTACCCCTGGGCCCCAGAGGGTAGAACTGGGGAGCTCCAGGAAGTATATTTTTACTTGATGTGGGAAGAAACTCTTTGTTGACAGTTATCTGAAGTAAATTGGGCTACATTGGGAAAGGGTGGATTTCCTTAAATGCTAAAGTATACTTTAGACAGAAGCTGAATGACCACTTGGGATCTTGTTGAGAGGATTCTTGTTCAGGTATCAGTGTGACTGTATAATCTAGCACCATAGGTCTAGAGGAGGAAAGAACCCAAGAGGACATCTAATCTAGCCCATTCATTTTATAGATGAGGCCTAGAAAGATTTACTCAGTTGCTGAGGGTCATACAAGCAGTAAGTGGCAGTGCCGGGATTTGAACTTAGATCCTTTGCCACCATCCACAGCCAGTGTTCTTCCCCTCCCTCAGATTCTGTGTATCAATGGTCTAGTCCATGAGCTCTTAATATGGGGTCTGTGACCTTGCCTTTTAGAAAATCATATTCCAGTATAGGTTTCCTTTTCAATTCTGTATTTTATCTTAGGAATTTTTTTTAAAGCAATTGGGGTTAAGTAACATGCTCAAGGTTACACAGCTAGTTATTTTTACGTGTGGGTGCTAATTTTCTGAGACCGAACCGATCCCGGGTCCTCCTGACTCCAGGGCCAATGCTCTTACTCACTGCACCACCTAGCAGCCCTTATCTTAGGAATTTAAAAACATTCTGAGAAGGGTCCATGGGCTCCACCAGACTGCAAAAGGTATCCATAACATAAAAAAGGTTAAGATCCTCTAGTCTAGTCCCTAACTAGGCCCTGACAGAAAACTTCCTGCTTGGAGCTGGAGAGGAGATGGTACAGCTAGGTGCCTTGCTTGACCCCTTCACCCACAAGTGTGGAAAACCATGGAAAGGCAGGACATGGCAGAAGTCTGGTGGCAACATTAGACTGGAGACCTCTCATTTCAGGTTCTGAGAGCTCCCCATAGATATTGGTCTAAGGGTCTGGCCCCCCTGATCTAGAGCATCAACACCTACAACGAAGGCAGTGTCCCAGACCACGGAGAACCTGGCGACAGGTTGTTCACAAAGGGTTGAGCAGGTGCCCTGAGGTCAAGGTGCCTTTTTGGTCTTTTCCCATCTAAGATTCCATGGTCAAACAGGGAGTGCTTTACCTTACTAGTGCTGAACCAGACTTGGATTTCCGAATTGCTATATGGAAAGGGAAGAGAATGGAGAGGGGAAGGAAAGAAGAAAGGAAAAGAGGGAGAAAATAAAAGAAACAAAGCAGGAGAGAAGACAAGCAGCAGCCTCAGTAATGATACTCATTCCTTTATTGTTGGTTTTGTTCATCTGAATAGGGTTAGGGCTGACGGCTTGCTGGCAGCGCCCAATGGCAGGTGCACAACAGTTCAACAGAGAGGCCTCCATCCTAAGCCAGGGGAGACAGAGTTAATATTTATATATATATTTATAATACGTCCTGTATATTCGTATGTATAGAATGACAAGAGGGCCATCATACAGTTAACGCTGGAGTTCTAAATAAATACCATAGCAACAGGCACAGAAGTTTGGTCCTAATCAAGGCCTGTACTTTGTTAATCCAATATCTGATTCATTAGAAGGAAAAGAGAGAGACCTTGCCACCCCCATCAGCCCTGAACCCCATGATATTTTACACTGAGAGTGAAGAGTCCCCTTAGTGAGGTAAACACATACATATATACACACACATACACATACATACATAGGTGACAGGCAGATGGGAAGCTCCTCTCATGACCTCAGGTCTAGAATTTCAGACCTGGGGGGGTGGGAAAGTCAGGGATTGTGCTATAAGACTGAGGGACCAAATGACCAGATAGTGAACAAAGGCAATTGAAAAAGAGGGTCCCCACCCTTGAGCAAATGTGAAAAGATGACAATAGCTCTATTTCCTCTACCTTCAAAGGCCTGAGCAAGAGAGGGGGCTTTCCCAGCTTTTATTCCCAGACTGGAAAGTGTAGTCAGGAAGATAGGCCCTTACCTCCCATAACACCTGGGAAGCTTCCAGCCAGCTGCCATCTCAACCCAAGTCAAACCTTCTTGCTTAGTCTTCTGATTCAAGTCCTTTTCTGCTCCAATATGTAACTATTTCCCTTGAAAAAAGAGGGATGTGGTGACCAGAAGCAAGCTAGGTAGAAGGTCCACAAGAGCTGGGTCACTTAAGGAAGCTTGAAGGGAAAATACCTCAGAGCCAAAGAAGACAAAGTTCAGAGCTAAAAGAAGAACAGGAACTGTGGATAAGTATATTTCTCTGGGGTCTGGGAAGCAAGGCTATGTAAGGGAACAGTGTCACCCCTGAACATACCAAATGGAATTTGGTATGGGGAACCTCGGGTTTCCTCCAATAGATGAGGATCCCCATTCTGTTGGTGGTGTGACCAAAAGAATCTGAACGTTTTTATGAAAAGAAGTCACATGAAATTAGATAAGAATAGAGGCAGATTTAAGGAAATCCCTAAACTAGTGATTCCCAACCTTTTGGAGGTCATGACATTCTAAACATTTATTAGATCTCATGATTTCTGCCCCTCCTCCTCAAGTGTGTATTTTAAAAAAATTAAAGTCAATTAAAATTATAAGTTTGTTGTTGTTGCTATTTTCTTTAGAATTCTGTACATCTTCTGAAATGAAACAGTGTTCACCAATATAACGAAGTTTGAGAATTACTACCATAGGGGCTAATTCACATAATAACTGCAAAGGGTTTGGTTCATTTCAAGAAGGCAATGTTCCCAAGAATCAATAAATAGTATTAAGTGAAGCTATTAAGAGAGTGCGCCTGGGTCATCTATCCCTGTGCTGAAAAATGGAGGGAAGCACCAGGTATGAAGAGCTGATTTTTTTTTTCAAAGTCAGGTTGGTGCAAATCCCTCCTGCAGCCTAGAGCTTGGGTCCCCTCAGCAGCTGTGGCAAGACACTGAATCTTAGACATGGAGAACCACTGCTCCTTTCCCCGAAATGACTTTAACTTGAGCTTGTAAACATCAGCAACTGACATCCCCAGCCCTGGTCCTAGAATCCAAATGAAGGATTGAGAAAGAATGAAGGAAACAGTGTGTAGAGAGCCAGGACTCTGCATCAAAACTGAAGGTTGTGACCTGATGCAATGAGGTTATTTGACTCCGTGGAAGTATCCTAGAGAAAAGCTAAGAGAGGCTACTTGGGTCCCAGACAATTCAAGCTTTAGCCCTTGCAGCTCAGCAGCACCTCAGGGCTCCCTGGTGAGGCCTTCTGGAACCACCATTGCTGGGAAGCTCCTTTTTTTTCTCTGGACAGCCAAGATTTTCCACCATCAGAAGCTGCCTGGTGGTGTCTCTAAGTGCCACAGGGGATAAGGAGATGTAAATCATGGAATGGGACGTGTAGTGAAGAACACTTTTTCTCAGGCACCGGCTACCTTCCCTTCAAGAGACAGCTGATATGGGCACTGGCCAGAGGCCCATCTGAGGGGTGCTGGCAAGAGGGAAAGGAAGCTGCCCAGTGACTGCTGCCAGCCCCAATGGCCTTAGTGAAGGTCATTTCCCCCATACCAGCTGAGCTCTATGAATAAATAACATTAAATAAATAAGGGAGGCTAACAATTGAAGGCAGGGGGACAGTCTGCTAGATTCTCACCCCCTCATACACACACACACACACACACACACACACACACACACATATACACACATACACACACACACACACACACACACATGCACGCCCACAAAGCCGCAGATGAGATGATTTGAGGCTGGCTGCCCATATCCCCAGAGTCTGTGGGGCCAGGCAGCATGGTCCTTGGAGGCTGTCACTCATGGGCCAACATTGTAGAGGGACGCAGAGAATTGGAGGCCAGTGGGACATGCGAGGTGGAAGAGGCTAGCAGCTGAGGACTCTGGCACCTGGTGGGAAGAGTGGGTGGGAAGGTAGAAAATGAACACAAGAAACATGTCAGGTAGGTCTAAGCCTATCCCTAATTCTCTTTTACTTTACTCCCCATCAATGTGTCCCCTGTACCTCCCAATAGGCCACTGGGTCCTCCTAGTCCCTAGATCAAATTCATCCCCCACTGGCCTTTGGATATACTGACCAGGACCTGGACTTTCGGACTTTAGAGGTGGAAGGTCTTTCAAGGAAGCTGTCCAGACGCATAAGCCTCTCCATGTGCAGTGCCCGGGGATCTTGTTCTTGGTCGTGAGAGAATTCAACCTCAAAGACAGCTGGAGGGGACACATCCAGTTCCAGGAATAGGATGTTCTCTGCCTGTCCCCAGGAAAGTAAAACCAGATATAGGTATAGATGTGGCTAGAGCCATGTACCTTCCCTGCCCATAGCTAATATTGACTGATGATGGTAGCAATGAACAAATCTGGGACAAAGAATTTGTGCCACCTCAGCAAGGTCTGAATATTATATTCCCCTGAGTCTAAAACCAGGCCCTGCATTGTAAGGCATAGTCAATGCATTGATCTATTTTCCTTAGCTGTACCTTTTTGTTGTGAGAAAGGGTTCCAGGGGGTTAGGAAGGAGTCACTGGGAAGTGATTTACATATGAAGCAAAAAACGTTAATAAAATATGCATTGAATTTTATTTTTTTCATATCCTGGGCTAGAAATGCAAGGACCATAAACAGGATGGATCTTCCTCTGATTGGCATGTGAGCTTTGACCTGCTCTGTTTCTGACCTAGGCTGGTTTGCCCCTCCTTAGGCAACCTGATGCCCCACCCTGCCCATTCCCAGGGGCTCACCCTATTGATGCCAGACTGGACCCCCAACTGAATTAGCCCATTGCAGCTCAGATCTCCCAAGTCCAAGAGATTTACCAGCTTCAACCTCCTGAAGGAAGCAGGAATTATAGGCATATGCCCCCATGCCCAGCTATTTATTGAATTTTTTTTAAGTGTACACCCATATGCTCCTGCTCAGCTGAAGCCTAAAGCCTTCATGGTCATATATGTAGCATATCATAAAATAAATTCCTCTGTGCCATGAAAGGCAGAATTTCCTAGCATGAAAATATGTACAAGAGGCACCATTGCATAGTTCATAGAAAGCCAGCCTCAGAGTGAGGAAGTCCTGGGTTCTAATCCTGCCTCTGACATATACTACCTACATGACTTTGGGCAAATTTTATAGTCTCTCAGTGCTCCTGTCAACCCACTAAGACCCTAGGGTGTTTTTTTAAAAAAAAAATTAACATCTATGAGAACTGGGCTTGATAACTATCTCTCTCCCTAAAATGGAAATAGCTCTGGATTTGGAATTCAAATCCTAGCTCTGCTACTTGTATAATCTTGGGTCAGTCATTTCCCTTCTTTGGGCTTCCACTAAAATGAGGGGGCTGGGCTGGATGAACTCTAAGGTCCCCACCTGCTCAAAATCCTCTGTGCTGGACCCTGCCCCTAGGCCTTGCTCTAGTGATGAGTAGGACTGAGCATCACAGTGAAATTTTTCCATTCCCCTCTACTTCCTAATCTCTTACCCTGTATCTGGGGTGGGACCCCATTGCCATGGCAACCCGGGCATACTGGCTGATGGGTCTCTTGTAGCCCACTGCGGAGGTTGGTCGCTTCTTCATTTGGCTGTTATTGCTGTAAGAGAGAGATGGTATCTGGATGAGTTTCCTGTGTGCACAAAGGAATGGTGACATCATGAGGGATTAAGTGGTCATTAATGTGCCCAGCAGACCTCCAGCCCTGCAGGATCCGTTATTTCCTCTTTCTCATTTTGCTGCTGTCTGTCCATTCAAACTAACCTGAACTGGCCCAGACAGTTTCATATGTACCATCTGTTCCCAATTTTTCAAAAGGAGGAACAAGGATAGGGTAGGTGACTGAAATTCAATATCATTGGGCCAAGAGATTTACAGAATTATATAATCTAGAGTTATAAGAGACTTATTTCAGAGGCCAATTCATCCAACTCCCATCCCAAAATTATACCCCTTGCAATGTACCAGACAAGGGGTCATATAGCCTTTGTTTGAAGACCTCCAAAGAGGGGCCCCTCTACTTCTTGAGGCAGTCCATTCCACCTATGGACTGCTCTCATTGTTAGGAGTTTTTTTCCTGACATCAAGTTTACATTTATATCTTTATAAATGCTCCTAGTTCTACTTTCTGGTGCCAAACAGACAAGTCTGAAACCTCTTACTCATGACAGGTCTTCAAATATTTTAAGACACTTAACATGTCTCCTGAGTTTTCTTCTCTTTAAACAGCTCCAGATCCTTCCCCCTCTTCCTCCTATCAACTTTCAACAAGATAACTAATAGATAATAGTATTGGTAAATCTGTCTTTTTATGGTAGAGGAGAAAGACCACAGGACTTGGATCTAGGTGGATGTGGGTTTAAAGCCCAGGGAGGAGTCTCACTGCTGTCAGTCAATCAACAAGCATTTATTAATAATCACCTACTAGGTAGGCTCCAAGCATTCTGCTAAGGGTTAGAGTTTCAGATACAAAAACGTGATAGTTACTGGCCTGCCAGAGCTGACACCCTACTTTCTTAAATGATCACAAAGCTAATATTGTTGATAGTATAAATGAAGAGAGGTCTGAAGAATCCTTTGCTATTGAAAACAGAACTTCCAACTTCCATGCCCCATAATCTTTTGACAGGAAGCTGGCTTCAATTCAAATCAAAAAGTTTTTAAGGGCCCACTATGTGTAAAGTGGGTAGGTAGGTAGCACAATGTATAGAGTGCCAGGCCTGGGTAGTCAAGAAGACACCTCTTTCTGAGTTTAAATCTGGCCTCAAACACTTACTAGCTGTGTGACCTTGGGCAAGTCACTTTAATTCTGTTTGTCTCGGTTCCTTCATCTATCAAATAAGCTGGAGAAGAAATGGCAAACTACTCCAGTATCTTTGCCAAGAAAACCCCAGATGGGGTCACAAAAGGTTAGACAAAACTGAAAAAATGACTAAACAACAACAACTATGTAAAAAAGAACAGTGGTCACACAAAAGTACATATGGTCCCTTCCCTCAAGGAACTTACAGATTTATTGGGAAGAAACAGATGAAATAGTTAAATAGCAATATTTAGTAATAATAATAATAGTATTTATACAACACTTTTAGATTTGCAAAGCACTTTACAAATATCTCATTTGGCCTCACAATGACCCTGGGAGGTAAATGCTATTACTATCTGCATTGTACAGATAAGGAAACTAGGGTTAACAGAAGTAAGTAAATTGCCTGGGATCATGCAGCTAGTAATTGTCTGGGTCCAGATTTGAATTCAGGGCTTCCTAAACTCCAGGTCTAGCTCTCCAGCCACTGTGCCACCTTGCTGCCTATTATAGCAAGGGCATCAGATTTGAAGTCAAACAACCTTGATTCTATGACCCAGTACTTTTGTGATCTTGGCCAAGACCATTCAGGTCTCTGGTTTCCTTTTCTGCCAAATAAGGTGGTTAGACTAGATGGCTTACTATCTATGTGGCCTTAAGATTGCCACTTAACCTTCATTGGCTTTACTTCTCTTCTGAAAAATGAGAGAGTTGGAGTAAATGGCCTTTATGGTCTAGCTCTGTGATAGTGACTCTAAAGTCTGACATTGCCCTAAATCCTATGACCTTTGTTTACCTTTAAAAGATGATACTAGTTAGCAATGAAATAGTCAAAAGGTTGGCATCTAGAAGAAGACCCAAAAGCAGTGGTCCTAGATTATTCACCCACTAGCTATGTAGTCCTTAAGTAACTTGAATAGGCAGCCCAGGAAGGCATCAACAATGCTTCTATTTCTGTAGTGGAAAGTAATGGAAAATTATGCAACTACCAACCAGCCAATTCTGTGCTAGAAGCTCTGGTCTCCACCAATAGAGTGGCTCCCACTTAGGTTGCTCTCATTGATCTTTTGGCATTGACCAAGATAGGTCATGGAGTACACACTTGGGTAATGGATGACTTTGGCTTCTCTCTCTGAAGGATTTGGGGCAGTGACAGAAAGAGTGAATAGCGGAAGCAACTGGGTAAAGTATTTTTGCTTCTTTGGCTGGCACAGAGGGGAAAAATGCAGTTGGTTGCCATCTTGAAGTTAAAGGGCACTTTCACTTGATGTGAAAGGAATGAAACTGGAAGTAAAAGAGCTTTCTGAGTCCTGCTTTAATCCAACAAACAATTATTAAATGCCTACTCTCTAGAAGCCCCTGTGCTGGTGCTCAAGTACGTGAAGGCTCTTCCTTTGATTTCATCAGGGTAGGAAGCATCTGGAATGCTTCATTGGAATGCTCTTTAGCAGTGCAGATGATAGCCCATCAATAACTTTAAGGGAGGTGCTGAAAATTCAGAAAGGTTAAATTACTTGCTTTTAGCTACACAGCTTAGGGAGTATTTGAGAAAGAATTTGAATCCAGGTCTTTCTGACTCCAAGTCCAAACTTCTACCTACCATTCTACTTTACTGGAGAACTGTTGTTTGTCTTTCATTCTGGAAGAGGACCATGACATCAGGGAGGTGATGCCTTGACATACAAGCAAACTGGAAACAAGTGAAGGAGGGCTGTGCAAAGTCACCAGCCTCATTCCTCCTCTGGAGCCATTTGGTTCTAGTGGCCAGATATAGTTCAGGACAACTGGACGTGGCCCAGGATGCAGTAGGAGACCTTAAACTTTTCAAGCTAAGGTCTCTAACAGGGTTTGTTAACCCCATTAGAGGTTAACCCACTCAGTTATTAAGAAAGTTATTAAGGCAACACCCATTCAGTGATTAAAGAAGGTCTCTTTACATAGTCAAAAAAACAAACAAAACCAAAATTGATTTGGGACTGGGAAGACCCTCAGGGTTTCTGGCCAAAACAGAAACAACTGGTATTTACATTCATTCTGAGGAAAACTGGATAGAAAGACAAAGAATAACAAACAATCCCTCAAGGCATGGGGAGAGCACACATCCATTTCCTTTGATGGAGAGGAGTAAATTTTCACTGCCACCTTAGTTCCCTGAAATGGGCAATGTTGGAGGAGAGTAAGGGATTGAAACACAAAGGAAGAAGAAGGGAAAGTAACGGGAAGAAGCAAAAGAAAAAAGGGCAGAAATGTGGAGAAGGAAAAGGAATCAGGTGAAAACATAAGCAGACTCATTCTGCTGCTACCTCTTTTGTGCAGCCTTTCTTGATTCCCCACTCTCCTTCCCCCACTCCACCCTCCTCCCATCTGAAAGTTTTCTCCTCCCTCAAATTTTCCTAGAGCACTTTGTCTGGATCTCTTCCTCTGCCCCCAGCATTTCCTACCTGGTATCATATTTATGAAAGAGAGAGCTCTCAGACTTTGACTGATTATATCTACATATGAAAGCTTCAGAATGTAACTGGGCAAGTTGGAGAGACAAAAAGCCTGTCTCACTGCCTTTAATCTTTCCCCAGCCCTCTCACCTACATGCAAGAGGGAAAAGAGTTTGGAGCTAAAAACACCAAGACAAAAAAAAGGCCCCAAACCACCAATTAATGGACTTGATGTCTGTGTCCTGTTGAGGACACAGAAGCCTTCTAGCCAAGAATCTGAAAGAGAACAGATAAACAACTCCTAAGAGGAAAATGCTGAGAAAGGATTATTTTCTAGGGTAGTTGCTGGCTGTATGACTGAAATGAAGGCAGCAGCTTTTTTGAAGTAGCTATATAAAATGCTTCTAGTTTGTAAGTAAAAGCACGGCAGAACTCACTTTTCTCATGAAGAAAAGATAGTACCATAGCTAAGGATTTCAGCTGAAGCCAGAAAACAGAAGCCAGAAGCAGAGAGAAGCCCTGATATCACATGGCTAGTAGGCAGGAGCCAGCACCTCCAACAGAGACCATTAGGGAACAAGTCCAGCAGGAGCAGCATGCAGGCATTACTAGTAGACATCAAAGGTCCTATGACATTGGCATGGGCTATCCCTCCATACATATGTGCCCTAGCCACTTGTGTTCCCTCTATGTTCATCTCTCTAAGTGTTTTTTCTTCCTGGCCAAACATATGCTCGTGTGTATATGTCTGCGTGTGTGTGTGTGTGTGTGTGTGTGTGTGTCCCTCCACTCAGGTTTCTAGCCATGTATTTCCCATGTGTTTACCTCTCTACTTATATGTTTTTTGTGTCCATCCTTCCTACTGATGGTTTGTATATCTGTGGAAGAGGGTGAGCTTTATTTATATTTTTCTACTATACCATTTCATTAAATACCTTTGCTTTGAACTAACTGTGCTCTCTGGTTGATGATTAAAGATAAACACATTGATGGGGGCTAATAAGCCCTGGTTTTAGTGGATCTATGGACCCACAGGGAATACTGAATCTTAGGTGGCCTTCTTTGGGGGACCCAACCTAAGAGTTGGGGGGGATGCCTCAGGCGCTGCATTTATCTTTGTGCATGTCACACTTCCCACTAGAATGGAAACTCCTCAAGGGAAGGACCTGTGCCATTTTTAAACTTTGTACATCTAGTAAATTGCATAATGCCTTATATATAAGAGGTGCTTGATAAATGTTTGTTGAGGGAAAAATTGCTCATTTGCAGGCATAATTTCCTGAATGTTGTGTGGTCTTCAAGTCAGAAGACCTGGGCTCAGTTCCTGACTGTGTTACTTACAAGTCATATAGACTTCAGCAAATCCTTTACCCTCCGTGTGCCCCCATTTTCTTCTATGAGTGGGGAAATTCTACCCTCATCATGTATCCATACAGAGCTGTTGTGAGGATCAAATGAGACAATGTATGCAAAAGAGTTTTATAAACTACAAAGTGATACTTAGCTACTATTTGTGTTTTATTTATGGTGAAGGAGAAAAACCACTTGAACATCAGTAATAAGATCTATAGCCAAAGCTGGAGCCTAAGTCATCTGGTGTTCTAACTAGCTGTGTGACTTCAAGTTAGATTATGACCTCTCTGAGCTTTCCGCATCTGAAAAATGGGGCTGATGATGTCTGCCCTACATAACTCATGGGGCTTTTCTGATGAGAGAATATAACAAAAGAAATGATAATGTTCTGAAAAGAGTAAGATAATAGTAGCTTACATTTACATGAGGCAGCTAGGTGGCACTGTGGGTAGCATGTTGGCCCTGGAATCAGGAAGACCTGAATTCAAATACAGCCTCAGACACTTATTAGCAGTGTGACCCTGGGCAAGTCACGAAACCCTGTTTGCCTCGGTTTCCTCATCTGTAAAATGAGTTGGAGAAGGAAATGGCAAACCACTCCAGTATCTTTGCCAAGAAAGCCCCAAATGGGGTCATGAAGAGTTGGGCAGGAGTGAAATGATTCAATAACAACAACACATTTATCGTGTTTTAGGGTTTGCAAAGTGCTTTACATATACTATTTTATTTGATCCTCCTAACAGCCTTGTGAGGTGGCCACTAATTATTATCTCCAGGTTACAGACAAGGAGAATGATGTTGACTTGCCCAGGGTCACAAAGCCAGTGTCAGAATGTCTGAGGCAGAATTCAAACTCAGGTCTTCCTGACTCCAAGCCCAACTAGCAAAAAAAAAAAAAATACAATACAAATGCCAAGTATTATTGTTCACATTATAAATAACACAGGTGGTAAATGATAAAAATGTCTGACTGCTGGAGCTCTCCTTAGAAAATGAATCACAATTAGCAGCTGACTGGTATAATGTATTAGGTTAAACTAAAGATTACTAGAAAAGGGGACGGACAAAGGGTTGGTGTGGTCTTTGAGAGGTCAGGGAGACCCCAAGGGTTAGGACCAGGCAGTCGACCCATCCTATATAAGTTTCATGGCAATTAAGGATAATGTAGAGAGCCCCTGAGAGCCGCCAGGCAGGATGACTATGTGAATGTCAACTCCAAGACATGCAAACTGACACAAGGCTCTTGGCAGCGAGGCGGGGGGGAAGGGGAGGGCAGGGAATGTGTTATGTTTTTTCTGTCTCATGACATCATCCGATTGGGTAAGCAGTGGTGCAGGTCAAGTGTCTGCTGGCAGAATGAGCCAATGAAAGATGCCATGGATATTCTGGGAAAGTACAGAGAAGTCTGCCTTTGCAGAGTACACAAAACCTCTGTGCTGGCTGATCTCTTCTACCTGAGCTCTGTTCTCTGCAGTTATTCTCTAAGCAAGAAGTATGACTTATGGCTTATTGCCCAGAACTGAGGTCATCTTTCCTATAGAGGCTATTACTCTGGCTATATCCACATCTGCAGGGAATCCCAAATGACCATCTCTTGCTGGCTATGTGCTATAATGGTTAGAGTGCTGGAGCTGGAGTCAGGAAGACCTATGTGCAAATTCTGTTGCTTACCCCTAGCAGTTCTGTGATTTACACAAGTCACTTTACTTATACAAGCCTCAGTTTCCTTACTTGTAAAATAAGAGAGTTGGAATAGGCATCTAAGGTACTTTCTAGCTCTAAATTATGATTCTCTAATCTTTATTAACACTTAAATTCATCCCTTATGCTTCATCTCAATGGTTGAAGGCTGTCCCATTACAAGCTATATCTCACCATTGCTACCTCTTCCTTTCATCTGTCCCTGGATGTTTACCATCCCAGCTGTCATTCAGCTCCCAGCACTGTGTCACTTTTCTCCTAATTCAGAGGTGTCAGATACAAGGTCTAGGGCTGTATGTAGCTTGCAACATTACAGAGTGTGACTCAGAACCAGATTAAAATTAGGTTCCTATCCAATTTCAATATATAAGTATACACACACACACATATATGTACATGTATGTATGTATATGTCATTTTTAAAGTCAATGTATGACCCACAGGGATCCTTATATAGTGGCCCTAGTCTCTATTTGAAACTACTAAACTTATACCAGCCCCTATTTTACAAATAAGAAAACTGTGACCTAATGAAGGCTAAGTGACTTGTCCAAAGTTGCACAAGAAAGGAAGAGCAGAGATTCAAACTCAGCTCATCTGCCTCTTTCAGAGTATCAAATCATGGCTAGAGATGGTTTTAAATGGAGTTCTCCCCCAGGTCTTTCACTTGTACCCAGCACTGCAAATTCAGACTTCTTCCTGGTTTGCCCTTGCTCATATTTGTTACTTCTAACATTCATTAAGTATCTTCTATGTGCAAACACCATTACTCAATTTATTCCATCCATCCAAATGTCTAACCCAGTGGCAAGACAAGACATTTGCAGACCTTGGGCAAGGTTTGAAAACTACATACAGGCTTTGAGCATTCATATCCCTCTCACCCAGATCTTCAGTGACTCCCTATTCCCTTCCAAATAAAATACAAATTCCTTATCCATGGCATTTAAAGCCCTACACAATCCAGATCCAATTTACCTTTCCATCATTATTTTGCAGTATTAGCTCCACCCACAATGGACTTTTAGCTCTTCCTCCATCTTATCCTATGCTTTTTACACAGGTCACTACCATGCATAGAACACACTCCCTTCCCATCACTGTCTGTTAAAAGTTTTTTCTTCACGATCATCCTCCATAGTTATATACTTTCCCTGACTCACCCCCAACCCCGCAACCATGACTGGAAGTGACCTCTTCTCTCTCACATCTTTTTCATTTTGTTGGTCTCTTGGCCCTATTACAGTCTTGTATAATATTTATTTGAGAATGTGTCCATGGCCTCAGAAGCTCATCAAAAGCAGGCGATGTTGTTTTTCACCTTTGTATCCCAGCACCACGTGCAATGCCTTGTACATGATAGCTCCTCAATCATTCTATGATCCTAGGTTTGCTGAATGAATAGCAAATTCACTGTAACATATGCAACTTGACTTCTCACAAAATAAACACCTGCATATGGAGGACAGAATTTCTGACATTAAAAATGTGTATTTATTTTTAAAAAAGTAATATTCCATGTTTCTTTGCCTTGACTCCAGGCTAAACACTCTGATTCTTTCTCCTTCTCCATCTCATTTTCTTGCTTCCTCATGCCAAGATCTTATAAATCTGTGAAGACATCTATGGACAGTCCTTAGGTATCAAGAGTTTTGGGATTCAAGATGGCAAGGAACTTCGGTGGTATCATGTCTGGGTCAAGAGTAGGGAAGACTTGAGTTCAAATCTGGCTACAGATGTGTACTAGAGGTGTGATCCTAGGCAAGTCACTTAACCTCTGTCTGCCTTAGTTACCTCAACTGTAAAATGGGCATAATTTTATATAACCCTCCCACGGCTGTGGAGATCAAATGTGATAATATCTGTCAAGTGTTCAGCATAGTGCCTAGTACATAGTAACTATATGATAAATGTTTGTTCCCTTCCTTGTGGCTATTCCAGGGCATGGAAGAATCCTTGGTGGCCATATACTTTTGCCTCTGTAATGAAACCATCTGTACTTTCTGTTCAAATTCTTTTCTAAGTGCATTTTTCAGAGACAAGGGGTATATTCTCTTTGACATCTCCAAGACAGTTTGCTCAGAAGTCACTTTGGAGGGTAGAAATAGTTGTGGTAGGGATGGGTCCATGTGAGATCTGCAAAACCCCAAAAGGGCCAGAGATCGTGCAAAGGCTAGGGGCCACGTATGCAGCTGATGTCATACAGTGTTAAAGAGACTGTCAAATGTGTAACAGCTAGAAGATGTCATATCACCATGATTTTAAAGGAAAGTCCCTCAAGAGAAATTGTCCAAATAAAATGTCACATGAACCAAAATATTTCTAGGATTATAGAGCTGGAAGGGACCTTGGAAGTCACCTAGCTCAGAAAGAAGTGTCAAACACATAGCCTGGGGCTGTATGTGGCCCACAATGCCCCCAAATACAGCCCACCCCAGACTAAAAGGTAGTTCCTAGATGGTGTTAATGTGTTAATGTATTAATAATAATAATAAAAGAAAAATACATGCACCTGTATAGTTCTCTAAATCAGTATGTGGCCCACAGGCATCCTTATGTATATTGAGCAGATCTGGTCTCTCTTTTTTTTAATTGATCCAGTTTCTTCTTTTACAAATGAGAAAACTGCAAGTTAAGGAGGTTAAAGCCATGCCCAAAGTCACACAAGGAAGAAGAGCAAAGATTCAAACCCAGCTCATCTAACTCTTTCAGAAGGCCAGGGCTCTTTATATTACCTCAAATCATGGCTGTAGAGGGTTTTAAATAGAATTCCTGAACAGCTTTATAATAAGATCATTGGGGGTACAATGGTAAGCCCTGACATAATATTAGAGTGGGCACTTTGAAGAGAAGGAGCTATGGTACAGTAGATAGCGTGCCAGGGCCAGAGTCAGGAAGACTTGTCTTCCTGAGTTCAAAACTAGCCTCAACCACTATTTGTGTGATCCTGGTCAAGTCACTTAACCATATTTGTCTCACTTTCCTCATCTGTAAAACGAGCTGGAGAAAGAAATGACGAAACCATTGCAGTATCTCTGCCAAGGAAACCCCAAATGGGGCCATGAAGAGTGACTGAAAAGCAGCTCAGTGACAAGAAGGAGAACTCCCTGGAGAAGCACCTTCCATCAGCACATATTAAGTTTACTGTGTTTGAGAAATAGAGTTAAAAGGTGGCATAGGGAAGACGCTTATAAACAAAGGTAGGAGGACAATTCTAGGAAGCTGACACACTAGAAAGCAAACAGGACTGGGCAAGGTGATGGACTTCTCTTGGCTTTAGTTTCCTCATGTGAAAAGTGGAGATGATGATGATAGCTGCTGCCTCATAGGTCTGTCATGTGGATTAAATGATATAACACATATAAAACTCTTTACAGCCAAGTTGTGAGGGGGCAGCTAGGTGGCACAATGGATAGAGCTCTGGCCATGGAGTCAGGAGGACCTAAATTCAAATCCAGCCACAGACAATTACTATCTGTGTAACCCTGTACAAGTCACTTAACCTTAACTGTTTCTCCAAAACACAAACAAAAAAACCATCCCAGTTGTAAGGGCAACAAGAGCTAGTGAATATATAAAGTGCTGGACTTGGGATCAAGAGGACCTGAGATCAAGTCCTGCTTCAGACACTTAACTAGCTGTGTGTGACTGTGGGCAAGTCTCTGAGTCTCACCCCTTCCAGAATACCCAAATTGCTCCCCAAGAGAAGGTTATCCCACTCCATTTTTATGTTTTCCTGTTAAAGAAAGGATAAATGTGTCCTTTGCATTTGATCATATGATATCACTGACCATCAGGTTACAAAAGAGCCTTGTTGCCTTTCAATGCAAACTTTATTTCCGTGCAATATTCCTCGGTCCTATAGCAGCTATTATTATATTAATAGGTTTGAAAAGGTAGTGTGATACGGGGGCACAAAGATATAAAACTTGTACTTACTAGAACTGGGTCTGAGCCCTGACTCTGCTACTTGTATGATCTCCAGCAAGCTGCTAAGTCTCTCTCAGACTTGGTTGTCTCATCTGTAAAATGGGACTAATACTCGCATTAGCCACCTCACAGGATTATTTTGAGAAGCGAGTGCAAATGAAACCATTTCCTCACTGAGAACACCCCTATTGAAACAAAAGGCACATATTTCTGAACACCTTTTTTTTCACCTTCATGTGACCTGAACTGTTGTTGTTGGCATAACACGGTGGCCCAATACAAACTGAAATCTCCAACATTTGCACTAACAACAGTCAATAATTCTGTGGCTTGAAGCCTTTCTGTGGACAGAAAAAAAATTTTTTAGTGGTTAGAGTTGCTAGACTTGGAAACCCAGAAAGACCTGGGTTTTAGATCCTTTCTCCTCTACCTCTACCTCAGTTAACTTTTTCTAACTATCACTCTCTCTGAATCTCAATTTCTTCATCTGTAAAATGGGGATAATAAAAGCACCTACCGCAGGGATGTTGTCAAGGACAAATGGGATAATCTATGTAATATAGCCAAAAGAACACCAACTCTGGAGTCAGAGGCCCCGGGTTCAAATTTAGCCTCTAAAGATTATGACCCAGGGGCAGCTAGGCGGCGCAGTGATTAGAGCACCAGCCCTGGAGTCAGGAGGACCTGAGTTCAAACCTGGCCTCAGACACTTAATACTTACTAGCTGTGTGACCTTGGGCACGTCATTTAACTCTGATTACTCTGACTTCCCCCCTCCAAAAAGAAAAAAAAAGATTATGACCTTTGTGACCTTGGGTCAGTCCCTTATTTTCTTTGGCCCTCAGTTTCCTCAGCTTTAAAATGAAGGACATAGACTAGGTAGCCTTTAGGATCTCTATCACTTCTAGATCTCTGATTCTATGTAATGCTCTTTGCTATATATGTGTCAGCTATTGATGGTTACCCAATATTATGTTAGCAAAGAACAAATTGTAACAGGTTCTATTAGGGCCAGACCATGAGTCCGACATCTCAACACTGGCCTACCTGAGTTGAGGAAGACTCGTTATCCAGGTATGGTCCAAACCCAATTAAAATGGAGTTCCCATCTTATTTTAAAGTGTTGATATATTTAAAAAAGAAACATGTAAACATGTGTGATTTTCTAAGTCAGTGTGTGGCCACCACTGGAAGAAGAATTTTTTTCAGGGACAGCAACTCATTAACTAACAACTCGTTAAAACTTCCACTGCTGCAGGGGATAATTGTAATCTGCATGAGAAATGAAGGACAACCAACATGGTAAGAATCATCTATTCCTTACGTATTTTAGAAGCCAAAAGGCCCCTTGCTTTTTATCTGGTTCAGCCAACTTCATTAAATACTTGTGAATTACTTAAGTGATGAAAAAAATAGTAGGAAAGATGAATACTTTCCTCCTTAAGGTGGCATGTAATTCATAATAATGTCAAGCTGGAAGGGGCCTTACCGATAATTTAGCCTGACTCTTATTTTATAAGTAAGGAAACTGAGGCCAAGAAATGTAGCATGAATTTTCCATAATCAGACAGCTAGTTAGAATTCAGCTTTTACCACAGCTTTTACCACTACATAATTATTTTGCTTGGATTTATTCTAAAGTCTTGGTAAATTCAAGTGCTTCTCAATATTCCCTTTTTTAAGGTGATTTTTTTTTCTCCATAGGTTTTTGACATAAAATTTGCTGCCTCCCATATTAGGTGCTTCCTGAGCCCCCTGTTTCTTACCACTCCTTCCTTCTTGGATTTGCTTATGCTTTCCCTATCAAATTACCTTGTATTTACTGTATATATATAGAGAGACAACTAGTATAGGAAATAGAGCATAGGCCCCAAAAGGTCTGCCTCTGACACAGGGATGAGGAACCTACAGCCTCCAGGCCACATGTAGCCCTCTAGGTCCTCAAACTTCATTGTATTTAGTCAAAGGATGGCACTTGAGGACCTAGAGGGGCACATATGGCCTTGAGGCCTCAGGTTCCCCACCCCTGCTCTGACATATATTGTCTATATGATCCTGGGCATATCCCTTCACTCTCAGGACTCCAAGACAAATTTCAAGACCATAAGTAACAAATCTGTCTCAGCAGCGGTAGTTTTCCTTACACCAATGAAATCACATGCCCACCTCTCCCCCCCTCCCCCCAAAGCATATGTAATGTAATGTCCTTCAAGGCCAAAACTGTTTAATTCTAGTCTGTGCCTAGCATAGCATCTGGCATGTGACAGACAGTTAATAAATGCTTATTGACTGAGTGTTTAATTATTTGAGTACATGTTGAATTTCTCCAGTAAAACTGAAACTCAATCAGAGCAGGGACATTTTATTTTATCTCTAAAGCCTGGCAACACAGTAGGTATTCACTAAATATTTTTTAATTGCCTTAAAGTCAAATTTAATAAAGAGAAGTACTTCTTTCCTCTATTGATTCATCCTATTTATTGTGATATCTTTTACCCCAACACTTCTTATCTTGAATAGTTTCTGTTCATAGACATATTGTTAAACATTAATCTGTAACCACACTAAACCAGGTATGCCTAAGGACACACCAAATATAATGCAAGGTTACTGAAAGGGACAGATTCCAAAATTAGGAAAATGGCTGTTGGAGGACAGAATTTTTCTAGGGTCAAGAACTCAAATCAGCCCTTGCTAGGGGTGAGGTTGCCAAGAGAGATCAGTAAAACAGACCTGGAGAGTAAATGTTAGCAGAGCCTATAATTTAAGTCAGATGCTGGAAGCTTAGGAGTGGCTTCTTTAAGATATGGAAAAACCCCAAACAAACAACCAGGGTAATGTAAGGTAGAGAGGCCTCCCAGGATTGGTCAGAGAGATGCCTAGGGGTTTCTGGCTCCCAGCAGGAATATGCTGCACATCTGGAGAAAAGGTGATACTATTTAAGCAGAGCTGAAATCTCTGGCAAATTAGCTCTTCTAAGCAGGCTGGCGGAGATGGCATCCTACACATGAGAGACAGAGTCAGCATCCTCAAAGTCTCAACAGGCGAGGACTGGTTGTGTCTAATCTATTGTCCTCTAGCCCTTTTTCCCAGTCAAACTCCTAGATAGGGTGTTTGTTCTCCCAGTTTATAGTTCCTTTCCTCCACTTGCTTCTCAAACCCTTGTGATCTGACTTCTGACCTTGGCCCTGGTTGAAACTGCTTTCTCCAAGGTAACCAGCAGGCTCTTCACTGCCAGCTCCAATGACCTTTTCTCAGTCCTTATTCTATCCGACCTCTCCGTAGCTCTTTTCTCCCCCTCCACTAAGTTTCTTCCAACAATACATGTTTTTGTTTATAAATCAAGATTGCTTCTGGATAGATCCCCTCCTCCCACCCTCCATATTCACATCAACACTGAAACTGCCCTTGTAACAAAGACTGTTGTTGTTTGTCCTTCATTCTTGAAAAGATGACATCAGGAGGGTGAAGTCTTGACTTGCAAGTGAATTGGATTTAAGTGAGGCAGGACTGTGCAAAGCCATTGGCCTCACTCTCTCCTCCAGAGTCATCAGAGTCCAACGGCAAGACATAAATCAGGACAACTGGCAATGGCACCAGATGCAGTGGGAGACCCTTGGCCTTTTTAAGCTAAGGTCTTTCCCAGGTCTCAATCTGTCTGATGCAATACTCATTCAGTGATTAAAGGCTAGGGAAAAAAGAACAATTATGCAAAACCAAATAATTTGGTGCCTGAATTTGTATGGAAAATTCTATACCAATAGCCCCTCACTCTCTCCTGATATTGTCAGCCACTCCATCCCCTTGAATGTTCTCTCCTCCTTTGGCTTCTATGGTACTTCTCTCTCTTGGTTCTCCTCCTGTTTCTCTGGCTGACTGTTCCCTGTCTCCTTTGCTGATTAATCCATCAATCAACAAACATTTATCATGAGCCTCCAATGACATCCTTTTCTTGCCCACACTTTGTGGGTATTATCCAAGTCTCTGTCTTGAGTCTTCTCTTCCTTGGTGATCTCATTAATTCCCATGGGGTTTAACTGTCATCTCTTTGCAAATGACTCCCAACTCCATATGCAATTCTCATTTTTTTTTTAAACTTTAGTCCTGCATTATTACCAACTGTCTGCTGGGCATCTCCACTTGGATGTCCCATAAACATCACACTCAACACATACAAAACAGAATCCATTCAATTTTTCTCCAAATCTAATTCTCCTCCAAACTTCTCTCTTTGTATTAATGGTACCACCATGCTTCCAGTCAACCAGGTTCTTAACCTTTGAGTAATGCCCTCCTCTTTCTCCTTCTTCTTCTTCAACATCCACATCTAATCAGTTCTGCCTCTGAATCACCTCTTGCATCTGTCTTCTTTTCTCCATTCATACAGTCTCTGCTCTAGGCCAGGCCTTTATTCCTTCTCAACTACACTACTGCAATCAGACTAGATTTCCTCCTTCTCTAGTCCTTCCTCCACACATTTATATTTCAAAAACACAGATCTGACCACTTCACTCCCCAATCAAAACTCTTCATTGACTCTCTGTGACATCAAGGATAAAATCCATCAAGGAGTCTTCCATTAAATTTAACCACTACCTCGCTCGTCCCACTCACCTTTCCAATCCTACTGCACATTATTTCCTTTCACATACTCTCTATTCCAGTTAAATTATTCTCCTAGCTATTCCCTATACACGATATTCAATCTCCTGATTCAGGACAATTCTAAAAGACTCATGATGGAAAATGCTATCCACATCCAGAGAAAGAACGGATGGAGTCTGAATGCAGAGGGAAGCACACTGTTTTCATTCTCTTTGTGTTTTTTCCATTTTTCCCCTTTTATTCTTGTACAACATGACTAACGTGGAAATGTGTTTTACATGATTGCACATATATAACCTATATCAGATTGCTTTCTTGGGAAAGGGGGTGAGGAAGGAGAGAAAGAGAGAGAAAATATGGAGAGAAAAATATGGAGCTTATAATGTTACAAAAAAACGAATCCTGAGAATTGTCCTTGCATGTAATTGGAAAAAATAAAGTACTACATACATGACATTCACCTCCCCATCTCTGTGTTTCCCCTGGAACACAACCCCTCTTCATGTTGACCTTTTGGAATTCCTAACTTTTTTCAAGGCCTAGCTCAGGTGCTGTCTCCTATGTGAGGCCTTTCCTGGATTCCTCCTAGTCACTAGCAGTCTCTCCTAGAGAATTACTTTATATTATTTTTGTATACACTTAGCATTTTCTTATCTACATCTACATATGCACATACATATGCACATATACATATTGTGTGTATATACTGGCAAACGATCAGCTTCTTGAGGGCAAGAACTACTGCATTTTTCTCTTTGTATTCCCAGCACCTATCACATATCACATTATGCCTATAAGAAAATGGGTATTGAATAAATTTAGTAGGCCTATACTTGAATTCAAGAAGTAAGATCTCAGGAAGTAATATTCCTGCCCTCCTCTGTCCTGGTCAGACACCATCTGGCATTTTGTATTTAGTTCTAGGCTTAGTGCTAGGTACCACCTTTTAGGAAGAACATTGAGAGCTGAGAACCATGTGAAGAGGAAGGTGAACAGAATGGCAACAAGATCTTATGGTATGAGAATCAGTTGAAGAAAATGAGAAGAGACAACTTAGGGAGAATATACTAGTTATCTTCAGGTATGCGAAAACACAGGATAGAGGGATCAGATTTGTTCTGTTGACTCCAGATGACAGACAGAACCAGAAGTAATGCCTGGAAGTTACAGAGAGGCAGTCTGATATAATTAAAACTATTCATAAATAGGAGGGGCATTTTAGAAGGGACTCCCCCTTCCCATCTCCCAGAGGTCCTAGACAGCAACTGGATAACCATTTGTTAGAGGAGTCATAAAGGGAATTCCAATTGAGGTATGGGTTGGACTAAATGATCTTGGAGTTTCCTTCCAACTTTGAGATTCTCCAAGATACTGGGCCTAAACAAAGTTGGAGCTAACATGTTTATTTGAGGGACTTATGGGAAGTTAAATAGAATCACAGAATGCTACCACTGCCTCACTTTTTGGTTGAGCAAACTGAGGTGCAGAGAAATGAAATTAGGTCTGTGTGACCTTTGTTAGTGGCAGAACCAAGGAGACCCAAGTCTCCTGACACTTCTTCCAGGACTCTTTCCATTGCCATGAGATATTTTTTTAAAACTAGGGACAATAAAAATAGCAATAATAATAATAATAATAACATTTATATAGTGCTTTGAGGTTTGCAAAGCTCTTCAGATACATTATCTTATCTGAGGTAAGAATAAAAGGCAGGCAGCAATATGGTGCATAGAGAAGGAGTGCTGAATTTGGAATCAGAAGCTCTGGGTTTGAATCCTACCTGAGCAAGTAACTTAACATCTCTGTGCTTCCCTTTTATTAATAATACTAGGAGAAAGTTGGACTAGATGTTGAGGTACTTCCCAAATTTAAATCTATGATCCTATGAATAAATGAGAAAAAGTACTAGGAATGGTAACATTTAAGAAATTATAAGTAAAGAGATCCAATTATATCCTAGGGAATCTTTCATTTTTCCAAAAACTGTTCTAAAAGCCCTAATTGTTTTAATATGTTTGGGTTTTCAGTTTATTTTTTTTAATTAATAATTTGTCGTTAATAAAGCTGGTTGTAAATCTGGGAACCAGATGATATCTAGGGTCTCCTCCACCTTTTCATTGATGATTCTGCACATGAATCTTAAGAAAAGCATCCACCTACTATAGCTCCTGTGAGCAAGGCATCCTACCACCACCTGGTGGCAGCAGGCCTAAATGTCAGGAAATTAACTCCATTGGAAACTGAATTTACAAAAACAAATGATGACACTTTGTGGCAGCCTCTTTCACTCTGATCAAGGTCAGGGTCACCACCTCAGATTGCGTAAATGAAGGGTGTGACTATTACCAACCTAAACCATGGACTTTCACCTGAGAAGGTGACAATGCCTCTCACTCTCTCCCTATTCCCCTTGCAGGGACTCTGATGTCAGATCTGGAGATGTTCAAAGTTAGAAAGCTCAGAGCAACCTCAGAGGCCACCTAGTTCAACTCTCTCTTTTTTTTTCTCCAAACATATGAGCCACAAAGGACCAGAGAGGTTAAGTGATTTGCCCAAAGTCATCCAGCTGGTACACAGCAGAGCTGGGAGTCAAACCCATATTCTCCAAGTCCAAATTCAGCTTTACCTTGGGTAAATGTTGAACATTTTCGTCTCTACCCCATCTCTTAGAGCCCACTAGAGGCTTTGAGCTTTAACCACATAACATGTGTGAATTCACATCACAGGCTGCTAGGAATGGCATTTTCTGGCATTAAAAATATGTGAATTTGTTAAAAAAAAAAGCAAGGCAGAAAGGGACTGAGATATGAAGTGGAAAACATAATCAAACCAATGAAAACAGGGTTGTTTGAAATACTAAAGAATTAGCATACCAAATAAGTATGGTCTAGTGGAAAGAACGTGGGATTTGGTGTCCAAAGGCATGGATTCCAATCCTAGACATACCTGTGTGACTTGGGACAAGTTGCTGGCCATCTCTGGGCCTCTATAAAATGAGGGAATTGGACTTGAAGGCCTTTAACATTCCTTCCAGGTATAACCACATGATCTTAAATAACATTTAAAAGCATCCCAGAGGGAAGTAAGAGACTGGGTGTGGAACATTCAACTGATAGGTTATATAATTTTGCTGAACAGATTTTTAGAAATCTCTTTTTTATTCATTGTCATGAGGGGTAGCTTTTGGAGCAGAGGGAGGTGAGGGCTATGTTAGAAAATAGAGGTAATATAAAAACAAAAGATAAGAATACAGTTTTTTAAAATGTGTCCTTCAGTATGTCCTCTGCATATTGCACTCTATGTGACCGCCTACATTGCCTACCCATAGACCTGGTTCTTTCTCTTTAAGCAGAGCTTTGAATGTGACTGAGCAGTTCTTTGGCACTATAACAGGACTGGGTGTGGTCTTCCGTCCAGCACAAATAGGGAGGTGTTCTACATAAGTACCAGCAGAGGGAGCTCTACACCAAAGTCACAGGAATGCAGAGTCTATACCTGAAGGATGGTGAGAGGTATGATGGTCAAATCTCTCCTCTACTTTAAGCTGTACCAAAGAAAGGCCCTACTAGAAGGGCCGGTATTTTCACCTCACCACAGGCCATCCTCCTTCCCCAGTTTTGTTTTGTTTTGTTGGGGGGAGGGTTTGCCTTTTGGAGGGCAATTGGGGTTAAGTAACTTGCCCAAGGTTACCTGGCTAGTTTTTTTGTGTTAAGTGTCTGAGGCTGGATCCAAACTCAGGCCCTCCTGACCCCGGAGCCAGCGCTTTACTCAGTGCACCACCTAGTCACCCCAGTACTTCTGGTTTTCTAAGACATGTCATCTTTTTGGAACTCACAAGATCATAGATATATAGAACTGGAAGGGAAAAAAAACTTAAGAGGCTATCAAATCCCCTCATTTTATATTTGAGGAAACTGAGGCACAGGGAGGTTAAAGGACTCACTCAATTTCATAAAGTTATCGAGTGCCTGAGGCAGGATTTAACCCGGGTCTTCCAGGGCCATATCTACTATACCATACTGCCTGCCAACTCTTCCCTTAAGATATTGACTCTGCCCATAGAGATTCTCTACATCAGAACTTGAAAAAAATCAACCTTATACTCAGAATTCAGGCCCCAGACAGCTCTATTTCTCCCTTCAGTCTTCCATCGTGACCATGGACCTCCTGACCCTGCCTAGGAGATGGGCCTCCAGAGCCCCGCCTCTGCTCCCTGGGTAAGAATCTACTCACACTCCGGCTGGCACCAGTGGCTGGAACTTCCATTGCTCTTCCTCACAGTCCAGGTAAAGACGATTCATGATCTTATTCTTCTCCTCAGGAGGGATGAAGTTTTCAATGATCAGGTATCTGGGAATGGGAATGGGAGGCAGGAGGGACAAGAGAAAAAGTGAGCATGGCATAGGTGATAGAGGATGGATTGGAGAATGAATAATAGACACATATACACAAAAGCCAAAGAGGGGAGGTTAGTGGGGGGAAACAGAGGGAAAGCTGGTATTCATTAAAAAAAGTGGAATTCAACATCTCTGGAGCCAAAGAACAAGGTCTAGCAGTTGAAATTGGAAAGCACCTAGTGTGAGCTAATGCATATTAGGGTGTATGACAAACAGGAGGAAGAAATCCTCAAAGTCCTGACTTTTCAACTTTAGGCCTATCTGACCACTATCCTGTCCTCAGGGAATACATCATTCTCCTTGATGCCATACCAAGCCCTGACTCTCCAGCCTTAGTCTTACGAAAGATGATACTTAAGTGTGGCAGAGGTGATCAGAAGAACCCCTGCTCAGTTTGATGAGTTCTCTCAATCTACTGCTACATGTGGGAATGATCAACATTGCAATCTAGCAAGGGAGCCTGGTAACAAAAAGCCTGAGTTCATAGGAGCAAGGAATGAGAGGGGCTAAAGAGTTTCTGAGTGGGCAGAAATGACAAGTTAGGAAGGAGACAGACAGACGCCTCTTACTTGAGCTTGAGTTCCCGGGTCTGTTCATTCTGTGCCTCCTCCAGGTCTTGTCGTACACGGATATACTCATCATGCTGGTCCTGGATTTCTGCCTTCACTGCCTGCAGCTTAGCGTAGAGCTGGACAAGAGACAGACCGTGTATTCAATCAGCCCTGCCTAGCATGGGATAGGGTGGCAACAATAGCTTCTACCTCTTACTTGTCCCAGCAAAGATTTTCTTGGGCCCCAGGCAACCACTTCTTTCCTTGAAAGGGAAGGAAGGATCAGTGTATGGACCTGAACCTTTCTTATTGCAAATAAAGCTTAAATAAGATGCCTATGGGCCTCCTGCCATCCCTCCCTCCCACCAAAAATGCCACTACCACCCCACTCTCCCATGGCTATGATCAGGGAGAGAGAAAGAGGAGCCCATAGGGATATTTTGAAGCTAACTGGTATCCCCACCTGACCAGGGTTTCCAGGCACAGTAGGGTTATAGGTATGAGGCCCTGTCTATTGTAGTGAAGGAAGCCTAGAAGGGAAGATCATAGGATGTTAGGTTTATAGGTGGAAGAGACCTCAGAAGTTATGATGTGTAACCCCTTCATTTTACATTTGGAGAAACAGGCCCAGGAAGCCTTTTACTGATTCCAAATTTCACAGAAATTCCTAGGGGATTTGGCTTTAGATTCAGCCAAAGGGCTGCACTTGAGGACCTAGAGGGCCACATATGGCCTCCAGGTCACAGGTTTCCCACCCCTGGTATAGGCTGTCCCTCATGCCTGGCAGGAACTTCCTCCTTTCTTCCTCCTCTCAGAATGTCTTTGTTGCTGTTCAGTGGTTTTCAGTTAAGTGTCAGATTCTTTGTGACTCCATTTGGGGTTTTCTTGGCAAAGATACTGGAGTAGGTTTGCCATTTCCTTTCTAGCTCATTTTACAGATGAGGAAACTGAGGCAAACAGGGTAAAGTGACTTGCCCAAGATCACATAGCCTGTAAGTGTCTGAAGCCAAATTTAAACTCAGGTCTTTCTGATATCCAAGCCCAGTGCCCTACCTACTGCACCACCTCGCTGCCCTAGCACCCTTAGTTGCCCACTTTGTGACTCTCACCTTCTTGAGTTTTTTTGTTTTGACTTCCACCTCTTGTTGTAGAGAGGTATAGGTTCCCCGGAGCTCCATGGTCTCTTCATCCCTCAATAACATCTCCTGTTGCATTTCCCTCTCTCTGCGTTTCTAGGACAAGGCAGTGCAGAGGATATTTAGCATATTAAGTACTAAGAAGTTGTTCTGGCCTTGACTCAAGTTGGTCCCCTTGTGGTTTAAATTAGATAATGGAACAAAAGGAGGTGCTCACATGTCAATCCACAGTTAACAAAAGGAGATATAGCAAGAAAATAATAGCAAGAAATAATAATAGCAAGAAAAGGATATTCAATAAGGATAGCACTGAGGACATTTCAAGTTAATTCAGCTGAGGGAAGCTCCCCTTCCTCTGATGTGTACGTCAGCTAAGCATCAGAAGACCCTGTACGGATGTTTTGTACTCAGGCATGCAGGAAGTGATGTTAACAGTCTGAACCCACCATAGATGTGAAGATGGTCTCAGTACTTTTCCAGGAAAACTTGCATGGGAAGAGGGGCTCAGCTATTGCTTCTACCACAAGAGCCAGCTTGATTTCCAGATTTGCAGGAAATCAGCTCCTTGAGAGAGGGTATTATTTCACTTCATAAATGTTTTTTGATGGATTGACTGACATAGGACCTCATGAGCAACCATGAGCTCAAATGTCTCCTTGCACAGGACGCCTCTTCTGATCCCCCCACTTTCTGATGTCCTTCCCTACTGACATGACATTGTATTTAATTATCTGTGTACATCTTGTTTTCCCTTCTCCTCCAAACTCCTGGAGGACAGTGACTATTGTGCTTTTATTCATGTATCCCTAGGACCTAGCACAGCGCTAAGGACATTTTAAAAATAAATGGGATCTGTGATTTCACTGGTCTGGGGCACTTCCTTTTACCAATGAAGATGTGTGCTTGCTCTGCTACTTATATATAGTCTTGGTGAGCTGCCTGGGGCACTTCATGATCAAGTGACAGTTGGGATGTGTCAGAAGATTTGAACTCAGGGCTTTCAGATTTAAGGGCCAGCTCCCTATCCACTATGCCACTTTGTCTCTCACCTAGAATACAGTAGATGCTTAACAAATTCTTGTTAAAAGAATGCATGAATGAGAGAAAACGTGCAAGGTCCTGAGCTTAGGTGGCAGTATCTATTTCTCAGCTCCTTCCTATCTTCTGGAATTCCTCATGGACCTGATGTTCCCATTCATCCTCACCCCAAATGTGACCTCTCCCTCCTTAGCTTCCCCTACTGGGACAGGGTCATTTGTTATCACAATTATTGAGCCCCCTTTCACATCTCTCTGCTGGGATTCCAGCTCTACATGGATCTGCAGGAATGGAATGTACCCTGGGTAAAACACAGGCATGATCTCAGTGTCATTTCTCCTACTCTATGGACAAGGTTAAGTAGTTAACTAAATGTATTTCAACTTTTATGATTTAGGGATGGGTCATCTAGTCTGGATTATTCTTGACCTTCCAAAGCTGATGTCATGGAAAACAACTATCCTGCCTTCCCACAATCCACTGCTGTCAGAGACAGTCTGTCAGACTGGAAGGCCTCAATCTGGCTCGGCATGGCATTTCTTATGCTCTCATGACCATCATGCCTTCCAGCCAAGAGAGAGAGCAAAGGGACCAGCGTTCTATATGCTTGCAGGGTTCCACTGGAGATAATTTTCTACTTCAGAGAGAAGCCTGATTTAATGTCCTGGGATCTTAGATTCAGAGTTGGAAAGAGCCTTAGAGGTTGTCCAATCCAACCCCCTCATTTTACAGATACAAACTAAGGTAGCACAGGAGAAAGAAGTGAGATTTGAAGGAAGGAAGAAAACAAACATTTATTAAGTACCTACAACGTGCCAGGCACTGTGGCAAGCTCTTTACAAGTATTATCACGTCTGATCCTCACAACTCTGGGACTCAATATTACAATGTTAAGTGTCTTGCCCAAGCGTTACGTAGCGCGTTACGTAGCTAGGAAGTACTTGTGGCTGAATGAATTCACATCTTTCTGACTCCAGGTCCAGAGCTCTATCCACTAGATCACCTAGCTTTGTGGTCACTTGAACCTAGGTTCTCTCATTCTAAAACTTCCAGCCACAGCCCATTGGTCCAGAAGGACAGCATCCTTACCTGCTCAGCAATCTCCTGCCTTTTTAGCTCCAACATTTTCTGTTGCTCATTGGTATGATCCATGATATTTCGGCCTCCAATCAGTAGCTTGCTTTCCATTGCCTAGGAGGGAGAGGGAGAGGGGGGGAGAGAGAGAGAAAGAGAGAGAAGTGGATAAGAGTCTTGGCAAGAAGCTGATGGTGTCTTGTTTCCTCTACCGCATGGCCCCTGCAACACTGATACCAAACCCCATCCTAGGCCTTGTGCCACTGAGCCCTCAGTGGGACCCAGCATCTGTCTCCTCCCTCATTTCTTCCTGGACTCTTCTGCTTAACATAGAAGTTCTCCTTGTTCCCAGTACCCTCCCAGAGGGTGAGGCTGAGAGGGGACCCCTGGGGGAAAGCAGGCACCTGACCTGTGCACCTCCCATTGTACAGGAAAAGTAGGCTACCTGGCCAGTGCACCTCTACCAAGTAGGGCAAATGATTGGAGGTAGAATGGGAAGAAGGAAAAGAGGGGAGTGCTGCCAATAATGTTCCCTCTCTCTCTCTCTTTCTGTCCAACCACATTAGTACCCACAGGTTTAATTCTCATCTCTGTTCAGGTTACACCAACATCGACATATCCAGCCCCAACATCTCTAGTATATCCAAACTGGATTTCAAACTGGATATACTAGAGACTGAATTTATTATCTTTCCCCCTAAACCCTCCCCTCTTCTAAATATTCCTATTGTTGTCAAAGGCATGCCCATCCTTTCATTTCCTCAGTTCATAATCACAGCATTGTCCTTGATTCATCATTTCCTCACTCTCACCCCACTTATCTAATCAGCTGCTAAATCTTGCTGTTTCTACCTTCACAATATCTATTATATCTGACTCCTTCTTTCCATTCATCACTTGCTTAGATTATTAAAACAACTTTCTAATTGGTCCTCCAGCCTCATGCCTCTCATCACCCAGCCCATCCTATACACTGTTACCCATGTAATTTTCCTTAAGTAAAGATCTGAACAAGTGATTCCCCTATTCAACCAACTCCAATAGCTTCCTATTGCTTCTGAAATAAAATATAAACTCCCCCTTTCACTTTTAAAGCCAGTGCAATATGGCCCCAGCCTTACTGGATATTATTCTCCCCAACCTGGCCTTCTATTTGTTCCTCACTCACTATACTCCATTGCCTGTCTCTGTCTCTGTCTCCCTTACCACTGACCATCCTGCATGCCAAGAACACACTCCATTCTTACCTCTTCCTAAGAGAAACTCTTTCTTCCTTTAAGATGTAACTCAAGCACACTTTCTGAATGAAGCCCTGACTGATCTCATCAACTGCTAGTAACCTCCCTCCCAGAATACCTTTTATTTAACTTATATCATAAACATATATGTATACACACATACATTTATTAACTTTATGCTTATGCTGCATGTAGGTTAAGTGACTTGCCCAAGATCACATGGCTAGTAAGTGTTAAGTGTCTGAGGCCGGATTTGAACTCGGGTTCTCTTGACTCCAGGGCCAGTGCTCTACTCACTGTGCCACCTAGCTACCCAGCATGTGTTTTTATATGTACTTATCTCTCCCATTAGAATGCGAGCTCATCATGAGGAGGGATACCTGTATCTCCAGGATCTAGAACAGGCTTATTAATAGATGCTTATTGACCAATACCTTGGATGATGGGTATAGGATATAAGTTAAAATATCAAATTTAAGATATTGTGTTCATTCTTTCTCTAGTAGCAGAAAACTGGAAACTAAAGGATTGCCCACATATTGGGCTAAAGAAATTATGGCATATGAATATATTTTATTATTATTACAACAAAGAAATGAAAAAAACAAAAAGTTTTAGAGAAAACTGGGAAGATCTATATGAACTGATATAGAGTGAATCATGCAGACATAGAAGAAAAATTTATACATTAGCAACATTATATAAATTTTTTTGAAAGACTTGAGAAATCTGACAAATACAATGATTCCAGATGAATAAAGATGAAATATATCCACCTCCTGACAAATGTGGACTCAAGGATACAGAATAAGATATAATTTTTAGACATAGCTAATGCAAGAATTTGCTTAACTATGCATACTTGTTACCAGGGTTTTTTTTGTCTTTTTGTTGTTGTTGTTGTTCAGTGTGGGTTAAAGGTGGGAGAGAAAGAAAATAAATGTTTAACTTTTAAAAATTTAAAAAGACATTGTGCTCCCTTAAGTTATATAATTGTTTTATTTTACAGTGTCTCTCCCAATCTTATAAAAAGGAGAATGATGCCAGCTATTTTCATTACTAAGGCAGCTAGTGATGCAGTAGATAGAATGTTGAGCTGGGAGTCAGGAAGGCCTGAGTTCAAATCCTGCCTTAGAAATTTACCGAAAGTGTGACCCTGAGCAAGTCACTTAACTTTTTTTTTTTGCTTTAGTTTCTTTAACTGTCAAATAGGGATAATAATAGTGCCTACACCCCAAGGTTGTTGGGAGGCTCAAATGAGATAATATTTGTAATAGCACTTAGCACAGTGCCTGGAACATAGTAGGTGCTATATAAATGCTAGCTATTATTGCTGTTCTTGTCACTGTTGAGTGAAATTTATTGAGCAGAGGAGCCAGGTCACATAGCCAGAAAAATGGAGGACTAGACATGTTCTCCAGTCCTAATTCTCAAAAACAGCTAAATAAAACAAACAAACAAACAAAAACCCTTCAAAGAGGTATTGTGTGCCATAGATAGAACAATTATAGCTGAATACAAAAGGAGAAGCAAAGCAAAAAGTCCAATAAGGTAACAGCCTCAGAATTAATAGTGGAGAACACTAATCTGAACTCACTCAGTGACCCTCCCCTGCCAGGATCCACTGGCAGGAAACATAAACTACCCCATGGATCTGTGCTTTGGGACCCACTCAAGGACTGTCTTCTTGTTTTGAGATTCTGCCAGGATGCACCTCATCCCTGACTTTTTCCCATCATCCATTGCAGCAAGTAGCAGATAGCAACTATGCCTAGCCACATATAGAGAAGGGAGAGGAGTAATAGGAAGGAGAAAAGGGTTTCTTTTTAACTTGAGTAGTCTCTAGGTTAGAGACCCACAAGACTTCAGAAACTGCCCAGACTGCCCATGTGACCCTCCCCCTGCTCTGTAAACAGTGACAGATGCTGAATCAGCCCAGCTAGAGTGATGTGAAGCAGGAAGTCTGGTTTTGGGGGTTTTTTTTGGGTGGGGGGAAGGCAGGGCAATCAGGGTTAAGTGACTTGCCCAAGGTCACACAGCTAGTAAGTGTTAAGTGATAGGCCTAATTTGAACTCAGGTCCTCCTGATTTCAAGGCTGGTGCTCTATTCACTGCACCACCTAGCTGCCCTGAAGTAGGAAGTCAATGTGAGTAGCTGTAACAGCCCTAAAAGAAAGGGGACTGGAATCCAGCAAGGGCCAGGATTGTATCACTGAAGCTACCTGGGGCAGGGACCAAAGTTGGTGAAAAGTAAATTCCCCAACATTGTAGGAGGCTTGACTGATCCTTCCTATTCCTAGCCATAAAGAAAGAGAAGGAGTCAGAAAGTGACAGAAGACTATAGGAGAAAAAGGCTAAAATCATCACAAATTTCAAGATGAAGAAAATTTAATTAAAAATCTAGGGAACAAGTAAGTATGTCAATAGAAAGGATATTTAAATTAGAAAAGAGAATGAGTATTAAAGGATCTAAAAGATTACATGCTTCTCCAAATAAATATTGCAAGACAAAGGAAATTGAATCAATATTTAATAAAAACAGCAACCTGTGAAATCCCAAGAGAGTATGGAACCACAACAGATTTCTCCAGAAAGGTTCAAAGGAGAGCTGAGATTCTTGAGAGAAGATTTTAGAAAGAATGAATATAAGAATGTATTATCTGAAGAGCAGAAATAATTAGCAGAATAGAAACCTTGATTCCTAGTGGTGAGTTTCTCTACAGGAGCCAAAGAGAGAATAATATGAATATAATGAAGTAAAGAAAAGAAAAGGAAAATTATGTTAAAAAGAAAACTTTCCAGAACTTCTGAATATAGAATAAATAGCATAAATTGAAAGGATCCACAGATCTCCAGGAAAAAAAAATATAACAACCTATAGTTCTTTTTTTCTTTTCTTTTTTTTTTTTTAAAGCAATTGGGGTTAAGTAACTTGCTCAAGGTTACATGGCTAGTCATTATTTATGTGTGGGGGTGCTCATTTTCTGAAGCCGGTTTCAATCCCGGGTCATCCCAACTCCGAGGCCGGCGCTCTTACTCACTGCGCCACGTAGGCGCCCCCAACCTATATTTCAAACTCCAAAAAAACTGTGGTTAAACTTAAACATTCCAGTGAAAAACAACAAATTTTGCAAACAATCAAGTGAATTATTAAGCTAAATGCTTTTGAAAGGATATAATAAAAAAGAATAAAGGTGCCAGCCAGAGTTGATATTCTGGCAGGGAAATTCCCACACTAGAGGGTGGGAAATCAAAAATAAGGGATATGATTACAATACTTAAAAAATGAAACCTGTTGGTTATGCCCAGAGAGACAGTGTGATGGAGTACAGAGGTGTCAAGTTTGAGAACAGATTAAAAAATAACAGGAAAATATTTTTTAATAAGTAAAAATACAATACAACATAAATAATGTTAACTTGTGGTTTCCTAACTCAATGGGCATCCTGCAACAATCCCTTTCCCTTTCTATTTAAGTTTAATACCACTGATAATGGATGGAAAACTGTATCCAGGATAAGAATGACTTGGATTCAAAATCCTGCTTTTGATACCTACTGGCTCTATGACCATGGGCAAGTCATTTAATTAATTTCCTCATCAGGAGTTCTCTATACCAAAAAAAAAAAATCACAAATCTAGTTTTGTTTTGTTTTTTAATCCATTCGGAAAGAAGCAATATTTTTTTTCAATAAGGGGAAATTGGATTTGATTGATCTTATCTGATAAACTTCTTTAAAAAGGGTAAATAAATGTGGGGGGTAATCAATAGAAATAACTTATTTAGATTTCTAAGAAGCCTCTGGCAAACTCTAAATGAAAGATTAACTTAAGATTTTAAATTATAACATAGTTGGGTTAGGAGTGAGAGGATCTTCTGTCATGGATTAGAAAGTATATTTCTTTGTGGATAATAATTGGTAAGGTCATCCAGGGATGGAGAGGAGAACTGATCTCAAAGTTTTTATAAATTATCTGGAAAAGATACCATGGAAATATTCACATTCAAAAATTATACTAATTTCTTCCAGAGAGGAAAACGAAGGACCTTTTCACAAGATTCCACAAGTGAACAAAATATGACAGATGAGCTACAATCATGGTCTGTTTTAGGTCAAGTGATCAGAAGACAATAAGTCAAATTATATGTAAAATGATGCATTTTAAAGTTATTTACTCTCTAGGAATTACAAACCAATACCTATCTTACAGAGTTGTGAGGATCAAATGCAACAACACAAATGCAGATGACCCAAAGCTAGGAGCTATTAAATAATGCATAGTCAGGAGCCAAAGAGATCTTGACAGGCTAAAGCACTGGGCTGAATTTAATAAGATGAAATTCAGTAGCAATAAGCAAAGTTTTATGTTTGGATTCAGAAATTCAACTTCACAAGTATAGATGGGATGGGGATGTCATGGTTAGATAGTAGCAATTGGTCTAAAAAAAGATCTGTGCTTTTCAAAGAGAACAAAGAAAAGGAAAAGGATCCATATGTACAAAAATATTGATAGCAGTTCTTTTTGCGATGGCAAAGAATTAGAAATTAAGGGGATGCTCATCAATTGAGGAATGGCAGAAAAAGTTGTGGTATATGATTGTGATAGAATACGACTGTGCTGTGAGAAATGATGAAGGGGGAGGCTTCAGAAAAACCTAGGAGGATTTACATGAGCTGATACAATGTGAAATAAGCAGTACACAGTAACAGCAATACTGTAACAGTGATCACCTGTGAAAGATTTAGCTGTTCTTAGCTATCAATATGATGATCTACAAGTCCAAAGGATTTATAAGGAAAAATGTCCTCCACATGCAGGGAGAAAATTGATAAACTCTGAGTGCAGATCAAAGCATATTTTCTTTCTTCCTTCTTTCCTTTCTTCCTTCCTCTTCTTTCTTTTTCTTTCTTTTCTCCCTCCTTTCCTTCTTTCTTTCACAACATGACTAATGTGAAAATGTTTTACATGACTTTATATGTATAATGGTATCATATTGATTTCCTTCTCAGTGGTTGGGGGAGGAATGGAGAAAAGGAAAGAATTTAGAACTGAAAATAAAATTCTAGAAGTAAAATACAATAAAAATAAATACAGAGGTTTAGTGGAACATGAGTTCATTATGAGCCAACAATGTGATGTGACAGTCAGGTAAGGGAATGTGGTCTTGGACTCAATTGAGAGGCATGGCTTCCAGGAATAAGGAAGTGATATTCCCTTTGTACTCTGCCTTGATCAGAGCATATGTGGAGTATTAGTTCTAGTAACCATTGATAACTTGACCTGGAGAAGATAAAGCTCAGGAGAGTCATAATAGTTATGTTCAAGAATTTGAAGGGCTGCCAAGTAGAAACATGAGATTGGATCTGTTTGACTTTAGAGGGAAGAACCAGGAACAAGTAAAAACTACAAAGAACCCATCTAATTTATGTCAGGACTGACTTCCTAACAATTAGAGAATCCCAAAGTGAGATGGTTGGTCTAGAGAGGTGGTAGGTCTTTTCTCCTGGAAGTCTGGATGACCATTTGAATGTAGGTCAGACTAGATGGCTGTTTAGGTTCCTTCTAGCTATAAAATTTTGCAATTCTAGAATCAATAGTTTTGAAATGACAGTTATTATTGTCATTTTTAAAAATTTCTGTATTGTTCCCTAAAGATTCTACATCTGAAGCCAACAAATCCTACACATATTGAAGGGTTTTTGGAAATAATAACAATGCATATTTCTATAGTGCATGAAGTTTAACAAATCTCTTTCCTCACAACAACTCATTGGGGGTGTAGGTCATATGGTCATGTTTTCCAAATGAGAAAATAGAGGCTCCAAAAGGTTAAGTGATTTGTCCATAGCCACCCAACATAAAGTGTTGGAAATGGACCTTGAACCTAGGTTACCCTTAAGGAGGCATTGTGGCATAACGGATGCAGAAGTTGTCTTGGAGTCAGGAAGACCTGGGTTCATATTTCTCTTCGGATACTTACCAGCTCTCTGACTCTGAGTAAGTCACTTAACCTCTCTCAGCCTCAGCTTCCTCATCAAGAAAATGGGAACAGTAATAGAAACTTCCTCACAGCCTTGTTGTGAAGATCAAACAAACTAACATACATACAGTCCTTTTGAAACCCTAAAGCAGGACATAAATGTTAACTCTTTTTATTTAGCTCACCTATCTCTTTTATTTGCTATAGTAAGCCAAGCACACAATCTTTTTCCAGTTGACCTTTATCAACTTTCTTATGTCCATCCTTTCACCTCTTTATTTCATCACTGTTGTACAAGTCCTCATTACTAATCAAATATTAACAATAGCTCACATTTATATAACACTTTACTCATAACAGGCTTGTGAGACACATAATGGAAGTAGAATCATCCCCATTCTATTGATGGGGAAAACAGGTTCTCAGAGGTTGAATTTGCCCATTGTCACACAATGTGGAAATATTTGAACTGTAACCTGATCCCGTCCATTCTGGCTTTCTCCAGTAGATTGTCCCCATTATCACCTTCTCTCTGTTTAATTTTCAGTCTCTTATTATCTAGTTGACTCTTGTTTGCTGCCTACAATTACACTCAAGTCTCCCTCATCATTAAAGAACGAAAACAAAAACATAAACCTTCCTGGGATCCTATCACCCCCACTAGCTTATTATTTTGTATCTTTCCTCCCCCTTTTAGCTAAGTTCTGTAAAAAAGGTTCCTGTACATGGTTCCTTCACTTCCTCTACCCTCACCTTCTTATAAACTCTCTGCAATCTGGCTTCTAGCTTCATCACTCAATTAAAACTAACCTCTCTAAAGCTGCCAATAATTTCTTAATTATCAGATCTAATGTCCTGCTCTCAGTTCTCTTGCTGCCTTACATCTCTGTAACACATGACACTGTTGACCACTCCTACATCTTCTCTCTTCTCTGGGCTTTGCTCACTCTTGGTTCTTCTCCTTTCTGCTTGACTTTTCCTTCTCTGTGGCTCTTCAGCCCCATTATGCCTGCTCACCATGGGTGTCCCCCATGTCTCTGTTCTTGGCTCTCTTTTCCTCCTATACTCTCTCACTTGGTGATCTCATCAGTTCCCATGTGTCTGATTGCCACCTCTATGCAAATGATTCCCAGATCTACAAATTTCACCTTAATCTCTCTCCTGAGCTCTAACTCCTCTTAGTCATTTCACAATGGATGTTTAGTCAAGAAACACCTCAAAGTCAACATGTGTGAAACAGAACTAATTATCTTTTCCCCCAAACCTACGCCTCTTTTGAATTTCTGTTTCCTATTGAGATCACCACTATCCTCCTTATCCAAGATCACAACTTCAGTGCCATCCTTGACTCTTCATTTTCAGTTGTCCCACATATCCAATCTGTTACCCAATCTTATCTTCTCTATCTCCACATCTTTTCACTATGTCCCCTTCTCTCCACTCACATGGCCCTCATCCCCTCTGGTCTGGACCACTGCAACAGCCTCCTATTCACCTCCCTGCCTCAAGTCTTTATTTACTCCAATACATTTCCTACAAAGTCACCAAAATGATTTTTCCTAAAGGATGAGTTTGCCCAAGTCATTCCCCCTCCTTGATAAATTCCAGTCGCTCCTTATTTCTAGGATCAAATATAAAATCCTCTAATATTTACTAGTTCTGTGATAGTGGGCAAATCATTTAACCTTCCTCAGAATCGGTTTTCTCATATGTCAAGTGGAGATAATAATGCACAGACTTGTTGTGAGGTTCAAATGAGATCATTACAGTTCATACACTTCTAAAGAGCTTTAAGTTTTACATAGGGCATATATTATCACATTTGACCCTTACCACATATGTGTAAAGTATCTTTCAACCTTAAACATGCTCCATAAATGTCAGCTGTTATTACTAAAACAGAAAAGAGCAATTAAAATTATAAAGGTGGCAGCATGGAGGACTGACCATAAATGATAGACCTCTTAGATCTAGAAAGAAAGGGCCAAAAGGGGATCAACATATCAAAGACATCTGTGATGCTATCAGTGTGGAAACTAGAAGGGACTGGACTCTACAGAACCATGCATGGCATGGGCATGATAAAAATGGGTATTCTCATCAAATCTTTGAACATGAAAACTGGGGAAGTCCCCCCAAATTTTAAAGAAGGAACTGTAGGACAAACAAAAAGAGACGCTGTCTTTGGCAGGTAGCAAATTTATGGGATTTGTTAGTCCAAGAGATAGTACCGAGTTCAGTCATAACATAAATGCATTCACTAAAGAAAATAAATGTTTAAAGAAATTCACCCTCAAGCTACTAAGGGAAGTTTGGGATGCTGAGGGGAAGGGACAGGGTACATACTTAATCTTCTAAGACAATATCTTGAGTATACTCCTGGAGATATTTGGGGACTTACTAACTGGGGATCAGCCTAGCTAAGCACAAAGAGACTCATTATCAGGAGGTTGGTCACTCAGTGACTAATTCTTTGGCCAGGGTAACATCATGGATAGTATATAATCCCTTCCACAGACGATCCCTTTGTACCCCCACAAAAAAAGAGTACTGGGCTGGCTGGAAGATGAAATTGACCGAGTATAACATTTCTTATGTCTTCCTTCCCTAGCACAAAACTATTTCGCATTGTTAATCACTAATATGTGCAAATGACTTGACCTCCTTGTCCTCTTCAAAGGCTTATATCCTTAGACCATGGCATATGCAGGAGAAAGAAGATGGTGGTCAACAGCCATCTGTTCTGACCATGCCTCCAGCTTGGGAGTGGGAGTGGGAGTTAGAGAAGAGTATTGTTCAGAGAAAGAGCTGGAAATCTTAAGTGCCGAGTTGCCTGGAAAAAGATATCCACTGCCTTCATTTCTTTAAGTCAATGCTCCCTTTGTCTACTGGCAAAAGAGGACAGGTGGGAGGAGGCTGTGGATATGACCTCGTTCTAAAGGATTCCAGCATGATTAAAAAGTTAGCAAGGAGCTGCTGGGGCTGGACAGAAAGACATGGTCAAGCTTGGGGGAGCTTTACATCTGCCTCTCAAGAAGACAAGAGATAACTACGAGGTAGCAGCTCGGTGCCGATGTCACCCTCAACCCTTGACCTTCTACTTCTCAAATAATCATGTAGTCATTGAAATAATTTCCCAACTTAGCCAGAGCCCAGAGTCATGACGCTGGCAACTTCCCCTGAAGCAAAATTAAAAAAAAAAAAGTGCCAGAGTAGCTAGGTTTGCTTTGGGGATGATGGCATCTTTGGACAAATCATTAATATTCTTAACGTGCCCATCTACTACTCTAAACATTGGTTTCAAACCTTCAGAATTAGAAGCTGAGGTAGGTACAGATGAAAACCCTAAATTTAGGATTCTTACAGAATCTGAGATTGATTCACACCTTGTAGCTCTAGCTACAGGGGATTAGCATACTAATCAGTTTGCCTAATCAACTATGCCAGCAACCAAGGTACCCAGCAAAAACCAATGTATTTGTCAACATGCTGAATTAAAAGAGGGCCACATCTCCACCAGAATGAATTTAATTCTGTACAAATAACATGGATTTAGAGAGAGGAAAGTGGTATGGAGGGAAGAAGTGAAGAAGGACAGAGGGGGAGAGCAAAGAAAGGGAAAAGGGAGTAAAGGAGAGGGAGTGAAGGATAGGGCAAGGAGAGAGAATAAAAAAAGATGGGGTGGAGAAAGGGAATTAGGGAGAGAAAAGGGAGACAGATTCAAGAAGGGAGAAGAGATAAAATGGAAGAGAAAGGGAGAAAAGTGAAGAGATAAGTGGAAGAAGGAGAAAGAAAGTATATGAGCAGTATGGCACAGTGGGTAAAGTGGATAGCAATCAGGGATACTGGAGTTCAAGCTCCACTTCTGACTCATCTTACCTGTGTGGCCAGGAATAGGTCATTTAACATTTCAGTGCCCTGAGGCACTGCATTAGGTGATGGGGATACAAAGAGAAATAAAACAGTCCCTGCCCTCAAAGAGCTTACATTCTTTCATGGGAGATAATATGTACATATATAAGTATATACAGAACACATCTAAAAAAAATACAGTGTTTTGAGGAAGGAAGGAACTAACAGTGGGGAAGCGTGGGTGGGGAGGAGGGAAGGGATCAAGAAAGGTTTCATGGACAAGATGGTGCCTGAATGAAATCTCAAGGAAAAAAGGGTCCTCTGGGGCTGAGGTGAGAAGGTTGGGCTTTTGGGGCTGCCAAAGTGAAGGCATAAAAATGGGAGAGGGAAGAGAACTGCAAGAAGGCCAGTTGGGTTGAATTAGGCAGAACTAGAAGGGAACTGAAAATATAGCATGGGGCCAGGTGGGGAATGGCTTTAAATGCCAAAGGAAAGAATTTGCATTTTATCCCGGAGGCAATTGACAATTCTCTACTACAGAGCAGAGGAGATGCTGACCTTCACAGTACAGGGGGTTTCCCAATGGAAAGTTCTCTGACAACTCATGGGTCTGGCAAAAACAAACAAAAAAACCCCAACAACTAGAAGGATTCTGGGGAAAATTTAAAAATCTAAAGGAGACAGGGTACCGCTGAGGGTTATTGGGTAGCTCTCAGGAGGGTTCCTAGAGTGATACAAGTTCAAAGGCCTCAACCACAGAGTAGTCTGAACCAAGAAATAAGATTTGATAAGATCACATACAGAGAAAATCTCTCAAAATCCTGCCTCAGATGCTAACTACCTGTGGGACCTTGAATAATTTACTTAACCTCAATTCAGTTTTATCTGTAAAATGAGAGGGTTGGGTTAGACAGCCTCCAAAATCCATTCCAGCTCAGACCTAGGATCCCATGATTGGACTGGAACTCAAGGGGCCTGGATTCAACTTTGTGACAAAACACCTAGATCTGGAGTGAAAAGGGCTGTGGAGCTTAGTTCTCCCCGTGCCTCAGTTTCCTCATCTGTAAAGCAAGAGGGTATAAATCTCTAAGAACCCTTTTCCAACTCTGATTCCATAATATCTAATGGGATACAGGGACAAAGAGGAGGGGGGGGGTGAGGGTAGTTGTTTTTCAGCCTTAATGTCCTTAAACTCCAATCTCAGGATCTTATGGAAAGGAAAGTGTGATAGTTTGACACTCTTCACTTGTTAAAGACAAAGCAAAACAACAGCAAACAGGTACTGAATCCAAAAGCCTTATAAAGTCTAGTCTATTTCAAGCCTTGCTTCCTTCTATTTGGAATCTTAGCTACTCACACCAACCCAGGGTGAAAGGCAGCCTGACAGAGAGCTTAGAGTTCCAGCCCCCGTGTAACCTTATGGCCACGGACAGGTCACTGAACCTTTCTGGGCATCAGTTTCTTCATCTGTAAAAGGGCGTTAACAGTACCTACTTCACAGTAGGTTATAAGGAGTAAATGAGATAACACGTGCAAGGTGATCTGCAAACTTTAAAGTGCCAAATAAATGTCAGTTATTATTATTTCTCCCTCCATAGCTTTTCAGAGACTTGAGATTCGAGGAGTAGGAAGGAAAAGAAAGAAACAGATACACAAGGAAAAACAATGAACTTGGGCCCTGGGGAACATAAGTTAGGATCAGATTTAGCCTTCTCTCTGAGAAGGCTCAGGTTAAAAGCACAGCAGGGATCACTCTCTATTCCATGAGACAAAAATGTCTCTCACCAGTGAAGAAATATTGTCAGGGTGAAGAGAGCATGAGACTGAGAGTCAGGTGATCTGGGCCTCAGTCCCAGTTTTGACATACTTGGAGCTGCCAGAAGACTCAATATCTCACCCCACCTTGATTTCCTCCAAATCAAAATGGGAAGAAAGACTCTCCTTTCTTCCTGGTGGTAGAGATGTGAGAGCCTAGTAGATGATGATTTGTAAACCTTACTTTCAGGCCTTTCTTTTATTAAAATGTTTCCCCAGTGCCAGAGTCAGAGACATTAGCCAGAAGGACCACAGAAAGTTTGAGCCAGAAGGGCCCTTAGAGCTGATCTAGTCCAATTCCCTCATTTTACAGAGGAGGAAACTGAGGTCCAGAAAGGTAAATGATTTGTCCAAAGTCACATGGTTGGTTAGTGGCAGAGCTGAACCTCAGCTTTCCTGACTTCCAATCTAGTGCTCTTTCCACTATACCACACCGTTTTCCCACTATTTCTAGCCTCCTTTTTGAGGTATCTGTGCTGCTTCTAAATTGAATTGTAGTCACATCGAAAAATTTTTTGAGGCAATCAAGGTTAAGTGACTTGCCCAGGCTCATATAGCCAGTAAGTGTCTGAGGCCAGATTTGAACTCAGATCCTCCTGACTCTAGCCAGTCACATTAAATTTAAATAATCTTAAACCATGTAGTCCAACCCCCTTGATTTTACAGATGAAGATTTAGAAAGATGAAGTAACTTGTCAACCTTACTCTTAGTACCAGTTCTTGGGGGAACACTCTAATTTATACTTCTTCATCCACAGAACTGTTTATTTGTCCATACTTTTTGTTTCTTGTCTTGAAATAATTTCCTCTGCTACAACTTCCTAGTAACTTTTTTTCTTAATATTATAACTTATGAAACTTAATGAAATTCTAAATAAACAATACCCATTGGCCCATTTCCTTGGTCACATGAACCCAATATATTGAATAAATACATGTTTAAATGGGAAAGGGGGGGTACCTGGGATGAGATCACAGATTGGGATTTTGCATCATCCTTTCCTAGACGGGCAGAAATGAGCTAAGTATCTCAGGAGAGAAGAACTCCCAGTGAGGCCTATTAACCAAGAACATCCTACACAGTCCTGTCTCTGGCTCCCTTGCCATGGAAGCTGGGAAGGGGGAGAGACTGTTATCAGGAGCAGAAGAGAGCAGAAACATCTTTACTGAGCAACTCATGCTGGTCTGCTGAGAACAAAGAAGATGGACTCCCCCACCCCCACCCCAACTCCAGCGAGAGAACAAAATGGACAACAGTGAAAATTGATTCTCTGGGTGAATAGATACATCCAGTGAATGCTCAGGGATTCAGATTCTGCTGGAAATCAAAGAGTCTAATTACACTGATTGGAATAAATCCAGGATGCTTTTAGAGTGTTCTAGCCCAGAGATTGTCCTCTCCTAGCTCCATCATTAGAGAGACATACTTCTCTCTGCTAAACCAAGGGCTATGGAACTGTAAAGAGGGACTATTTCCTCCTCTGATATATGATTTTCCAACCTGGTTCTGCCACCCCTAAGCCCTATTGGCTCCAGACATAGGCACATGAAGCTTGCCAGGCCTGGCTGGCTAGACCACAGACCAACCTATTCATGGCTATCTTCCAGATCCAGAGTACAATAAGTGCATTATCATCGTCAATTCATCTATTATTGGAATAGCCAGGAGCCGGAAATAACTAAGAGCAATATGATAATGCACTTATTGCATCAAGAGAATCACATGAAGGATTAAAAAGGAACTATGTTGCTAGATGAAATGTTGATCAGGACAATCTGCCATATGGCCTTGGATAAGTCCCTTTCACTTTCTGGGCTTCTGTATCCTCAAAATAGCTCATATTTATACAGTTCTTTAAGGTTTCCAAAACATTTTACAGATAATCTCATTTGAAACTCCCAACAATTCTGAGAGGCGAATACTTTTATTATGCCCATTTCACAAATGAGGAAATTAAGGCCAAGAGAGGTTAAATGATTTGTCCTGGGAGGTGGATACTCTTGCTACCCCCATTTTACAGTTGAAGAAACTGAGGCTGAGATAGGTTAAATGACTTAAACGCCTAGAGTCACATAGCAAGTGAGTATCTAGGGTAGGATCTGACTCCATGTTTTCCTGAGTCTTATCAATAGCTCCAGCTGGTAATCTAATCCTCCTCTGTAATATGGGACGTTTGGACAAGGTGGTGGTGGTGGTAATGGTGATGGTAGTAACAGTATTAGCAGTTCACGTTTATATAATTTCCTTTAAAGGTTCACAAAGCACTTTTCATCCATTATCTCATTTGATTCTCATAACAATTCTGGGAGGTGTAAGCAATTTTCACCCCCATTTTACAGATGAGGAACTTGATGGTGAATCCCTGAGTAGGTTGTTGTATAATTAACTGCTCAAAATATAATCAATCAGTTAATAAGCATTAATTAAGCACCTAATATGTGCCAAGTACTTTGCTAAGTGCTGGAAATACAAAAGAGGTAAAAGACAGTCCCTGCCCTCAAGGAACTTACAGTGTATCGGGGGAAACAATATGCAAACAAATATGTACAAACTATATGCAGGATAAACAGTAAATGATTAACGGAAGGAAGAAGCTAGACTTAAGGGGTTGGAAAAGGCTTCCAGTAAAAGAAGGAATTTTAGTTAGACTTAAAGAAAGCCAGGGAAGTCAGGAAACATAGGTACGGGGCATTTGGAAACTGGGTCTTGATGACTGTATCTGTCAGTTTGTGTTCTTGTTGACCTGAAGATACTCTGCAAATCAATATGCTTGTATATGTTAGTTGCCTGGAGTTGAGTGTTAAGTAAGAAAAGGCATCCTTGGGAAGCAAGGATAGATAGTGCTCAGTCTATGGGACAGGAAAGTCCTTAAACAAGAAGAGGAAAGAAAGGCTTTGAACTCAACATGTCTGGAGATAAGAAAACAATGAGTAGAAGGAATGGGGATCTAAGTCCTACTAGTAGACTATAAGGGCAGCTAGGTAGCACAGTACATAGAGACACCTTCCTGAGTTCAAATCTGACCTGACATTTACTAGCTGGGTCACCCTGTGCAAGTCACTTAACCCTGTTTGCTTTAGTTTTTTCATCTGTAAAATTAGCTAGATAAGAAAATGGCAAACCATTCCAGTATCTCTGCCAAGAAAATGCCAAATGGGGTCATGAAGAATCAGACACAAATGAAAAAATGACTGAACAACAAAAGAAGAATGTAAAATTCTTTAAAGGTAGGAACCATATCACTTTTGTCATTATATCTTCAGTGTTTAGTGGACTGCCTGGCATGGATCAGGCCCTTAATAAACGCTTGTTTTATTGGATTGGGTTGGGTTGGATTCAGTTGGATGGGTGAACTCTCAGGGAAGTAAGAAATAAGACACTGACATAGCCTACTATGAAAGCTGGAGCCAGAAAAGAGAGAGAAGCTTAGGAGAACCAGACCTGGAATGCCATACTGTCTGAAATGAGTCTGTCAATTAGAAGAACCAGAGCAAAGAAGCTTATCTCAATAATTAGGAGGACTTATGGAGAGTATGACCTTAGGCTGAGCAGAAGTAGAGGAACTAATAAGAGAAATAAAATAAAGAACGTTTAGGATCCTCCTAACAATGGAACTAGGAGGTTTTATTGTGTTTGGAGTCAGAGGACTGGAGTTCAAATCCAAGCTCTGTCACTTACTATCTGGGCCTCAAGGATTCAGCATCTATAAAATGAGATGGTTGGTGAGCAGTTCTCTAACTTTTTGGTCTGAGAACTTTTTAAACTATTAAAAATTATTGAGGATCCTACAGAGCTTTTATTTATGTGGGTTATATGCACTGGTATTTGCCATACTTATAAAATTAATTTTGTTTCTTTATAGTAATACTTATTTATTCATATAAATATCAATAATAAACTCGTTACATTAACATATCATATTTTATGGAAAATTACCATATTTTCCAAAACAAAAAAATTTTGTGAGAAGAGTGGCATTATCTTATGTACTTTTGTAAATTTCTTTAATGTTTGGCTTAATAGAAAATGGCTAGATTCTCATATCTGCTTCTACATTCAATCTGCTGTGATATGTTGTTTGATTGAAAGATATGAAGAGACTCTAGTCCCACACAGATAAGTAGTTAGAAAAGGGGGATTCACTCTGACAAATAACATCTTAATATTATTATGAAAATAGTTTTCAGCTTCAAGGGTCCACAAACCACTCTTTGAGAACAGCTGGTTTTAATGATCCCTAAGGTCCTTCCATAACATTTTTGCTCCTAAAAGCCTGACTTCTTAAAATCTCTGTATACTTCCTCCCTCTCCATTCTGAATCCTATTGTACCTAGTTTCTGTTCCCCTGAATCAATATTCGTTGGTATAGAAGTTCCTGTCTTAGTAAATAATTTACTATAAGGACATTTACTCTCCCCATTTTGCAGATTACAAAACGGAAGCTCCAAGACGGCTAAGTGACTTGCCCATTGCCCTGTAGTTAGTAGGTAGTACAGCCAGGACTCAAACCCAAGTCAAATACTTGTAAATCTAATACTCCTTTTACTATGCAAGGCTGCATCTTATGAATAATGAATTGTCTAAGTTACTGAAAATGGTATGGCTGGTATTTGTCCACAAACCATACATTTTAAATTGTAAGAAGCTTCCTTTCCTTCTAGCACTCCAGGATATCAGTCATCAATAAGTATTTAAATGCCTACTATCTTCCAGGCATTGTGCTAAGCACTGGAGATATAAAGACAAAAGCAAAACAGTCCTCATCTCACACATTACATTTTAATGGGAGAGGCAACTATGTAGATATAGAGATATAGCACCCTTCTGAGGTTGTTTTCCTAATTCCCAAATTGGTAGAGTAGGTGCCCAGAGAATAGCTTAATAGTTCTACCCTAAGTTCCAGGGTAACTTGAAGGTGTTGAGGTTTCTAGTATTGTTACTCTTGAGCCCCCATGTGGCTACTTCCCATGACAATCAAATACTAGCTCAATTAGCTTTTAGATAATGTATTTACTTAGATGGCATAGTAAGAACAGTTGGAACAAAACATTCCAAACCTGGGGCCTGCTCTTGCCCCACATATTTCCTGGGGAAAAGGGCTTGAACTTGAAGTACAAAGATAATGAATCACACACATAGGGTACACAAGTTCCCAAAGAACACCTAGCATTGTGAGTTCTTTTCTTCCTTTGTGAAGTCCTCATGAACTTCCCCTTAGATATAACTAGCTTTTGTGCCTTTCTAGAGTCCATAGTCACCATTCTTTCCACAAGGTGCCACACCCCTAGAAACTGCTTCCCCAGAGGTAGCTAGCATTCTGGATCTATATTTATCAACGTTTGCCCTCAATATATCTTTCTCTGCTCCAAGATAGGTATATTTTCTGCTTCCAGTCCATTCTCTCTAACAACATGGTCAATGGATTGAGGAGAGTAGAAGGAAAGAGGAACTCTCTCCTACTCCTCCCCTTACCAAGGTTGCTTCCCTCTCAGAGTGAAATTAAAGTGGAATCTTCAACTCTCAAAATGAAGTCTTCAATTTCTGGGTTGGGCCCCTTGGATTTAGGAACTACTAAAATTCTTCTGCTATTTAAAACTTCCAGAGATATGGATAACTTGTTGTGTTAACCCCACTTGACCCAATTAAAGGAGTTCACCCTTCAGGTTATAAACAATCATATTTACCGATTATGTCCATTAACTGATTCCATAACACAAAGAGGTATTCCAACCTGATAAAGGTATCAGGACATAGAGCATCTTGTTAACGGACATGGGAGGTGAAAAGCTATCTTTTATAGACATGGTAACCTTGGAAAAGGAGAGGCACTAGCAGCTATACATTACCCATGCCCATCATGATACTACTGACTTCAATTTTATATTGGTATCTCTAGCATTTAGCATGATGCCTGGTACTTAGTAGGTGTTTAATAAATGTTTGTTGATTGACTGATCTCCTCACAACTTTCACTTTCCATTATAAGTGGAAGCATTTGTTTCTTAAAAGTTCTATCTTTACACCATGCCCTAGATGGTAGTGGTTTCCCCTCCAAGGCTATTTTACATTTGGTTTCTATATGTCGTATATTTGCCCTTATACATACAGGCTGCCTCTCCCATTATAATAGAAGCTTCTTAAGAACAAGGACTGTTTCATTTTTGTCTCTGTTTCCCCAGGATTGGCCCACAGAATTTACAGAACCATAGACTTGGAGAGAGAAGGGACCTTTGATGCCATCAGGTCCTATCCCCCCATTTTACAGATGAGAAAACTCAGGGAAACTGAGGTTATATGACTTGCCCAGGGTCAAACAGCTAAGAAGTGTCTGTGGCAGGATCTGAACCCAGGTGTTCATGGGTCCAAGGCCAGCATGTGAGCCACTGCACCATACTGTTTCTCTAGTAGGTGTTTATTAAATGCTTATTAACTGATTGATCCCCCTTACTAAGGGTTCATAAACTTAGTTGAGGGAAAACTATGTATTTATTTTCACTGACCTCTAGCTGAAATTTAACATTTCCTTCAGTTATTTAAACCATTCACCAGACTATTAAAGGGGTCCCTAACACAAGAAAAGGTTAACAACCCCTGCCCTGGATTGTTTTAGTTGGCTCTCATTTTGTCTTTTGGGGGGTATCAAAGGAGAGCTGCAGACAGAATGCTGGATTCCAGGGTTCATAGAAAGGAGAGGAAAAGCTTAATCTATTTTGGTTTCCCAAACATTCAATTTTATTTTATTTTTTTGCCCTTTAAGCTAACCCAGCACAATGGACCAATGTCTTCAGGGAACAATACCATATATAATGACTCCTAATCTTTTCCCCTAGTTGTAACAGATAGAATTAAGCCCATCATCCAAGTAAATTGTGGCTTACTGTTCCCCTTTAATTATTATCCAGAGCTGGAAAGGACCTCTAGACCATCCAGACCAAACCCCCTTATTTTGAAAAGGAGGCAACAGAGACCCAGAGAAGGAAAATGACCCTTCCAAGATGATAAAGGTTAAGTGGCTGAGCTCACATTCTAAAGAAGAATCAGCTCTCTTGCCTCCAGAGACAATGCTCCTTCCCCTACATTCTAATGATTTCCAGTCTTGTGGTAACTTCTCAAAGACCCCCCCGCAAAGAGTCCCATCGATAGATTTCAGGGATAGGGGGGTGTCTGGGAACTTGAATGGGGAAAAATTATATATTTATATTCACTAACCTTTAACTGAAATTTAGCATTTCCTTTAGTTATATATTAAGAGTTACTTTGAGAAGGAATCCATAGGTTTTACCATACCACTAAAGGATCTATGGCACAAACAAGGTAAAGCACCCTGGTTCTATTTGGAAAAGGTCTGTGTCAGCTCTTCATTTGAAGGCTGTGTTATTCACACTCTCTTCAAGGTCACTAACATTCACTTTTACAACTCCCACAAATGAGTGACCAAATGTCTCTGGTTAAATTGTTTTTTCACCTTTAGCACCTAAAACAGTTCTACCCACAATTTGTTGTTTTTCAGTCACGTCTGACTCCTCAAAACCCCATCTGGGGTTTTCTTGACAAAGATACTGAAGTGGTTTGTCATTTCCTTCTCCAGATCATTTTACAGATGAGGAAACTGAGGCAAACAGGGTTAAGTGACTTGCCCAGGGTCACACAGCTAGGAAGTGTCTATGATTGGATTTAAACGCATGTCTTCCTGATTCTAGTACTCTACCAATGAACTTCCTAGCTGCTTCTAACCAGTACTGTAGATTTGAACTGAATAGGCAATGAAAGATTTTGAACAGGAGAGCGGCAGAATAAAAATAGCATTTTGGAAAGATTAGTCTGATGCCTTCTTGTAGGATGAATGGACTGGAGGAAGCCAAAGTTGGAGGTTAGGAATTCAGGTAGAAGGAGGCTTTTAGATGGCACAGTAGATAGAGTGTTAGACATGGAGTCAGAATGGCCTGAGTTCCAATCCAGCTTCAGACACTTACTGTGTGACTTTGGGAAAGTTATTTTACCCCTTTTGCCTCAGTTTCCTCATCTATAAAATGAGCTAAAGAAGGATACAGCAAACCACTCCAATGTCTCTGCCAAGAAAACCCCAAATAGGGCCATGGAGAGTCAGACACAACTAAAAATGACTAAATAACAATAAAAACAAAAATCTGTTGTGAACAGCAACCCTCTCCCAAAACAAGCAAGGGCCATTTGGTGACCTGGACGAAGTGAGGTCCTAGACTAGGGTGGTAGCAGTCGGAATAGAAAGAGAGTTGGGAAACAAGAGACAGGAACCTGGTGATTAATTCATATGTGGAGAAGGAAGGAGGCATTACGGATGACTCAGTCATTTTAAGTCTGGATGACAAAGGGAAAACTGATATTGCCAATAGAAACAGGAAAATGAGTATAGGAGGGGTTTGGAGCAAGTTGGGTTTTTTGGGTTCTTTGTTGTTGTTGGGGAAGACGATGAGTTCAACTTGAAACATAAGAGTTGCAGATAACAGTAATAATATTAGTGGTGATGATGATGATGATGATTATAGCTAACATTTCTATAGTGTTTTCTATGTTCCAGACACTGTGCTAAGTACTTTACAACCATTACCTCATTCAATCTTCACTACAACCCTGGGAGGTAGATGCTATAATTATCCCCATTTTACAGGTGAGGAAACTGAGGCAAACAGAGCTTAAGTAACTTGCCCAAGGTCATACCGCTACTAAGTATCTGAGGCCACATTTGAACTCAGGTCTTCTTGAATCCAGGCACAGTGCTCTATCCACTGAACCACCTAGAAACTCAAGTAGGAATTAGAAATCAGGGTATTGTTGATTCAGTGCTAGAAGAGATGTATAGAGCTAAAGGTCATCTAGTTCGACTTGAGGTACAGAGCTGTTACATAACTTGTCAAAGGTTACCCCGGGTACTAAGAAACAGGGCCAGGAATTGAACCAAGTCTCTCTGACTCCAAATCCAGGACTATTTCCACTATACCACACTCTTCCACTGCCAGGAGAGAGGTCAGGACTGAAGCTACAAAACTGGGAAATGCTCCATCTAAAAGATGAGAATGTAAAGAGAGATTAAAGATAGAGACAAGAACTGAAACTTAGAAGAAGACCCATTAATGGGGACAGAGACAGGTCAGTATCACCTACCACCCCATTCTTCTTGAAGCTCTCTGAGGTTCTGAGGCATTGGTTTCATCTTATTTTTCCTTTTGTCTCCTAGGTTACTTCTTCAGATTTATCTTAATCTCCTCCCACTTCGGATGGCGGTGGGAGGCCTGAGGCTCTATCCAGGATTCTCTACTCTTTTCCCAACCTGAGCCCTTGGGGATCTAATCCCACCTGTGATTTCTGCCTCCTGTGCCTTTGTCTCATCCCTCCATTCAGGCCTATGTATCTTCAGCCTTCTCCTCTCACAAACATGGCCTTTTCCTGTCTCTAGCTGAGCAGCTAGCCCCAATAGAGATGCAAACATTCTTTTATGTACTGTACTTTGCTATACTTTCTTTCAATCAACAATTTGGGCTCTCACCAATGGTGTGCACTGGTTATGTTTAACAACTGGCTCTCCAAAAAAATCTATACAAGGCATTCTTGTAAGTTTAATCTGCACTATTAATATTTTATTCATCACTTTCTTAAGTCTAGACAACCAGCAAATCAATAAAATGAGCTCCTCTGCTGATTTCTTAGGTTTAAATGCTCATACAGAAAATTAAACAATCCTCCAACATACCCCTACCTCTAACATAAGGTTGCAAGGAAGAAATTCTTATATTCTACATTAGCCTCTCAATCCACCCTAGTTATAGCACCAGGAACTCTCAAAAAATACTTGTTGGTAATGATTAAGGCTAATGAAAAGCTATGCATCCAGGGTTACAGATGGATACAAAAACAAAAACACAAAACCATGTCACCATGAGCACTATGGAGAACACCGAGAGACCAAGAGAATCTGGCAAGACCAAGCCTGTCCTAGGCCCCCAGGCAGAGTAATAGTAAATGAGGGAGCCTGCTGGCAGGACCGTGGATCCAGATCTGGAAAAGTCACCAGAGGCCACCTAGTTTCATTTGATGGATGAGGAAACTGAGTCCCAGAGATATGAAGTGACTTGGCCACAAAGTCTCACATGAGAAGTAAATGTTAGAGGTGGGATTTGAATTTGGAGCCTCTTCCCCCTCACCCCCAAGACATTCTGTGATGAAATGGTAATGAGGAAGAGAAAAGAGGGAGGGGAACAAAAGGATAAACCTCAGGGTAGAGAGTGGGTTTAGCTAATTCTGAGAAGGAAACCCAAGCTCTAGGTCTCCCATATCCTCCTAAGCCTTCCTTGAGGCCTGTGGCAATGACTCAGAACTCTGAGAAAAACATAGTCATTGCAGAACCTAGGGCACTGAGACAGGGAATGGGGTGATCCCTGATAGGCCAAAGCCATAATTCTGGGGATCCTTGCAGCCCTGGGTGGCAAGATGGTGAAGATACTACTACTAATAATAATACCTTCCACTCAAGAGATGCTTTTAACTTTCTTCAAAGTGTAATCATATTTATCATCTTATGTGATCCTTATAATACCCCTGGCAAGTGGGTAGGGCTGGTATTTTGGAAATTTTCCTTTTTATTATGATGATACTGATGATGAACTTCACAGACATCAACAAACAGGAGCATTTCTCTATACAAAGGAGAAAAGAATGAAGTCATCCAACTCCACAACGTCTAGCTTGTTTGTTCTAGTAGTTCAAAGTTAACAGGGTAGCTCCAACACTAAGATCATTATTCCTCCATCCTCATTCTCTTGTTCACATTCCTCCCTCCCCACAACCCCAGCTCTCTGCAGATCTCTCCAAGTCATACAGTTGGTTTTGCAATACTGCAAAATGGCCTTCCAAGTCATCTAATATGATTTCTTCATCATAGAGATGGTGAAAGTAAGATTCAGAGTGGCTAAGTGATTTGCTCCAAGGTCACATAGGCACTTAGGGCAGCTAAGTGCATAGAGTGTAGGACCTGGAGTGGGGAAGATCCATCTTCCTGAGTTCAAATCTGGCCTCAGATGCTTACTGGCTGTGTGACCCTGGGCAAGTCACAAAACTCTGTTTGTCTCAGTTTCCTCATCTGTAAAATGAACTGGAGAAGGAAATGGCAAACCACTCCAGTATCTCTGCCAAGAAAATCCCAAATGGGGTCAGGAAGAATCATACATGACTGAAATGACTCAAAAACAGCACACAGGTAGAAAGTGGTAGAGGAACGGGATCTATCAACACTAATTCTAGTTCTCATTTGACTAGGTCTCATAGTTCACTAGTGACAGAGCTATGCCAAGGCCTCCCAACTCTTAGTTCTTTGTAGTTGGGAAGGGGTGACAAGAGGTGGAAAAGGTTTTGAACCCTAGACAATGCATAGCATTATTCTCATCCTGAAACTCCTGGGCTCCTCCATCTTTGCTGTAGACCTGTAGTCCTGGATATAACAAAGATGTCACCTCCATCCCTGGGGAGCCACATCAGAGCTCTTTTCTCCATTAAGCAGACAATTACCTGAAGCATGGAGAAGAAAAGGTTCTTCTTGTACGCCACCCAGTGAATCAATAGAAGGGATGGGAAGAAAACTTAAGCCCACACCATGGGAACAGACCTAGATGAGGCAACAGGAGCTCTATAGCTATGGGCTCATAACATAGAGCTAGAAGGGAATGCGGAGACCATGTCATCCAACCCTTTCATTTTATAGATGAGGAAACTGAGACCCAGATAAATGAAGTAACTTGTCCAAGGTCAGAGGTAGAGTCATTGTGAGGATTTAAACCCAAGTCTTCTAACTTGATTTAGGGATATCCCCCCACCTCACCCCTGCCCCATGGTACCCTGTACTTCACATGGGATCTTTTTTTTTTTTTGAGGGAGGAAGGCAAGGCAATTGGAGTTAAGTGACTTGCCCAAGGTCACACAGCTAGTTCAATGTCAAGTGTCTGACTCCAGGGCTTGTGCTCTATTCACTGAGCCACCCAGCTGCCCCTATGGGATCTTTTATTTTCAGTTTCTAATTTTCTTCCTCCTTCCTGCCCTTCTCCCAACCACTGACAAGCATACCTATTACACATGTAAAGTCAATGTCATGTGAGCTTGATCAATTCACCTTAATCTCTTTAAATTTTAGGTTTTTTTACCTCTAAAATGAAGAGATTGGGTCCCTAAGGCCCCTTCCAGTTCTGAGCTCTCAGGAATCAGGGTTTTAACTTCCTACCCTTTTCCCCATACCCCACTCTATCCCAAATTGCCCAGCTTTCTATGACCCTATATGGAAAGGGTAGTCATTTATTAACAATGGAAATGGTACATAACCACGATTCCTGCACCATGGACAAAGGACTGTGCTAAGTGCTGGGGACACAAAGACTTCCTTTGCAAGGCTGGAAGGAAGGGGCAGAGGTCTACATAGTAGAGATGAATGCTGCTTGTACACAGGCCCAACTTGTCCTCAGCTCTTGATGCATCTCTGCTTTTGAGCCCAGCTGTCTCAGTCCTTGTATCCTCCCTAGAAAGGCCTACCTGTTCTGAATCTCTTGCCTTTCTTTGATAGTGAGAGGTATACTGTACCCTGAACAGGATTCTCCAGGGCCATTGCTCATAACAACCTAGTAGGTAGCTAGTAACTGCTCTTTGTATAAATACAAATACAACAAAATAAAAATTAAACATTAAAAAATACATAAACAAACACATCTTTCTTCTCCACCAATCACTGACAAGGTACCTTGTCTGAAGTTCCCAAGTGTGCCAAGATATGTATCCCAGTGCCATATCTGGCTTTAGTTCATTTCACTTAACCCTATTTTTCTTTTTTTGGTTTTTGGTGGGCAATTGGGGTTAAATAACTTGCCCAAGGCCACATGGCTAGGTTTTTATTTGTGTGTGCATTGTGTAAGACCAGAAGCCCACAGTGAAAGAACAAGTCTCCATAAATTTCAAAAGAAGTAACTGGAAGCCTTCTTATACCCTTCCTTCTGCCCTGAAGGGCGGAATACTAGAACAGTGAATGAGGATTAAGGAGACCTACATTCTAATCCCAGCTCTGTTACAAACAGGCTGGACAACACTGGGCAAATCAACTCTCTCAGCTTCCCTCACTTTGCTCAACTGTAAAATGAAATTAGACTAGATGATGTCTAAGGTTCCCTCTGGTTCAACAGTTTTATTTATAATAACAAAAAAAGAAAACTGGAGAAAAGTCAACCAAATTGTGGTAAAAGCTGAAAATGGAAGATTAATACTCCATAAGGAATTATAAAATATAAAGGCTATTAGGAGGAACAAGAGGATGTATACAAAGTATAATAACCCAAAGGAAGCAAGAAAGCAAGAACAACAATATACACAATGTCTATGGCTTTGCAAATAACAATAGCCACAGTGGCAAAATCTAGAAAAATACAGAAACAGATTTCGGAAGGGGGATACAGATACAAACAGGGCACCCTGGCTATTATTTGCAAAAGTGACTATACGTATTTTAATGCATTTGTGTTCAATTATTTTAAATTTTATGTTTGTTCAAAATGGTTCATTCTAAATAGCTGAAGAGTAAATGGAATTTGTCCCTCACTGGACTACATCTGGAGCAGAATAAAGTAGAATCCAAATCTTATTGCAATAATAATGATGATGATGATGGTTCTAGGAATCCACCAGATCTAGACCCCCAAGAAGTACAATCCCATTCCACCATCAGAGAAGGTTTCAAGGGACCTATTCATGTCTGATGTTTACTACTATGGAATTGATAGTAGTGAAAAACTTTGGATCTGGGAACACAGAGTCAGAGAATCTCAGAGTTGGAGAGGGCTTCAGAGACCATCTAGCCCAAACCAAACCTGAACAAACCTTGCCACTTCAACACACAGGAGGAGTGGTCATTCAGCCCTCCAGTGAGGGGAATATCACTACCTCCAGAGGGAGCCCATTTCATGTTTGGCCAACTCTAAGTATCAGGAAGTTCTGTCTGATGTCAAACTTAAAAATCGGTCTCTGCAACTTCCACGCATTGTTTCTGGGAATGCCTTCTAATAAGAACACGTTTAATACCTCTTCCACATGACAAGCTTCCAAATATGTGAATATAATGTTTCCCTAAGTCTTCTCTTCCACAGGCTAAACATCCCCAAATCCTTGGAGGGATTTTCACAAAGCCCTTCACCATTCTGGTTCCCTCTTCTGGATGTTCTTCTGTCCAGCCTAAAATATGGTACTCAGCAGAGCCACAACTAGGGTAAGAGCAGCCAGCCAGGGCCCTGCCTCATGACGATTACTTTAGAGGGTACATACAGTATTGGCTGTACTTTAGCAACAAAGCTAACCCAGTTAACAAGAATAATTAATTTAAGTTGGTCACTATCAGTTAGGGATCAGTTTCCCTCCCCACTTTCTTGCTCCCAAGTAAGTAAGTATGTGGTGTTAACAGCAGCCCTGGAAACCAAAACCAAATGCAAAACTCCAGATGTGTCTGACCAGGGCAGGATCTGTTCTGGTCAACATCCCAGGTCCCCCTTATTCTCACAGTCCTAGGAAGCCTCCCAATTAGAGATCAATATGAAAGACCCAGGTTCAAATCTGATCTCAGATACATACTGGCTGGCTATATCACCATGAGCAAATAATGTAACTTCTCAGTGTTCCAAGTACCTCTCTTGACTACAAATTATGGGGGCTGGGGAGTGGTAATCTGAGCTGATAAAGGAAGTTCCTCACCAGGAGCTTGCTACCCTGAAAACAATCAAGGGACCAGACAGTCATCATGATGCCTCCTAAAAACAAATGCACTTAAGGCCTCTGGATTCCTAAGATGGCCCTCAGCCACAGGAATCCAAGGTACTAGCCACACCAACAAAAATAAGAGCTGTCATTTATCATAGCGCTTTTAAGATTTTCAAAGAATTTAAAACATATTATCTCATTTGATTTTCACCACACCCTGCTATTATTATCCCCATTTTACAGATAAGGAAACTGAGACTGGGAGATTAAATGATTTGCCCAGATCCACACTGCTAATAGGTGGCAAAGGCAGGGTTTGAATTTAGATAATTCTGACTTCAAGGCCAGTGCACTATCCCACCCAGCAATGAGCTGCCCAATTCTTGGTGATCCACTCTCTAGCGTAACCAACAGATGCATATCACATCTCCCCTTCTCCTCTTTTATTCTTCTATTTTTTCTCTCATTCCCCCATTGCCTTAGTGCCCCTGTCTAGGGTCTGCGGTGGTTGTTGCCTAGTGTTGGTGCCATTCATTGCTGACCCTGGTTGTGTGATGTTACAGCTCACACACCCTGCTGAGAACTGCTCACTTGGCTGACATCCTGATCCATGACCTCCCTAGGGCACAGGGATCAGGGCTTACAGGCCTTGGAACCAGATATTCATGGCTAGATTTAGGATTCAGGCAGCCAGTTTGTTTCTCAGACCATCATCACCTGAAAGTCTTCTTTTACCCTCTTCCCACTGACACAGACCACTGCACCCTGGAATAGCAGCTCAGAGTGCACAGGTCCATAGTGGGACTTCCCTTATATCAGAGCATTCAGGAATTCCTCTTTCCTCCTGGAAGCTTACTCCTCAGAAAGAAAAGGGTATCAGGTCCAGAGCTGTACAGAAAGGAAGAAAGGTACTGCAGTTGATATAGGAGAGGGAAGTCAGGGTCCCTTTGAGGTCAAAGATCCTGTCTAGCTTCTCAAAGTGTCTGACTTCAGGGATAGTTAATTCATGCAGTAGATAGAGCATAGGCCCTGGAGTCAGGAGGACCTAAGTTCAAATCCAGCTTCAGACACTTGACACTTAACTAGCTGCATGAACCTGAGCAAATCATGTAACCCTTATTGCCTTGCAAAAATAAATAAATAAATAGGTATATATATTTTGAAAAAGTATATGATTTCATGGGCAGAAGAGTCAGATTAACCCTTGGGAGTAACTGTGCATTAGCTTATGGGCCTGTAAGGAAACATCTGTATATTAATGTAATATTTGCCAAGTAAGCAGAACATGGGAGGGAGGGAGAAAGGGAGGAGAAAGAAGTGAGGGGTTTCCAACCTATTCTACTGATAAACACTATCCTTTGGTCCCAAAGGATGTGAGCATTCCTCCATAAGTAATTTTTACCTCTATTTTCTATATGTCACTGAATGACGATAAAAGAACTGGGACTTGGGAGCCTTAGGTCCTAGACCTAGTCACTAACCAGCTACATCATCTTGGACAAGTCATTTTAGGTCCCTGGGACTCAGTTTCTCCATCTGTAAAATGAGAGGGTTGGACCAGATTAAGAGTTCTTAACCTGAGGTCCCTGGATAGATTTCAGAGGGTCTGTAAGCTTTACTGGGGGAAAATATATCTTTATTTTCACTAACCTCTAACTGAAATTTGGCATTTCCTTCAATTATGAATGTAGGCAACAAACATTTTTCTTCAAAGGGTGTTCGTAGGTCTTAACAGACACAAGAAGGGTGAAGAACCCTTGGAATAGTTTCTCTCTAAGGCCCCTTTCAGTTGGAGGATTGGAAGGTTCAGTGAGCCTATGAGCTCACAGGAGAACTTCAGGGTGCCCCTCACCCTCACCCACTATCTTACCTTGTATTTGGTGGCCAGGAGCTCTGTGGCTTGCTGTTCCCGCCTCAGGTCTTCAATCATCTTTTCCTTCTCCTCCAACAGTTTCTGCTTCTCCTCACTGACCAGGCTGTGGTCATCCTGTATAGCTGCCTTCTCCTCCTCCAGACGCTCCTTCTGCTCCTGCAGATAGTTCTCCATGTTCTTCTCCAGAGGGACCTCGGGAGTAGGCTGGGGTGGTCGGCTGTTATTATTGTTATCATCTTCCTCTTCAGCAACCCAGGCCTCAGTTACCGAACCCTCCGGGTACCCCTCAATGGCCACTGACTTCTTCCTGCGGCTGCTCCTCCGGCGCTTACCCAGCAGGCCCCGCTTCTCTAGCTGAGCCTTCAGGCGGGCAATCTCCTCCTGGAACTCCCGTAGGAGTGTGTCCTTGGGATCTTCATTCACCCGAGGCTTGTTCTTAATATTCTTGGCCCTGTTGGCAAAGCGCAGGGTGGACAGGCTCTCATCGTAGCTGTGTGAGGCTGGGCCCAGGGTAGCCACCATGATGGTCTTGGCATTGCCCCCCAGTGAGTCCTGAAGCAGCCGGGTCAGCTTGGAGTCCCGGTAGGGTATGTGGGTGCTCCTGCCATCCACCAGAGCTGAGATCACATTACCCAGAGCAGAAAGGGAGAGATTGATTTTTGATGCTTCTTTGGGTCTTTCTCCAGTGCCACCCCCTCCCCCTGAAGGCTGGGTAGCTGCCCCTCCAGATGTGTTGGTGCCTGCTTTGCCCTGCCGCTCACTGCCAGCCAGGTCTACCAAATTGAGCTTGCCCACCCGGATGTGTTCTTGGCCATCAGAACCCCGCTCACTGCACTCCACTGTGATGACAAATATGGCATGGGAACGGGAGCTGACCTCGTTCATGTGGGTACTGCCCACAGCCCTGGCCTGGTTGCCCAGATTCATCACATGCTCTATTTCTTTGACATTCTTGGTGACAAAGGAAGAGAGATCCTTGATGTAGACCCCAGTCTCTGGGTTCTCTTTTAGCTCCAGCCTCTTGCCCGGCTCCTTGGAGAGCAGGTCCCGGATCTCCTCCTGGTAGATCTCCAGGTAAGAGGCCCGCACCAAGTACTGCTGGTTCTGGGAACGGGAGATGTGAGTGAAGATGTGCTCAAAGGCACTGGGGATGACCCCTCGCTGCTCCGGCTCAGCCCAGGTGCCCTGCATGGTATAGGTCTTGCCGGTGCCGGTCTGGCCATAGGCAAGCACAGTGCCATTGAAGCCCTGCAACACCGAGTCTATGAGTGGGCGCACTGTCTCATCGTACAGATCAGCCTGCTTAGAGCTGGCATCATATACGGCGTCAAAGGTAAAAGTCTTGGGCAGCTCCCCTGGGGCAGCCCGAGGGTTCCTGAGGGTCACCTGGCCCAGCTTCACGTCCATTTCCAGAATCTGCTCATGGCCAGCAGCCTCTTCTTTCCTACTCAGGGGGCGGCACCGGGCCACCACCTTCAGGGCCTCGCTGGGCTTGGCTTTATTGGCCATTCTGCAGCTCCCTTTTCCCCTAACCCAGGTCTCTATCCCACCTCCACCCCCACCCCACCTCCCTCACTCAGGTAGCCTGGGCTGTCTTCCTGCTCTTAAGTCTGGATCCACTGGGTTGTGCCGGCCCAGTGGGGCTGCTCCTCAACGTGCATGCAGCTTCCTGAGGTGAGGGAGGGATGCTAGCTGGGGTGGTGGCTGCCGCTCCCGCCCGCCTGGCCGTCAGCTGCTGCAGTCCTGGCCTCCCGAGCTCTCTGCTCCTCTTCGCTTGCACCACCCCGGGCTGGGGACAAGGATTAGGCAGAATGACCAGGCAGTGGCAGGAGCAGCAGCAGCGACAGGAGCAGCATCGCCTGCCAGGAGGCAGCTCCCGGAGCCCGGCCCATGCTGGGGAGAAGGGACCCTGGGCTGTAAACAGCAACAATGAGATAAAGAAAGAGGAAAATAGGATGGGGGTGGGCAGCAGGGATCTGGTCTCCTCCTGCTGCTGCTCCTCTCCAATATTCTATGGCAGTGGAATGGGAGAGCCGGGGATCCTGGACAGCTGGGGTCTGGGGTCCTTCATGGCCCTTCTGTGTGCAGAGACGCTCACCTACAGTTCTCTCCCCAGGGTGGAGGATCATTCATTGCAGCGCTGCTGCCGCTGCCGCCCCTGCCGCTGCCGCTGCCGCCGCCGCCAACGGAGAATGAGAGAGAAAAACAGACAGGGATGGGGCGGAGCAGCGGCGGCCGGGGGAGTGATGCTGCCGCCGCTGCCGCTGCCGTAGCTCTCCCACTCGCTTGGGGTGGGGTAAGGGGAGAGGGGGAGGGGGAGCAGAGACAGGCTGAGACTGGCTAGGAGAGAAATAAATGGTCAAGCATCTCCTCCCGGCGCCACTGCTGGCCCCCTGCTCCTCCAAATAAACAACGGGCACCTCTCATTGCAGAAATCCTGCCCGCCCGGTGGCTTCTATCATTTCCACGCCAGAGCCTGACACCACCCACCCTCACTCCAGCAGGGCTGGGCTCAGGGCATGCTGGGAGTTGTAGTCCTGCCTTTGTTAACCGAATTCGGGCAGGTTAGGGGTCCTAGCTCCAGTCTTGGATGCCCGGCTGGGGAAACTGAAAAGCCCCGGATTTCCTAGGTTCAGTCTCCAGTGAAACTAGAGGCTTTAAAACCATGGAGGTTAATCCATTGAGTCTGACCCATCCTTTTCTGCCTCCTGAGGGCTTCAGCTCTCCCATTTAGCCCCTCCCTCCCCAGCATCTTCAATTATCAAGAAAGGTAGCAATGTGGAAAGGGCGTTGGGTTAGAAATCAGGATGCCTGGAGTTCAGTTCTTTCAGCTATTAATTTGCTGTGTGACTTGGGCTGTGGCTTTTAACCTCTCAAGGCCTCGTTTTTCTCATATGTGAAATAAGGGCTGGTTTAGATCAGGGCTTCCTAATCAGGGGTCTAAACTTATTTATAAAAAATATCTTGATGAGTGTATTTTTATATAATTGTTTTTCTTTGTAATTCCATGTATTTTATTTTATACATTTGAAAACATTCTGAAGAATCCATAGGCTTCATCACCCTGCTGAAAAAGACCATGACAAAAAATGGTCAAGAACTTCTGGGCTAGATTTCTAAAGACCCTTCTGGGTCTAAAATTCTATGCTCTCCCTCTCCACTGTTTCCTTCACCTCTGCCTACATGTTCAGGTCTCCCCTGGCTAGAAAAAAACTCTGGTGGTCCCAATGGTTTAGGAGTAAGAGGACCCAGATTCAAATCCTGCCTCTGATGCTTACTGCCCTAGTGACCCTTGTGCAAATTACCTCATCTCTTTAAGCCTCAGTTTCCTCAACAGTTAAAATGAGGGAGTTGAATTAGATGACCTATGAGGCATCTTCTGGTTCTAGCTTGAAGATCCTTTGACCCAGCTAGTCCCTCAAAAGTTATATAATGGAAAGAGCATTAGAACTAGAGTAAAAAGATCCGGATTCAAACTTTAGTAGTTAATGGAATTCCCAGTATCCCCAGGTAAGTCATAATCTTTGTGAACTTTTATTGCCCCATCTGCAAAATGGGTCAATACTATTCACCTGCTTACCTCACAGGATTTTTGTGAGAGAAGTACTTTGTGAAATTATAAAACCCTATATAAATATAGTTCACTTAGCTTTTCTTCTTTCTCATTTTCCTTTCACTATGAAATTCCTTGCCAAGGTGATCCATGCTTACTCCCTCCATTTCCTCACCAGGTCCCTGCAGTTAGACTTCCCTTCTTATCACCAGGTCTGTCTTATAGGCAGAAAGAACAGGTAATCTATATGGTGAGACTTGAAAGGAGCAAAGAAGGGATCCCCTGCCCTCCAAAAGCTTTCCCCTCTTGTGACTGAAATTCTACTGTAAAAGATCCATTCTTTCTGGTCTAAAAGACTTTTCCGTGGTCAAGATTGTCTTATTAAAATGCAAATACTATAAAAATGATAAAACCCTCTTCCATTCTTTTTTATTGTTTAGTCTTTTTCATTCCTGTCCTATTCTTCAGGGATCCATTTGGGGTTTTCTTGGCAGAGATACTGGAGCAGTTTGCCATTTCCTTCTCCAACTCATTTACAGATGAGAAAACTGAGGCAAACATGGTGAAGTGACTTGCCATTGACAATAAATCATTCAACAAGCACTTATTAAACAGCTACTATATGTCAAGTGCTGTGCTAGGGGATGAGGATAGAAAGGCAAAACCAAATCAGCACAACATGTATACATATGGGTAGATAGAAAGGGTATAAAGTATAAAGTGATTTAGGAGGGGTATAAATAAATAGCAACGCAAATGGGAGGAAAACAGAAAAGGCCTCAGGAAGAAATGGGAAATTTGAGAAGGATTTTCAAGGAGACTTTGTATCTTAAGAGGCAGACATGAGGAGCGAGTACAGTTCAGGAATAGAGTGCATTTGTGCAAAAGTCAGGAGGTGGAATGTCAGGTTTCAGAAGGAGCAAGTAGGTCGATTTGGCTGTGTAGGAGAGTGCATGATAGAGAGTAATGTGTAAGAAGTCCGGAAAGGGAAGCTGGAATTAGATTGTGAAGGGCATTAAATGCCAGAGAAGTTTGGATTTTATCCTAGTTGACAGCCAGGAGTTACTAGCTCTTCCTTGGAAGGGGAGTGACAATTACCAGACCTATGCTTTAGGAATATCAATTTGGCCACTATGTGGTATATAGAAAGGTGATAGGTTGGAAGGAACAGGATATAGGATAGACTCCAAAGAGATCACTGGAGTCAGAAGGAAAGTAGGAAGTCCAGGAGCCCATCAAAGACAAATATGCCTGCTTCATAATTTTACATGAAGACCCTGCCCCTTGGGCCGACTCATTTTTGGCAAAAGCCAATGGTTTTGCTCTGCTTTCATACTCCCCTACCTCTCTGTAGCTGTCAGTACTATTGATGCAACCCCTTTGCTCCTGAATATATCTCTTCACCTTATTTTATTTCTTCTTGTTTCTTACTTGTGTTTTCATGGCAGATATAGAGAACATGGCACCAATTTTCATTCTCAGATACCCTCTTTTTATTCTCTCTCTTCTTGGGCCGGGGCTGGCTCATTCACATGACCCTCACCCCCCCACCCCTGAACTTGTAACCACTCTAGCAGGTCGGGTAGTTCCCTAGAAGGGGCACCCATGTGGCTACAACTCATTCCCAGAATCCTAGAGATAAACATAGTACAGAGGAAATACAACTGTCTCTCTTGAGCCCCCCTGGTGTGCTTTCTACTCATACAAAGTAATCACAAAGATACTGTTAATTTTTTTTTTTTTTTGCTTAAGTTGTTTATTCATTTTTTCTTAATTAAGATTTGGCAAATGTTATATAAGAAACCAAAAAGGGTAAGCGGGTAGCTAGGAAATGCTACTGTACCTGAAACTAAAAAGTATGCTCAAGGGAGGCATTTAGATTTGTAGGAATACAGATATAAGCTAGGTAGCACAGTGGATAGAGTACAGTGCCTGGAGTAAATCTGGCCTCAGATATTCACTATCTTTGTGACTCTGAGTATGACACTTAACCTCTGTCTGCCTCAGTTTTCTCAACTGTAAAATGGGAACAAAAATAGCATCTACCTCCTAGGGTAGTTGTTAGGATCAAATGAGATAATATTCAAGTTTGTTGTTTCCATGACACTATCTATCTATCTCATCCTCTGCTATCCCCTTTTGCTTTTGCCTTCAATTTTTCCCAACATCAGAGTCTTTTCCAATGAGTCCTATCTTCTCATTACGTGGACAAGTTATTTAAACTTCAGTTTCAGTATTTGACCCTCCAGTGAATAGTTTGAATTAGTTTCTTTAAGTATTGACTGATTAGATCTCCTTGCTGTCCAAGGGACTCTCAGAAGTCTTCTCCAGTATCATAATTTGAAAGTGTCAATTTTTTCTTTTATAACCCAATTCTTTACAATCCAATTCTCACATACACACGTTGCTATTGGAAAAACCGTAGCTTTGACTATATGGACCTTTGTCAGCAAGGTGATGCCTTCGCTTTTTGGTACGCTGTCCAGATTTGTCATAGCTTTCCTTCTAAGGAGCAACTGTCTTAATTTCACGGCTGTAGTCACTGTCTACAATGATCTTGGAGCCCAACAATATAAAATCTGAAATTGTTTCCATTTCTTCTCCCTCTGTTAGCCAGGAAGTCTTGGGACCAGTTAGCAGGATCTTAGTTATTGCTTTTATTTTTTTAATGTTAAGCTTCAAGCCAGTTTTCACACTCTCTTCTCTCACCCACATCAAGAAGCTTATTAATTCTTCTTTACTTTCTGCCATCAGAGTGGTATTGTCTGCATATGTGAGATTGTTGATATTTCTCCAGGCAACTTTAATTCTGGCTTTTGATTCGTCCAGGCTAGAATTTTGCATGATGTACTATGCATATAAGGTAAATAAGGTGACTCGTGATTGTTTCCCATTTCATTCCTCTGGAAGGATCTTAGAACAGCTCTGTACTTTATTGAACCTGGCAGAATGGCTGATACCCTACTAGATAAGGATCTGTCTGAGCTACATTTTAAGTAATAGTGGTATTCACTACTGCTTTGAGGGGTAGAGCATTTCCAGTGACCTAGACCTTCTAGGAAGATCTGAAATCCTAAGTATACACTACTCATAAGTAAGAAATCTCTTCTGAGTTTGCACATAGGGCTGCTTGTTACCATTTTGGGAGATCATGGGGCCACAAAGTTTGTTTTTTATTCATGAACAATCCTGAAAAATATCCACCTAACATGCATTAGTAACATTCAGCTTTTTAAAACCCAAGTAGCTAGGTGGTACAGTGGATAGAATACTATGCCCAGAGTCAGGAAGACCTGAGTTCAAATGCAGCTTTAGAGCTAACTAGTTGTCTAAACTTGGGCAAATCACATAAATTTTATTTGTCTTAGTTTCCTCATCTATTAAATAAGGATAATAATATCAACTACTATACAAGATTATTACATGGCTCAAATGAGATAATAATTATAAAGGGCTTATTAGTGCCTAGCACATAGTAAGTATTGTTTTTGTTCATCCTTCATTCTCAAAGAGGAACAATGACATCAGCAGGGTGATGTCTTGACTTGCAAAGTGAATTGGATATAAGTAAAGCAGAGTTATTCATAGCCTATCCACCAGCCTCACTCTCTCCTTCAGAGTCATCAGAATCCAGTGGCAAGACATAGGGCTAGATAACTGGCGATGGCCCTGGATGCAGTGGGAGACCTTTGCCTTTTTAAGCTATGGCTTTTCCCAGGCCTCAGTTTGTCTGAGGCAATGCCCATTCAGTAATGAAAGGTTGGGTAAGAATTGAGACAAAAAATGGCCTCATTTGCCTTCACAAAAGAATCAATCTTGAGAGGGGAAGACCCTCAGAGTTTCTGGCCAGAACAGAACCACTTGCTATTTACCCTCCATTATTAATATTATTATTAAGCAGAACACACAAACTGACATGGTAGGATGAACACTTTGGTTTGTAAACATATCATTGCTTATGAAAATAACCATCAGTTTTTACAATGCAAGCAACACCTTGCTGCAAGCTAAAAAGGCATAATTTTATAAGACAGAGTTAGAAAAACATTTATAAAATCATCAAAAACCAATCTTTTGTACTTGCCAAGGCTTTTCAAAGGTGCCTTTTTGCCTATTATGCCAGGCACACAAGCAAAACATTTCTTCACAGCATCCCCTTCAAGTGATATAAAGAGAAGATTTTATGTACCACATCAAGGCCAAAGACTGCAAAACACAGAAAACGAGGGCAAGTCCCTTGTTGTGCCACCAGAAGGTAGAGCACAGAGTGAACACAAGATGTAACAGCATCCCAGTGGTGGATATCAGTCAAGTGGGCTTAAATACACATTTCAGCCTCTTCATTGGTCCCATAAGAAAGAATACTCTCAAGTGAGGCAATGTTCTATGAGGCATAAAATGCTGCAAAAAGGATAAACCTTTTCCAAGGCACCCATAACAAAAAGTACCCAGGGGCAAGGAAAGAATCTCTATAGTAAAAGAAGCAGCCAAGCCTTTGATTCTTGTGCCCCAGCTTAATAATGATGTCTTAGTTCCTTTAGTCAGTGTGCCCTGATATTCCCTATTAACATTTAATCATGAATTATTTACTACCTGAAAAGCCAAAGGCACTCATAGCTGTAACAGAATATTTACTCAGAAGAAGGCAATAGCAAGAATTATCAAAATATAACAATCCATCCACAAACCTAGGCCACATTCTCCCGCCAATTCATAATGTCCTTGGATGGATGGGAGAAGAATATGCACAAAATTATAGAAACCTAGCAAAGTGGCACAGGACTAGGGAAACTCATGTGCTCAGGGTATCTCAGGATGCTAGAATGCAGATCTACATGCCTACAATCTCTTTAGGGGTCAAGCTGCACCATACATGACCTGTTTCTCTTTCTGAACCTCTTTGCTGTCCTGATAGACAAAACTGCTTTGTTGCTACTCTTGGGCCACTGAAGCAGGTCTAAGTTCTTATAGCTAATGGTAGCCTTAAACCTGAGATATTTAGAGCTCCCCAAATGTTCTTCCTTGATTAGATGCTGAAACACTGTGACATTCTTTCAGTGAAAAGCAGTTTCCTTTAATCCCTGGATAGCCTTGCTCTCTCTTGCCTTTGAGAGTTTTTTGTCTCTAAAGAGATAGAAGGCACTCAGGGTCAATGTAGGCAAATATTCTAGGGGTTTCCTTATTCTCAAACTATGGATGATGCTAAAGAGAAAAGTCAGCTTTTCCTCAGCCAGCTTTTCACACAGTATAGTATGCTGCTTTTTTTTTTTTTGCCTGTCAGCTCCCAGCAGCAAAGCTTTTCTCCAATCAGATCAGCTCCCTGCATCACTTGTAAAACCTTCTTCATTTGGTTAGTCATGCTTGGCTCCTATCAGTATCCCAGCTCCTTTGACTTTTGTAGTCTCTCAGCTTCTCTTCTCTTCTCCTCATCTCCTTCAGCTTCTGTGTTTCGTCTTTTGTAAGTAGCTTCTCTCACTGGCTTGAGCTCAGCTAGTTTCTCAAGTGGCTTCTGATGCCCCAAATCAGGGCCTCCTCATGTGTAGTAACCCACCTCTAATTTAGGTTGACTTTGGACTATATCCAAAGAGGTATAAAACTATATATACCCCTTGACCCAGCGATGCCATTACTAAGTCTATATCCAAAAGATATCAAAGAAAAGGGAAAAGGATCTGCATATACAAAAAAAATTATATCAGCTCTTTTTGTGGAGGCAAAGAATTGGAAATGGAGGGAGTGTCCCATCAATTGGGGAATGGTTGAACAAGCTGTGATATATGATTGTGATGGTATACTATTGTCCTGTAAGAAATGACAAAGAGGATAGTTTTAGAAAAACCTGAGAAGATTTATATAAGCTGATGCAAAATGAAATGAACAGAAATATGGAACATTGTACGTAGGAACTGCCATATTGTAATAATAATCAATTGTGAGAGACTTAGTTACTCCTATCAGTACAATGATCAACAACTATTCCAAATGGCTTATAATAAAAAAGGCTATCCATATCCAGAGAGAGCTCTGATGAACTCCTGAGTGCAGATTGAAGCATTTTTTACTTTATTTTTTGTTGCTATTTTTGCAACAGAGCTAATATAAAAATATATTTTGCATGACTTCGTATGTCTAATAGGTATTCTATTACTTGCCTTCTCAATGAGTGGGGGAGAAGGTAGAAGGAGGAATAGAATGTGCAATTCTATTTTTTTCTTCCAGAATTTATTTATTTTTAGTTTTCAACACTCATTTCCACAAGATTTTGAGTTCCAAATTTTCTCCCCACCTCTCCCCTACCTCCCCCTCAAGACGGCAAGCATACTGAATACCCCTTCCCCCAATCAGCCCTCTCTTATATCCCCCATCTCCCCTTCACCCCATTACCCCTTACTTTCTTGTAGGGCAAGGTGGATTTCTATACCCCATTGCCTGTATAGCCTATTTCTTGGTTGCATGTAAAAGCAATTTTTTAACATTTGTTTTTAAAACTTTGAGGAACTCTAAATTTTTTAAGGAGAACAGGTAAAAAAAAACCAAAACACCCCACCTATGTTTTGCCTCAATTTTGCCACCTATGATTTTGACTGTTTCTCATAGCAACCTCCTTTTCTGTTCCTCTTAATAAAAAGAATGTCTGAGGCTGCTAGGTGGCACAACGAATAGAGCACCAGCCCTGGAGTCAGGAGGACCTGAGTTCAAATTCAGCCTCAGACACTTAACATTTACTAGCCATGTGACCTTGGACAAGTCACTTAACCCCAATTGCCCTGCCCTCCCATCTCCCCTCCCAAAAAAAACCCAAAGCAAACAAAAAGAATAAAAAGAATGTCCACATAAAAAAAGGGGAGGAGCACTTTTCAAATGCATTTACTGAGATGTCTTCAGAGGAACAAGAATAACAAAACTCCCTTCCATAAATCAAGAAGACCTGAATTAAAATTCCACCTCAGATATTAGCTGTGTAACTGTGGGATAGTCACTTTATCTGTTCTGCCTGTTTCTTCATTAATCAAATGAATGAGTTGGGCTCAATGGTCTCTATGATGCCTTCCGGCTCTCATTCTATGATTCTGTCTCTTTTTCTTCTCCTGGAGTCCTTGGGTTATTTTCTCTTGGATGTAGCATCTCTGTTCATCAGATTATTCAGCTGCACTCTCTGGCCTGCTTTTCTTCACAGCTCTATTCCTGACAGCCAGAGTGAATTCTCTTGAATCCATAGCTGACTCTCTTCTGTGCTGGGAGAGGTCATACTCTTCAACAAATTATCTCAATTCCCTGCTGGGTATGATGATTCCTACTGGTCCCCCCACCCTTTTTTTTTGTTCAGTCATGTCTGACTCTTTGTGACCCATTTGGAGTTTTCTTGGTAAGGATACTGGAATGGTTTGCTATTTCCTTCTCCGGCTCATTTTGTAGATGAGGAAACTGAGGCAGACAAGTTAAGTGACTAGACCAGGGTCACATAGCTAATAAGTATCTGAAGCCAGATTTGAACTTAGGTCTTCCTGACTCCAAGCTCAGCACTCTATCCATTGTGCCATCTAATAGCTTCACTATTACTTGACCTAGTCAAAAGAATCCCCAGAAGGGATCAAATTGATCCAGGTCTATTTCACAGAGGGGCCAAAGTGGCCCTGAGAATTTGGGCTTCACCTAGATTCACTGTAAAGTACCTGTGATGAGTTTATCTTTAGATAATAGCGTTAGCCCTAACAATGATAATGGCCTGCATTTATATGTCACTTTAAGATGCCTCTTTGCTTCTTCAAGTGATGGGTGATTTTATCTATTCAGGTACTTCAGTAACTAAAGCAGATCCCAATCGTTCTTGCTCTTAATGAGCTATTGTGGTCCCTCAAGTTCACAAGCTGGTGCCTAGTGCTTAGTCTATGAGTCTCTCTGTACTCACCAAGGTTGGTCTTTAGGTGACAGAAACACAGTCTGACATAGAACCTATGCTAAAAGTGCTTCAAGCTTAGTGGTTGCTGCCAGAAATTTGCTTCTTTGGTTTGGCCTTTTAAAAATGCACAGTCAAATCATAAATTTATAAGACTGATGATGAAGCATGCCTTCAGCCTCTTGGCAGAGATGATGACCTAGAGGTCCAGAAGGAGATGTACATTCTCAGAAATGACCTCTGATTTGTTTTGCTTCATTATTCTTATGTATTAAAGAGAGTCATTCGGGGTAGAGGAGAGGGATGAGTTAAAGATTGGTGGGAAAGAATGAAAAACTCAATAATAATACATTTTAAGATGTACAGGAGAAAACCAAAAGAAATTTAGAAGGTGAGGCAAATAGGGAAATTTTGTTACTGCTATATTAAATTAAATATATATATATATATATATATATATATATATATATATTTTTTTTTTTTTTTGCTCTTTTGGAGGGCGGGGTAATAAGGGTTAAGTGACCTGCCCAAGGTCACAGGCTAGTAAGTATAAAATGTCTGAGGCCAGGTTTGAGTTAAGATCCTCCTGATTCCAGGGCCAGTGCTCTATTCATTGTGCCACCTAGCCTCCCCAAATATATACTTTTAAGAATCATATATAACCGGGGCGGGTAGGTGGCACAGTGAGTAGAGCCTCAGCCCTGGAGTCAGAAGGACCTGAGTTCGGTTCCGGCCTCAGGCACTTAACCCACACAAACAAAAACCTAGCCATGTGACCTTGGGCAAGTTACTTAACCCCAATTGCCCTCCAAAAAGCAAATAAATAAATAAATAAAAAGAATCATATATAACCAAGTTTATGGACACATACATCATAAACTTTTCTGTGGTTCTTTGTATATTAAAATGTTTATAAGTCAATAACAAAAAATGAAATGTATATTCATTTTTTTAAAGAAGGCACAGTCTTTCTATGTTTCTCTGAGATCATTGAGCTCATCATTTCTTATAGCACAGTAGTATTCCATCACAATCATACATCACAAGGCTATAAACATTTTAGGACATTAATTAATTAATTTTAAAAAAAATAAAGAAGGCAAAGTTACCTGTAGACCACAAAAAAATATTGAGTTTGGTTTTAGTAGAGGTTAAAGAGAAAACCCAGAGATCCAACCTAGAAGGAAAATGAGCACATTTAGTAATTAAGTTCTATTAACACTTCTACTTTCAATTCAAATCATTGGGAAAAAACCCCCAAAATACTTGTATCTTCTGCTTTAATTTGCATTCTTAGCAAGCAATAATGCGTCTTGTATTTCTCAACAGGAAACCAAGGTCAGTCAATATTTTTCCCCAGGAAATACATCTGATAGAAGCAGAAAGCATGACTTTCACATTTGGCCTCAGAACTGAAATATAAATAGCTTTGCTGGGAAGGCAGTTAGGGGATGAAGTCCTGTATCTCTTGATATATAAGTATATACCGAATCCTAGCTCAGGACCAAAGGTCTAGAGCGTGAAGGGACCTTAGGGGTTATCTAGTCCAGGGGTGGGGAACCTGTGGCCTCGAGGCCACATGTGGCCCTCTAGGTCCTCACGTGTGACTCTTTAACTGAATTCAAACTTCATACAACAAATCCAGGATTCAGTCAAAGGGCCACACTTGAGGACCTAAAGGGCCATATGTGGCCCCGAGGCCACAGGTTCCCCATCCCTGATCTAGTCCAGTCCTATCCTTATACATATCAGAAAACTGAGGCCTACATAGGTGAAATGACTTCCAAGATCACAAGGGGAAAGAATACTAGACATGGGTTCAAAGTGTAGTCCCATGAATTAATTACTTTGTAGTATACTGGGCCTGGAGTCAAGAAGACTTGACTTCAAATCCAACCTTAGATGCTTCCTGACTGTGTGACCCTGGGCAAGTCACTTAAATTCTGTTTGCCTCAGCTTCCTTGGATGGTTATGAGGATCAAATGGGATCACTGTAAAGTGCTTGGCAAGTTGTGAGCACCCCATAAATATTGGCATGATGGTAGTGATGATGTCATTCCCCCAGTGAAGTGTGAGTTCTTTGAGGTCAGGGGTAGTACTTTTGCCTTTTTTTGGTAACCTTTGCTCTTAGCAAGATGCCAAACACATAATAAATCCTTAAATGTTTGCTGACTGACTGACTCATGGATAGTGTTTTTTTTCTTTTTTGGAGGGGGGAAGGCAGGGCAATTGGGGTAAAATGACTTGCCCAAGGTGACATGGCTAGTATGTGTTAAGTGTCTGAGGCTGGATTTGAACTCAGGTCCTCCTAACTCCAGGGCTAGTGCTCTATTCACTGTGCCACATAGCCACCCTAATAGTACTGGCTTTAGAATCAGGAACTGGGCCCAAATCCTGTTTTTTAAACTTACCAGTTGTGTCACCCTGGGCAAGTCAACTAACCTTACTGAGTCTTAGCTTCCTCATATGGAAAATGGAAATAGTACCTATAGTACCTACTTTCATAGGGTTGTTACGAGGAATGAAAGAAAATGAACTTATCAAGCTTTTACTGTGTGTCACACAGAAAATGAGATGATGTATGAGAAGTGCTATATTAATGTCAGTTATTATTATGTTCCTCTGTTACAGGCACTTGGTATATTCAGAATTTGGGCCATCCTCTAATACTGTACAGACATATTTATAGTAAGTCTCATATAAGGCATACAGACTCTGCACAGTTGCGATGTCAGCATTTCTAGAGGTAAGTACTTTTTTTATACTTTACCTGAATTATCCAGAAAGTACTGTGAAAACTTTAAAACTGCCATGTAAGTACGAATTACTACTATGTGAAAATGGCTTGTACTGGAATAGCACTCAAGAGTTTTTGAGAGCTTCACGTTCATCAGCTTATTTGATTCTCATAATAACCTCACAGAGTAGGTACTATAGCATTATTACCCCCACTTTACAAATGAGGGAACTGTGGCTCTAAAGAGTAAGTAACTTGCTTAAATTATCTGCTACTAAATAGAGTTGTTGGGGTGGCTAGGTGACACAGTGAATAGATCACCGGCCCTGGAGTCAGGAGGACCTGAGTTCAAATCCGACCTCAGACACTTAACACTTATAAGTTGTGTGACCTTGGGCAAGTCACTTAAGCCCAATTGCCCTGCCTTTCCCCCTCCAAAAAGACCAAAAAAATTTAGCATTTTTGAGACATATATTTCATATAAGCTGGCAAGAGCCAATTGTTAATTGCGGGGGGGGGGGAGGGTTGAATTCTACCAGATTTGCAATGAATAAATAATGGCAATACTACACAAACTATATGAAAAAATAGGACTTATGGTGAAAAATCTTATTCACCTCCAGAGAAAAAATAGGTAGAGTCAGAGTGCAAATGGAAGCATATTTTTTTTCACTTTATTTCTCTACCTTTTTTTGTGATGTGGCTAATATTTTTGCCTGATTTCAGTGATATATTTGATATCACATTTCTTGCTTTCTCAATGGGTGGGGGGAGGGGTGCAGGGTAATTGTTAAATTTTCAATGTGAATATTTATTCCTCAAAATCAACAAATACCAGCCAGAGCTTTATTTATTGCTTTCTTGACTTTCTAGACTTAAGTAATGATACAGGAAATGTTAATATTACAGAATAAGCTCAAAAGTATGTTATGAATCCTTTGTTTTTGAGAGCTGGTTGTTAACATTTTACCAGCACATCCCTGACTTAACCCCACATCTGCTGGCTTTAATATTCACTCTGTTACTCTATGCGGCCTGTAGTGGGGAGTATGACTAAACTGTAAACTAAGGTTTGAACTTACCTTTCTTCCCTAACTGGTGTCTAGGCCCAGCCTCTAAAAAGCTGCTACCCTCTGCCCTCATCAAGGATCAGTAGCAGTTCCTGGGTCCAGATGGTCACTGCTTCTCTTTGGAGAAAAAACCCTCCATTTCTCTTTCAAAGAAGAAAAAAGTATGAAAAGTCAGGGATACAGGCACAGAGTAGCCAGCACTAGGCTGGCATCTAAGGAGGCAGTAGGAATAAACCTGGGTCCTTCCACTTGAGTTTGAATCAAGTGGGAATCAAAGCAGCTTAGTCTAAAGGCCTATTTTTCCTAGAAATGAGGAGGAAAGCAAAGTTCAGCTTAAATGCCACCTCCTCTTGCAGTAGAGATCTCATTGGATAGCATGCCCCTGCCAAGTGGAGGATGGGACAAGGGTGTTGGTTCCTAGCTAAAGAGCCTGCAAAACAACCTGATAGACTATGGCATCAAAGAAGACTGGCCACTGGGACAGGAAGAGCCACCTAATCGTGGGGAGACTTTAAAGGGAAAGACATCTTCTTCAGTTTTTTCATCTTCTTTGAAATAGCTCTCCCATATATTTTTTAGCTTCATTTTAAAAATCTGTTTTCTTTTGCAACATGACTAATATGGAAATATGTTTTGCATGACTCTACATGTATAAGCTATATCAAATTGCTTGTCTTCTCAATGAGGGGGGTGGGAAAGGAGGAAGGGAGGAAGAGAATTTGGAGCTCAAAATTTTTAAAATCATACGTTAAAATTGTTTTTAGATGTAATTGGGGGAAAATAAAATATTAAATAAGTATTTTAAATTTTTTTTAAAAGAAATAACTCTCCTTGATTTCCTGTAATGGTGTAGACCGAAGATTTCTTCTTTTAGCATATGTACTGCTTAAGGCAATTCTGTGGCACAGTGGATAGAACACTGGGCCTAGAGTCAGAAAGGGCAGCTAAGTGGTGCAGTGGATAGAGTACTGGGTCTGAAGTCAAGAAGATTCATCTTCCTGAGTTCAAATTCAGCCTCAAAACACTCACTAGCTGTGTGACCCTGAACAAGTCACTTAACCCCGTTTGCCTCAGTTTCCTCATCTGTAAAATGAACTGGAGAAGGAAATGGCAAACCACTCCAGTGTCTTTGCCAAGAAAACCTCAAAAGGGGTCAAGAAGAGGCAGACTCCACTAAAATAACTCAACAGCAATAACTGATTAGGCAAACCTAGGCTTGTACTTTGGCTCCTGAGTACTTTGTGTCTCTTTCCCTGAACATAAGTGATTGAATAGCAATTCTGAGATGGAAGTTTCCAGACTTGGAAGTTCAACAAGTTGGAAGCTCCTTGTTCCCTCAGCTGGTGCTGGATACACTTTGCAAGGTGTTCTCTGCAACTACTATGATGCTTTGTGGAGAAGATGGGACATGAATATCCTGGCTTGCTAGAAGCTGTGGGCTTTGGGGGAATTGTTTGTTCAGTACAAAGCTGAGGTGAAGGTGAGATGGTTATATAGCAGTCTCACAAAGTCTTTCATGGTTTAACCTTTTAAGTACCAACCCTAGGAGAGTGCCATGGGGGTTATCAGGGAGGAAGAGAAAAAGCATTTTGTATCGTGCCTGCTATGTGCCAGGTGCTTTTACAAATATTATCTCATTGGATCCTCACAACAACTCTTCGAGGCAGATGCTATTATTATCCCCATTTTAGGGCTGTGGAAATTGAGGCAAACAGAGGCTAAGTGACTTGCTCAGGATCACATAACTAGTAAATGTTCTGGGGATTTGAACTCAGGAAGATCTTCCCGACGCCTGGCCCAGCTCTGTCACCAGTTGCCTCTTAATAGTCACTATATTATGTTTTAAGCCTTTCTCAAAGCATGCCTATGAGTTTTTAAGCGTTTTAAGCATTTCTTTTGTGGGCGAGGAAATAAATAGGTGCTCCACACCTGATCTACTTTTATACTGAGCACCATTCTACTTGATATTTCTTGATAAGCCATTTTAGGGAGATCCTAGGTGTCAGTCTGTTCCTGGATTTAAACAGTTTACCCAATTTGCCCCCAACGTTTGGGGTTGTTGCTGTTTATTGTTGTTCTTCCTTAATTTTTTTTTCCAGAGGACAGAGGGGTCATGAGGATGATGTCTTGACTTACTAGTGAAGCAGAGGTGAACAAAGTGAGCCTTACTCTCTCTTCCGGAGTCATTGATGTTTAGTGGCAAGATAAAAGTCAGGATGCCTGGAGATGGCCCAGGATGCAGTGGATGGCCTTGGCATTTTCAGTGTCTGGTCACGCTCTAGGCATTCCACAGAGCCTGCCTTAGCCACCTTCATGACTTTTGGAACAAGTTGTTCTCATCTACCCATTTCACAAGGGGGAGTCATTGCATGTTTAGGGTAGACACCCCCTAACTCACTAATGGGTTTGAGGGCTGTCAGTGACCCTCACCCCAGTTTAACCTATCTGCTGAGAAGGGGTTACCAAGGTATGGCTGCTGCTCATGCTACAGCTTTGAGCACAGGTGAGAGGCGGGTGATGGGGGACACCAAAGGTGGCTGAACAGGACTGCAAAGGGCTCACACCAGAGGTGCAGGTCCCCCCCTACAGACCCCATACACCCTGCCTTAAAGAGTCAGAGAATGAGAGAAGAGCCTGTGCCCTTCCTTTAGAGAACAGGCTCCTCCAGCACTGAACCTGATCTACCTAAGCCCAGAGCTTGAGCCCCATCGGGAGAGAAAGCACTGAGGTCCAATTGGGCCACTGGCTCCTGTTACACTCACTCCTCTGTTCAGCATTTAGATCCCTTTGCAACCTGGCTTCAGCCTACTTTTCCGGCCTTATCATCCATTGCTCTCCTTCGTGTGCTCTTTGGTCCAGCCAAACTGGTTTTCTGTTTCTCACAAACGTCTTGCTGTTTCTTGTCTCTATGGCTTTACACTGGCTGGTTCCCATGCCTAGGATGATAATGGTAGTTAATATTTATGTAGTGCTTTTAGATCTCTATAGTGCATTACTTGTGGTTTCTCCCTGGATCCTCACAATGACCCTATGGAATGAGGCTTGGAGCATGCCCAGATCACCTAACATGGAGGCACCCTCCTATATCCTGCATTCTCCTACCATGTGGATGAGAGCTGTTTCCTTTGATAGGGTGAATAACAGGCTATGTCTTTCAAACTGTCAGATTGGGACAGTCTCTTTCCTGCTCTCTCTTTTCTGTTGTGTCTAAAGGATGAAGACCACAGTTCTTTCACAGCTCAGGCCTTGTGAATTGAATCTGGATGGAGTAATATCTTACCCCTCTCATTTTATTCCAGCTCCAAGAATGAGCCCGAAGAGTTACTGTTTCTGTTCTGTTTTGTCTGACTCTCTCTCAGTTTCAGGTGACCTTGATGTCAATGATTCCCACTAGACCCATGAGTTTGAGCCATGATGAGCTTGGAGTCAGGATTCCAAACCATCCAACTTGGCAGAGAAGCCTCTAGAATCCAGGATGCTTTCAACTTGAGCTTGAGAAGGGTTTTAGATTCAGAATTTAGGATCATGCTGTATAAGAACTGAGTTAAACTATGAACTTAATTCCCCTCTCCTCCCCAGACACTGAGATGATATGAGGTAGAGGAGTATGCCTCCCACAAGTTAGGAAAGAATGTTTATAAATTTGCTATTATACCTTTTGAAGTAATTTTTGTTTTGTAAAAGCTAATATGACTGTTAGTGGTTAAATGGAACTGGGGTTCAGGGGATGCCCCCTACACCTGAGGGAGCACCATCATTTGAGGCTGGAATCAGGCTAGATACTCCCCAGTCACCCTTGGGGGAGGGTGAAATAGGACATAACCAGCCTTTAGGAAATGGGAGGCTGGGGTGGGCAGTGTTAAACTTGTAAGGTAGATGCTATTATTATCCCCATTTTACAGATGGGGAAATGAAAGGTCAGAGAGAATATGAGTTGCCCAGAGTCACACAGCTACTAAGTGTCTTAGGAAGGATTTGATCTCAGGTTTTCCTAGTTCCAAGGCCAGCTGTCTACCTACTGCACTGCCTAGTTACTTGGAATATACTCCCTCTTCCCCTTAATTTCTTAGATGCTTTCCAAATTTAGCTCATGTCTCTTTTTACATTCAGATTTTCCTGATCCTCACAGCTACTAGTGCCTCACTAAACCTCCCCCCTCCCCCACACACAAAATCCCCACTGAGGATACAAATAGAAAAATTAAGGTGATCTCTGCTTTTAAGGTGGTGAAGACAATATGTAACAGGGTAGATGGAAAGATCAGAAACCCCAATGGTAGGGTGGATGGTAAGGCCCAGATAGGAATGTTCTGGAGCCAGCTTGTACTGCCTCCCAACAGGGATTGTTAAATTTTTTTTTTTAAGCAATAGGAGTTAAGTAACTTGCTCAAGGATATACGGCTAGTTATTTATGTGTGGGTGCTAATTACTGAGGCCGGAACCGATCCTGGGTCATCCCAACTCCAGGGCCAGTGCTCTTACTCACTGCACCACCTACCCGTCCCAGGGACTGTTAAATTTTCAAGCGTAAAACCATCAAATTCTACAAATCAGAGCTTGATTTATTGCTTTGTAGATGTCTAGACTTAAGAAAGTGATGGAGAAAAAAATATGCCAATTAAATTTAAAAGTATTTCATGGGTACATTTTTTGGAAAGCCTGCTGTTAAACTTTTACACACCCCAGCACACCCCAGTCATCCTTTGTCTAGATCAATAAATCAAATGACAGGGCTAGAGTCTTCAGATCATAGAGGGAGGGCAGAGGGTACCTGGCAGTTCTCCATTTCACCTGAATGAATAGAGCCGGTGACTCATCTCATTCAAATTCTGTGAGCAAAGTAACCCATGAGTTCTGGGATGGCCTGGGGTCAGGGAGAAAGGTTCTGGGTGGGTGGGCAAAAAGGAAGAACAGCCCTGGTAGTGGTGGGTCTGGATATAAAGTTGTCTCCACATATATAAAGAATATAAGCTTCTTTAGGACAAGAACTGCTTTGGGTTTTTTTGTTTTTTGTTTTTTTTTACCTGTGGGTCCTCTGCACCCTTCACTGTGCCTGGCACAGTATTTAAACATACTAAAAGCTTTTTGATTGATTAAAATGACCCTTCACAGGACTTTGCCTTTCATATTTTTACTGTAAAGGCCTGACTTGCACAGAGAGTCCCTAACTTAGTTTTCTCTGTTAGTGCAAGCCAGAGGAGGAAGATATGTCAGACTGCTGATAGATGGAACAGGTGGAGCCGGGAGCTCCTACACCATTTTCAGATGCAGAGAAACCAATCAGCTCAATGGAATTAGTTCATGTTGCAATATCAGTTTCTGTCAGGAGAGGGAGATGTAATGCTATCTTAGAATCGCTAAGGTAGCTGAGCAGGGCTAGAAAACTATCTAACTCTGGTGTCTTCTGGACTGTGGCCCAGCAAAAATTTCTAAGTGTTTCCCCCGCTTCTTTTAGTTTTGTAATGCCTTTAACAAAGCTATACATTTTGCGTACAAGACAATTTGAGGCAACAAGTAAAAAGTAAAATATTGTCTGTGTGGCTACCTACTGCTGTCTGTGTTCATACACACATACATATATGTGCACATATGTTTACATGTGTCCATGTACCCATAAACCTACAAGCACGCTTTACAGAGTTGTGAGATCAGATAAAATTATTTATACATATACACATACGTATGCGTATTTCCATACACATTATTGTGCTAGAGCCTGCTTGTACAGGAGGCAACCATTAAATTTTCAGTGTGAGCATTTATACCTCAGAAAAAGGCAAATACTCTAAGTCAGGGCTTACTTTATTGTTTTGTTGATTATTTAAAGTTAAGAAAGTTATGGAGAAAATGTTAATAATGCAGGTTAAACTTAAAAGTATGTCACGTGTACATTTTTTCCAGAGATCCAGTTGTTAAATATTTACTAGTACCTCTCTTTCATATGTATATACACATACACAGATGTAGAAATAGAAATAGACATAGACAGATATAGATATAGATATAGATATAGATATAAATACAGATATATAGAGACTGGATTTGTAACTTCATCAGTTCTCATAGTGCTCCTAGTGAGGAACTTCCTCTTTCAGTGCTGATAACTTCGGTTGTTCAGTCCTGTCTGACTCTTCAGTTGAGTTTGACTCTTTGTGACCCCATAGGGGTTTTCCTGGAGGAGATACTGGAGTGACTTGCCATTTCCTTCTCCAGCTTATTTTACAGATGAGGAAACAGAGTTAAACAGGGTAAAATAACTTGCCCAGGGTTTGAACTCAGGAAGATGAGTCTTTCTGATTCCAGATGGGGCACTCTATCAATCAGTGCCTTCTCTGCAATTTATGGTCTTAGAGAGCTGCCTGGGGGCACCGACAAGTTTCAGTACCAGGATAATTTAACTAGTATATATCAGTGTTAGGACCTGAACCCAAGTCTGCCCAACTGTGAAGGCAGCTCTGTAACTCTTATATCACAGATGCCTTACAAAGAGCATAAATTTTAAAAATCAGTGTTATTCAATTAAACAAGCATTTGCTAAGTGCTTTCTATGTGACAAAAACCAAAACATGAAGAGGTTCGTGCCCTCAAAGAGCTTATATTCTACTGAGGAAGTAAACCATATTCAGAGATCAAATAAATGCAAAATACATACAAAGTATGTATTATTTTTAGTGATGAGAACACTAACAACTAGTCTTAAAGTATCACCTGAGACAAGACTAAACAGAGTAAGGGATTCTAAAAGGTGGAGATGAAGAGGGGGAGCATGCTAGGCATGGGATACAGTCTATGCAAAGGCATGAACATAGAAGATGGAGTGTCATATACAGCGAAAGGTAAATAGGCTCACCTAGTATGCATTGGGGGAGTAGTATAAAATTAGTCTAGGAAGATGGTCTGGAGTTCTTTGAGGGATACCATGTTCTACTTTTTGTATCCTCAGAGATCAGTGCTTTGTATAGAATAGGTAATTAATAAATGTTCTTTTCTTTTCCTTTCTCTCTCTCTCTCTCTCTCTCTTTCCTTTCTCTCTCCTTCCTTCCTTCCTTCCTTCCTTCCTTCCTTCCTTCCTTCCTTCCTTCCTTCCTTCCTTCCTTCCTTCCTTTCTTCCTTCCTTCTTTCTTTCTCTTCTCTCCTGGTACGGAGACGTATCTCTTATCTCAAAGCTAAACCCTGGATCAAAGCTTTTAATTTTTGACCCCTCTTGCCTCCTCTGGCTGCCTTAATTGCCTTTTCTCTCTTTAACATCTTTGAGCTAGCATTCTCCACTGGCCTCTCACCCCTTTATCTTTGATGTGTTCAGGTTAACCATCACTTTCCTCTGTTTTCTGCCCCTTCCACCTATTCTTATTAACTATTTTATTTGCTATTTTTATTTACATCTTACTTTTTTTATTTACTATTTTCTTCCAACCTTTGCACAAAATTCCTCACACACACATTTGTGTTTATTAAAAACTGACATCATAAACAAAATCTATACCAAAAAAATTCTGACTTTTGTGGAATTGCCTAACAGTATTCATGGAAGAAATTATCCTCTGGGACCCCCTCTTCCTCTGCCACGCCCACATCCTCAGCCTCTTCCTGCAGAGGTAAGCTGTCTGGGAGGATGTTGAACTGAATGTCATTTCCTCATGTACTCAGTGTTTCCAGTTGTGCCTGCTCTCTTCTCTTCAGAGTCATTTTTCACAGTTTTAACATGTGTATGCATACTGACATCCACACCTGTGATTGATCCATACACTTATGCTCCATTCTTCAATTCAGTGGTTACAGTTTCATGACACCAAAGTGTTGTATGTACCTACTGCCACCATCAGGTCCTTGGATCATAAATTCAAAGATGGAAAAGACCTTAGAGGTCATCTAGTCCAATACCCTCGGTGAGGAAACTGAGGCCCAGAGAGGATAAGTGACTTACCTAAGGTCACTCAAGTATTGAGTGGCAGAGCTGGAATTTGAGCCCATGTTCTCTGGACTCCAAATCCAGCAATCGTTTGACTGTACGTCACTGCTTCCCTTTTTCCTCCCACATTCTCACCACCCCTTTCTCCTTAACCTTGTACAATGTGGTTTCTTTCCCAACTGCTCATCTGGGACCCTCCCAGTTGCCAAATTTAGTCATCTTCTCTAAGTTCAGCAGGTCATATCTTTCACTTCTACCCTATTCTCTGTTCTAGACAGGGCGATTCACTATGCCCTGAACATTTCTTTTACTTTTCTACCTCCAGGTCTTTGCTTACATCATTTCCTTTCATTTCAAATGCTCTCCTGCCTTCTTTCTGCCCATACAAAATCCCTGTGTCCCATTCTATTCCTTCCATGAGTCTAGTGCTGTGTGTGACAGAGAAGGGACTTAATAAATGCTTGTTAATTGATTGACTCCAAGATCAACCCAATGCTCACTGCTTCTTTTAATATAACCCACTGTCGGTTAACATTGTTTTGACAATTTATTGTGGGCCCCTTTGTGATACTGATGTAATATTGTCTTGAATTGCTTTGTAGCTTTTCTTGTGTCTATAGCTTATCCTACTAACTAGACAATTTAATTCAATTCAAAGAACATTTATGAAGTATCTATTATGCATGGGATACAAAGACAAAAATAAAATAAATCTCCAGGGCACTTAGGTAGCACAGTAAATAGAGCACTGGCTCTGGAGTCAGGAGGACCTGAGTTCAAATCCAAGCTCAGACACTTAACACAAAAACTAGCCTTGTGACCTTGGGCAAGTCACTCAACCCCAATTGCCCTCCAAAAATCTACACAAATAAATAAACCTCCAGGAGCTTACATTCTACTGTATTGATACAGTATATATCTATATGAGTGCAGTACCTGGGGATATTGCCCAGCTCATCTGTGAATCCCCCAAACAAGGTTACTCCAGTCTTAAGGTACTCTGTTAGGCTTACAACTGCTCAAAACTATAGCTGATGAGACTCAACCAATGTTTTTTTACCTTTAGTAAGCAACCAGATGATACAGTTCAAAGCAAAATCATTTAGTGATATTACATACTAAGAAAATTAGCAATAAAACATTTCCCTTCTCCCCTTCCCCAAATGGAACCCACTTTCCCACATATCTACACATTATCAGTGGGGAAGAGTAGGGGGAATGTGTTGAGGGGCACCCACATAGGGGAAACATGTCCAGGGCAATGAGGTGGAAGAGCACTTCATGGCTCTGAAATCACAGGGCTATCGCTGCCTTCTGGTGATGCCATAACACTACTCCCTTTGGCCCTTCTCTCTACTGCTCTCTGATGTTATATCATTTCTTTCAGTCATTTTTTAGTTGTGTCCGACTCTTCATGACTCCAGTTGGGGTTTCCTCGATAGAGATACTGGAGTGGTTTGCCATTTCCTTCTCCAGCTCATTTTACAAATAAGGAAACTGAGGCAAACAGGGTTAAGTGACTTGCCCAGGGACACACAGCAGTATCTGAGACCAGATTTGAACTCAAGAGGTTGTCTTCCATTTAGCTGCCACCTGTATAATTTCTACCAGACACAAATTTCTGGTGCCTTTAATTTCTGCTAGTTTTTTGTGACTGCTGTTTAGCATTACTCTGCCTACTTCATTGACACTGTTTGCTGTTCCAAGTATGGCTGCATTAGGCACATCACTGTGGTCATGTCCTCTGTACTTCCAGCTTCTGGCTTCAGCTGAAATCCTGAAATGGGATGCTATCCCTTCTTTATTGGAGGATTAATAGGTTGTGTATTTCTCTCTGTCTCTCCATCTCTATCTCTCTGTCTCTCTGTATCCCTGCCTCTCTATCTCTCTATCTCTCTCTGTCTCTCTATCTCTACCTGTCTCTGTCTCTCTGTATCCCTGCCTCTCTGTCTCTCTATCTCTCTCTGTTTCTCCATCTCTACCTGTCTGTCCCTATCTCTCTTTAACCCTGCCTCTCTGTCTTTCTATCCATCTCTGAATCTGTGCCTGTGTCTCTGTCTCTCTGTCTCACTTCTTATGGCTATAGCTCTTTTAGAAAGAACATGGCCTTCTGGACAGCACTAGCTTTAGAGTCAAGCTGAGCTGAGTTCAAGTCTGCCCTTCGTTATGTTGTAGCAGTGTGACTTACCAGGTTGCCTCACTTTTTCACATCCCAGGAAACTCTCTGAGCTGCAGAATAGTCATAGAAATGCATTGACAAGGGGAGTTTCCTCATCTGTAGCTCCCTCTGGACAAAAAAGAAAAAGACAAAAACCCAGCAGTGGAAGAAAAAGAATATTTCTTCCATACTTCCTTCCATAAGAATTCCATCTGTTTCCTTAAGCCTTGATTGGTTGAAATAGGCATTTTTTCTTCAGAATTAGATTCTTCACCCCAAGCACCAAGCTCTTTGGAATACAGAGTAGTCCCAGCTAGCTAATGCTGAATTCTATTTTTTGAATCATATTCCAGGGTCATTGAGGCCTGCATTTCCATTGTTGTTGTTCATTCGTTTCAGTCATATCTGACTCTTCATGACCCCATCTGGGGTTTTCTTGGTAAAGATACTGGAGCATATGCCATTCCCTGCTCCAGCACATTTTACAGATAAGGGAACTGAGGCAAACAGGGTTAAGTGACTTGCTCAGGGTCACACAGCTAGTATCTGAGGCCAGATTTGAACTCATGAAAATGAGTCTGTTTCCAAGCCCAGTGCTCTACCTACTACACCACTTGGCTGCCACTTCAAGCTTCTTACAGTTAGAGATTGCAACTTAAATGTATTTGTGCTAACCCACAGTGTAGGTCATATGTTAGGTACTCAAAAAAAAGTTCCTAGTTTTGTGAAATAGTGTACATTGTGTTCCCATGTTAAGAATACTGTCACGGCTGGTTACTCCTCACATAGGGCACTATGTGGGAGAAGTAGTAAGATGTATTGAGTCTCTCAAAAGTCTTAGGGCAGCTTTAAGCTATTAAAAACTTATGACCTTTAACTAGCCGTGTAACTTTAGGCAAGTCACTTAACCCCAATTGCCTTCCAAAAAGCAAAAAAAAAAAAAAAAAAACCAGAAGGAAAGGAATAAAGGGCAGCTAGGTGGCACAGTGAATAGAGCACCAGCCCTGGAGTCAGGAGGACCTGAGTTCAAATCTAGTCTTAGACACTTAACACAAAACTAGCCCCGTGACCTTGGGCAAGTCCCTTAACCATAATTGCCCTACTTTCCCCCCTACAAAAAGCAAAAAATAAAACAGAAAAAAAGAACAAAAAAAAAAACTTGTGACCTAACACTTTTGGAATACCCTGTACGTGAACATTAAATGTGAACTCAGAAGACCTCAGCATGCACCCCAACTCTGACCTTTTAAGCAATGTAAACCTGGACACCCATTGTTTGGTGGGGAAAAGATTGGATTGGGAATAGGAAGACCTGAATTCAAATCCCAGTATGCCACCAACTGACTGTGTGACCTTAGACAAATTCTTGTCTCAGTTTCCTCATCTAAAAAATGAAAGGATTTGAATCAATGGTTTCTAAGTCTCCCACTGGCTCTAAATCTTATGACCCTAAATCACCTCACTCCTCTGAAACTCAGTGTCATCATCTGTAAGATGGAGATGATAGAGCTTGCATGCTCTCCCCCACCAGCAGTAGTAATTACAAAGCACTCTGTGCCTGTACAAGTGCTAATTACTAACACCTATTTGGTTCTTTTGTTCATATTTGGATCTCAATAAAAACTGGCTTATTAACCACAGCAATCCAAAAAGCAAGCCAAGCCAACTTCTTTGAAGACAGGCTGCAAGGCAGAACGGAGCACCCAGTTAGTCAATAATCCAAAAAGAAAACTCAGACTTTACTACCAGGAGTTTACAATACAAAGGGGGGAGGGGAGGGGCACACCAGTAAGGAAAAGCATAGAGGAAGGATGGCAAAAGGAAGCCTGAATTGTCTACAATGCTCTTCCTCCTCACTTACCCCTCTTGGAGTCTAATTCTTCAAGATCCAGTTCAAATTCAAGTTCAAGGCCCAAGTAGAGGCCTTTTCAAACCCCACTCCACCATCTTGTGCTTCATTCCCCTACCGCCATCCCTGCCCCTGAAATTATTTTGGGTGTTTTTTATTTACTTATCTGAAGACCATTATTCCCTCCCACCAAATAGAATTTAAGTTTCTTGAAGGCAGGGGCTATTTCAATCCTTTGTTTCCCCAATGCCTGGCAAAATTAGGCAGAGCAAGGCAGAGCTCTGGACCTGGAGACAGGAGGACTTATCTTCCTGAGTTCAAATCTGACCCCAGACACTTAGCTGTGCGACTCCGGGAAAGTCACTTAACCCTGTTTGCCTCAGTTTCCCCATCTGTAAAATGAGCGAGAGAAGGAAATGATAAACCACTCCAATATCTTTGCCAAGAAACCCCAAATAGGGTCACGTAGAGTCAGACAAAACTATAAAATGACTGAACTACAATAATGCCTTGCATATAGAATCAATACCTGCATCAAAAAGGGCACAGGCAAAATCGAGAAGTGTGGAATGATGGACACAAGCCAGGCGGGATCTGTCATAGCAGTTCCAATTTATTGATCAGAGGGCAGGGTTTATATAATGAATGTAAAGCAATTATCTCTTAGGTTCCCATGAGAAAACATTTAATGTCCTTGTTCATTTACCCACATCTATATGTTTTAATGTCCTTGTTCCCTTGCATGCATCAATGTCTGGGTCACTGCTTGGTTATCGAGTCCTAAACTCCTGCAAGTCAGGAAGAGATGGTGAGCCAATCTTAAAACATAATATAGTCTTTATGGGGAGCTGGCTTGGGAGAAATACTGGACTAGAGTCTTCCCATGTATGGACCGGTCAGAGACTGGCCTTTAACATAGCGTACGAACTTAATAAATGCTGGTTGAATTAAATTTTTGTGGAATTGAAAAGGGAAGGCAACAATGACGAAATGGAAAGACACTTTCTGCCCTGAAGTAGCTGAGTGGCCTCAGGCAGATCACTTAACCTTTCTGAATCTCAGTTGCATCAGCTGCAAAAAGGAGACAATAAGAGTTGTTCTGGTTGCCTCAAAATCCAATGAGATACTGTGTTCAAAAGCCCTTTGAAAAAACTTAAGAGCTATATAAAGTCAAAGTATTATTAGGAGAAAAGAACTGAGATGGGAGGGAGAAAGAGCCAGGCAACTGAATCTGTGGTGATGCAATTCCAGCTCTGGTAGCCAAGCCGGCGGGGGGGGGGGGGGGGGGGTGTCATGCAGCACAGAAGTGAGTGCCCAAGAACCCCAAGGAAAAGTTTGGCTCAAGTGGTCACTACAGGGGCCAAATATGCCTTCCTCATTCCCTATTGGAATGTCAGCACCCTGGGAGAAAAAGTTACTTCAGGAAAACCTGAGTTCAAATCCAACTTCAAAGACTTACTAGTTATGTGGTCCTGGATAAGTCACTTAATTGCAGCCTGCCTCAGTTTCCTCATCTGTAAAATGGGGATAATAATGGCACCTACCTCCCAGGTTGTTGTCAGGATCAAATGAGACAATACTTGTGAAGTGTTTGACATAGTGCTTTGGCACACAGTAGGTGCTATATAAATATTAGTTGTTGCTATTTTCCCTGAGCTAATTACAGCTCTGAGAACCAGAGCCAAAGGAAGAGGGAGCAGGGTTGGACTAGCATCACTCAAGGCACGCAGCCCTCCCTCTGTTGAGTTGCCTTCTGGTCTAGTCTAGTTCTGAATGCCACCCATCCAGTGCAGTGAGGACAAGCTGCCAGCTCTGACTCATATTCCTACCCCAGTATGTTCCCAGGAGGCTGAGTCTCTTCTTAGGCTGGGTTGGGGGAGCAGGCACAAAAGGCTAAAGTGAGTAACTTCATATCACAGGAAATAGACTTACTCCCATAGACATGGCTCATCTGTGCCCATGAGAAGGCCAGATGAATCTCCCTTATGTACAGGTCTGTTTATAACCCAACGCTATAATGGTTCCTCCTTATTTACTCCAAAATCCTGACCCTAGCATTGAAAACTTCCAGAGATCTGACACTCTGCTTCCTTTCCTAGGTCTGCCACTTCTTTCCTGTGATATGATATGCCCCAGGCAAACTGAACTTCTCTCTATGGATCAGACAAAACCCTTCTCTGTGGATCTATATCCACTTAAAACCATAGTGTATGAGGCCCCACAAATTTTCTTGTGCCTCACTCATAAATATCAATTCCTATGGAAGATAAAAAGGAGAGAAGAATTCTCACAGTGTAAGTTTTCCTATGTCCCTGACTGTACAATCTACTATTACACCCTGCCATCCCCTTGATCCTTCCCCACCTCCATTTTCCATGAGATTTGCTCTCTGGGTCCATGTCCTCTAGCCCTTTTGGATGTTAGTTGCCCCCAAGTCTGATTCCACTTCTGGGCAAGATGCTGTCCATGGAGACACAACACACTCTTGGGTAGTAGTCTCTATAAGCAATAAATTCCTGTACATTATAAACACTTAATGTCCCCATGTCCCACTACAGAATCTCTCTTCCCTTTCTCCCTAGGAAGTACTCTTCTGTGGGACCCCCCCACCATTAAATTGACATTTTCTCCTTTCTTTCCATCTCAGATCTTCCTTTTGCTACCTTACCCATTTTCTTATAGCTTCTCTTCTTGTGAGACCACAGGAGTTATTTACCCTTCATTAAGTATCATTGGCTTGATTAGGGTGTATCACACATAGATCTTCCTCCACTCCTCTCCCCGCCCTTTTTAAAAATAATGTATACTACTATTTAGCAGTTTAGTTCCACTGGAAAAAAAATAATTCACTATTGGGAGGAGTATACAAGGCAATGTTTAACAATTGGCTCTCTGGAAAAAAATGTATGTAAGACATACTTTTAAGTTTTAATAAACATTACTAACACCTTCTTAAGTCTAACAAGCAACAAAGCAATCCATGTAGCCTTGATTTATAGTATTTGCAAATTCCAAGTCTGTTGTTCTCACTTCTGTGGAGACTCACTACTGTGAACTCAAGTTTTTCTAGACTGCTAATTACTTTCACTGCATAGAGGATAAATTTGGTCTGGAGTATTTGTTTCTTTCTAACTTCTCTTAAAAGTCTCATTTCTCTAGTGAACCATTCTGGAGCATCCTATTGTGGTTCCATGCTCTCTTGGGAATCCACATGGTGCTGTATTTTCATTATGAGTGGATTCAATTTCCTTTGTTTTGCAATATTGCTCAACAGAATTGAGTTCTGTTGCCCCATTGCCACAGAAGGGAGGGGTAAGGGCAGGCTGGGGTTCTGGGTAAGACTGAGGAATCAACAAAGGAATTGCTGAGTAGATTTTAGAGCACAAGCCTTTGGGTCCCATTGTGTAGACTTGCCAAAGTATGTGAGCTGTTGGAGGTGAAGAGGGACTGAGTTTTAGGGGTATTAGGGATCACAGATTAGCCTTAGCCAAGGTTGCTACCTTGTTAGGGGTCTTGGTATCTTAGCTAGTGGCAACCACTATAATTACTTGACCTCTTTGTGCAGAATTACTACTTTGGAGAATTTTGAAAAATATTGAGGATCAGAAAAACCACCTAGTCCTTCATCTTATAGGCTGCATGACCTCTGCTATCTATCTGTCTTCTCATCCAGCACAGTACTCTGCATATTTCTGGTTGGTTGGTTTGGGCCCAGCCCTATGATTTTAGAGAGGTAGGGAATTCTTATTATGGAAATGGCTTTCACTGATTCAGGTCAATAGTAGAAGAATCTACTTATTGTCCCACAGCTTATAGTTTTAGAGAATAGAACCCAAGTCTTCCTGATTCCAAGGCTGACTTTCTATTCACTCTTCCACACTGCCTTTTTCTATGTGCTTTGCCCATGGTAGATAATGAATACTGAAGTGAAATGAATTGGATTGAAGGCTCCTTTGCTGAATTCTCACCCTGTTCTCATGGTCAGCACCCTGAGAAGAAGCCCCAGCACTCCTAGCTCAGTGGGATGTAACCAGTTACAGCTACAGCAGGGCACTGCCTGCCCAAGATTCATATTCTGCCTGGCTTGGAAGCTCAATCAGATCACAGCTTTCAAACAGAGCTCCAGTTGTCTGAAACATAAAAGGCAAGCAGTATCCAGTGGCTCTGACTAGGGGAAGGTCCCAGACCTCTCCTTTCTTTCTCTCTCTCTCTTTTTCTTTCTTTCTTCCTTTCTTCCTTTCTTCCTTCCTTCCTTCCTTCCTTCCTTCCTTCCTTCCTTCCTTCCTTCCTTCCTTCCTTCCTTTCTTTCTTTCTTTCTTTCTTTTTCTTTCTTTCTATCTTTTTTTCTGGAGGAAAAAAAAACATAACGAAGGCAAGTCTGGCTAAAACTATTCATCAGCTTTATGAGTAATACCATCACAGGGTACTTACCAGCTGTTTGGATGGGTTAGACACACCTTGGCCTAGCTCTTTGTTTTTACCCTAATGTCGATCAGGCTGCTTGTTCTGGTGCCTACAGAGAGAATTATATACAGTGACCTGAATTTTAGCCGGTAAAACATTTATTGTGAGCCAAAACCTGAGTTATTAAGCAGGCATCTGGAAGATCATCCAGTCTAACAAGCTGAGGAAATGATAGGGATAAGCTGAAAACAGGCTTGAAATGGCATATTGTAGGTAATTGTCTTGAGGCAACCATCCATTCATTTAATAAACTTTTTTTCCTTTTTTTTTGGAGGGGGGAAAGTAGGGCAATTGGGGTTAAGTGACTTGCCCAAGGTCACACAGCTAGTAAGTGTTAAGTGTCTGAGGCTGGATTTGAACTCAGGTCCTCTTGACTTCAGAGCCAGTGCTCCATTCACTGCACCTCCTAGCCACCCCTTAATAAACATTTATTAAATACATATTATATACCAGGCACTGTGCTAAGAATATAAAAAGAGGCAAAAGACAGTCCCTGCCTTCAAGCAGTTTACAGTCTAATAGATTATAATCACTTTTGGATTCTCCAGAAACAGTGGCAGATAATAATCCTGCAAAATAATACCCTTGAGAGGTAGGCAGCATGGTGCAGTGAAAAGGTTGTTGAACTTAGTGAAAGCAGACATGGATTCCAATTTTGGTTTGGCAAAAACACTCACTCTCTAAGCTTTAATTTCTTCATCCATAAAATGAAGTTATGGACTTAAGTGACTGGTAAAGTCTTTTCTAGCTCTAACTCCATGACCCATGAACCCAAATTGATTCTAGATGTATGTAAGTTACCTCAGTGGGAAGCAGCTCTGGTGGTGAAGAGTTCTCACCATGGCACACTGAAAGTATCAATGAACTAAGGGTTAAGAGAACTAGGCTCTACTGCTAATTCTTCTCTTAAAATTTTTCTAAATTCGTCCCTTTTGTCATTTCTTACAGTGTACTTCTCCAGCCATTCATATGCCATAATTTGTTCAGACATTAATAATAACAATAGCTATTTACATAGTACACTAAGGTTACAGATGCTTTACAGACATTATTTCAATTGATCCTCATAACAACTCTTTGAAGGAGGTAACATCATGATCCTCATTTTATACTTGAGGAAACTGAGGCAAACAGCAGTTAAATGTCTTGTCCAGGATCACAGAGCTGGTATGTATCTGAGACAGCATTTGAGCATGTCTTCCTGACTTCAAGTTTAGTCCTCTATCCTCTTCACTACCGAAGGTACCATTTCCCAATTAATGGGAATTCCCACTTTATTTCCATTTCTTTACTATAACAAAAAAAAGTGCTGCTATAGATATTTTTGTGCAGATGGGTCTTTTCCTCTTTCCTCCATTGCCTGTGCATATTTCCAAAGCTAGATAGTATAAAGAGTAGCCAAGGAGGGGAGGAAGAAGAATAACCACCGAGATGCTCAGATATTTACAGGAAACAAAATATGAGAAAGGAACCAATAGTGAAATCCACAGTCTCAAATATCTATACAATAATACTCAAAGTTGACAAATGAGAAATTAGAGATCCTAAAGCTAGGGGACAAATGTGACCATGACTAAACTATGGTCCTAGATAGGCATACCTTATTCAAAAGAAACAGGATGGCAAAATGGAAGCAGGGTAGGAGTGTGTATAATAATAATAATAATAGTAATAATTGTAATTTAATTAACAATAACAATAGCTAGCATTTAAATAGTGCTTTAAGGTTTGCAAATAATTTTACAAATATTATCTCATTGGACCCTCACAATGCCCCTGAGAAGTAGATACTATTATTATCTCCATTTTTAGAGATGAGAAAATTGAAGCAATAGGGGTGAAATGACTTGTTCAGGCTCATACAGCTAATATGTGTCTGAGGTTGGATTTGAACTCGGGACTTCCTTACTCCAAGCCCAGTGCTCTGTCCTCAACTATAAAATGGGGATAATAATAGCACCTACCTCTCAAGATTGTTGTGAAGATTAAATGTGCTATTTATTTATTTTGCTTTTTGGAGGGGGGAAGGCAGGGCAATTGGGGTTAAGTGACTTGCCCAAGGTCACACGGCTAGTAAGTATTAAATGTCTGAGGTCCAATTTGAACCCAGGTCTTCCTGACGCTAGGGCTGGTGCTCTATTTACTGCACCACCTAGCTGCCTCAAATGTGCTATTTATAAAGTACTTAATGTGGTGCTGGCTATTCAGTAGGTGCTATATAAATGCTTATTTCTTTTCCCTTCTACCACTTTACTGCCTCATTAAAGAAAGTATACTTGTGTGAAGAAATCCAGGAACTAAAGGGGAAAATGTGATGGAGAAGTAATTTTTGCAATTTGAATATACCATATACCAGCTGGAGAGAAAGAGGAAGGAGATGAGGAGTTTATGAAACAGATCACCAAGTCGGATAAAGAGGCACTATATTATAATATAATAATAATGGGAGAATTTGATTATGCAGATACCTTCTGGAGAGCTTTCCTTGCCAAAAGCAAAGTGGTTGATAACCTTTCTTAAAATAAACTTTATCTTATTTTTAAATAAAGATTTGCCTTCCTGTCCTCCCATCTTTCCTCCTTCCACCTCCTACCTCCAAAAACAAAGCAAAAACCTCTTTTACAAACATGTATAGTCAAGCAAAACAAATTCCCCCATTGGCCATGTCCAAAAAAATATGTCTCAATTTGTACTCTGAGTACTTCACCACCTCTCCATCCGGAGGTGAGCCAGCTAATAATGTCTTAACTTGTCTTAGTTACAAATTTATCCTTCAAAAGATGTAGTAACCAATGAATGAAGGGAAATTCTATTATGGATATAGATTTCACTAACAGGGAGTAAACAGTTGTTAGGGTGAAAATGATGAGAACCATGGCAGGATCTGGCCACACCATCTTGGAGTTCATAATGTTGTTGTTGCTGTTCAGTCATTTCTGTTGTGTCTGACTCTTCATGCCCCCATTTGGGGGTGCTTGCTATTTCCTTTTCCAGCAGATTTTACAGATAAGGAAACTGAAGTAAACAGGATTAGGTGACTTGTCCAGGGTCACATAGCTAGTAAGTATCTCAGTCCAAATTTGAATTCAGGAAGATGAGTCTTCCTGACTCCAGGTCTGGTACTCTATCTGCTGCACCACCTAGTTGCCCTAAAGTTTGTAATAGACAAGATGAAATATGGTTATGGTCTACAAGTACTCAAGATTTTGAAAAAAGCAGAGTTTATCCAGCTTGAGATGAACTATCCTTGGGTTGTGAAAGAAGTGGAAAACACAATCACTGTCAGTGATACACTAAAGATTATGGGAAAACAGAAGAGGTACTGCAATATCGGAGAAGGGCAAATGTCCCAATCTTCAAAAAAGGGGAAGAGAATAGAGTCTATGAACTCTAGGTCAGTGGGCTTGATTCCAATCCCTGGGGAAATTCTGGAAAGTATCATTAAAGAAATGATGGTGACCATCTGAAAAAAAGGAAACAGATTACATAGCTTCAACAAGAAAAAGACAACCAGACTAATTTTGTTTCCTGAGCTGACAAGATCACTAAACTAAGAGATGAAGGGAACGCTGAGTAAACATAGTTTACCTATGCTAAACGTATAGTTTACCTAGATTTTAGCAGAACATTTGGCAAATTATCTCTGGTTATTTTTGTGGAGAACATAGAGAGATAAGGAGCAGGGGATAACACAATCAAATGGTTTAGGAACTGATTGGAAAACCAGACTCAAAAACTAGTTGTTAATGGTTCAGTGTTAATGGTAGGAGGTCTCTGGTGGAGTGCTCCAGGGACTTGGCCCTGTGTTCTTTATTTTTTATTGTCTTATCTATCTATTTATTTATTTTTGGGAAGCAATTGGGGTTGTTACTTGCCTAGAGTCACATAGCTAGTAAGTATCTGAGACCAGATTTGAACTTTGGCCATCCTGACTCCAGGACCAGCGCTCTATCCACTGTGCCACCTAGGTGCCCCATGTCCTCTGTTCTTTAACATTTTTATCAGTGACTTGAATACAGACATCCAATTTGCAAATGACACAAAGTTGGGAGAGAGAGCAACACATAGGTTGACAGAAGTTACAAGAAAGGATCTTGACATGCTAGAGTACAGGGCTGAATATAATGAAATGCAATTCAGTAAGAATAACTGCAAAGTCTTGCATTTGGGGCCAAAAACTGCCAAACCTTTGAAAGCACAAGATGGGAAAGAATTTGTAGGTAGAATTTGTTTTGAAAAAGATGTGCATGCTTTGGTGAACTGCAAGCTGTAATGAGTCAGTAGTGTGATGGGGAAGTAAAAAAAAAAAGTTAACTTGGTTTTGGGTTGCAATAAAAGGTGTAGAGCTTCCAGAAGTGGGGCAGGGTGGTCCTCCTGTGCATTGTCCTTATCAGACTTCATCTGGAGCATTGTGTTCAGTTTTGGGCACCATGTTTTAGAAGGACATTGATAAGCTGGACAGTTTCCAGCTGAGGGCAGCCAGGATGGTAAGGAACCTTGAGCTTATAAGGAACCACAGAAGGAAATGGGCATGTTTAGCTTGGAAAGGATAAGACTCAGGGGGGATATGACAGCCTCCTTCAAATATTTAAAGGACCATTGTATGAAGGAGGGATTAGAACGAGTCCAACTCCAGAGGACAAAATTTGGAGGAACATTGGGGAGAAGTTGCAAAGGCAAATTTAAGCCCCTATGTCAGGAAAAACTTCCCAGTGATTACAGCAGTCCAGAAATGTGTTTGCTTGAGAGTTGCTGAATTCCCTCTCCTGGGAAGTCTTCAGGGAGGTTGGACAACTCCTTGTCAGGTATGTTTTCTTTTTTTGAGGCAATCAGGGTTCAGTGACTTACCCAGGAACACACAAGTAATAAGTGTCTGAGGTTAAATTTGAACTCCAGGGCCAGTGTTCTGTCCACTTTGCCACCTAGCTGCCCTGTCAGGTATGTTTTTGTGGGAATTCCTTTGGTATATTGATTGAGCTAGATACCTACTAAGGTCTCTTCCAATTCATATTCTATGTTTCTGTGATTGTTGTTTGTCCTTCATTTTCGAAGAGGACCATGACATCAGGGAGGTGATGCTATGACATGCAAGTGAATTGGATTTAAGTGAGGCAGGGCTGTGCAAAGTCACCAGCCTCACTTCCTCCTCTGGAGCCATCTGGGTTCAGTGGCCAGATATAAATCAGGAAGACTGGAGATGGCCCTGGACACAGTGGGAGACCTTGGCCTTTTAAAGCTAAGGTCTTTCCCAGATCTCAGTTTGACTGAGGCAACACCCATTCAGTGATTAAGGCTAGGTAAGAAATGAGGCAAAGAATGACTTCTATTACCAGTCAAAACAAGGAAAAATCAATCTGGGAGGAGAAGACCCTCAGGATTTCTGGTCAAAATAGAAACAATTGCTATTTAAATTTACTCTGAACTATGTATCTCCCATTTCAGAACTAATTGAAAATATTTACTATTTACATGGAAGAGAAAGTGAGGCTGGTGCTCAGGGTCACACAGCTAGTAAATGACTGAGGTTGGACTTGAACTCAAATCTTCCTGACTCCAGGCCTGATGCTCTATCCTAATAATTAGGTATTTCATGAGGGTGTTCTGTATACTAGAGCAGAGCACGATACCTGGCCCTATGAGACAGCCTTCAAGAACTGCTGTGACAAAAACGTTCATTACTTTGCATTGATCCTGTCAATTGGTCTTTCCGAACTTAGCTAGTCTGATTTTTGGATGACAGGCGTAGTTTATCATTGGTACTGTTCTTAAAGTCATTCCAGTTTGACAGGACCTGTTAGAACCTGTACTCTACTTTACATAGCCTTTAAGAATCCAGCATTGAGGAGGTGCTGGAGGAAGAGCTTAGTGGAAGACTTCTTAATATTTAATAAAGAATAAAAAAAGAACAGGTAAAGAGAATATACAGAGAATGAGAAAAGGCTTGGTTCTCTCATCAGTAAGTAGAGAATAAGAATTTAAATTATTCAGGAAGAAGAATTTTAGCAGCAATATTAAGTAAAATGGAAAACGTTCTCACTCATATAGAGAAAAGCGAAAAGACATCATAACAAATGAATACGAAGAGTTCAGAGAAATTTGGGAAGACTATAGGTATTGAAACAGAGTAAAGAGAATAGAGCCAAAGGAGAAGCAAGCTCAATTAGCACAAACATGTGAACAAAAACAACACTAAAAAGGCAGTTGGAACACTGATTGGTTGCAATGACCATTCTCAGCTCCAGAGAACTGATGGTGAAACACACCTCTATCCTCTCATTATAGGAGGGACTATGGATGTAGAATGTGGTATGTTGTCAGATATGGATACAGTGCTTGTTGGCTTTGCTTAAATGTTCTTCTTTGTTATGTGGCTCATGGGTCATTCCTCTCTCACACATGGAACCATAGGAATAATTGCCCTAGGTTTAAGGTACCATATGGGTCCATATCTACTTAATATCATAGTTCATAAGCCCCCACTGATGTACCTTTTTTTTCTAGTTAGACAAACAAAATTATTTCAGAGAAAAGGCATTAATGAAATAGCATAGTTAGTAAAGGAGCAATGGGACATTTCTCCCCTTAAATCTAAATCATTCTGTCCCACAAATATGCACAGAATCATTGTGAATGCTTGGGATTACATATGAGGGACAAACCTATAAGGAAAATGTGTAACCAGGGTATATGCCTAGAAGGTCACATACATAGAGACCATGTATAGCCAGAGAATATGTATGGAGGAGCAAACATATGGGGAATATGTGTGGCCAGGGAACATGTATGGAAGGCATAAGTAAAGGTAATGTGTGTAGCCAGTGAACACATGGGGAGGAGTAACTACTAACTTTGCTGTTTTACGTCTTCTGGTGATGGCAAGTTGCTCTGCATGGACCAGATCCTTAATGTTGTTCTCTGCTAGGTCTGCATCTGTGCATCCTACCATGTTTCTGCAGTTCACCTATTGGGTAATAAATCCACTTGTGTCATAGTCTCTACTGGACAATTCTTTTGTATTTTGTTTCTTTAGGGTTTCCTTCCAAGCATCTGAGTTGCTAGGGTATAGTGATTAGAAGCCTCTCCCTGATAAAGGAAAATTGACAGCTCTTTAGTCATAGCCAGACCACACCCAGCTAACAAAAGTGAGGAAGAATGCTTCCAGGTTAAAGTTAAACCTTTCATTCTTCATAGTCTATCCAGGGCTGAGATCAGAGTTTGTTCCATATATCTAACTGATTTAGGTTTAGAAATTCCCAATTCCTTTTCTAACTAGGAAATGGAGAATAAGAACAAAAGATAACCAAAGGAGGCAAGATCATTGTTCTCTACCCATCTAACTCATATTTTTACTCTTTGATATGTATATCTATCAGTAGGAAACCCATCTGATTTTAGTTTTGCATTTTGCCTGGACAAAAAAATTTCACTATCATCCAAGATTAAGGGGAGCAGGTATCTAGAGGATTTAGTGTAGATGAATGAAAAGACTTTGATATAAAACCAAAAGAGCAACAACAAATCTTTTTTAAAAGGAAATAAATTTATATAACATCTCTACTATTGCTTCTGAATTTCATTATTCTGTTCTATGATTGAAGTGATTTCCTTCTTTCACTCTGCTTATCTAGATCCTATTTTTGAGACTCATTAACTCACAATATCCCAAAATAATAGTACTTGGTGTTCATTGTTGAGGACAATACATAGGTAAAAAATGGAAGATTTTTCAGTGTTTTTATAATTATTTGTTTTGATCATGAGTGACAGTACAACAACTATATTTGGACCAGAACACCTCAGTCCCTGATGACCTATACAAGGAAGACGAAGATGCATTCCCTTAAAGATTAACTCCTTGGGCTCCCAAGATAATGGGAATAGGAAGTTATCAATTATCTATAGTAGATGCTGGGATACTTTGTTGCAGGCTAGCCTAGGCTGCCTTGTCTCATGATCCTGTCTTCTGCTAGTCATACATCTCTCTGGCCCATGTCTCATCTGATAGATTCCTCAGGTAACTCCATGCTGCCTGGGTTGGAAAGTATCTGTATCTAGGAAGTAGGTACCAGACACCAAGAACTCTCATTCTCCATGGTGCTCCAATGAGCAGTGCTGTATCTGTGTTGGACTGTAGGCAAAAAGAAACTGTACTGGAAGCATCCACTAAGGGGAGGAGGCGATCCCCTATCCCAAAGGCAATAGGAAGCCACTGAAGGTTTTTGAGCAGGGGTGGCATGATCAGACCTGTGGCACAATTGGATTATTTTGGCAGCTGTGTATTGGATTTATTGGAGAGAAAAATGAACTCTCCAGAGATCAGAGTTGTTTGTTCCATATGTCTAACTGATTTAGGGTTAGAAATTCCCTATTCCCTTTTCTAGCTTGTCAGGGAAATGGAGAATAAGAACAAAAAGTAACCAAAGGAGGTAAGATCATTGTTCTCTTTGGTTAGATGTGATGTAGACTTGAACTAGGGTGGTGGCAATAATAATGAAGAGAATGGGACAGATGGAAAAGAAATTATGGAAATAGAAATAACAGGACTTTCCAACTATTTTAGGATGTAGTAGATGAGGGAAAGTGAAGCATTGAGGATAAATGAGGTTTTGACCCTGGGTGAATAGAAAGATGGTGGTATCACGAACAGAAATAAGGAGATTAGGAGAAAGAGAAGATTTAAGGGAGAAGATGGTGAATTCTATTTTTCACCTGCTGGGTTTGAGGTACAAATGGGACATTCAGGCAGAAACATTCCTCTGCCAGTAAGAAATGTGAAACTGGAGCTCAGGAGAGAGATCAGAGCTGGATATATATAGACTTCGAAGTCATCTGCACAGAGGTGATAAATAAAACCATGAGTACGTGAGCTTGACGAGCGACAGAGCACAGGATAAAAAGTACTGAGGGTGGAGCCTTATGGAATATTTTTGCTTAGTGAGCAGGAAGTAGAAGATGAGCTGCAATGTGGAATCATGAAAAGACAGAGAGAGAGACAGAGACAGAGAGAGAGAGAATGAGAGAGAGAGAAAGAGAGAAAGAGAGAAAGAGAGAGAGAGAGAGAGAGAGAGAGAGAGAGAGAGAGAGAGAGAGAGAGAGAGAGAGAAACTTCAGTTCAGATTCCTGCTCTTGGCACTTAGCAGCTGTGGGACCTTGGCCTATTTATTCACCCTTCTGGGCTTCTCTTACCTAATATATAAGAGAGATTGGACGAGTGATCCTGATTTTACCTGTGAAGTCTATTGATGAAACGGAAAGAGGCTGAGAAAAAGAAAAGAGACAGATAGGAGAAGAAAAAGGACAAAGTAGTATCCTATGAAGAGGATGTGCTTAAGGGTGACAAATTTTGGTGAGACATCCAGGATGATTCTGAAAGGGCCACGGGTTTAGCTGCTAAGTCATTGGGCTCAGAGAGAAGAGACTAGTAGAACGCCCAGGACAGAAACCAGATTGCAAAACCACGAGGAAGAGAGTAGTGGGTAACGACTGGGCAATGGGAGAAATGAGTTTAGAAGGATCCTTCTCAAAGTTCAGCAGTGGGACAATATCCAATCTTCTTCACATTTACCTAATTTCAGGATAAGGAAGCTCTTTCCTTAGCTGTCCTCAGCCCATATCCAGTGTCCCCTCCCTTCCTGGCTGTCTGAGAAAATCTGATCTGTCTGTCTGTCTGTCTCTCTCACTTTCTCCTCAGGAACTTTTCTTTTAGCCTCCGAACAGGTGTAGGGCTCTCACTTTCTGACTGAAGCACCCCTCCTAGTTACTGTCACAAAGTTGCAGGATCACAGACTTAGAGCTAGAAAAGACCTTAAATCTAGCCCAGGCCTCTAACCTCACAGATGAGGACCCTGAGGCCCAGAGAGGTTAAGTGACTTGACCAAAGTTACACAGATGGTAAGTGGCAGATCAGGGATTGGAACCCAGCTTCCTTCATCTAGAAAACAAGATGATTGAATGAGGTGACCACTAAAGTCTCTTGTAGGGGTAAATCTGTAATCTGTAACCTGAGTTTAGGTCCTAGGTAAACCAACTACTTAATAACTGTGTGACCTTTAGCAAGGCCCTCCACCTCTCTGAATCTCTGGCTCCTCATATGTAAACTAGGTGCTATCTTGGGATGGGGAGGGGGAATATTGTTGGGAAAATCAAAAGAGAGAATGAATGTGAAAGTGTTTTGTAATCGTAAGGTGCAAAATAATAGCAAGCCTTAATATCATTAAGATCCCTGTCCAGGAGGGGTTAGGGTAGGGTTTCCCTTTCAGGTTTACCCAGTCCTGCCTCATTACTCTCCTCCTTAATTCCTGCAGCTCTCATAGCCCATATCACATTCTTCAGTACTTAACCCTAAACTATCTTCCAAATGCTCCATGAGGGTAGGAACTTATGGCAAGACTTTGTTGGATTGTTTGACCCTAGCCCTGCATGGCTGAGAGACCAGGCTTGTGGCTCAGATAGAGACCACATTTGTCTAATGCTCAACTCAGTATGTCTAGGTTATACTGACTCAGAAAACCCTTCCAGAGGGAATAGAAGATTAAAGGAATATAAGGAGTTTCTCCCATCATACATCTCAAGTAACCTGCAGGCCTTCCCCAGCACCCAGCTGTGTGGTGGCCAATCAACTCTTGTTCCCTTGCTCCTTTGAATTCTATATAATGTGCCACTCATAGTCGTTTGGGGGAGCAAGTCACCGATTTCAGGTTTTCCTCTGCCAGATAACTTAACAAACTTCTCTCTAAAACTTTTTTTCAGTTCTGGGTTTGTTCTCAAAGGACAAATTGCACTGAAAGCTTCTTCTGGCCTTGGATTCAGAAGATCTGAGTTCAAATTCCAGACCTACCACAGATCATAAGCCCTTTGTCCTCTCTCAGTCTCATTTTCCATACCTGTAAATAATTTACATTTCATACTTCACAGGGGATTAAATATGAAAGTGCTTTGAAACTGTAAGGATCTACATAAATGTAAGGGATTGGAATCATTGTGGTTCCTCTTCCAGGAAATATGGGGCTGGGTTTTCCTTTCAGGTTTACCCAGTCCTGCCTGTTGTGAGGGAATAAGCTGAGGTTGCAGCAAGAGTGGCTTTCACAGGATCATAGGGATAGAGCTGAAAGGTGTCTTAGAGGTTATTTAGTCTAAATCAGGGGTGTGGAACCTGTGACCTTGAGGCCACATGTGGCCCTCTAGGTTCTCAAGTGCAACCCTTTGACTGAATCACAAAGGACTGCACTTGAGGACCTAGAGGGCCACATGTGGCCTCAAGCCTGCAGTTTCCCCACCCCTGCTCTAACCTCTTCATTTTACAGATGATCAAACTGCCCACCTCAGACTTGCTTAAGGCTGTTCAGGGAGAACTAGCACCTCTGGTGTAAGGACTACTCATGCATCTTCTGTATCCACCTGCCACCCTGCTCTCCACTGTGGCTCCAAGAAGCTATATGATCAGCAACCACACCCTGGTAAACTACCTCGGCAGACAGGCTAAACCAGGTTGAGGGTAGCCAACAGTCCTCAAACCCGTCAGTGAGTTAGGGGGTGTCCACCCCAAATATGTGAAGACTTCCCACTACAAAATGGGTAGATGAAAACAATTTGTTCCAATGGCCATTAATGTGACTGAAGCAGGTGCTGTGGAAAGCTTAGGGCTCGGTCAGAAGGAAGATGCCAAGGTCATCTACTACATCCTGGGCCATCACCAGTCATCACTGGACTTCAATGACTCTAAGAGACAGTGAGGCTGATGCCTTTGTACAGCTCTTCCTCACTTAAATCCAGTTCACAGGAAAGTTCAAATATTACCCCTTGATGTCACTGATCCTTTCCAAAAACCAAGGGGCAACAACAACAACAAGGTCACTCAAGTAGTAAGCCACAGAGGCAGAATTTGTTGTTACTTTTAGAAGAAAACTGATTTTTACTTCTGTTGTTATAAGAATGGGTTAGATTCTAAGGTTTAAAAATGGACAATGAAAAAATAAAAATAAAAATGGACAATGGATCTTCATGTCTCTGAGAGCCGATGAACAAAAGGCAAGGGTTGGGGGAAGGGAAAGAAGACTGAAACCAGGGAACTGGGGTTATTGTCTCTCAGCTCATAGGAGTCTAACTCCAATTAAGCCTGGACAATACATGGGAAAAGAAACCCCATGTTAAAAGAGAAAAAAAGACTTGAGACATCACAGTGAAAACCCACACCTAAGAGGTACCAACTAGTAACCTATTTACTCTTCCTGCTGTCCCCACTAAGAGGAGGTAATATTTAAAGGACTTTTACTTTGCTGTTCAGCTAGCAGTTAGGTGGTGCAGTAGAAAGAGTACTGGGCCTGGAGTTAGGAAGACCTGAGTTCAAATTCAGTCTTAGACACTTAGTAGCTGTGTGAATCTGGGTAAGTTATTTAACCTCTATCTGCCTCCATTTCTTCCACTCACAGAGCTGTTGTGAGGCTCAATTGAGATAGTATCTGTATAGCACTTAGCATAGCACCTAGTACATAGTAGGTGCTTAATAAATGCTTATTCCCCTTTTCTTCCCCCTTGAACCACCAATTCTCCCAGCCCCCTGCAAAAACAAAAACAAAAAACCTGTCAGGTTCAAATGTGTGGAAGACAGAATTCAAACTCAGGCTCCATGACTCAAAAACCAGTGATCTTTTTCATTGTAGCCAAAGATAGACTGAAATTGGGGTAATGGTTATTGGCACCAGAGTTATGTCATTGAGATAGCCAGGAGTTTGCTCACCAATTGTGCATCCTGACTAGGGTTCCACCTTGTTCTCAGTTTGACAGATGCCTAGACGTCTGTCGGCCTTGGAGTAGGGAGAGACAAAAGAATGTGAAGCTCTTGCTTTCTCAAGTCTAAGAGGTGGCAAGTGGGTCTCTGGGGACATCTGAGTCAAACTGTTGGTTCACCAATGAACTCCAGCCACCATCTTTCTTGCTTTTTCTAGGTCTCTGTCTGGATATCACAGATCTGAGGATAGATACACTCCGTTCCTATGCATCATCTTTTCCCACTGAGTGTGAGTAGGTATTATTGCACTTGGGGCAATTTAATTGGGGGCAGGGGCAGTGGTGCTGAAGAGGACATTTCCACAACAGGTATAGTCACTCCAGCAAAAGTCCTCATTTACATGACTCATGACCCTGATATGTTTGGAGAAGGAAGGCAGACTTTGAAGCATGGGCACTATGGTGATGGGACCCTAGAGGTGGCCTCCCAGGGGTCATCAGGTTGCTGAATGTGATGAGTTAATAAAGGATCATGGAGGCAGAAATGACTTCTTAGTCCAAACCTCTGATTTTATCAAGGGAAAAACTGAGGCCAGAGTGCTGAAGAGACTTCCCCAGTGTTACCCAGGAAGCCACTGCTGGAGGCATATACTGGATCCAGATGCTCCTTTTTCTTTTGTCCCATTCTGACTCTCCCTGTTGGGTTCTCCCATTAGATCTTTGAGGTTAAATGTGGAGACTGAGACACCCTTACTCTAGAGGGGAAATGCATCCCTTCCCAATTTGATACCCTAAGGCAATGGCCAGGTCATATACTGCTATTTACAGTTCTGCTCACCCAGCATGAAAAAGGGAATCAAAATCACAAAATGGCAGATCTGGAGATCAGTGAGTTCAATCACCTTAGCCCCTGTTCTGAGAGATGAGGAAAGGTCACACAAGTGGTAAGAGACAGAGGTGGGACTCAAATCTAAGACTTAGGTCTTGTACTCCCCCTCTTTACCACATAGCTTCTTCACATTCTGGTAAGATTGTGAACTAAGGGGAGGCTAGGTGGCGAAGTGAATAGAGCACCAGCTCTGGAGTCAGGAGGGCCTGAGTTCAAATCCAGCCTCAGACATTTAACACAAAAAAAACTAGCCCTGTAACCTTGGGCAAGTCACTTAACCCCAGTTGCCCTCCCCTTCTCCCCTCCAAAAAGAAAAGAAAAGAGTGTGAACTGAGCTTCCCCATTGCTGGTAAAACTACTCGTAGCATCTGGTCTTTTTGATGGTGGGTCAACAGCATCATCTTTCTTAAGAAAGAGAGTACATTACTGATGATGATAAGTGTTTGCCTGCATTGTGATGACTGAAGATTTCTTCCAGTATTGAATATTAAAACTGCTTAAGAAAAATCAAATATCAAGTCCCTTGATAATAAAGAGAGCAAATTTTTGTGATCATGACTTGGAAACAGTTATGTTTTGTCTTGATGAAAAAGTAAATGTGCTTGTTTTAGAGAAGTGGAGAATATTGACTGGAAAAGATGGTTTAGGGCAGTGGCATAAACCTATAATCCCTACTGCTAGGGAAGGTGAGGAGGGGGGATCTCTTGAACTGGGGAGTTCTCAGCTACAGTTGGTCTGAAACTGGTCAGGTGTCCTCATTAAATCTGGCATCACTATGGTGAGCCATACTGGGGAGGAGAGGAAGGGGGAGAGAACTGGCCAAAACTAGGAGAACAACAACAACAAAACTGGCATGAGTGGAACTGCTCTCATTTTACTGTGGGCCAGCTTGCAGGGCATTAGCCAATTAAGAGGTGGTAGAGATTTTTAATAGAGATTTTTTTTTTTGTGAAGCATCATCATGAAAATCGGAAAGGGTAAGTGAAAGGCAGATTTGCAGTATACAAAGAGATCTAGAGAATACAATAGTAACTAAGTAGAGGAATCAAGGTTTAGGGAAACCTTAGATGGGGCTCCAGACTTGGGGCTTTAGTTATTCTGGTGACTTAATTCTCACACTATCTCATTGTTTGTGGACTGTTCTCATGTGTAAGCAACTGTCATTTTCAGTTCTGTCTGACTCTTTGTGACCCCATTTGGGGTTTTCAGTGTAGAAATACTAGAATGCTTTGTCATTTGTTTCTCCAGCTCATTTTAGAGATGAGGAAACTGAGGCAAACATAATTAAGTGACTTGCCCAGGGTCATATAGCTAATCAGTGTCTGAGGCCAGATTTGAACTCAGGTAAATGAATCTTCCTGACTTTAGGCCTGGCACTTTATCCACTTCACCACCTAACTGTCCAAGTATCATTGCCATATACCAACGATGCAACTAAGTCCTTTGCACTTGTCCTAGTGATGGGCTCATACAACGATACTCCTAGGGTGTTCCCAAGTCACAGGTCCAAGGCTTTATTTGGGTGCATGGAGGTTAATTCCCATGTATACTTATTTCTTTGGACCATAGCCTCCCCAAGTGTTATAAATATGCTCAGTCTAGGAATAAATAATATTCATTGGAAAGCCAGGAAGGTTTTCATTACATTTATTTTTCATTTATTCTTTCTGAATATGCCAACTGGAGTATGCCAACTCAGACGAATGTGAACCCTTTCATACCACTTCTGTTAGAATTTCCCACATTGGTCTCCATTGGCTAGGTGCAAGCTCCTGAACTGCCCATGCCATGCACTTCTCCTATAGCTTGGGAAGCATTCGTACAAGCCTCTAACCCCAACCTGATCATAAGCCTGGTCCTTCTAGATCACAGCTCTGAACACTTTAATTATGTGGAAACAGAATTCCCCCCATCGTTTCCTACACCAAGAATTAAAACTGTCTTTACTCATATTGGGAGTCAAGATCATAGATCTAGAGGCCTCAGCTGGTATCTAGTTCAACACCCTAATTTTATAGATGAGGAAACTGAGGCACAGGACATTTAAATGGCTTCCTTGTGGTAAGTATCAGTGGTGGGATTTGATTTCAGGTCCTCTGACTCCAAAGTCAGTGCTTTTTTCACCAAATTACAGTACCTCCTTTCCCACAAACTCTTCTTGGCAACCATTACTAGAGGATATCACAGAGCCTAGGGTTAGAGTCCAGAACCCTGGCCATTGGACTGATTAAATGATTCCTTCTCAGAGGGTTGACTGGTATGAAGGTTCTGAACTGAAGGCCAAATCCAGTTGCCTGGTCACCAACCTACAAGAAATCACTTGGGGTCCGGTAGTCAGTGGTGCATTTATATGTAGTCTTGGAAATCTCTGGAGTGGATTAAATCCTCCTGAGCATCTTCTAACTCTCCCAGGCAGCAGTGGACTGCTGAGATGGTAGTGTGAGGCACCAGCATTGGAAACAAACAAGAAGAGGGCCCATAATTAAAACCCAACAAAGCTGCCTCTGAATGAAGAAATGAATGAATGGGATTTTAAACTAGGATTCAGTAGCAATAAGCAGGGTGTGTCAGTTAGACACATAAGGAAGCAATGGTATGTGGTTAATTCCCCCATCTGACTTTCTTTAATTTGCAGCCTCTGGATAATTTCAGAATGGGACAGATGCTGTCACTCTCATTAAGACTATCTGAAACAGCCAGGTATAAATCATTTACCTTGGCACTTGAGGACTTTTCTAAGCTGGTGTCACTTTCTATTCCTTTTTGTTGTTGTTCCATCATGTTCCACTCTTCATGACCTCATTTGGAGTTTTCTCAGCAGATACTAGAGTGGTTTGCCATTTCCTTCTCCAGCTCATTTTACAGATGAGAGAACTGAGATAAACAGGGCTAAGTGACTTGCCCAGGGTCACACAGCTAGTAAGTGTCTGAGGCTGGATTTGAACTCATGATTCCAGGCCCAGTGCTCTATCTGCTGCTCCATATAGCAGCCCTTTCTATTCCTAGGCCTATCTAAAACTATACTACACTTTAGTCATATTGGACACCTTGCTGTCCCGCATACATGTCCCTTACTTTCCCTCTCCATGCCTTTACTCATTATCCATTATGTCTAGAATTATCCCATTCCTACCCTAGTTTCTTTAACCACAGGGTTCTTGTAATGTTAATGGGATATAAGGCTTAATAGGCCTCAGGTAGAGTCCATTAAGGGAAACTTGCTTAGAGGAGGCTTGCTTGTGGGAAGGCTTTCACACCTTTTGTTAATTTCTAATTAGGCACTGAGTCAGGAGGGTTGTGATGCCCTCTGGCTCTAAAAAGGGTGTGGGTATATTTTATATATATATATATATATATATATATATATATATATAATATTGTATATATTATATATTGTACATATTATATATTATGTATATTATATATAATATATATTGTGTATATTATATATAATATATATTGTATATATAATATGTGATATATTGTGTATATAATATGTATTATATATATTAGAGTATATATAGAGAGTATATATATATATATATATATATATTCTAAGGTTAGCATTTTGCTTTGGGGCTAATTCATTGGAATTTGGCCAGTGATTTGGCCAGATGAGACTCTGGGTAGCTGTTAAGGAGCCCCGGACTTTGAAAAACTTCGATGTTGGTGCTTCTCTCTCTAGTAACTATGTATGTATTGCCTTGGTCAGACAGTTGGTCAGACAGATGTCTGTTGATCTGTGCTAATTTCTCAGACAGTTAGAAGTCCTATCTTTATTGGTCTGCTTGATTGGTCTTTATTTCTCTGCTTGTATTTTCTCTCTTTTCTTTATTTGGATTTTCTCTGAAGTTCAGGGTGCTGACTTTTCCCTTGAACTAATGAATGTAATTAAAAAGACTGTTGACCCCTTAAACAGCTATCTTTCCTAGTAAAGTGGATCTAAGAACCTATGCTAGCAGCCATCCTGGGAACACGGTGTGGTTGCTGTTACAGTCTTTTACATATTAGGTGCCTAATTTGTAATTGTTTAATGCATTGAATGAAATTGAATTAATTTAATTTAAGAAGACAACATGGTACTATAGAAAAATCACAGGCAAGGAAGTCAAAGGTCCTAGGTTTAAATCCTGGGCAGCAGTGAGCTGAGTGGATAGAGCAAGAGATCACATCCAGGAGAGCAGGGATATATATCCAGGGTTTAAATATCAGTGAGTCAGAAGCTGGCAAGAGGGAGATTCAGTTAACCAATAAGTTCAGGTACCATGTTGCTATTATTTGTCCATCACGGGGTCATGTCTTAACTCGAGCCTTACTTTCTCTTCCTGATTCATTGAAGTCCAGTTGGCAAGACAAAAGTCAAGACAACTGTTGATAACCCTGGGGATGCAGTGGATGACTGTGGAGTCTTCCACGTCTGATGGAGCTCCCTCCACAGTGCCTGCTTCAGCCATCTTTAAGGCCTTTGGAACAAATTGTTCACATACTTGGGGTAGACATCTCCCTAACTCACTGACTGGTTTAAGGCCTGTCAGTTACTCTCAGCCTTAGCCTGTAGCAAAGATGGTTTTACTTCGGTATGAGCTGCAGCTTTTTGGGGCCACAGGTGAGAACTGGGTGACAGGTGAATGCCAAAGGTGAATGAGCAGGCCTGAAAAGGGCTTGGCAAGTCTTCACACCAGAGGTGTAGAGAGGGCTATAGCTCAGTGGTAGAGCATTTGGCTGCAGATTAAGAGGTCCCCTGTTCATATGCCTGCTAAGAGAAGGACTGCTTCTATTCTACTAGGCATGACAACATGTGCATAGATAAGTAAAGACACAGTATGTAAAAAGTAAAATGAGGTTACCTGGGATGGTGGAGGGGAGGCACTAGTAGCTGGGAGCATCAGGAAAGGCCTCACACAGGAGCTGATGTTTGAGCTGGACTTTGTAGGTAGTGAGGGCAGCTAGGTGGTGCAGTGGATAGAATCTGGAAGATCTGAGTTCAAATCCAACCTCAGACACTTAACTGAGCAAATCACATAAAATTCTGTTTCCTCGTCTGTAAAATGAGCTGGAGAAGGAAATGACAAACCACTGTAGTATCTTTGCCAAGAAAACCTCAAAATGGGGTCACAAAGAGTCAATCATGACTGAACAACAAGAGATTCTAGGGGATGGAGGCAAGGAGAGATGGATCCTAGGCATGGGGGGCACAGTCATTTCAAAGGAACAGAGATGGGAATGTTTTACATTAGCAATAATTCCATTTGGCTATAGTATAAAGTATGTGAAGAGGCCTGGAAAGGAAGACTGGAGCCAGCTTGTGAAGAGTTTTAAATGCCAAGCAGAGGAATTTGGATTTTATCCTAGAGGCAATAGGTGGCTACTGGAATTTTTTCAGGGGTGTGGGTGCTTGAGGGGAGGGGGGTTAGCATGGTAAGCTCTAGTGCTTTAGGAATATCTAGTTAGCTCTGGCAACTATTTAATGTATGGAAATCCAAAGTATGTAACACTTGTGGGTGAAAATTCTAGGTGAAAATTCTATTTAGCTGTGAGAAAAATTATATGCTTTGAGTTTTAGGCACGAGCCTATCAGAAACAATTTTTATTAGTATAGATTCAACTAATTCTAAGTATTTCTGCTGAGAGAAAAAGAGAGGGGGAGAGGAAAGAGGAGAGAAAGAGGTCCAAATGTAGGCAGTTTCCCTTACACTGCTAAAACCTAAGAAGCCATTTTGAAGTTGTAATTTAAAATATTTTGAAACAGACAAAATTTCATAGTCAAAACTGAGCAAAGGTTTGGAGCTAAAGTAACAGACTTAGTAATAGTTAAAGAGACTGCTAAGGCTGTTCATTTAGATTAATGCAAAGGCTTGAGATCAGGATACTAAAAAAGATGTTTTCATATTTCTGAAAAAGGAGTGGGGAGGAGCACTTAGTTTACTTCTACATGTGAGAGCACCGCTTCAGATGGGATATCCAAAGTCCATGCAATTCGCAGCTGGGAAATACTCGGGAATTCTGCAGTAAATCATTCATTCAATAAATGTTTGAGTGTCTGTTGTGTGCTAGGGGCCATAGGCAATGAAAAAAAAATGAACGATGTAGTTATGCAAAATGAATCAACACACTGACAGTGTCTGAGAATACATGGGTTTATTGTTGCTGTTATTTTACCTCTAATCCATCACCCTTTCCTTGCCCTCATGGAGCTTCTGTTCAAATTGAGGGCATTAGATATATTAACCAATGTTTTTTAATCTGTGCTTATGACAAAGAATCCACATATCTCTGCTGAGGTATTGTATATGTAACACAGACCACCCACTGCCTGAATGCCAGATAGGTTATATTTCACCCCACCCCTAGGGCTCTCCATTCCCCTTAAGGGGATTGGGGAAGTCTAGGCTCTCTACATATGGCTCCAGCCCCCACCTATAGACCACAATCCTAGTTCCAAATACCTCCTCTGGTTCATGTCTCAGACACAGAAGCTTCCCAGAGTTTCCATGAAGGGCTGACTGCATCATCCTATTTGCAGTCTCAGTTCTAAGGTCACTGTGACTCCAACTTCTGGGCCCCAAGAACAGCTCCAACACCTGAAACTGAAACTGAAGAGGACAAACAACACAGAACAGAAACAAACATCCCCCGTTTATTGGAGCCAGGGTAAAAGAGAGGGATTTGGAGAAGGAAACTAAACCTCTCTCCAATTCAGTTCATGGAGTCCTCACTGTAGGTGAACTAGTATTTTCACCCTCCAGATGAAAAAGAAAAGGCAATGTGGCGGGGAAAAGAGTGAATGGCTCAATCTTGACTGTTTTAAGGACAAAGTCAGCCAATCAAAGGAGGCTACCCATGAGTGTGGTAGATGATATAGCTGAGCATATTCAAAGGACTCCTCAAGCACATCTCCATGTTAGGAGAATTGGGCATGCCTACAAAAGCCTGGGTTACATATGTTGTCCTTATTATTATTACCTTGATTCTTTAATACTTTGATAAATTTATAATCTCATCACTGTAGGTATTCCTTCCACTGATACAATTTGCAATCCACCCATGCCCTCTCAGGCTGTGGGAATCTTGTTTGTGTTCTCCCAGGGTCCATCCAAAATGCTGGGGGCCTTCCCCCATATCTCTTGTACACCAACTGTTCACTGGTGATTTCTCACTCTCCATACATGGTTGGCCCACCTTCTTTTCTGATCATTTGTTTTTCGTGTCTTCACTTTATAAGTGATTTCTAGAGTGGGTGTCTTGACCCCCTGGGTTATTGTGGCTTGACCCCAAGGCATGAATGGTCAACCAATCAAAAGATGGTAAAATAGGTCATATCCTTCCTTCCCTGTGATAGTTGATTGTGGGGCACATCTCCAGTACAATCATACTACCTCTTTCACCCATTGTGACCCAATACTTCCCAATTCTGACACCTTCTGTCTCTGGCCTCCAGTGGTGGTACAAGGTTCCAAATTTTCTCTTTTCCCACCAGCCCTCAAATGCAGAGCTACTATAACCTACTCTCAATGTGAATACCCATACCAGCAGCTGCACTGACAACTACCCTACACAAATGGGGCCACACTTTATCCCCCTCCCTCATCGCCTTCTAGTTGTCTCAGACTTCCCTTGGTTGTATGGATTCAGGCATTCAGTGGCCAAAAAGTAAACACCCTAAACCTCTTTCCCCTTTTCACTTGAGGTAGGACAGAATAATTTACACAGGATAAGAAGGCACAAATGGATTGTGAGCTGTATCACAGATCTCATTATCTTTCCTCTTAAACTGAACCCTCTTCTAAATTTTCTTATTTCTTCTGAAGATCTTCTAGACACCTAGATTTGAAACTTTGGTGTCATCCTTCACTCCTCACTCCCATTCACTCACTCTTACCACATATACAATTAGTTGAGAGCAGCTAGAAATAGAGGTAGCTTGGTTGCATAATGAATAGACTACTGGTCTGAAGTACATAAGACCTGAGTTCAAATTTGACCTCAGATACTTAATAGCTGTGTGACCCTGGACAAGTTACTTAACCTCTGCCTGTCTCCGTTTTCTCAACTCTAAAATGAGAGTAATAGATCCTAAACTCCCAGTGTTATTGTGAGATTCAAATGCGATAATATTTCTCAGCACAGGGATTGGGAGCCAAGATAGCGGAAAGGAAGCAGTAACCTCGATAAGCTCCTCAGTCACTAAACCTTAAAAAGTGAATCTGAACAGATTCTGGAGTGACAAAATCCACTTGGAAACGGATCGTGGCAGAATATTTCTTAGCACAGTGCTGGCACATAGTATGTGTGTTTCCTTTTTCTCTTGAAATCTCATCATTGCCACCTTCACAGTATCTGTCATATATGTCCTATTCTTTCCACTCATATATCTACTACCCAAGTTAAGAGGTCATCTCGCCCTCGGACTATTGAAATAGTTTCCTAATGGTCTTGCTTCAGATCTTTCCCCTCTCCAATCTACATTTCACACAATTACCAAAGTGATTTTCCTAAAATATAGATCTGACCACGTTACTCTCCCCCGCCTACATTTCAATAAACCTTAGTGGTGATGTATTAATTCTAAGATCAAATATTTCATCCTTATCTCATCCTTTATTAAAAATATATTTCTGTCTATGTTTTATAATTTTTAAGTATTAGTACAGTAGCATATAAATATGGTTTATAATTATATAATATTATAATGTAATTATAATATTTGTATGTAATACAATAATTATTATATAAATATGCAGATATTGGTGGAAGTGTTCAAATATTTTTATTGATCAGTGTTTAGAGACCATGGCTCTAAACTATTTCTCTTGCACAATTGTCAGTTGGTCACTTATAGCTTATTCATGCCTTTCAAACATAGCTCCATTGACTTCTGGATAACTTCAGTTCTTCACAGACTGTGGCATGCCATGATTCCAAATTATATGGCATCCCTGAAAGAATATTATTTTAAAAAGAAGTGGGCCTTTGTTTCAGGGAACAGTTTGGGGTCATTAGGTAGGGAAATTCCCTGGAGACAATTCAACATCATTATTATTGTTGTTTCATTTTTATTTAAAAATATCCAGTTCAAACATACATTCTTTCTTTAAATTTTTAAATTATTATTTACTGAATAACATCAACAAACACAAGTGAGTAAAATAGGGAATAAAATCACAAATTTCTCTCTGAAGTAAGAGCTATCTTTACATTTTGATGAAAGAAAAAAAGGTTAAGAAAGTGAGAAATCTCATGCCTGTATTTTCTTTTGGCTGGATGTAATGAGGACTGCACAACATCACAAAACTGAAATTGATTATATTTTAACAAGAAATTACTTATTATTAATGTAGCAATCCTTTCTAAATCAGCTGTCCCTGTGCAGTTAAATCAACTGGTTAGAGTAAAGGCAAAAATTAGCATGAATCTAGAAGAAAGGAAGGAGGTGGGGAAAAAAAGACACTAAATACAATTTTAAAAACTCGTCTGACTTATTTAAACAATTGTTGACTCTGGAAATAGGAGATGGATAAAAGTAAAGATATTGACTCTGACTACCACCATTTCCTAGAAAATTTAACCACTGTAAAATGACCATAACAAGGAAGACTAAAGAACCAAGGAACCAAGTCAATAAGGAAGCACTTATTCTTTTTGCCAAAGGGCTTCTTGCTAAACATTTTGGAAAAGGATAAGTCACAAAGCAGTGAAAAGTAGTAGGAGAGCCAAAAGGTTACTATGAGACACTAAATCTAGATTAGTCCCAGACGTGTAATGCCTATGCCCAGAATTGTCCTGGGATCTTTATTTATGTTGCCTTTGTTCTAGGACTGAAGATGTCTCCTTAATAAAGTGTGTATTCTTTGCCTTAAGTTTTTTTTTTTTTGTCCCATTGATACCTCTTTGGTGATGATTGATTGTTGATACTCATAGGGAGTTCCTGAGCTACCCTTGGACTTGACATTTAAAAAGGGGCACCAAGTTGGAAAAAAATTGGACATCAAGGGGATGCCCATCAATTGGGGAATGGCTGAACAAGTTGTTATGATGGTGATGGAATACTACTGTATTTCACTACATAATTGTTGCCACTGCATAATCATTGCACCCTGGTTTTTTTTTTCAGTCCAAAAGTATGACCTTTTATCTCAAAATCATCACATGGTATAATTCTATGTCATATGGCTTAAAAGGTAAATGGAGCAGCAATGTATTCACCAGTGGCATATGGTTATGCATTTATCTTTGATGTATTGCAAGCCGCAAGCCTAGAATTCTCAGTGCACTTGTGCTGTATTCAATTTTAAAATATATTCATGAGTATTCCATGCATCCTAATCTTGTACCAAAGACAGTTTAGTAATAAATGATTTTTAAGTAATACCCACATAGTTTTAACAGCTTCACATAATGATTGTACCCCACTTTTTTGCCTATAATTTGTCATTAAAATCTGCGATGATTATGCAGTTAAATTTGGTATTTATGCTGTAAGAAATGAAGAGGCAGGTGCCTTCAGAAAAACCTGGGAAGACATATGAAATGATGCAAAGGAGAGTATGAAGAACTATGAGAACATTGTACACAGTAACAAAAATATTGTAACATTGATCAACTATGAATGCTTTAGTTACTCTGATCAACACAACAATCCATGAATATCCCAAGGAAACATGATGAAACAAATGTTATCTACCTCCAGAGTGAGAACTGATGAACTCTGAGGGTAGACTGAAGCATATTTTCTTTCACCTTCTTTTTTTTTGGCCTTTTTTTTTTTTTTTTGCAACATGGCTAATAGAGAAATATGGCTTTGTATGTAAAATGGGTATTATATTTCTTGCCTTCTCAATGGTGAGAGAGGAATCAGAGGAAGAGAATTTGGAATTGAAAATATTTTTAAAATTAAATTAAATTTAAAAATAAAAGCACAGAGAAAGGCTGAACACCAGAGAGATTCAGAGAAAGAGAAAAGGATTACACAGGGACAGTTCCCTAAAGTGAGGTCTATGCATCTTCATTCATGGTCTCCCAGCAGGGGTGAAATAGCATAAATCCAGAGATGCCAAAGGACATAGGGGGCAGTGGAGAGAACAAGAGTTTTCTTGGTTAATCCAGGTGCTTCAGGTATGTCAGCTAGCCATGGAAAATCAGCAGTAGCAGAATGACGGAGTAATTCTTAGGCTCAGCCTTTTGTTCATGGACAATGTTCAGCAATGTTCATTGCTGAAGTCCAGAAACAGAAATGAATAGAGCATCAGTGTATTGCCTGAGGACTTTCCTCTTGTTGGAAAAGGGAACCAACCTAGGGTATTACTATCAATTCAGAAAACTAAGGTGACCCAGTTAACAGAGTGATAGATTTGGACTCAAGAAGATTTATTCGACATGTGACCTTGGGCAAATCACCTCCCCTCTCTCAGCTTCAGTTTCCTCATTGATGGCCTCTGAGATCTCTTCCTGCTCTAAAACTATGACCCTGTGATCCTATATTGTAGATCTCTGAGAAGTGAAACTTATCAGAGGGGCAAGTTGTTTGACTCTAAACATCCCAAGTTCTTTTTCATTATGGGCACACCATCTGAGGCAACGCTAAAAGACTAGGGGACTGCATAGGTCCCTGAGAAGGGGAAGGCCCACTAAAGGAAAGGAGTGTTGTCCTGTTTATAGGCTTAGATATGAGTCCTTTGCATTTTTTTGGCTGGATTAAAGATTTTCCTATATTCTTGTTAATTGAAGATAGTGCTGAGGGCCATTTTCCTTTTAATGAGCATTCTAGACATGAGTCAAAGTCTGATATATCTTAGGGAAACCTCAGGAGCTTGAGCCTAGGAGAGTTTTTCTAGGATCCCCCACCCCCAGATCAAAACTAGTCAATGTAAACCCCGAGTTCAGATCTAAGCCATGGATTATGGCTGAGATTGTAACAACTAGACATGATATGAAACATCTGCCAGCATTTCCATAGTGATGTTTCATATTGATGACATTTGGACTCTACCACCTTAGTACCTGATATACTAAGTAAAGAAATAGAAATAATCATTTAAAAAAGAAAATTGAGAAGAAAACATAGATTTGGCCAAGTATACATGGAAGGAATTCATACCAGAGGTGACACAGTTTTGAAGTCACATACATACTGAGTGATTTTTCAGGATATTTCAAAAAGAAGAAGATTAAAAAGTAGTGGGTAAAAATCATTAAAGAAATTACATCCCTGCCCCCTTCACTTACCCCAAAAAGGGGCAAATGGGGAGATGTGGGAAGAAATGAATAATCACTGACAACATATATCTACTTTCCCATCTCTATAAAGTTTATGAGGATGCTCTATGTACTACTGTACTTATTTTTTATTTTGCTCTTATGTTCATTTGACCGTGTGTTGTGTCATATTCTGGTATAGCAATGTCTTTTTGTTAATTGTTTTGTGTATATGCTAATCTTATAGGTAAGTTGTATTTCTTATTATGGGCCTATTTGTAATGTTATTATTTCATCTAACAAGTTTTACTTTGTTAGCTATTCATGCTTTCCTTGTTGGTTATGATTGATTTAATGTATAGTATGGATATGTATATATTCTTGAACTGTTCCTGCACTATATCCTGCATGTAACTTAGGCATGTTGTCACTGAAATACTCTGGTGATGCTCTACATATTGTCATGTCTATTGCATTTAGAACAAAATTTTTGTTTTTATAGTTTGCATTTATAGTTTCTTTTTCTGGAAATATTTTTTATTTAATCTCATTAGATATTTCCCAATTACATTAAAATTTTTTTAACATTTTTTTAAAGTTTGAGTTTCAAATTCTCTTCCTCCCTCTTGCCCCTCCTCCCCCCATTAAGAAAGCAAGCAATATGATATCAGTTCTACATGTGAAGTCATACAAAACATATTTCCATATTAATCATGTTGTAAAAGAACACCCCCCCCAAAAAAAAAGAAAAATGAAGAAAGTTTTAAAAAAATATGATTTGATCTGTATTCTGATTCCATCAGTTCTTTCTCTGGAGGCAGATAACATTTTTCATCATAAGTCATTTGGAATTGTCTTGGATTATTGTATTGCTGAGAATAGCTAAATCATTCACATTTGATCATCCTACTTTATCGATATTACTGTGTACAATGTTCTGGTTTTGCTCACTTCACTTTGTATCCAGTCATATAAATCTCCCCAGGTTTTTCTGAAATCATCCTGTTCATCATTTCTTATAGACCAACAGTATTCCATCACAATCATATACCACAATTTGTTCAGCCATTCCCCTAAATGATGGGCATTCCATAAATTTCCAATTCTTTGCCAACACAAAAAGAACTGCTATATATATTTTTGGACACATAGATTCTTTTCTTTATCTATTATTAAAAATCTCAGACATAGTAGTAGTATTTCTGGGTCAAAGAGTATACACAACTTTATAGCGCTGTGGGAGTAGTTCAAAAATTTTCTCCAGAATGTTGGACCAGTTCACAATTTCACCAGCAATTAGTGTCTCAATTTTTCCACACCCTCCAGCATTTGTCATGTTTCTTTTCTGTCATGTTAACCAATCTGATAAGTGTAAGATGATACCTTAGAGTTATTTAATTTGCATTTCTCTGATCAATAGTGATTTAGAGCATTTTTTAATATGGCTATCAATTACTTTGATTTCTTCTTTTGAAAATTGCCTGTTCATATCCTTTGGGCATTTTCAACTGGAGAATAGCACTTATTTTTATAAAATTGGCTCAGTTCCCTATATATTTGAGAAATTAGGCCTTTATTAGAGAAATTTTTTATGCAAAGTTCCCCCTGCCAGGTTCCTGTTTTCCTTCTAAATTTGGCTGCATTAGTTTTGTTTGTGCAAAAAAATTTTTTTAGTTTCATGCAATCAAAATTATCCATATTATTTCCCATGACCCTCTCTATCTCTTGTTTGATCACAAACCCTTTCCTTATCCATAGATCTGACAAGTAAATTTTTCCAAGCTTCCCTAATTTATTTATGATACTACCCTTTGTATTTAAATCATTTATCCATTTTAACCTTATTTTTGATATATGGTATGAGGTGTTGGTCTGTGCCTAATTTCTTTCAAACTTATTGCATTTACTGTTAACACACATTTGTTTTATTTTGTTTTCACGGGCACTATAGATTAATTACTCAGGATGCCAAGAAAATCCCTCTTATTATTTTAAAATGTTGATGTCTATGTTTATGCTACATAGTTATAAGTCTCAAACTTGGCCTAGATAATTTTTGCAAGGGACTTTTAAAAGTTTTGACCCAAGAAAGAAGTGTAACCTGGCACTCATCAAAGTGGAGTCAGGGAGAGGCAGCCAGGTACTATGGAGACTCCTGAATGGTGGAGATAATGATGAAACAATGCTGTGGACCATTGTGACAGGTTGGTGCCAGAGCTTCTTGGAAGAACAACATTTGTAGTCCAAACACTCTTCCAGAGAAACCTGTAGAAAAGCTTTGAAAGCTGCAGACCTGGAAGGGAAGCTAGCTCCTCAACATGTCTCTGACCTCTCTAGGATGAGACAGACACAGAGAGACAGACAGACAAAGAGAGAGACAGAGACAGAGAAGACAGACAGACAGACAGAGAAACAGAGACAGGGACACAGAGGCAGATATGGGGAGAGAGAGAGAGAGAGAGAGAGAGAGAGAGAGAGAGAGAGAGAGAGAGAGAGAGAGAGAGGAAGGTTTCTTTTTGTACATAATAACAGCCACATTGTACAATGACTAATTTTGATAGACTTAGACTTAGCTCTTCTTGGATTAGGATCTTTCTCTTGGTTGCAGGTAAGATTTCTTGCTCTCAGAATAAGAGCTCATTTACTCCTGTGTGTTTTCTGATATATTATAATTTGTAGAACTTCTTTAATTTCTGTTTATTGTTTTGCTTGGATAAGTTGGCTTATTCACTACTTGCCATTTGATTGTCTTTTGTGTAACTGGCACTCGCTGGGAAGGAGTCAAACTGGTGAGTTTAAGCTAAAGGCTAGCAACTAAGTCAAGAAGCCTCTGTATAGAATCTGTTGAAACTGAGACTACCAAGATTTAGGACAAGACAGATATAATTCTAGTCTAGTATCCCCTCTAGGAGGTAGGTGAATGAAAGAGCATGCACCCAACTCTGACCCTTCACCAGTTTCTCTCAAAATGGAAATGACGGTGTCCTTAGGAGATGAAAGAGCTAGATTCCAGATATATCTGTCCATGCTACCTGACTGTGAAGCACATTTTGAGCACCCATGTGGATACATAAATTATAAACAAAAAAAAAAAAAACAACCATTTGACTCAGCAGAATAAAATATAGCCTCAAATGCATCCCCAATAAGATATCTCCCATTTAGTCAAGAGCATACAAAAGTCCATGACAGATACAATCATTGATATAAATTTATTCAGCTATCCTCTGATTATTCGTATCAAGTCAGGCATAAAACAAGGAACAATAATTGGCTTAAAATCTCGGCTCTGCTACTTGCTAGATAGGTGACCTAGAGCAAATTACTTAACCTTCCTAAATCTCAGTTGCCCGTATTTGCAAAATGAGGAAAATGTGACAGCCCACAGGGCTGCTACAATAACCAAGTTGGTGATTCTTAAAGCATCACAATAAAACGTGAAAGACAGAGCATGGAGGGCCAAGTAGGTGACAACGATAAACTCATGCTGGTCACACCTATCAGACTGGCTAACTTGACAAAATAGGAAAATGAGAAATAAATACTCTAGACTCTCAGTCTCAGAGCCAGGTTGATTACATCTCCTCCTCTAGGTTTCAGGCACCTCTTTAACCACTTAACATCAATTGACTTTTTTTTTTTTAAAGCAATTGGGGTTAAGTAACTTGCTCAAGGTTACACGGCTAGGTTTTTTGTTTGTTTGTTTGTTTGTGTGGATTAAGTGTCGGAGGCCAGCTCTGAACTCAGGTCCTTCTGATTCCAGGGCCAACGCTCTATTCACTGCGCCACCTAGCCGCCCCTACATCAATTGACTTTTACAAAGAGATTTTTAATTCGAATACATAGCAAGAAGAAATGTACAAATATTTTCCCCAATACCTGTGGGGTATAATCCTCCTGGCTTTTGGGTGGGGATTAGGTGGGTAACTTGAATTCCTACACAGTTATATTTCTATCAGGCTAATGTCCCAAAGGAAGCGTGTCTTCTGGGTGGATAGTTGGAGATGCTATAGTGGAGGTTAGTAGAGAAGTTAGTGAGGCGGCTAGGTGGCTCAGTGAATACAGTACCAGTCCTGGAATCGGGAGGACCTGAGTTCAGATCCTGATTCAGACACTTAACACTTATTAGCCATGTAACCTCGGGTAAGTCACTTAACCCCAATTGCCCAGCCTTTACCCCTCCAAAAAGCAGAGAGAGAGAGAGTTAGGACTGGATAAAAAGATCTGAAAATTAGCAGAGAGACGAAAATTGAATCCATGAGGGCTAATGTTCATCAAGTGAAAGAGAATAGAGGGAGAACAGAGGGCCTGGGACAGAGCCTTAGGGGACACTCACAGTTAGCTGGCTTGATCTGGATGAAGATCAAGGAAATGAGTCAGAAAAAGTTTCCATTTTCCAGAAAATGTACAAGGAGAATTCAGAGTGTAGTGTCACTAAAACCTAGAGAGAAGAGAGCATCAAGGAGAAGATGGTGGTTGATGGCATCAAATACTGTAGAGAGGGCAAGAAGGATGAGAACTGAGAAAAATCCATTGGATTTGGCAATTAAGAGATTATCCATAACTTTGGAGAAAGCAGTCTCTGGAATGATGAAGTCAGAAGCTAGACTGGAAGTTTAGAAGAGGGTGGGAGGAAAAGAAGTGGAGGCAGTGATGGTAGATAGCTTTTTCAAGGAGTTTAGCCATTAAAAGGAGAGGAAACATAGGATGAGAGCTTGAGAAGATGATCAGATTAAGTGAGGATTTTTTAAGAATGAGGGAGACATGTTTGAAGGAGGCAGGGAAGCAGCCAACGGTAATGGCAAGCAAAAAAGTAGTTAATACCTTGTTTCAGTTCTTGCCCATGATTCTATCAAGTTTTTGTTGAGAAGTAGAACTTGTGAACTCCTGTTGCATCAAGGGAGGAGCTAATGACTATATATATATATATATATATAAGAAGAGGCCCAGGATGGAGAGAGCAGAAATGAGAAAAGAACTTGTGGTGGCAGAACTGAGAAGAGAGCAGAACTCTTGTGGTGGCAGAGTTAAGAAGGAGAAAGCTTGTGGTATCCTGGCACTCTATGTCTGCTCTGTCTGTGTTGATGTTTGTGATACTTTGTGCAGAGGCCCTGGACCTTACTGGAAGTCCTGAAAGAAGAATTTCTGGTTGTCTGTTTACAGAAGTCCTAGAGGAGGGTTTTGGAGGTCCTGGGACTTTACTGATGATTTGTGTTGACCTCTTGGACCTTGTTTGTGGGTTGTAATGGGAATGGGAATTTGAAGATCTTCCCTGCCCTGTAATAGACCTAGGGGGGAGTTTGAAGACCTCCCCTGCTGTGAAGATAAAACTCTGGCTGCTAAAGCCCACAGGAAGCTATCCCCTGATAGGCTGAATATAGTCACATGGAGCCTTTGGTAGGAGTTTGCTGAGGAGCAGTGGAACCCACAGAGAAGCTAGTAGAGAATGAGTCTGACAGTTGGAGACAGAGGAGATTGGGCAAAGAAATAGAGAGTTTCATGAGTAAATATTGATCTCGTATTAGTTTGTGGGAAGGCCAAAGGATGGCATGGCTCTCAGCATTATTATGGCTTCTAAATATCTTTGGTACTTTGGCTTACTGGTTTAGAGATTTGATTTCCTGGTGTCTAAATAAATCCTTCAATTTTATCCTTTATCTGGAGAGTTTGACATATTTTGTGATAGAACGCCATGTGATAGTTATAGTTATGGTCTCTATTGTGATTGTGGGAGCTATAAATATTGCATGGGCGCTACATGGCTCTCCCTTGATTTCTGTGTTGATGATTTGTTTTGACCTCTTGGACCTTGTTTGTGGGTCTGTGTTGATTTCTATACTGAGGATTTGTGTTGAGTTCTCAGACCTTGCTGGTGGGTCTGTGTTGATTTCACAGGCAGATGATGAATTGATGATGGTACTGGCAATGTGCATGAATATTATTGTGGCTCTGTTAAGCTTTGTCTTCCCAGAAACAGGAACTGTGAAGGACTTAAGGTGGACTGGACATTGTGAGCTTCAATATGGAATGGAAACTGGATGAGGAACTGGACAAGGAGCTGATCGCTGCCTGCCTTTGAATCCAGGTGACAATTCAGCGGATTTGGGCACGAGCTGGGACCATAGAAACTGAGAGCCAGCCTCAAGTCAAAATGAAGAGACTTCTTTTTGGGTACCTGATGCTGAGAAGATTATGATTTACTGTGATTTAGGGGTAGAGAACTTTGACCTTTGTACTTTGTGTCCCTTAAGGAGGCTTGCTTCTTAAGGATGATTGAGTTAAGGACTTATTGAATGATATTTTTTGTTTAAAACTATGTGTCCACTTTGGTGAAAACTATGTGGCCACTTTAGTGATAACTTGTTATGTCATAACATTGTGAATGCTGTACTTTGGTTTCTGTCAATGTTTTGTCTTAATTTATTACTGAATAAATAGAGAGTTCACTATACTATGTAATCAGAACCTTGAAGCTGTTCACAGCAGCAGTCCTCTGAAAACCTGCTTGTGCTTGGCTTTACACCAACCAGCAGAGAGGAGGGATTGAAGATTCATGAGATGGGATGATAGAAGCAGCGATCTGCTAGAGAATATGGGATGGAATGAGATTACTTGCTCATGTTGGTTCTTGTCCTCTGTTCTCAAAGAGGGCCAAAATGACATCGCTATGTCAGCGTCAAGGTTGGTAGTCAAGCCTTGCAAGGAGAAAGGTCACATCTTCATGTAAGACATGGGTGAGGTAAGAATGAGGAAAGACACTTGTGTTGTGAGGGATGTGAGATGAAAAGGAAGGGAGAAGAGGGAGCTCTCAGTGAATGGTCTCTATTTTTTCAATAAAATATGAGGAATAGTTATCAGCTGAGAGGGTAGTTAGTGTTAAGGAGTTTGAGGAGGGATGAAAATGTTTGGGAAAGCTATTTGTGGTAAATGAGATAGTTGATTAGAATGGTGGAAAAGGCTTTTGTTTCTTTGTTTTTCTGTAATGAGGCTCAAGTTGAGATCATTTGTACATTTGTAGTGGACCTGGTCAGGATGGTTTCATAATTTTCTCCAGGTCCATTTGGTAGTGTGTGAATAGGAGCAAAAGGGGCAGATGGCGGAAGTGATTCAAGGTTCTTGGCAAGGCACACTTGGTAATGGAATAAGGTGGTAATGGACTCAAATATAGGTGATAATGTATAATTGAATTGGTTCCCCAAGCAGTCAAGATAGTGAAGAGAGGACAGCATAGCTGGATGATCTAGGAAAGACCTGAGGGTTGGAGGAATTGAAGGTCACAGTGAGCTTGAAGAATAGGGCTGAAGATCAAAAGGCAGAGGGAAAGATGGAATGATAAAAGATTATGATCAGACAAAAGAATTTCAGAGTTCATGAACATGGAGGTAGAATACTCATGAATGATGAAAATATTAAGAGTATGTCTATCTCTGAATGCAACTAAAGTGAAGTAGGGAGCAGGTCAAAGGAAATGAGTAAATGAAGAATTGGGAAGTTAGGTTTTTGAAGGTGTATCATTATCTATGTTGAAGTTTCCTCCCATAAAAGCAGGAATTAGAAGGAAGAGAAAGACTGTGAGTCAGGCACTGAACTCATGGAGGAAGGAAGAAGAATCTTCTGGGGGGTCTGTAGATAACAGCTACCAGAATATTGATGGGATGAAAAATGAATGGCATGAACCTCAAAGGAGGAAAGGTTACTGAGTGATTGTAATAGAGAGAGAATCTGGAATTAGCAATGGGGAGTAAGGAGTATTCCATCTCCTCCACCATGACTAGTGAAAATACAATCAACACTGGAAAAGGTGGTCAAGGATTTCACGTGATCAGAAGGAAGCCAGGTCTCAGTGAGTGTCAGAAGATGGAAGGAGCAGGAAAATGATTAAGAAGTCAAGTTTGTAAGCTATAGAGCAGGCATTCCATAGAGCACAGTGGAAGGGGTGTGTAAATCTTGAGTGGGGTATTGAAGAGGTAATTTTGCTGTCTTAGCTGCAACTTTCCCATTCCTATCAATATATCTTATACCCACAATTGTGAAATTATCTGAAGAGCTACTAGGAGTTACTCAGAGTAAAGGAGGATACATTCCTTTATCACAGGCTTCTTCTTCCAGCTCAAACCTGCCTTCCTCAACAGAATCCTTCCTAGCTGGCTTTCTTCCTGGCTTCTCTGTCCTTCAGGTTGAGTCTTTATTCTTTGCCTGATAAGACCCCTCCCTCACCATATTTGAAATGCCTAAGATCCAGAGTTCAATTCATATTCCCCCATATGGATCCCAGGCAGACCTAGCTTTTCCACTGTCCAGAGCCAATTATAGTGGGATAATAATAGAAGCTGACATTTATATAGGCTTCAAGGTTTACAAAGGGCTTTACCTCTATCCTCTCATTTTTATTCTCTCAACATATTCTTGAATATGAAGCAGTAAATATTAATACCACTTTACACATGTAGAAACTGAGGTTCAGAGAGACTATGACTTTATCTCCTTAACCTCTTAATGAGGGGCAAAGGTAAAAGTTCAGTCCAGTTCATTGCTTTTCTCTTCCTACATCATCAGACTTCCTGTGTCCCTCTGGGCCCAGGCACATCAGGGTCATTCTTACTCCCACTTCCCTTTCTTGATCTAGATTGTTATTTCATCTGTATAGAAAACTGTCTGTGGAAACTCATCCCACTGAGATGGATCAGCAATTCAGCCCAAACTTAGAGCCTTAGAGCATTGCCTGGGGCACCAAGACTGTGATTAATCTGCCCTTGGTTCTACACTAATGCTCAGTTAGAAATAGGATTTGAACCTAGGTCTTCCTAAATCCACTACAATATGTTGCTTCTCATCTTATAATCATAATTTTTTACTATGAAATGAACAATCATCAACAAACATTTCTTTTTTTGATTAATTAATTTATTTTTAGTTTTCAACATTTACTCAACAAACATTTCCACATACAAAGTGCAGGAAAAAGAGCACGGCACATGAAATTGTGAAATTCTGTTAATAGGTTTTCTTTAAGTCCATATTAAATTTAATGGGCCAAAACAAATTTTTTTCTGAGTCCTCTTCTGCATGATATATAGAGACAAAGACCAGAATTGTACTAGGTGAGTCTTAGAGAGTTTGCTTAGAGTCACATAGCAGAATCTGAATCCAGGTCTTCTTGAGTTTAAAACCAATTCTATCCCTTTAACAATAGTAACAAAATTTATAGTTGTCTCTGGTTCATGAAAATAACTAAGAAAAATGATTAGCAGAAGTCATATAACTTATATTAATACTTTCTACCCTGTAAGGTAGGGTAATATCTTAATTCACTTTGCTTATTTCCAGAATGTAATTACCTTTGGAATTGGATGTAAAAAGAGGACTGGAGAATGGAAGTTCGGGAGCCAAAGCCTTCTAAAAACACCCAGAGAACAGCTGTCTCTGCGTAACCTGACTCTCCTGTGCCCTGAGTCAGCTTCCCTTTCCTCCCCCACCCTATATCAAGCTTGCCCTTTTCGAAATGGAATTAATCTGAGATACTGGATGAGCTCTGCTCATTCCTATTTCTTTTTCTGATCTTCCCCAGATGGAAATGGTCTCTCCTTCATCTGATCTCATAGCACTTTCTACTCCTCTTGTGTTCTTAAAATACTCTATTTTAAGAGGGAGGGGAACTGGACCAGAGATTTTATTAGTAAGGGGAACTCCTAGTGAGAAAACTCCTTCTAATAATAATGATAGATAACTTTTATATAGTGCTTGTGACAAGCTCTTTGTGATTATTTTCTCATTCTCAAACAGGTTGGTGTGGGCAACAACAGCCTGGGAGGTAGTTGTTGTTATTATCATCATTTTATAAAAGAGAAACTGAGGTTAAGTGACTTGCCCAGAATGATGATTTAGGTCTCTCCTGACGGTAGTCAGGGTAGCTCTATCCAATGCTCCACCCAGGTGCTACAGCAAATTCTGCCTAGGCAAATCAACATTTACTCAGTGTTTTATAATGTGTAATGAGTTCCCTGGGGCACTGAGAAGTTAAGTTACTTACAAGCCATTACCTAGAATGTGTCAGAGAAAGGACTGGAACATAGTCCCTTTGACTCTCAATAAGCAATCAGTAGCAGGGCACACTTAATATATTTTCAAGTCTTTGCAACTTATCACTCCTACTAAGTATAACATGGGATAGTGGTAAGAAGTGCTGTACTTGGAGACAGAAGAGAACTGAGTTTGAATCTTATCTTTGACATTTTGTACCTACATAATCTCGGGCAAGTCATATAACTTCCCTAAATCCATTTTCTCTAAAAATGGGAATAACACTTTCAATATCTACCTTCAAAGATGGATATGAAGAAAGTGATTTATAAACATTAAAGTGTTATATAAACTGTTGAATGATTGTTACTTGATTTTAAGTTCCTCTAGGGCAATAACTATATCTAATTTATCATCTGAGCCCTGGGCTGAGCACAGTGCTCTGTACACAGTAGGTGCTTAATGTGTATAATGAATGCAGTGTTTGCTGTCAGGGCTGATAACTCTTGTTACCTTTTCTTGAAGGAGTTCCAACCTTTGCTTTCTTGAACCTTGGTCTCTGAGTCTGGGGCTTAGAGGAGGGGAAGAGACAAGCTGCTTTAGGATGGATCCTAGAATAGATAGTGATGGATTGTGTACCAATCATCTCCTTGAAAAGTCCCCCTTCTTTCAACTGGTTCCAGACACTGCCTTATATAAAATGTAGAAACAAGGGCAGCTAGATGGCGCAATGAATAGAGCATTGGCCCTGGAGTCAGGAGGACCTGAGTTCAAATCTGGCCTCAGACACTAAACACTTACTAGCCATGTGACCTTGGGCAAGTCACTTAACCCCAATTGCCCCTCCAAAAAAAAAAAAGCAAAAATAATTGTAGAAACAAATATGAGACCTTGTGTCTTGTAGGATCATATATCTGCAGTTGGCAGGAACCTCTGTCTGAAACCATCTAGTACTATGCCTTCATTTTACAGAGGAGGAAACTGAGGCCCACAGAAGTTAAATAGAATACTCAATTTCACACAGGTAGTAAGTGAGAGCGCCAGCCTCCCTTTTGTTATAGTATTTAGCACAGGAGCAGCAGGAAGACTATCAACCTGTTAGCCTGTTAGACTTTATCCAGGGCAGTCTGAAGGTGCTGGCTGCTTCTGCTGCCATTATGGGTGTTCCTAGCAGTGTAACTTAGTGACCAGAGGGCCAGCATCAGGGTGAGAAAGTCTTAGCTTCAAGCTCTTCCCCTGACACACACTGACTCTCCAAGGCTGTAAGTTACAGATGAGTTCCTGATCTATTTCAGCAGAAGGAATTGCCACATGGGAAGTTTTTTTATACTGATAAAAGCACAAGTCTGTGGGGAAAAAATTGTGATTGTCCCAGGGTGTAGCAAGGATGGGAATTCAGGGAAATGTAGAAATGAAGCTTTCCTTGCCAAGAGTTTGAAGCAAACAGCCTAGCTATCTTGGAGTTTTTCTGTTTGCCTAGAGAAAGTGGCTGAGACCTTTGTAAACCTCTAGGGTCCGGGGAAGATCTGGGAGGGATCCTTTCCCTAAAAGCCCTTCCTATGGGTGTGTCAATGTCTATCTCTCCAGGGAAGACAACACTCCAGCAGGGTCAACGTTCCCCCAGCCTTTGGGCATCTTGTCTGCTGTGGCTAAGCTTGGTACTGCCCCCACTGGGTGTGGTCAGCCTGAGCCCAAGCTGATACAGCCTTTCTGAAACAGCTGAGGGAGGGCTGCTTCACTGGCTTGGCATTCTTCTGAGACTCCACCCTACTAGCTTTGGGAAGGGTTGGGGAGCCACACTAGTGACCCACATATTTCTCTTCTCTTCCTACTCCTGAAGCTTCCCTGCTTTCACCTCTCTAGATCAGGTGTTTCTATCCTGGGGACTGGGAACTTGGGGGGTTTTTTTTGGTAATATTCTGATAACTGTACTTCAACATAATTGGTTTCCTTAGAAATCCTATGTATTTTATTTTATGCTTTTAAAAACATTATTCTGAGAAGTGGTACATAGGCTTTACCAGGCTGCAAAAAGGATCCACGACTCAGAAAAGTTTAAGAATCCCTGAACTACAAGGTCTGGTGCTAATTTTATTCATGGAGCAGCTGCAGGAGTTTCAGGGGTCACTTCACAGGATCATAGGATGAGAGGCTTGGCTGGAAGCGACTTTGGAGACCACCTGGTCCACCCCCTCATTTTACCAATGAGAACGCTGAGTCCTAGAGAGCTGATGTGACTTGTCCAAAGTCACACAACAGAATCATAATCTGAACCCAGGTCCTCTGACTCCCACTCCTGATATTCATTTCACTGAAATGTGATGCCTCTCCTCAGAAGGTCCTGCCAGGGAAATAGACTTTGACCACACCAACCCAAATTACACTGTAAGCAATCTTTCAGTGATGGAAGGGCCACTCCCTGCCCCCCAGCCTTTTTTTCCCAGTGTATTTCCAGGATGTACAATCCCTTGAGGTTTTTCTTTTAACCCTCTTTAACATATCTCCATTAAGATTGCCTCTTCCCAAACTAAAGATCTTTCATTTACCCTTTCCCCTAGGTCCAACATTCCTGCCTGGGATTGGGGTAGGGGTGGAGGAGATGGGAAGGGGTCTAACATCTCCAGAAATTCATCCTTAAAGAAGAACTGCTTGTTTGAGATGGGCCCTTCCCAACCTCCCCATCACTGAAGCCAACCGACCTACGTAAAGAGACAATGCAGTGATGAAATGGTAGCTGCTTGAAATTAACACTGCCCTGGAGACCTGGCAGCACCAGTAGGAAAAAGTGAATTATTTTCCTTAATGTGAATGACCATCAGGTTCACAGTAAGTATTTGGTATACCAGAAACCTGGGTCCTACTGGGTTGATGTACCCAAACTGGCAATATTCCTATCACAATTTTTCCTCTTGGTAAAACATGTGCCTAAGACAAAAAACTCCATCACTGATGCACTATCCTAAGTTTATTTTTTAAATTCTTTTTTTTTCAATCAGAAAGGAAAACAAACGTTCTGTTACTATTCTGGTTTAGAACCAAATGAATCAGTCAGAAAGCATTTGTTACCTACCATATGCTTGTCACTGTGCTAGGCTGTGAAGAAGCAAAACAAAGCCCCCCGAAAAAGGAAATAGTCTGGGACCTTAAGGAGATTACATTCTATTAGCGGGAAAATATACATATGAGTAAGTGCAAAATGTAAACAAACTAATGCAGTTGGGTGTATATTATAGGGCCTGGCAGGGGGAGGCACTAGCTCTGGGAAAGTCTGGAAGGTAGGTATCAGAAGAGGCCTTCAATAGGGGGTGGCACTTGGGCTGAGCTTTGAAGATGCTTCTGGGAACTAGCTGATGATGTCATTGCTCCCCCCTGCCCTTGGGCATCTTGTGTGACTGTACTGATCCTCTGGGTGGGGCCAGTCTGTTATTAGGCAGAATCTAGGATGATAAAACCTTTCTGAGAGAGCCAAGGACTACATCTCTGACACAGCATTATTTTGGGACTCTGGCCTACCAATTCAAGTTAATTTAACTAGCCTGCTGCCTAACTAGTATTATAGATACAAAGACAAAACAAAGCAATCTTGACCCTCAAGGAGCTTATATACATATACATATTATATACTTATATACTGTATATATAGTCATGACATCTAAACCAAGTAGGTTAGAGGTTGGGTCTGAATATGTGACTTCATGGGTAGAGGAAACTCCCTTCCTTTACCAATGCAGATCAACACTATCTCTGCAATTTACAATTTAGGAGTTACTGAGAATGCTAACGGGTTAAGTCCTCTGCCCCTTTTCTTGGGAGGACATGAACTCAGAGACAAAGTATTTCTGAGAAGGGGAGAGAGCTAACTGTAGATATTGGCACTTGAACTGTGTTCTGAAGGGAGCTTGAGAATCAAAAGAGAACAAAGAACTTAGTTCTAGAAATGGGGGACCACCTGGACAAAAGTAGGGAGTCAGGAGATAGAAAGTGTTTTGGAGGGAATAGTTAGACCAGTTTGACTAGAATGGAGAGCATATGAATGAGTAACATGAAATAAGACTAGAAAGATAGATGGGACTCATATTTTGGAGGACTGAGGATTTTGTGTTATCCTAGAAGCTGGAACAGGAGAATGCCATGGTCAGCTTTGCATGTTAGGATTATCCACATGTTGAGGTTTGGGGGCTTAGGGGTGCTCAAGACCCCAAAATACCAACACACCAGGTCCTGCTGAATGAATTCGACTCAAGCCTTCTCTCAGCCAGAGAAAAGCAAAGTTTATTAAAGATTCACCATAATGGGTAGAGTCTAAAGGAGCCTTAAGTACTTGTGATGCTTGTCAACACAAGCTGGCCAGATTGAATCTTGGTGTCTTCATGGAGGCAAGATGGATCTTACACAGAAGGACTGTGGGAGGGATCTAGGGGTGGTCTAGAGGAGGAGTTTGGGGAGGGTCTTCAGGAGGAGTCTAAGGTTAAGGTCAGAATCCAGGAATGGGATTAAGGGTTGGAAGTAGCTGGACAATGGAGAGCTAGGCTAGGTTAAGAGTGATAAAAGATTTGGGCCTAGAAATAATGAAAGGTTTATGGCCTCAGGCAAATGCCTCATCAAGTGGGAAGATTCGAGGGGCTTCCCAGGGCCTGAACTCATTCACACAAATAGCTGTGTGGAAAATGAAATTGAGAGGGATTTAAGAAGGTCTTGAGAACCTGGGATATAGCATCTTGGACCACAGTCCCACATAAAGGCTCTCAGTCCAGAGGTGATTCAGGACTTGGGAAATCTGGGTCCCATGAAAAACTTTGTGTGGAAGTTCTAGCCTTTCCTCTTTGTAAGCATGAGAATTCATTAAGACTCAAGGCTGACATAAGCCCAGCTTGATAATGTGCCTTGAGGATAAATACCTTGACCTCATTACTAAGCCATGGTTAAGAGCAGTTGGATAACTTGAAGAGAGGATTAACTTGAATTTATATAGTGTTACTTTATAGTTTACAGAGTGCTTTCTTTTCAATAATACTATGAGATTGGTAGAGGAAGTAGCATCATCTCTATTTTATAAAGTAACTGAGAGGCAGAGGGTCAATAGAGTTTGGACTTGAATCCAGATGTTCTACCCCACAATTCAGTGCTTTGCCAATTACAACTTGTTGTCTCTCACTAAAGGAACTGTGGGAGAATCCTAATAAAATTGTCACATCATTTGACCTCTTAATTAGGAGGCTTTGAGGGCATTGAAATATACCTCTAGAAGTCAACAATCAAATTTAATTCAGCAAATATTTACTAAGCACTGGTTAGCACTCAACCTCAACACTGGACTTCTAGAATTCATGCCCCTAGTCCCTACAGAAGTGAGTCCACTCACTTTTGGAGCTTCTGCTCTAGGGTCCAACCCAATTGATTGGTAACCAAGGGAGGACAAACTAACAGTCTTAGCCCTCTAAACCTGGCTCTAGGTACCAGACCATGCCTCATTCAGTTTCACATGCCATCTAGCCATCTACCTGAACCACCCAAACCACCTTGCCATCTGCCTATCATAGCATGTATCCTCTCCATTCTTTGCCCCATTTTTTTCTTTTTTCCTTTTTTTGGATCAATCAACATTTATTAAGCACCTACTTATATATGGGCCAGATACTAGGGATACAAATATAATCAGTGAAATGATCCTTACTTGAAAGGAGTAAGGAGGGTTTTACTTTAGAAAGGCAAGAAATCATATCTAATTTCCCCTAAAGAAGAGAAGGGGTTGAGTGGACTTTGCTATGCAGAAGAAGAGGCTCAAGGAAAGGAAGGCGCTCCCTCAGTAGTGGGGTGTAGGTTTCTAAGCAGACAGCTCAGGTTTGAGGGGGAAGAATTCAACTTGGGAAGTCAGGGTTTCAGGAGAGTCAGACTGTGTCAGGCAGGATGCTGGGGTTCAGGGGTGTCAGACTGGGAGTAAATCTTGGCTGTGGTTTTGCATGTAGATTGGTTAGATTTTATGCCTGATGAGTGTTAACTCCAGAGAAGCAATAGCAGTGTCCAAGTCAACAAGGGGAAACTGGCCCCCCAACTGAAGATGCCTGGGGCAGAGCCAAAAGCATAATATTTAGCTGCAGCTTCACTGGGGTTTCCCTGGGCTGGCTCGAACCACATGTGGATGCATTTGCCACTGCCCCGGCCAAAAAGAGCTTGCTTTATAAGAGTGACTCCAAATATTCCCACATAGGGAGGCTGGTGTGGGGAAGTAAATGTGAAAGGGTGGCAGGCAGCCTTAGCTGGGCACTTGTTAATCCCTGAAGTCCAGTTCCAGCCTTTGTGCCAATTCTCTTTGCAGGTATAAGAGGATCGGCAGTCCTCCCTGCACAGGGGAACATTCAGGATCCGTTCCCTCTGCCAGCTTGAGGATACCAGCTGGATCCAGGGTCCTAGGTTGGGAGAGCACTCATAGAGACAAGTGTCCTGGATAAAGTGTCATTTGCAGGCTGCGGTCATATTTCCACAGTGGATATAGTTGAAGTGGTGCAGGTAAGAAGTGTCTTCATGGGTGGCATGGCTTGTTTTTACAGTGCAGCAGGCAGTTTTCTTCCATGGGCTACACTGTCTCCTCTAGGTTCCCAAAGGTGCTAAGAAAGCCTGGAGCCCAAAATAATAGCAAAGACCACCCCGTTTTTTTCTACCTTTCTTTCTCTAGCCACTGCTCCCCTATATCCTATACATATTGTCTTCTACTGTTTGAATGTAAACTCCTTGAAGGCAAATACCACCTCTCTTTTTAAATTTTTAAAATTTTTATTGTTTAATTTATATCTCTAATGCTTAGCATTTTTCCTGGAACACAGTAAGAGCCTATTAAATGCTTTTCCATCCACTAGAGGCAAAGCTCTGTGATAGATCCTAGAGAAGATTAAAAAGTGTACGAGGTATCCTTTCCCATTCAGTTGTAACTTTTCACTCAATTATGGAATGCTGGGTGGCATAGCAGATAGCAGATATCAAAGCCAGAAAGACATAGGTTTAATTCCAACATCTGACACATAATGTCCATGTGACCCTCAGTAAGTTAATTAAACTCTAAATGTTCTAAGCAATTCTCTAAAGACTATTAATTGTAGAGAAGATGTTGACCTGTATTAGAAAAGAGAATTTTCTCATCCAGGCAGTTACCTATTCCAGTGAAATCACAGGTCTAGTCCCTATGTCTATTTTGCAATTTTCCCATTAAAACGAAATTTTTAATTACAAAAGCACGGGCAGCTTAGGTGGCTCAGTGGATAGAGCACTGGGCTCAGAATCAGGAAGACTCCTCTTCCTGAGTTCAAATGTAGCCTCAGACACTTACTATCTGTATGACCCTGGGCAATTCACTTAACCCTGTTTGCCTCAAGTTTTCTCATCTATAAAATAAGCTGCAAAAGGAAATGGCAAACCACTCTAGTATCTTTGCCAGGAGAACCCAAATGGGTCATGAAGAATCAGATGCTAGTGAAACAACTTAACAACAACAACAATATAAAAGCATAAATGCTATGTAAATAAATTATATACCTTAGAGTAAGATTTAAAGAAATATAGTTACCTAGGTACTTGAAACTCTCTCCTCCCTTGGCTTCTATTTGGTTTTTTTCTTCTCCTTTCTATATCTTTTTTTTTTCTTCTTCTAAAATGCAGGCATTCTCTGAGGTTCTGTCCTTGGACTTGCTCTCTATTTTCTTGCTTTAAAATTTCACCCACTTCATACTTTGAACTATTACATCCATGTAGCTGGCTCTGAAATCCATACTATTATCCCTGTCTTTCTCTAAAATCAACCTCTCCCCCAAACTCCAGTCCCACATCTTCAGCTGCCTATTAATATACACCTAAAACTAGATGTCCTTTAGACATCTTAAACTCAACAAGTCTAAAAGTGCAATCATCATCTTCCCCCATATCCTTTCCATCTTCCATTCTCTCAGTCACCCAGGCTTGTAACCTATGTGTCATCCCAGACTCGTAACTCTCTTACCCATCATATCCCAACCCATTGTCAAGTCCGGCAGTTTCTACATACATAACATCTTTTGCCTATGCCCCTTTCTTTCTTCTGACATTCCTATCACTCTGGGGCAGGACCCCATTGCCACATGCCTGTACTACTACAATGGCTAGTTGATCTCCCTGTCTCAAGTCTCTCCCTATTCCAATCTATCATCTGTCAAACTGATCTTCCTAAAATGCAGATTTTTGTCACCCTTCCCCCCATTTAACAAAATCCAGTAGTTTTTTATCTTACAGGATTAAATATAAAATCCTCTCTTTGACTTATAAGGCCCTCCTTAACGTGGTCCCTTCCTTGCTTCCAAATTGAGTACCTTATTGTACCTTACAGGGGTAGAATGAGTATAAATAGCAACTGTTTTTTGTTCTGTCCAAAAACTTTGAGGGTCTTTCCCTCCCAGACTGATATTTTTGTGACGACAAATCAGGTGATTTTTTTGTCTCAACTCTTACCTAGCCCTTACTGAATGGGCATTGCATCAGACAACCTGAGACTCGGGGAAGATCTTAATTTCGAAAGGTCTCGGTCACTCACAGCATCTCAGGCCATTGTCAGTTGTTCTGAATTTTGTTTTGCTACTGAATTTAAATGACTCTGGGAAAGAAAGTGAGGTTGACAGCCTTGTGCAACCCTGCATCACTTAAATCCAAATCATGCACAAGTTAAGACATCACCCTGTGATGTCATTGGTTCTCAAAAAAGGACAAACAATAATAAAAACAATCTTCTTTCCAAATGGAACATAAGGTTTGGAAAAAGAAAGTTCAGCTTCTGGCTTAATAAATGATTTTGAAACACTCCCTTTCCTCCTCTGTGCCTCAGTTACTCATTTGCCAGATGTTCTCCTTGTTCCCAGAATGTTTTGTGGCTTCATTGATGGTAAAGATTTTTAACATAATTATTAGAGATAGGTTCAAAAGAGATAGCAAGCTCAAGGTATTAGAAAACCACTTTGTAAGCAGTAAAAAATATACATGTGGACTCTTATTATGGTTTTTAGAAAGAACCATTAAAGATGTACTGAGCACTCAAACTGTTAGCTTGTGTAGGAAATTGATTCATCACAGACCGTCTAAGAGCTGGTATAATAAAAGAGCATACCATACCTAGTATGCAAATTGAATGTAGTCAGTTTTTATTATTTTTCATAGCAAATTTCTAATCCCATACTGACTTTTCCATGTTATGATACTTACTTCAAGAATGCCACCCCTTTGCCATAACTGGTGTGTGTTCGTCTTATGCAAATTGACCTTTACACCAGCCTAATCAAAAAATAATTAGGAAAGTAAGTGTGCTACACCTCGGCATTATTTAAATATCCCAACACAAAGTAAAGATGGTTTGGGATTTTACAGTATTTTGGATTACCAATTGTATTTTCTTTAGTTTGTTCATCCTTCTTTTTGGAAGAGGATTAATGACGTCATGGGGTAAATCACCTGTGAATTGGATTTAAGTGAGACAGAGTTACACAAAGTTGTCAGGTTTGAGGTCTATTGATTCCCCCTCCCTGGTTTAGCCCAACAGCTGAGACAGTTTTACAGGGTGTGGCAGCTGCAAAGGCTACTGCTTCTTGGAGTAAGAGGTGGCCACCAAAGGCAGATGAGCAGCCTTGAAAAGGGCTTGGCCTAAGTCCTCACACCAAAGGTGTTAGTCCTCCCTGAACACCCCATAGACAGGCATAAAGACAGCACATGTATGCGGGCACGCACACATACTCTCACACACACACTCTGTATATTCCCTTTTCCAAGGGTAACATTTTTTTTTTGAGTGGAGGATTTGGCTGACTTTTTAATCTTATTCTTTTCTTGTAATTCATTTGGCACATTTACAGTATGCAAGATGAGGAGAGATGGCTGTTTGACAGAACTGTAGGAGACAGCTGAATTTCCTTCCCTCTCAGCACTAGATTTAGGGCCAAAGGACTTATGTTTGAATAATGGCCCTGCTACTTCCTACCTTGTAATCTTGAGCAAAAGATTTAGTTCTCCCTGGACCTCTATTTCCTCATCTGCAAAATAAGGGTATTGATCTAGGCCAGTGTTGCCATACTCACATAGAAACAGGTGCTACAAAACCACATCCTTGTGGGTGCATATTGACTATGAAAACACTTTAACATTATCTATGTTCTGTTGTATTTTTATTTGTTTTGTTAAATATTTCCCAATTACATTTTAATCTGGTTCATTTGGGAGTATCCTGTTTGATACCTCTGATCTACATTGCTTTGGATCTCTCATTCATCCCCTATCTAGACTCCATCCTCCAAGCACACTTTCTTCTCATATGGAGAAGAGAGGCAACTCAGAGACCTGTTATTACGATAAAGCATTTAACTAGGTTTTTTGTCAGCATTGCCCAATGTCTGTGGTGGAAGAAGGACTAGAACATAAAAACACAATACAACTCCCTCCTGTTAGCACTCACAATTTAATCTTTCCTCTCACATCTAAACTTCTGGGTCTCCAGATTCCTGGACACTTAACATGCACCTCATTTTTCATCTATACTCACTGCATCTTTCTCCTATGTAGACCCACTCTTCTTGATTTCTCTTTTTTCTCATGAATATATGCTGCTAACCAAAGCAGAGTATATATACTTTTAACAATAGCAATTAGAGAACATTCCAATGCTATCTAAATAGGTCTGAAGCATGACTGGTAGCCATGCACTCACTTTTCCAGAAACCTCAGGCTCTAACATGTAAATGATCTGTGTTTTTTTACAGCTCTAATTTCTATAGTGAATGAACATTAATTCTTAGCTGGGTTTTGGGCAGCATATGAGGAAAGCCAGTTTAAACCAATAAGCACTTATTATATTCCTACTATGTGCAAAGTGTTATGATATGTGTTATCCCTGCCCTTAGGGAGCTTACATTCTGCTGGGTGGAGACAACATGTAAAAAGCTAAGAACAGGGAGTATTCTGTGGGCTTCTCTCAAATCAAAGGAAAGGCTTCCCCTCCCAGGTTCAAGGTTCTTTGTAAGTCTATGTTCCTAAAACTATACTTCTTTAGACTTTACTAATGTGTTTTCTTTTTAATTAGGACAAAATTTACTCAAAGAAAAGGTATTTACTGGGCTGGCATTTAAAATTTACAATGTAACATAACTGCATCCCCCTCCCCAATGAATTTAGGTTGCATTTTCTTACAAACGTATATACTATCACTAAGGAAAGTAAGGAAGTACAAAGATTGCGCATGAAGAACCTATTATGTAGTGACCATATGTGAATTGAAACTTGTACCTTCAACACTGTAAGGTGTTTTTGTCCTCTTGTGATGACTAAAATGTGCATCTCTGGGCAAGATTTTTTCACTGGGCATATGTTGTGGGCCAGTACTAACTCAGGCCTGTCAGGTGGTTTAGGTTCAAGACTGGGAAGAAGTAAAACATTTTTAGATTATCCAACATTTAATAAAAAAGGAGTTTACTTAAAATACTGGTTCAGATCTATGTAGCCACCTAGAGTCCCAAAGGAAATATGTCTAATCAATAGGGTGTATTGGGTCAGATGGATATGGTGAGCTCAGCAACAGGACATCCATCAAATATGAGGGACGCCAACTCCTCACAGGCTATCCTTTTTAGGCTTTAGTCAACAGTTCCAGCTCCTTGGGCCAATCAAATAGCAGGGATAGCTTCCCAGCTTTTTAGAGTAAAAAATTAGCCTACTCTTTATGTCAGGGACCCTGGAAGATATGTCTCCTACCACATTATATTAGTTTGCTGGGCCTGGTAGGTTTATTTTCTGCTACATATGTTTTTCAGCTGGGCCTACTGATTTACCCACTGGTTACACTCGCTGACCATCTCAGCTTCTTACTGATCTGTGATCTTTGCCTAAGATACCATGATGCTCTTTCCAAAAGAACCAGAATCCACCCTAGGATTATCTGGAAGCCTCTTCATTTTTGCTTCTTCAGAATCTTGGATCTCAGGCCTGGCATCCTCTGAGCAAGTGTCCCAGCTCTAGATGCCAATTTCCTTCTCTTTTTAACATTTTCTACACAGAAATCTAGGGTTAGGAAGCCATTGTCTTGAATTTCCCTCTCAAACTGCATGTTAGTACATCTCCTATAGCCATGTGTTTCTCCTGCAGGATGCTACTGACAATGATGGAGAAAAGAGGAGTTAGGAAAATACTTTTCAATCTCTTACACTCTGTAAAGGCACAAGTATGTCCTCAAAAGCTCAGAGATAACTCCTAAAAATTGATTGGTCAAGCTGATTGACTGTTAAATGGGACCAGTCTGCTTTTTAAAGACACAAGAGGCATGGCTTATCCTCAGTCAATCAATTACTAGAATGTCCTTGGTTTCCATCAGTTGCCTTCATCCAATGGCCAATGTCTTATAATGTCAGATTTTTGAAGAAATGTTTTTATCCTTTGTTATCAAGTTGCTTAGGTAACTCTTTTATATTCTGTTTTCAATTGTTTAGGAAAACTCCCTAATTTAAACAGGAACTTTATTGATCCATATTTTCTCTCTCTCTCTCTCATATATATATATATATAGTTATCAGATATAACTATCTGAGAAAGGAGAGACTACAAGTAGGGTGAACAGGGAAGGTTTCCCATAAGAGATGGCTGAGAGGAGCTGAACCTAAAAGGAAGCTGGTTAGCTGATTGAATAACCATACTAAAAAAAACCGATGATTCATGGATTAATATCAATCTGAAGGAAGGTCTCTAGTGAATACCACAGTTCCTGGTTCTGTCCTATTCAATATGTTCATCAGTGCTTTGAATGAAAAAGTAAAAAAGATACTTATCAAATGTTTGGATTATATAAAACTGAAAAGTACAACTAAGTGAGTCCAGAGATTGCTATAGCTACACAGCATTTTTGGAGATACAAGCAGGTACATAAAAGCAGACAGTAGTTATGTGTGAGGGGATAAATACCTTGCCAACTCTGGTCATATCCCCTGCCTCCTCTTCCCACTAAGTTTCTGATTGTTTCATACTTTAGATCCTGATTCAGGCAATCATTTTAAAATTTCTCCCATCACAAGTCATCCTTCAGGTTCCTCTTCTCCTGTCCCAGCAAAACACACACACACACACACACACACACACACACACACACACACACACACACACACGTGTAATGCTCTAACTCTGAACTGAACCCAACCCACCCTGCCCTAACAGCCTTAGTCTGAGGCTCTCAACTTTTACCCCATCTCTAATAGAATCTGGCCTCGAAATAGTCTTGACACCATGGAGTGATGAAGTGAAACAACAATCTTCTTGAAATTTAATCTCCCTTGAGGTGGCTTTTATCCACTAGTTCCTAGTTCATTTTCCTCCTTTCTCAAGGAGTTTGGCTCATAGAACCTCCACCCACCTACCCAACTCCTACCATGATTCTGGAGTGACTCCAATATTCATGTTGATCTTGCCTCAAACATCCAAGCCCCAATTTTCCCAGTCTCAGTTCCCATGACCTATTCTTCTATTCTCTCTCAGTTATATATATACACAGGAATGGTCACAGTCTTGATCTGATTTTTATGTTCAATTGTTCCATTTCCACAAGCAAAATCTCTGAAATTTGCTTCTTTAATCAAAACCTCCAAGTTTTTCCTTCTCTTGCGATGCCTCCTATAACATTCTCACTTTGATCTCTGATCTTTATATTCCTCACAACTTTCTCAGTCATCACCCCTGCTCTGACTTCACTCTCCTCCCTTTACAACATCAACCCCATAGTTAATCAGCTCAACTCCCTTCAATCCTTTGCTGCTTGTATGTTGCCAAAGTTAATTTAATTCCATAAACATTTATTAAGCACCTACTATGTGCCAGGCATTGTTCTAAGTGCTGGGGGTACAAAAAGAGGCAAAAGATAGTCTCTGCCCCCAAGGAGCTTACAATTTAATGGACTTAGACAAAATGCAAACAAATACATATACAAAACAAGCTATAAGCAGAATAAATAAGAAATGATTTACAGAGTGAAAGCACTGGAATGAAGAGGGATTAGGGAAGGCATCCTATAGAAGGTGATATTTTAATTGGGACTTAAAGGAAACCAAGGAGGTCAGTAGGCAGAGGGGAGGAAGGAGAACATTCCAGGTATTGGAACTCCAATTCTGGAACACTCCCACCATCTTGCTTCTACTCATACTTAAGTGCTGCTGAAAGGAGTCTCATAACCAAGCAAACTGAGTCTACTACAAATTTAGATTACCTAATCTCAACTGAGCCCTTACAGGAGCAAAAGAATCCTTTTACTCTTCCCTGATTGATTCTTTGGAGGCTGCTAGGTGGCTCAGTGGATAGAGTGCTAGACCTGGAATCAGGAAGACCTGAGTTCGAATCCAGCCTCATATATTCACTAGCTGTGTAACTCTGAGCAAGACACTTAACCTCCTGACACCTTAATCCATTGGAGAAGGAAATGGCAAACCATTCCACTATCTTTGCCAAGAAAACCTCATAGACAGTATTGGCATGATATGGTTCACAGAGTCATTAAGAACTGAACAACAAATTCATTCTCTCACTCCCGAGGCTGTTCCAGACTTTCTCTTCTCTAGTAAATCTTTCCACACCTACCTCCCTTACCCTCTTATCTTGTCTCCTACTTCTTCTCCCCCTGCCCTACCTTCCAGACCTGAGTTTTCATCTTGGTACGGATCTCCCTGGTGAGGAAAGATCATTCCTCAATGAAGATAAACTCCTTTTCTGCAATTTATAGTCCTGGCTAGTTAACTGAGGTACTGAAGGATTAAGTGACTTGCCCTGAGTCACAGAACCAGTATGTATGTGTCAGTGTTAGAATCTGAACCTAGGTCATTCTGACTTCTACTTGAGTTCTCTATCCAATGTCATGCTTCCTTGCTAATGATGGTTTGATTGCCAATCCAGGTAGCTTTTTCTTCTTATCTCTTTACAAAGAGATGCTATGGCATTTGCTAACTGTTGACCACTGTCTCCTCTTGGCTTTTCCCTCCTGTTTTAGCTCTCAAGACATTGTTCTCTCTTGTTCTCTTCCTCCCGCTCCTTCTCCATCTCCTTTGCTGATTTGTTATCCATGGCATGTGTACTAACATAAAGTCTCCCCAAAGGCTCTATCATTGGCCTTCTTTTCTCTCTGTACCATATCTCTTAGTAACCTCCTCAGTGACTATGGATTTAATTTTCAATTATCTCCATGCAGATGACTTGGATCTATATAGCCAGGCCCATTTTAGTCATATAATTTCCACTGCCTATTTTAAATTTAAACTAGATGTCTCACAGGCATTTCAATGTCAATATATCCAAAACAGACACCTTCATCTTTGCTCCTCCCCCCCTGCCAAATGGATCCTCCTTCAGAGTGTTGCTATTTCTATGGAGGGTTACCACATCATCCTTCTAGTTACCCAGGTTTGTGACCTTAGCATCCTCTACTCCTTCTCTTATTCATCTCATATATCAATCAGTTGCCAAATATTCTTATTCCTATGACATCTCTTGAATGAGTAGCCTTCTGTCTATTCATGTGGTTACCATCCTAATTCAGGCCTTTATTACCTCTCTCCTGGATTATTATAATAATTTCCTGGCTTCCAATTTCTACCCACTGACATCTATCTTCTACATATCTGCCAAAGGTATTTTCCTTAAATATAGATAGGATCAAATGAGCAGGTCATCCCCCTTACTCACTATATTCCAATGGTTCTCAGTTACCCCTAGGATCAAATATATACTCCTTGGTTTGATATTTAAAGACCTTTATAACTTGGTCCTCTGCTACTTTTCCAGAATTATTATACATTACTCCACTTCAAATAAGCTGTTTAAACTATAGTTCAACTGAAATGACTTTCTTATAGTTGGTCACACAAAGCACTCTATCTTCCATCTCTGTGTTTTTCCACTATTTCCCATGCCTGGAATTCCTTTCTTCCCCACTTCTACCTCTCAGAGTCCCTAGTTTCCTTGAAGAAGGATGTGGCCCAGTGAGAACTGAGTCTGCTTTCTCAAGCATTACTTCCTACTTGAAGCCTTTCTTTGTTCCCCTCAGCTACTAGTGCTTACACCATTCCCCCAATTATTTTGTACATAATTTGCATGCATATTATGTTCCCTTGCTAGATTACTCTAACCCTAGGACAGGGTTTTTCAACCTTTTTTGGTCCCCATACTTCTTTGCTTTCAGTAAACCACCTTGTACTCCCTCATTTTTTCCCGTAATGATATTTTTTTCCAACTACATGCAAAGATAGTTTTCAACATTCACTTTTACAAGATTTTGAGTTCCAAATTTTTTTCTCCTTCTCTTCCCTCTCCCCTCCCCGAGACAGCATTCAATGTGCTATAGACTATACATGTACAATCATATTAAACATATTTCTACATTAGTCATGTTGTGAAAGAAGAATCAAAGCAAAGTGAAAAAACAGGAGAAAGAAAGAAAAAGAGAAAATAATGTGCTTTGATCTGCATTCAGACTCCATAATTCTTTCTCTGGATGTGGAGAGCATTTTCCATCTTGAGTCTTTTGGAATTATCTTAGAACATTCTATTGCCGAGAAAAACTAAGTCTATCAGAGTTGATCATTGCACAGTGTTGCTGTTACTAGGTAATGTTCTCCTGGTTCTGCTCACTTCACTCTGTTCATGTAAGTCTTTCCAGGTTTTTCTGAAATCTACCTGTTCATCCTTTCTTTTTTTTTTATCAAAAGCTTTATTAACTTCTAGTTTACATCATTCATTTCTGCAAGATTTTGAGTTACAAATTTTCTCCCCATTTTCCCCCTACCCACCACCCCAAAATAGCGATCCCACTGTATATCCCCTCCTCCAATCTGCTCTCTCCCATATCTTCTCCCATACCCCCTACAACTTTCCAGTAGGGCATAGTGGATTTCTATGCCCCAGTGCCTGTATATCTTATTTCCCATTTACATGTAAAATAATATTGATAACAGTATATATAAGTGTGTGTATATATATTTTTAAACATTTGATTTTAAAACTTTGAATTCCAGATTCATTCCCTTCCTCCCTTGTTGACCCATTTCCTTTTGACTTCCTGTTCTTCCCCTCCATTGTAACCATTTTCCCTTACCTCTTCCATATGAGATAGTTTACCACAATCTGTCTCTCTCTATCTCCTCTCATTATATTCCTCTCTCTCCTCTTAAGTTCACCTTTTAAGTATCATCCCTTTCTATTAAATTGGTCCTGTGCCCTCTATCTATGTATACCTGTACACATATATACACACATTCACATATGTATTCATATGCCCATATACCCTCCTATATAGATATACCCTATATATATACCCTATATATATATATCCATATACCCTACATATATATACACATATATATCCATTTCTATTCCCTTCAATTATTCTCATACTGAGAAAAGTTTCATTGTTTTTCCATGTAAGAATGTAAATAGTTCAATTTTGATAAGTTCCTTATGATTTCTTTTCCTTGTTTACCTTCTCATGCTTCTCTTGCTTCTTGTATCTGAATGTCAGATTTTCTATTCAACTCTGTTTTTTTCATCAAGAATGCTTGAAAGTGTAGAAGCTACTAGATCTTGTGTTATCCTGATTGTGTTTCCACAATATTCAAATTGTTTCTTCCTGGCTGCTTGTAGTATTTTCTCCTTGATCTGGGAATTCTGGAACCTGGCTATAATATTCCTAGGAGTTTTCTTTTGGGGATCTTTTTCATGGATTCTTTCAACCTCTATTTTTCCTTTTGGTTCTAAAACAGAGCAATTTTCCTTGAGAATCTCTTGAAGGATGATTTCTAGGTTCTTTTTTTGATCATGGCTTTCAGGTAGTCCAATAATTTTTAAATTCTCTCTCCTGGATCTATTTTCCAGGTCAGTGGTTTTCCCAATGAGATATTTCACATTGCCTCCTATTTTTTCATTTGTTTGGATCTGTTTAATAGTATCTTGATTTCCCATAAAGTCACTAGCTTCCATTTGCTCCAATCTAATTCTGAAGGAATGATTCTCTTCAGTGAGCTTTTGAGATTTTTTTTCCATCTGGAAAATTCAGCTTTTTAAGGCATTCTTCTCCTCATTGCCTTTTTGAGCCTCTTTTACCATTTGAGTTAATCTATTTTTTAAGGTGTTATTTTCTTCAGTCAGGTTGTTGACTCTCATTTCATAATTTTCTTGCATCATTCTCATTTCTCTTCCCAATTTTTCCTCTACTTCTCTTATTTAGTTTTCAAAATCCCTTTTAATCTCCTCCGTGGCCTGGAATCAGCTCGTATTTTTCTTGGAAACTTTTGGTGCAGGGTTTCTGACTTCATTGTCTTTCTCCTGTTCCACGCTTTGATCCTTTTTGTCCCCAAAATAGGAGTCTAATGTTGGATTCCTCTGTTTGCTTTGCTTTCCTCATTTACTTATGTTGCCACTCAATTACTTGATTTTTGGGCTTTTTGTCACAGTAGGACTCTGCTACCAGACAGGGGAGCTTTATCCCAAACACTGGGGTTTTCTCAGCTGCCAAAGGTATTTGTTGGGTGCCCTCTCTGAAGCCTCCACATGCTCTGGCAAGCTGGTCACACACCCCAGGACCTCCACCCTAGACAGCAATCCAGATCCAAGCAGGTTAAAGCAAGAGCAATTACCCCTCAGACTGGTTGCTGGATTCCCCTACAGTTTGCAGTCCAGGAGCTGAAGCTGCTACGTGGTGGCAGCTGCATGGCCAGGGCGCCTCAGTGGCTTCTCCCTCTAGGGGATAAAGGCTGAGGCACTCCCAAACTACCGGATCCTAAAGTCCACATTGCACTGACCTCTCATTTTGTCCTTAGCATCTATGGTTGATAATTCTAGAAATCGCCCCAGCTGCTAGTGATCTGAAGTCCCTCCAGCAGGTGGCTGGTCAGGCCTGCCCTGGGGCTAAAATCTCTGGCCTGTGAGGGGCTGGGGTTAGCTCCCAGAGTATTGTGCTGGCCCCTCCCTGCTGGCCTGCTGGGCTGTACTCAGCGGGAGGTTAGTTTCTCTGTATCATTTTGTGGGCTCTGTAGCTCCAAAGTTTGTTCAGAGTTACCTTTTACATGAATCAGATGTGGTGGGAGCCGGAGCCTAGTGGAAGTCCTGTTTCTATGTGTTCATCATTTCTTATAGCACAATAGTATTCCATTACATTCACATACACAACTTGTTTAGCCATTCCCCAATTGATGGACATCCCCTCAATTTCCAAATCTTTGCCACCACAAAAAGAGCTACTCTAAATATTTTTGTACATGTGGGTCTTTTCCCCCTTTTTATGATCTCTTTGGGATACAGTCCTAGAAGTGGTGCTGCTGGGTCAAAGGGTATGCACAGTTTTATAGCTCTTTGGGCATAGTTCCAAATTGCTCTCCAGAATGGTTGGTTCAATTCACAACTCCACCAACAGTACATTAGTGTTCCAATTTTCCCACATCTTCTCCAACATTTATCATTTTCTTTTTTGGTCATATTAGTCAATTTAATAGGTGTGAGGTAGTTCTACTTTCTATTAAAGATGAAAGGAAATTAATTCTAAAGTTTACCAGGCACATGCATGTAAGAAATAAGATTATAACAAATCAAATTCATTTTTAGAAAAATAATTATTCAGTATATAACATTTTAGTACCATAAAATTGTTTAATGTTTAATAGAACACAAAAAAATTGAAGTTTTATTATCAATACAGTTCTGAAAAGAGATGCCTATATATCATGTATAGCTTCCAGTTTGATTCTTGCTTTGGATTTAAGAACAAGATTGAGAATTCTGAGTCACAGAGACAAATTGTCATAAACAGAATTAAAGACTTATGAGAATTTTTACGAAGAATGGGATGCACCAAGAACACACCGAAAGTTTTATAACTTTTATGGACTAAAAATCAATTTTGAATTTCTGGTTGTTCAGGGATAAACAGTTCACTTTTACTGGGTCATACTACATACTACATACTAAGCTATTTTTTAGCTTAGTATGAAAAGGATTTCATATCCCCAGCTCATTCACTTGGTTTTGGTCAGTAGGAATTATTCCTTCAACTGTCTCTAATTTTTGAGAAATACTGTAAAACTCCCTCCATCTCCCACTCTATTCTGACCTTCTCTCTCCAATCCACAATATATTTTTTAAACTAACATTGCTACTTTTGGAATATTTCAATAGAATAACATTATTAGTTAAAAATATACCAGAATACCTTCCACAAGTTGCTCAAATACACAGTACCCCAAATTGGGAACCCTAGGATCTCTTTCAGGGCAGAAGTTATTTCAATTTTGTTTTTGCATTCCCAGTGCCTAGCACAGCGCCTGCCATAATTAAGTGTTTAATAAGAGTTATGGACTCCTCACTTTCATTCTCCTCCTATATCTAAAATTTGACAATTTTAATTCATTTTGCCTCCCCATCTTTTGCATCTATCTTACCACTTGAAGACCCTAGTTCAACCACCCTACAACCACCCTAATTCAGACCCTCATCACCTGTTACCTCGTCTATTACAATAACCTTCTACCTAATCTCCTCACCACATTTCCCTTCTCCAATCCATCATCATTAATCTGCCAAAATGATATTCTTAAAATATACTTTTGACCATGTCGCTCCCTTGTTCAAGAAGCTCCAGTGGCTCCCTATTGCCTCAACCATAAAATCCAAATTCCTCTATTTTGCATTGAAAGTCCTTCATAATTTGTCTCCAGTCTAACTTTGCAGGCTAACATTAACCCACTTTGTACATTTTCTATGTTCAACTCGTCTACAAAAACTTACATGTGCCAAATATGTGCCTTACATAGACTATTACCCATTCGTGTACTGTTCTTTCTCTTGGAATCTCTAGCTTCAAGGTTCAAGGGACACTTTCTTCATGAAGCCTTTACTGATTTCTCCACTTAATAATAATTGCCAGATTTACATAGCATGTTCTACATACTAGATATTGTGCTAAGCAATTATTATCCTCATTTTTCAGTGAGGAAAATGAGACAGAGGGTGACTTCTTCAAGGTCACACAGCTAGTAAGTATCCGAGGTTGGATTTGAACTCAGTTCTGCAGTCCTCCTGACCCCAGGTCCAGTGTTCTATCCACTGTATCTCCTAGCTACCTCAGTTCTTAGTTACCCCCTTCAGAAAATTCTTTTTATGTATCTTATATTTATCTATGTTCATGTCCTACTCCTTTATAAAAATATAAGCTCCTTGAAGGCAAAGATCATCTCATTTTTGTTTTTATAGTCTCAACCTAGTATAGGGGATAGCACATAGTAGGTGCTTATTGAATTGAGTGAAGCAAGAAGATCAATTTGGAGGTGATTACAATAGTCCTAGAGATAGGTGATGAGGAACTGAATTGGCGTGGTGGCCTTGTGAATGGAGAAAAGGATGTGATCCTGTTTGAGGTAAAGTTGACAAGACTTGTCATGAACATACTTCAAGGATTAGTGATTTCTCCCGTGTGAAAATACATGATTTCTCAACTCTCTAAGATTCTTTCAGAATTGCTATGGCCAAAAAAAAATTCATCATCCTCCAGGTAGCAACTTGATAAGTAACCTCTCCTAAGTTAGCTAGACTGGTCCTTGGAGTATACACCTTCAGTTGCTGAGCCTGTATTTAAAGTCTTTCCAGCCTGGTAAGATCTGTCAGGGCTTGTGCCCTGCTGGCACAGACTTAGAGAATCTGGGGTCATTTCTATGCCATGAGGCCATGAAATAAGACTTTAGGGGTGGGCTGGTCCCTTGCACACAGTAGGCACTTAAACTGGATGGCAGCTGAGTGAATGAGAAAACGATCATGATGATACTAATAAACTCTAAATTGAAGTAGAATGGAATCAAAGAAGATTATAGGTGAAGGAAGAACAGGAATCTGATATGAGAAAAATAGAAGGGAGAGTCTTCCAGAATGAAGTCGATCTTGTTTTATTAAGTTTTACTATTTTCAGGGCGTTGAACTAAGAAATGTGGATACAAATAAAAAGCAAGTGAGATAGTCCCAATCCTTAAGAAGTTTACTTTCTAATAGGTGTAAATTTGACTAATATTCTCAAAGAGTAGGAAGGTGAATGAGGGGTGGGGATGGTAAATGAGGAGACAGAAAAGGAAAAGAGAATAATAATCCTATTACCAATATTGCCAGAACTATTAACTTTAGTTAACTACTATTTAGATACAAATTCTATTCAGAATATTTAAAGTTGTCTTCATTAATTCCTGTTTTGTTCCTTTTCCAATATTTCACAGTTCCTGCTGTCAAACCACTCACTCCTCTGGCTCATCTGTGTATTGTTACCTAAGTTACAATAAAACAAGGGGCTGAGAAGGTCCCTGCAGAGCCATTGTGATTTTTTTTATTCTAAGAGTAAAAGTGTGTGAGGACACGATGGGGAGGTAGCTAGGGGTTATGGAGGTATGAATTAAAACCCCGGCTGTAGGAAAAATACATACATACATACATACATATATATGTATGTAAATATATATTATGGGAAGGATGGTGAAGAAGGCACGAATGAGAAAGCATTTGTTAAGCGCTATGTGCTAAATTGAGAAACCAGAAAGATGAGGGTAAGAGTCGGACAACGCCTTGCCTTTGCGACTCCGATACGAGTGGGCATAGAGCATGGCACACAGTAGGCGCTTCACAAACGGTGGGGGGGGGGGGGTGAATAAGATGGCCAAAAAGGAATGAAGTAGGTAGGAAAAAAGATTGACGAAAGAGCAGGCGTGGGCAGCCGCAGGGCCAGCTCCGCCACCCGGAACGTGGGGAGGTCTTCGGAGCCGCGGGCTCTCTAGGAATGCGGCGGCTGGAGAAGGGGAGGGGGGGAGAGTGGGAGGCGGGGGCGGAGATCCCCTCCCCCTTCCTCCCACAGGCGGCTGTGGGCGGCGGACGCCCCTCCCCTCCAGCGCCCGGCTGGCTGCCCTCTGTCCTCCTTTCCTCGCCCTGACTAGCAGACGGGCAGATGACATCATCTCTTCCTGAACCAGCGTGGCCAGTTTTTCACTTTCATAGTCCTGCTCCCTTTTACCTAAGCAAACCCGGGGCGGTGTGGGGCGGGCTGGAATCTCCCTTCTTCCTCCACCGCCCCGGCTATTCCGTGCGCTCCGAGGCTGTCTCGGAGTTTTAGCAAAGGCTCGAAATCAATTAAGTGAACGTGGCTTGCGCGCTGTGGACGCCGACGCCGAATGGACTATTCGTGTGGATGACAGTCCTAGGTTCTCGAGTGCTTATTAGGCACACAAAGGCTCGACTATCTGGACACTACGAGTGGGTCGGCAGTATCAAGCCTTCCTAGCTTTCACTGGAGTCCAGCACATCTCTCCTTTCCACAGCTTTAGTTCTAATAGGCGGTTCCGGGGTTGGGAGGGGGGGAAAGGATGTCTACCGAGGACATGTGCGCTTGCCCAGTCACCATCGGGCCACTCCACCCACTCCGGCACTCCTAAACCTCCGCCTGCCTTTTTTTTCCCCCCAACCAATCAGACGCCGGCGGAGGAGCGCGTGCGCGTACTCCCTTTCCAGGTCGAGGCATTTTAGATAGGCGCGCCGGACTTCCCGACTTCTCGGGCTTCAGACTGCGCCCCGGGTGCGCAGAGGAGGAGGGGCAAGTTTACGCTTGTGCGTGCATGCGTGCGCGGCCACGCCGGCGTGAGAGGGCACAGGGAAAAAGGTGGTTTGGGCCGGGGCGGTTCAGCTTCCTGTGGCTATGTAGCTGAGGGCTGCCAGGTTCTGGGGTCCCCTGCCGCCGTCGCGTCCTCGCTAGCAATCGCCGCCGCAGCTGCCGCCCTAAGCCAACAGAGACTCATCTTCCTCCTCCTCGTCCACCCACGCTTCAAACCCGCCTGCCCGCCGTGGGAGCGTCCCGGCCAAGCAGCGCTGAGGGGGGAGGGGAAGCCATTTTGCTCCGACCGACTCCCCGGAACCGAGTCAGGCGAACGGGAGAGGCCGCAAAGCCGCTGCTGCTGCCCCCCGGAGGCGCCGTAGCGAGCCGCCTGTCGGAGCCTCCCGTGCCAGGGCGCTCGGCCGTCATCCCCGCCCCTGGAGCCCCTCCCTCGAGCGCGCCCCTTCCCCCCCACCCTGCCCCGCTCCTGCCGGGGACAAGTAGCCCGGAACCCAAGTGAGGAAGGAGCCCGTGGGGGTGCGAGTAGGGATCGATCCCGCGGGGCCGCCGGCGGCGAGAGCCGGAGCTGCTGCTCCTCCCGATGGCGAAGAAGACGTATGACCTGCTTTTCAAGCTGCTCCTGATCGGGGACTCGGGAGTGGGGAAGACCTGCGTCCTCTTTCGCTTCTCGGACGATGCCTTCAACACCACCTTCATCTCCACCATAGGTGGGTAAGCCTCAGGCGGCGAGTCCCGGGGGCCTTCCGCCCCTCAGCCCCCGCTCGCCCCTCGGGTGCCTTGGCCTTTGTTTCCGGGACTCCCGAGCCGAGCCCAGCCCAACCCCAGCCGAAGTTGCTCTTTGAATTTTTGGGGGGCGGTGTCTGCCCTTATCTCCCATCCGGTCTTTCGCCTCCCAGTCTTCTGCCCCTCTTGAGGCATTTAAGGAAAAGTTAGAATACTATCCTAGTGAGAGAGGATGGTGGCATCTTTTTTTTCTTCTTCTCCCCGTATTTTAGCTTGGTTTTGGGATGTGGATCTGCAGTTACGACCGCAAGGATGTACGTGGTGGCTACGTTTTGGTGTTTGGATCCCATTGAGTCTGTCAGGGCCTCAGTATATAAGCCATGGGACGAAAGAAGAGGTCCCAGATGACTTTTTTTTAGGCGAATGATTTTAAATAATTTTAGGATTGAGACGAAGAGTAATTTGAGCTAGTGGTGGAAAAAGCAAGGCCTGCAGCCCAGAGTAAGCCACCGAGGTATTCCAAGTCTCTGGGACTTGTTTGGGATTGGGCTGTAACCAGACTTTAAAGTTCTCTGATGACATTAATCGCATCTCCATTTATTCTTTTCCTTTTAAAGCTTTGACGGTGAAGCAGTTTTCTTACTTTGTGCTTTGACTTATGGTGCTTACAGTAAAGAGTCTTTACTCATGTTTCTCCACTGGGATGTAAAAACATTTTCTTTAAAGGTGTCTCTTTGCCTCATGTTTCAAAATTAACTGGTGTCTTTGTCAGGACAGTGAAAAAGTATAATTCTCTCCAAAACGGGAGGAAAAAGAAAAGTATACCTTCCTACTTCTGAGAAAGCGTCTTCTGATTTGGTTGGAAGAATTAGTGGCATTAATGTTACAGCTTAGCACAAATTGTTTAAGAAACTCGTGTTTAGGTGTAAATAGTTGGGATTCTAGGTTTTCTTAAATTTAACTTTGATGTATTCCTAAGAGAAAAACAAATCACCCTGGATGTTGTCAAAACGTAAACTGCCTTTAAACAATTTTAACATATACTAAAATTCCTAGTGATTGAGAAATCTTTAATTTATCATGTGAACCCCACTTTACCTGGAAAAGGGTATAAACTAAATTAAACTAGATTGTTTTATTCATAATTTATTTTTTAATTTAATGATTATTATTTTTTGATTATTAATACAATATTAGGCATGTCATATAGGGGTATGAACATTTTACACATTCATCCTTGCTCTTAAAATCACTGCTTTCTTGTGTAGAAAATAGTTGTCATTAAATTTGTGCCAAATGTGTTTCATTTCTAGTTGTAGCTGGTTAGTTCAGTTGGTTGAGAAATAAGGCTAACAAGATTGATATTTGGTTCCTTCCTGGGCCCAGTTAGCTTATTTACCTCTGGTCCCTTCAGTCAGGTCTTACTTGGGAACTGGCACGTCACTGATAAGAAGGAAAACTAGTGAAGGAATAAAGAATATCAACATTCAGAGGATCTATTGACACTACTGAAAAAACACTTCAAAGTATATGGTATTTATAATAATTCCATAGTAAAAAAAAAAAGGATACATTTATGTTTTACATTAAGGTTTAAAAAGTACTTTCTAAGCAACTCTCAGTTTTGTAGATGAGGGAGCTGAGGTTCAGATATGTCAAATACTTTCTCCAGGGTCATGTTCAGATTCAAATCCTGCATTTTTTGGTTTTAAAGCCAGCGTTCTATTTTTTTTTTTTACTATGCTGTTTCTCTTAATGTATTACTTTTTCAGATGTGTTCTTTTGTCCTCATAAAAATGTGTCTATGATATTTTCCCTTGAGAAGAATAGCATTAAATAATGTATTCTACAACTTAGGTTTGCCTCTACCTAAAATATCTTTAGATCGAGAATATTACATGTTTATTTCCATTGAAGGTTTAAAAAAACCTTAGCCTGCTTTTAAGAAGGTGTAGATTAGAACAGATAAATTGATTTTTAATTGCATTCATGAAACCTTTCTGTTATTGGAATCTAGCAGAACACATGATAATTGGTTTAAGTTTGAAATTTGGGGCACAGTTGGAAGGTTTGCATATACAGCTTGTTTAAAAAGTCACATTTTAAGAGCTTAAGACACAAATAACGAATTTTAAGAGGTAGACTGCATAGCCTTTTTATTTTTGAATGTTTTTTATTTCATCAGTAGACCAGGTTTTGCTCATTTTCTAAGTATAATAATAGTGAAATTTGGAGGGTTGGTTACTTGGTAGATGGGGTAATAAGGCTAGAGTAAGATTATCTAGAAATGTCTGTATTGTAGGAGTTCCAGAGTGGTAAAGTAAGGCTTTTATTTGGGAGAATTGAAACTATTCTTTTTTTTTTTGCCTTTTTGGAGGGCAATTGGGGTTAAGTAACTTGCCCAAGGTCACACGGCTAGGTTTTTTTGGGTGTTTTTTTTTGTTTGTTTGTTTGTGTGTGTGTGCACTAAGTGTCTGAGGTCGTATCCGAACTCAGGTCCTTCTGACTCCAGGGCCAAGGCTCTACTCACTGTGCCATCTAGCCACCCCGAAACTACTCTTTTGATATTACCTCTATATTTGGAAATAGTGAAAATATTTGGAGTAAATATATGTAACGTACACAAAAAAACCCAAGTTATGTCTTTTATTCATCACATTTCTATTATTTCCCTGAACCTTTGAATATAAATTTAGTGTGATATTATGGTTTTTCTATCAATTAAAAACAGACTTGGAGATACATAAAAAAGCATACTATACTAGTCAAAATGATGACAAGCCTGATGCAGTGAGTAACAGTAGGCTGAAAAGATATATAAATTTTAGATTATTTTCTTTAGTTTGCTTTTTAAAAACATATTAATTGTACTTATATATTACCTGAATTTAAGCTTGTTTATACTCAGATTTTTCTTGAAATTATAATTAGAACAACACTGATCTTGGTTAAAAGAGTCTTTAAAAAAAACAGTTGAGGTAGTATTGAGTGACATCTGTTGAGTTAAAAATTCAGGGTTAATGTGGAAAGTATGCTAAGACCAGAGAGGTCTGGGATGGAATTCTGCCTCTAGCAGGTACTAGTTTTGTGACCATGGACAAATCACTTAACTTCTCTGAACCTTAGTTTTCTTGTTTGTAAAGTGAAGAAAATAAACTGGTGTACCTGTTTTGTTGGGTTGTTTGTAAAGGGCTTTGTAAACTTTAAAGCTTTATGGAAGTGTCAGCTATTTATCATTATTCAGTATGTCAATATTTCAAGGATTTGTTATTTCATCAGTGTGGTTATTCCCTCGATAGATTCAGATCACTAACGTCCTACTCTGCTGTCTCATCTTGGAGGTGACACTGGGTTCTCAAAGTCCATGCCAGGCAGCAGACCACAAACCCTGACAGTTTCTGCCAAGCTGGAAAGGCTTTGAATTTGAGTATAGGGCATGGACAGGTGGCAGTGTCTGTCTGTTATTAGAGATTTGAAGTTGGCTACAGGGTGAGATTTTTTCTGTTAAAGCACTCCATGACCATATAACTCCATGACTAACTTGTAGAAAGTGATGGTGGTAGCTAGTACTTTTTTTTTTGACCAGTAACATGAACTCACAGTATCATTGGCAATTAGTAATGGGAAGTCAGAAGATTGGTTTAGGGATGAACTAATTTAATTTAGATCAGCACTTTAAACTCCAAGAGTTTTCTGGAGCACTGAGAAGTTGTGACTTGCCTAGGGTCATACAGCTGTTGTGAGTCAGAGGTGGCACTTGAACTTAGATCTTTCTGATTTCAAGACTAGTTTTCTGGCTACTACATCAAGCTGCATGATTTGCTCGTACAAAAAAACCTACTAGTTTTCTGATATATATTAGGTAGTAGTGAGATCTTAAGGTAGAAGGCTTTCTATTTCCATAGGGTATATATTTTGTCCAGGGAAGAGTTGGTTACTTTAAGTATTACATTTGGCTAAGTGCTGACAAAATTACTCTGGAGGCTTCCAGAGTGCACATACTTTTTTACTCAATAAGAGAAGGGAGGAAAGAACTGGAAATGATCTCTCTCCACCTATGAATATGGTTTTGTTTTGTTTGTTTTTTAATAAAGAATGAAGGAAGAGAACTAAAGCAATAGTTCTCTTTAGTGTTACTGGTAACACTAACAGAGATATTACTGGTTAGGGAAATCAGTATTTGATACATTTTTCTTTTCTCATTCCTTAGTCTTTCTGACCCTGCACTTTATTCTGGGAGTTCCATGTGAATGTGCGTAAATTTTGGTTTTGTATATGCCTGCTGGATCACAGCCATTGTCTGCAGGGGCTTTACTATCATTTCACTCTCTAGGGGAGCAGAGAGGTTAGAGAGGCAAGGTGACTTACCTAGGATCAGACAGAATCAAAAGAAAGCCTATGTTACCTGATTTTTTTTTATTCCAGTATTTTCTGCCACACTACCCCTAATATAAAAAATGACGTAATAACTTGGTCTCATTCTTCTGTAATTTCATTCATAAATGAGAAGCTACCTGTAATAATTACCCTTTTAGTAATTTTTACCTTGTAAGAATTTTATATAATTCCTTTAATAGACATTTCCTATCTTAGTGCAAAATATCAAGTGTTTCTGTTTTTTACTTTCAGGAAGGCAGATTTTTTTAAAAAAAATTGATTTGTTTATTTCCTTTTAGTTTACAACATTCAGTTCCACAGTCCCTTGAGTTTCAAATTTTCTCCCCCTCTGCCTCCCTGCCCCATGACAGCATGCACTCAAATATAGGATCTACAAATATCTTCACATTAATCATTAGGGTGTAAAGAAGGATCATAACTGATGGAATGGTCAGTGGGAAAGAGGAAACAAAACAAGAAAAAGAAAGAGAGCAGGTAGTTTGTTTCACTCTGCATTCAGACTCTGCATCTCTTTCTCTGGATGTGGGTATCTCTTTTGATTATCAGTCTTTTGGAGTTGTCTCATAACCTCACATTGCTGAGAGGAGCCCAGTCTATTGAAGTTAGTCATCACGCATACATACATTGTGTCTGTGATTGTGTAGAGATTTCTCCTGGTTCTGCTCTTCTCCCTCAGCATCAGTTTATATAAGTCTCTCCAGGTTATGATGAAGTCCCGTCTGCTCCTCATTTCTTGTAACACAGTAGTATTCCATTACATTCATATACCATAACTTGTTTAGCCATTCCTCAATTGATGGGCACCCCCTTGATTTCCAGTTCTTTGTCACCACAAAAAGCCGCTATAAATATTTTTGTACATATGGGTCCTCCTCCCACTTCTGATCTCTTTGGGATAAAGCTCTAGAAGTGGTATTGCTGGGTCAAATGGTATGCACTTATTTATAGCCCTTTGGCCATAGTTCTAGATTGCTCTCCAGAATGGTTGGATCAGTTCACAACTCTACCAACAAAGCATTAATGTTCCACTCTTTCCACATCCTCTCCAGCATTTATTATTTTTCCTGTTTTGTCATCTTAGCTATTCTGACAGGTGAGATGTGGTACCTCAAAGTTGTTTTGATTTGCAATTCTCTAATCAAGAGTGATTTAGAACATTTTTTTATATGCTTATAGATATCTTTAATTTCATCTTCTGAGAATTGCCTGTTCATATCCTTTGACCATTTATCAATTGGGGGGTGGCTTGTATTCTTATGGATTCGACTCAATTCTTTGTATAATTTAGAAATGAGGCCTTTATCAGAGACACTGGTTGTAAAAATTCTTTCCCAATTTTCCACTTTCCTCTTAATCTTGGAACATTGGCTTTTTTTGTACAGAAGCTTTTCAATTTAATTTAATCAAAATTATCCATTTTACATTTTATAATACTCTCTAACTCTTGTTTCATCATGAAGTCTTCCTCTCTCCATAGATCTGACAGGTAAACTATCCCTTGCTCTCCCAGATTGCTTATAGTATCAGCCTTTATACCTAGCTTATGCATCCATTTCAACTTTATTTTGGTGTACTGTGTTAGATATTGGTCTATGCCCAATTTCTGCCATTAATCAAGTGTTTCCTTACAGACTTGCCATACACTTCTGGATTCTATAGTGAAGTTTATGAAATTAAGAATATTTTCCATTCAGGGATCATGTTAGTAGGATTTTTAAGTGTTTCGAAGTAATGATTGCCTTTTTTTTTCTTTGTGATAGCAGGAGTGTACTGATATCAGGAACAATTTTGTGAGATGTTTCAGCTTGTGGTTGATGACCAAGTTCTAGGATGATTTACCAGTCTTTTTGGAAATATGTTATTTCATGTTGGTATAAAAATGAATTGCTTATTTAGATTGGTGAATAAATGTCAAATTTTGGGTGACTTTTATAACTTGAGCCTGAGACTAAGAGGGGATAGGGAGAGACACTGTTTTTTAAAAAGTGGGATGAAATATCATCAAGCCGTTTTTGATTAGCATTACATATTGAGAGAGAAGATAGCTATAATGTAAGAAAGTTGTCAATTATTAGTTTGTTTAAATAGTTGCGAAGATACTTGAACATTTCTGCAAAGAATAGTTTAAGTAATGAAGTAAAACCATGAAGACATTTGTTTAGATCCTAAATATGGACAAAACATGATTTTAAAGAAAATAGTGACTAGTGATAAAACACTTATTTCTCTAGTGTGATTCAGAAGTAAAGTACAAAAAGATGCCTGGTGGAATTTGTTGACTTCTCAAAGATGATATAAAACACTGAATCATGAGTGAAAAAGATGATTTCTTTCTTTTGTATCAGTGCTTTTGTGTATGGAGAGTTCATGTTATAAGGTTAAAGTAGTCAATCAGAAATTCAGCCAGGATTATGAGAGATTCTGTGTCAGCAGGAATGAACTTTTGGCACAGTGATTATCATGGTGAAGAAGTCAGTGTTCTGGCTTACAATATGCTTTTTTGTCACATTGCCTATGACCTAAAATGATATTATCTGGATTATTCACCTGCTTTTATTCACTAAACTTTTAAAAGTCTTTTTTAATATCTTTTCCCCTATAATCTAGACTTTCCTGTGTTCCTCGCCATCCCTACCCAGAATGCTATCCTTTATGACAGAGGTTTCTTTTTTAAAATGAAGATAAAAAATGAGTAAAACCAACAAAACATATTGGAGAAAGTCTGGCATATTCATTCAACTTTACTGTGAATGTCTTTCTTTTTCATTTTTCTAAAAAATCAAAACCAAATCTATTCATCCTTAAGGGAAAAGTATTTGCTACCATCAAGGATATAGTTATATTTTAAAAATTAAAAACCATCTTATATACATTATTTTGTTGGAATCTTACAACTCTAGGAGGTAGAAAGTTATTCACATTTTACAGATGAACAAACAGGGTAAAATAAGTGACTTGGCCCAAGGTTATTCAGCTAGTAATTTTCTTTCTTTCTTTCTTTCTTTCTTTCTTTCTTTCTTTCTTTCTTTCTTTCTTTCTTTCTTTCTTTCTTTCTTTCTTTCTTTCTCTCTTTCTCTCTTTCTCTCTTTCTCTCTTTCTCTCTTTCTCTCTTTCTCTCTTTCTCTCTCTCTCTCTCTCTCTCTCTCTCTCTCTCTCTCTCTCTCTCTCTCTTTCTTTCTTTCTTTTTCTTTCCTTTTTGGAGGGCAATTGGAGTTAAGTGACTTGCCCAAGGTCACATGGGTAGTTTTTGTGTTAAGTGTCTGAGTTCTAATTTGAACTCGGGTCCTCCTGACTCCAGGGCTGGTACTCTATTCACTGTGCTACCTAGCCACCGCTTAGCTAGTAATTTTTCAGTGAAGGAATTTGAAATCCGGTCTTTCTGTCTATGAGCTCAGTACTCTTGACTATTCTAGGTTGCCTCTTATTCAAAATGATGAATGGCAGATTCTGAAAGCAGATCCAAAAATGCATCAAACAATGATGGTATCATTGAAATAAATCTATGATCTACTAAGATGATTTCTTTGAAAGGTGCAACACTTGTGTAAGTTTTGATCTATTTATTATCACTAGAAGGATCAAGCACATGAATTGACACCACAAACATTTGCTTTGAAATAAAATTTTTTATTGTTATCTTTATTTCTTTGCTTTATGGATAAAACAGTATGTTGTGTCAATTGATGCATTTTAATCCTTTGAAGTATTTTTAAACTCGGGTCCTTTTGTTGTTAAATCAGTCTCTGTTTCTTTTGTGTGACAGGGGACTGTATTAAGTCTTTGGCCTATAATATATAGTATATACAACAAACTTGAGCAGATTCATAATCCGTATAAAGGAGATGAGTGAAGTTTTACAATGAGTTAGCCACGTATTATATTACTCTGTACACTATTAAGCTGTAGTGACCAGCACAATTGTGATTTTTGCTAGTTGGAAACCTCTTAATAGGGAATGTTTAAGTGCTTCCAGTTGGGTATCAAATTACTGATAAGTAATAACAAGAATTTTGCTTCAGAATTTTCATTACCATACAGCTAACTCTTTTTTTTTTATACAGTCTTACAATTAGTAACTTGCCATTCATGCTTTGGGCAGACTTAGATAATATTTTAATGATGTTTTACCTAGAGTAAGTAAGTTTAGGATGTGTAGACGGATGTTTATGGCTTAGTATATGGATGTAGTTGTAGAATTCAGAGGAAAACATCTAAGTTGGTGTAAAGTTAACCTTTATGACATACATAGTTTATGTGAGTTGTTGAGTTGGATTATTTTCCGTATGATGTTGCTTTTAACAAGCTATATTTTTAAAAACTTCAAAAAATAATTTAATAAGCTAGAAAATAAAGCTATGCCTTTGGGTTGTCTTTTTTTGTCCCCTAATTTTTGCTCTAAACATTATTTCTAAATTTTTAAGTTGCCATACAGATTAACCATCAAGTATTTATTAAGTACTTAATATGTTCTAGGCACTATGGTAGGCTCTGGGCATGCAGTGAAAAAGTGAGACAGTTTTGTCATCAAGGCGCTTAAGATCATAGAACTTGGAGGATCGTAACTCAAGAGTTGAAAGGGACTTCAGAGGCCATCTAATCCTAACCCAATTTTCTTATATTACAGAGGAGGAAACTGAGGCTCAGGAATGTTAAAATGGATTGCCCTGGGTTACCCAGGTTCTCTGATTAGAGCTAATTCTCTTGCCTGTCTCTTGTCTTCTGGGGAGCTGGGGCTGTGTAGGGGTAGGGAGGAAGATAGTCAACAAGTATTTATGAAGTCCTTACCATTGCCAAGCCAGTTCTAAGAACTGAGACATAAAGAAAAGCAAAAACTAGATTGAAAAAAAAACAAAACAAAACAGGATAAATAGAATATAAATACCCAATGATTGGGGGAGGTAGGACTAACAATTGGAGGAATCACCAAAGGCTCTGAAGGGAAAGACACTTGAACTAAACCTTGGTGAACTAAGGAATCCCAAAGTAATAGTATTCTCTCTGTAAAACTATATTCAGTTCTGGCTCATGTAATAGAACTGGAGAAGTACAACTGTAGTGCTACTCTTACAGATCATTTCTAAAATACGGGCCTGTACTCTGACCATCTTCCTCACCCTCCTCCTGAGATGACTCAGGGGTACTGGCTTTCCTGTTCTGGAGCCAGGTTAGCAGGTCCTTTCGCCCTATTTCCAAAATTGTGCTATTGCTGATTTCCCTCTTTCCTTCCCCTACTCCCCCCCACCCCCCTTACTTGTTAGCTTTCTCCATTGGACTGTAAACTCCTTGAAAGCAGGACAGTCTGTTTTTATCCCTTGTGCTTAACATTGCCTGGCACACAGTAAGCACTTAGTGCTCTTTTATCCAGAGCCTAATCTTCTTACAACCTTAGCTGCTGTTAAAATAGCTCTAAAACTGAACCCTTGAAATAGCTGTCACAAAGCCACTGTATTAAAACGATATATTATTATTGTTTAGCCAAGAGCATTTAAGCACTTTTAAGCATGTGTGTAGAAATACTTGTGTATTCAACACTGTTTTTAACAGATATAATTAACTTGTTTCTAGTCCACAGCACTCTTTCTATAACAGTCAGGTAATGGTGGGAGTGAATTATGATGACTTAGCCATCAAGAAAACGTTTGTTTAGATCACAGGGTGAGAGGTAGATGAATGTCCACTGAGACTAGAAGGATAGGTTGGGGTTAGGTTGTGAAGTATTTAAAAAAGCTAAACAGGGGAGTTTATATTTTATCTTAGAGACAGTGGGAAGGCTTTGAAATTATTTCAGTAGAGGGGCTACATCTTTGCCTGGTCAGATTTATGTCAAATGAAAATGACTTTGCCAGAAGTGTATAGGTTGGACTGGAGCTGTCATAGACTTGAGGCAGGAGACCAGTTAGGAAGTTGTTGTAATGGGTGAGAGCTGACAAGAACCTGAGCTTAAATGTGGTAGCTGTATGAGTGGACAGATGGAGTCAGATGTGAGAGAGTTGTAAAGGTAGAAATGGCAAGATTGAGCAGCTTGAGGGGAAGGGGAATAGAGGAGGTTGGGACAGATTTGGTGATAACAATGATGAGTGCAATTTTAGACTGATTTGAGTTTTAGATGTCTCTGGAGCATCTAGTTGGAAGTGTCCAATAGGCAGTTGGTGGGAATGAAGCTTGGGGGGAGACGTTGGGATGAATATGTAGATCTTGATAGATAGAATATGTGTAGATCTGCATAGAAAGAGAGTTGATAAAGTTACCTGGAAAGGGAAATTAGAAGAGAGGAGGGCCTAGGATATAAACCTTGGGGGAACTGGTACACAGCAAGGGGGGGGGGATAGGATGTGAATGAAAATTCAGCTCAAGAGACTGAGGAATAATTAGACAGAGATGATGCTAATGAAGTGGAGAAAGTATTCAGGAGGACAGGGAGGTTAATAGTATCAAATGCAATAGATAGGTTAAAAAGAATTAAAATTCGGAAAAGACCATCAGATTTTACAATTCTAAGGGAAAGGATATGATTGAATTCTATAAAGTCATGAATGAAATAGATAAGGTGAAAAGACTTGTTCACCAAGTCCCTAAATAAGATGGAGAGGTACCTTTGAAATCTTGATATACACAAGTTTAGGGCAAATAAAAGAAATACCACTTCCTGTAGGTGTATTGCAAGAGATTATTATCCCAAGAGATATTACCAGAAGAAATAAAATAGATTTAGAAAGTGTTCAGACAAACTTATGAGACAGAAGTTGATATAGAATTAATATTTTGAGGTCAGTGTGAGGAAAGTGTATCCTTTTTTATCATTTCCCTTGGGACCACTATTGGTGAACAGAAGACTGAGCTTGGTGGCCCTTGGGTGAGACCCAGTTTGGAGTTTTTATGTTTTTAAATAATAAGGGGGTAGGTAAAAAATAAGCATTTATATGCTGCCTACTATGTGCCAAGCATTGTACTAATAAGCACTTTACAAATATCTCATTTGATCTTTACAACATTGAGGTAGGTGCCTGTTATCACGTTTTCCAGTTGAGGGAACTGAGGCAGACAGCCTTTCCTAGAATTGTTTGACTAGTGTCAATAATGTGTTTCAAAGAGGACATTTAAAACTGGTGATTTCAGGGTGGCTAGGCAGCACAGTGAATAGAGCACCAACCTGGGAGTTAGGAGGACCTGAGTTCAAATCCGGCCTCAGACACTTAACACAATTTAGCCATGTGACCTTGGGCAAGTCATTTAGTCCCAATTGCCTTGCCTTCCCCCCTCCAAAAAGGGGAAAAAAAGTTGTGATTGCTTTTGTTGTGCTACTATTTTATGATTTATGAATTAGATTATTCACTTTGGTTCATGTATTGCAATTTTTAAATTACAGGTTGATGGCAGTATGCTTAGGATGCAAAAAGTATAAAGGAGAAAAGTGTAGGCATTTCAAAGTGTAGTATAAGTGATCTTTAATTTTGTTATCAATTTCACAATTACAACAATCCCGAGTGCTGCCTGAGTCAGTTTAAAATGTAATTGGAAAATATTTAAGAAGATGCTTTAAAAAATACAATAAAGCAAAGCAAATATTACATTTTTAAACATGTGATCCTCAGGAATGGTTTAGTGGTCCTATTTCAACTCTGCTGTCAGTGCTTCTTAAACTGTGGTCTGTGACCCCATATTTGGCACCAGTAAAAGGTTTCTGAACTTGCAATGACCAGAAATTAATAAAAAATCAAGCACCCTTGTTGATCACAACTTCACTGCAGCCTTGGTTCTGAATACACAACATGTACACTTTGCATTGCACATACCATCATGTCTATGCATGTGCCAACAAATGCTGCTGAAACTTGAAAAGGGGTCAAGAGTGGGAAAAGTTTAAGGCTAGGTGACTCTCTAAGACTTCAAATCACAAAGAAGGTGCTGATCTACCTTGATAGAGGGAGTTTTCTCACCCTTCACTTCCATATATATAGTAGTGAAATCATAGGTCCAGTCCCTATCCCTAGCTTAATAACTATCTTAAAATAAGTAAGTTTATCTTATTACCTATTTTGTGTTTGGAAATAATTTTAAAATGCCCCTGTAGTTCTGGTCTAGGGACAAATGTGTCACTTGGAATCCGTGGCTATTCTAAGCAAATAGCCTTATTAGATTCAAGTAAGTGGAGAAGTATCTGATAATGAATGCTGATTTTCAGTTTGCCTCTGGAACCAGCATGAAGTAGTGTCTCCTACCCCCTCCCGCAATACCCTGGCTGTTTTAGGTCTGTCTTCAACTTTTACAGTAGAGTTTATTGACACCCCCCCCCCCTTGCTAAGCAATAGTTATTGTTAGACAATAGTGACTTTGTATTCTTCTCATAAGAACAATCCTTTTTATGTACCCATAAGACTAGAACTCCTGGAATTCCCAAGAACATAATATTCTTTTCAACTATGGTAATCTCCCCTTTGTTTAAGATACACGCTTTTGTTTGATTGTGACTCCTTTTTCCCTTTTTGCTTATATGAATATTAGTGAATAAAAGCTTTAGATTTGTCTTTTACTGAGCTTAAAATTTCATGGTTGAGTGAGAGTTTCAAATGGAGATACTTTACAAATTTAAAAGGTTTTAAAAATCTCTTCAATTTATATGGATTTTTTTCCTTCAATTTATATGATTTTTTTTTTTTTAAGCAATTGGGGTTAAGTAACTTGCTCAAGGTTACACGGCTAGTCATTTGATTTATGCGTGGGTGCTCATTTTCTGAGGCCGGATCTGATCTCGGGTCATCCAAACTCCGAGGCCGGCGCTCTTACTCACTGCGCCACCTAGCCGCCCCTTTAGGGCAATTGGGGTTAAGTAACTTGCCCAAGGTTACACGGCTAGGTTTTTGTTTGTATGGATTAAGTGTCGGAGGCTGGCTCCGAACTCAGGTCCTTCTGATTCCAGGGCCGGTGCTCTATTCACTGCGCCACCTAGCCGCCCCGATTTTTTTTTTTTTTAACAGATGGGGATAAGTGAAATGAAGTTAATTTATTTTCCCTCTTGTGTTGAAAGGTCTTGTTTGCTAATTGAGCTTTGGCCTTCATTTGAATAATTGTGGTCTTAACAATTGGAACATTATGTGGAGTTTACCATTAAGTCTTTCTCCTTAAATGTCTGTTCTTCAAATGACATTTCTATTATGGCATCATGTGCTGATTCACAGATTTTAAGATGCACCATGGCATAGTTTTGCAGTTTGTCTCATTTCTTGGAGTGAAGTAGTTAATTTACTTGGAAACATAATAGTAACTTTCTCTGTTTAAGTAGCATTTAGTTCCTTTTAAATGAAATATCCTTGTAATTTGCTTGCATCATTAAAAGATATGTGTCTGTGGAAGTTTACTTTATATAATGGTGTTTGTATTTTTGTTTCCAATGAAGTAAGGAACCACAAATACAAGTTTAAGGAAAATCCTTTCATTAATCATTTAATTGATCAGTTGAATCTGTTTTGTCCTCCCTTTTGAGTCCTCGCCATCAAAAGAATATGAAATATGATAATTACTGACATTTATGTGGTACTTTATGACTATTAACTGCTTTATGTATTTTATCTGAGTATCACAGTAATCTTGTGTATAAGGTAGATAATTTTAAGTACTCATCTCTCTCTCTCTCTCTTTTTTTTTTTTTGGCTTTTTGGAGGGAGGAAGGCAGGGCAATTGGGGTTAAGTGACTTGCCCAAGGTCACATGGCTAGTTTTTGTGTTAAGTGTCTGAGGTCATATTTGAACTCAGGCCCTCCTGACTCCAGGGCTGGTACTCTGTTCACTGTGCCACCTAGCTGCCCCCTTTATCTCTATTTTTGAGGTAAAGAAACTGAAACTTAGAGATAACTTATTGAAGGTTATATAGATATGTGACAGAGCCAGAACTCAGAACCAATACTTATGTTATTTTTTTTTCCATTTTGAGTATAAAAGGTTGAAATTAGTTAGTAAAAAGAATTTCAACAAGTATTTTAAAAATTTCTTTGTTGGGTGCGGCTAGATGTCACCGTGAATAAAGCACCGGCCCTGGAGACAGGAGGGCCTCAGTTCAAATCCGGCATCAGGCCTCAGACACTTGACACACTTACTAGCCTTGTGACTTTGGGCAAGTCATTTAACCCCAATTACCCTCCAAAAAAAGCAAAGAAAAAATTCTTTGTTGATTCACCTTCATTTCCAAATAGTCTACCACCCACCCAGAGAGCCTTAACTCGGGACAAAAAAGAAAACAGCAATTCGGTAAAACCAACCAGTAAAGCAACTGAGGCTGCTGTATAATGAGCAGCATTCCACACTTGGATCCCCACCCAGCAGGGAAGGCAGTGACACCAACATCTATTTTAATTGAAGATGGCTTCATCTTTGTGCTCCTAAAACCACTAACTTTGTCTGGAGCAGGTCTTCTTGGATTGCTCTTACTGTTTGGAGCAGGTCTTCTTGGATTGCTCTTACTGTTTCTTGAGGGACCTTGGGTGGGTTTTGTCTCCTTTTTCTGATTCTGAGTGTTACCAGTGGGACTTTACTAGCTACATTTTCTATCTTTGTGGTTTCAAGTAAAGGCTTTATAAATAGACAGTGGTGGTGGGAAATTCAAAAGGGGATGTTCTCCTAAAAAGCAAATGATAAAGAGAAAAGCTAATATGACATCATAAACCAGTTGTCTAGAGGTGGGTAGCATCTTTTGGATTTCCCACCATTATTGAAAGTTAATAATAAAGTAGCTTTTTTTTTCATTTCTTATAAACCCTTTCATAAATTCGATTTTGCCCAAATTGCGCATTGCTAATAAACCTACCTAAATGGAAATTAGAATGTATCATTTTTTCTATCTTACTGTCTTTTACTTTATTTGTCTGCCAGCTGCTATCACTACCTTAACAGTATCTCTTCTTTATTCCTATTATATCCAAATGTTGACATAATAATTCTTTTTTTTTCCCTGATTGTACTCTGCCTGAATTGTTGCACGTTATCTTAAGATTAGGCATTCTTCTCTTGTTTCTTAAATGTTACCACAAAGTCTTGAGCTCTGCCACTTTCTTTTAGACCTTGGGTAATTCTATTTACTCTACTGATGCACCCTAAGAACCATTTTGCCATTTGCTGCAGGGTCCTTAAAGGATTTGCCATCCACTTGGCATCTAAATTTTCCTGATATGTACTCGCTCCAGATATATTAGAATGTAAGTTCATTGAGAGCAGAAACAACAAAATAACACAGCAGGAGCTATGGTGGTTGAAACAGATTACCCTGTAGCTAACCTGGTTAGTCTCTTTGAATTGGTTCTCTGATGACAGACATACTGATCCAGTGAGTCACTGTACTTGAGACCTTTTCTAGCTTGATTTAGGACCTACCAGACAGTATTGTGTTTGAAAAGTCTAGGTCACTCCTACACCATGATGAAACATTAAAATGGGACAAAGAAGTATAGTATTCAGGACAAGTGAGGTAATAGACTTTCTTTACTCTGTTTCGGCTAGACTGTATCTGGAAAATTGTGTTCATTTTTTTAGGTTCCATATTTTAAGGGAATTAACTGTAGTGCCTCTGGAGGAAAAGTGTGTGTGTGTGTGTATGTGTGCATATACTATATACTATATACATATATAGTATAGTTGTGCTAAACACACATTTGAAAGAACTGGGGGTGATTTGTACAGAGATAAGAATGGGAGGAGCAAGGTTTCTGGATCTAAGAGTTGTCATATGGAAGAAATTAGATTTCTGTTTATCTCTAGAGGGCAGAAATAGGAGCAATTAGTGAAAGCTGCAAGCCAGGCATGTTTAAGCTCTATGGAAAGACAAACTTCCCAACTGTTGGAATGAACTGTCTGAGGAGATAAAAGTGGATTTCCCATGGCTAGAATTTTTCAAATGAAAGTTAAATGGGCCTTGTGTCACCCTGGCATCCAGCCTCCAGCCTCTGTTTTTGTGCCAAAGCTTTAGAGTTGAGTCCTGAATCAACCCTACATCTGACCACCCACCTCTTAGCCTCTAGTTTCCCTTGCCTAGCAGGCCCTGTATCCACTTAAGAACCAGCTATCTGTCTCATGACCTCTGTCTCTAGAGTCTTTCTATTGTGTTCCGAAGGCCTGACCCACATCCTGCTGCCACCTTTTCTCCTACCTACTGTTACATGCTGTGAGGTAGATCTCCTGCATGCCACAAGGTTGGATCTTAAGGGAAGACCTTGGACAGTCTAATCACCTGCCTGTGTCAGTGGGTAGCATACTCCTATCCCCTTATATTCCTTCATCCCAGGGATTCTGAACATCTAGATGCTGATGAACAACCCTAATTTCTCATCCCTGTTTGCTCCCCTCCATATCTGGCACTCCAGTGACTCTTCCCAAATCTACTGTTGACCCCTTGTCTAATGCCAATTACTCCTTGACAAACCCCAACTTTGGATTATGCCCACCATCTTCCTTGTTCCTATTTACTTGTTGTAAAATAGAGCTGGAGAAGATCTTGAAATTATGTTTAGACTACAGATTTTTTATATGATACATATGTGTATATATATTTATTTATTTATGTGTATGTATAATCTCTACTGGCCCTCAACTGAAGCAAGGTAATCCTTTTTTACCTCCCTCATAGATTCAATGCTTTTCACCATTGTGTCTCTTTCAAACATTCCCATGGGGTTTTTTTGTGGTTTGTTGGTTTTGGTTTTGGTTTTTGGTTTTTGGAGAGGGAAAGGTAGGGCAATTTGGGGTTAAGTGACTTGCCCAAGGTCACACAGCTAATACGTGTTAAGTGTCTGAGGCAGGATTTGAACTTGAGTTCCTCCTGACTCCAGGGCCAGTGCTTTATTCACTGGGCCACCTAGCCGCCCTCAATTCCCATGTTTCTTTAAGCCTCCCACACCACCCCCTGTCACTGATGAGGTCTGCCTCATACTTCACTCCCAAATCTTTCTCCCCTATCTCCTCCTTCCCCCTGTCTCACATGAATATGTGGCCTTCTTCTTACCAAGGCCAGACCCTCTACATGTAGCCTTGATCCTGTACCCTCTCATCTTTTCCAGCAGTTTGTCCCCTGTATCTCTCACACCTTTTCACTACTCCTGAATCTCTCCTGGTTGCTTGCTACTTATAAACACGCCCGTGTCTTCTGTACCCTTAAAGGCTTGCCTGTTCCAGCCATCCCTCCTAGTTGTTCTGTGTCTCAGTTCCCCTTGCCTAAAATCCTCCAGCACCTCCACTTGCTCTCCTCTAACTTCTAAACCTGGGCAGTTTAGCTTGTGACCTCATCGTTCAAATGCAACTTCTTTCCAGAGTCACCAGTGACCTCTTAATCGCCAAGTTTAATGGGCTTCAGATACCACCGTCAAATATCTATATTCTAGATGCTTTCCCTTTTTATGCTTACTTACTCTAAGTTTTCTTCTTGTCTGTAATCATTCTTTCTCCTTCTCCTTGGGGAGAGGAAAGGAATCTTCAATTTAGGTTATACCCACTAATTGTGGATGTGCCCTGATACTCTTTCTTGGACCTTATTTTCTTCTCTATACAGGTTCTATACAGTCTCATTTGGTGATCTCATAAGCTCTTATAAGTTCTTGTCATCTCTGTAGAGGTTATTCACTGATCTCTGTATCTTGTCTGTTCTGAGTGCCAGTACTGCATTACCTAATTGGCTTTTGCACATTTCAAATGGTTCCATAGGCTTCTTCAAACTTAGTATGCCCAAATAAAATTCATTATCTTTTTCCAGAACCCACTCCTCTTCCTAACTTTCCTGTTATGGTTATCTCCGTTTTCTTAGTCATTCAGGCTTACAACATGGGTGTCATTCTCAACTCCTTACACTCAAATGACATTCAATCTATTGTCAAGTCTTGTTGCTTTTACCTTCACATTTTTCATATGTCTCCTTTCCACTTACATAACCACCACCCTGGTGAAATCCCTCAGTGCTTTTAGCCTGGACTACTGAAATTGTCTTCTGATTGGTTTCACTACTTCAAATACCTCCACCTTAAACAATCCTTCCTCTATTCAGCTGCCAAAGTGATATTCCTAAAGCATAAGTCTGACCATGTCACTTTCCTCCCTACCCCCACTCCTACAAGGAGCTCCAGTTATTCCCTTTTTTACCTCCAGGATTAACTATAAAATCTTAATAGATGTTTGTTTATTGACTGATGATTACTTATCAAATATTATGGAGGTAGCTAGTGTTAAAATACAGGTTGGATTGGGGGACCTTTAAAGTCCTTAGGAGCATAGCCTTATATCCTGGGTTGTGTGTGTGTGTGTGTGTGTGTGTATATCTTATCTCCCTGACTTTTTTGGGGGGGGGGAAGGCAGGGCAATTGGGGTTAAGTGACTTGCCCAAGGTCACACAGTTAGTGAGTGTTAAGTATCTGAGGTCCATTTTTTGAACTCCAGTCTTCCGGACTGCAGGGCCAGTGCTCTATTCTCTGTGTCACCAAACTGCCCCTCCCTGACTTTTAAACTCCTTCAGGGCAAGGCCTGTTTATCACTTTTAAATTTTGTGTCCCGAGTAATTTGCATTTAATTAGGTGGTTTATTAAATGTATATTTTATTTTCAATATTTTAGAAATGCATATGAGACTTAGGTTGTGAGTTTTCAGAGCTGTTAAGTAGCAGAATTAGGGTTTGAACCCAGATAATCTATATTTGGAGCCTACATAGGGGGATGGGGAGAACTCCATTTGTGTGCTGCTTATGAGAGACAGTAGTTTACAACATTCATTCTAAACAGGAAAACTTATTCTTTTACTCTCAAATTCAAATACTTGTAAATACCATATCATGTCCACCTAGCATTTACCTTTTCTTCTCCCAAATTACCTCTCTCGTGTTGTATAAATTATTTCATACTTTTTAAGTATTCTCTAGCATAGCATTAGATACATCATGAATTCCAGTGTGGAAGATGACTTCCTTTGTTTACTTATTTGAAGGTAAATTCCTGTTATGACAAGTGATATTTCAAATAAAGATTCTCTACGAGTTTTTTCCACATGCTCAAACAAACAGCTTTGTTCATCAGGGTACAGTGGCATCTATTTAAACAGTTAGTTATCCTGTAATTTACTTCAGTTTAACATGTATGGATTAGAACAAATACTTTTTCTAATATTATGTAACAATTATATACTGAAAGACTTGGTAGCTTCTATTTACCTGATAGGCTGGGGGAAAGGAAAGGAAAGCTGAGCTTTGAATAGATTTTTTTTGCATTCCTTTAGTTAACCTTCAGCTCCCCTCACTCACTCTTCCTTACATGAAATTTAACCTAATACCTGACTTTAAAAACCACGGAAACTTCCAAATTCTTTGGTACAACAAAACATACAAAAATATCCAAAAGCTAAGAGAGATAAAGGTGTGGGGAATGGAGTACCTGTGTATATATAGTACTTTCCTCCTTTCCTGGCATCAAAGCACTTGTAGAATTGGAAGAGCCCTACGCAGAAATTAGAAGCAAGACACCAGTAACAAAAGTTTATAAAATAATGAGACATAGCTCTGTAAGAAGAGTATTAAGAATGCTACAGCTGAGGAAAAACCAGTTTGGAGAAGACTAGGAAAATTTTGTTGAGTAAGTTTTGAAAGCCTTCTTGGGGAAAAGAGGAGATATCTCCCATTTCTTGTCTTGCATCTGTTTTTTCATCCATTGTTCACATGATAATCCTTCAAATACTTGTTCTGGTTGAGACAAGGTGGCAGTACTGGAAGTAATTAATAGAAGTTTGAAAGGTAAATTTAGGCTTTTTGGAATGAAAAACTTATTAACAAGTACAACTATTCCAAAGGTAGAATGCCTCAACAATAGCTCTTTTTTTCTGGAAGTGTTTGATCAAAATGACCACTTGGTAGGAATTTGTTGTCAAAGATGTTCTTGTTCAGGTGGAGATTAGACTAAATGCCCTCTGAATTTCTGAAACTTTATGAATGAATATGCATTAAAACAAGCTGTTGTACATTGTTACTACTTCGATTTCCCTTCCCCAAAGAATGATTTCTAGTGTTCTGTGGAGGCAGCTGTATACATCATACTGTATTTGAAAATTATGTGAAAGAAGGATAAGACTTGAAGACAGCTTTTATGGTGCTCCTGAATGTAAGCTTCTTAAGAACAATTTGTATTTGTATCTCTAATGCCTAGTATAGTGCCTGGCAGATAATAGGCATTTAATAATGCTGGTTGTTTCCCCATGTCCAAACTTACGTAGCCCAATTTAGAATATTTTCTTTGGGGTAGTTGGCTCTGCTTGGTCTTGCCATGGGTCCCTGGGTTCTTGTTCTGACCTCCTTGGATCTTTTAGGTTCTAAAAACCAGATCTCAAGGGCCATCTCTCTGGGATCCTAGGTGAGAATGTGAGTATAGCAGAGCTGGACTTTCCAGATCCGAGTTCTACATCACCTCCCTGGTCAGTACTACTGGTCTCTCAACTGGTTGAGAGCTTTGATACATTTTTGCTTTTAGTAAGTAGCAAAGCAGTTTTGATCGCATTTAACATTTTAACTACTTATGGAGAGATGGGGGTGGAAGGTGGGGTTATAGTAGATGTACAATTAGGTTTAGAGTCAAGAAGACCTGAGTTTTTCTGACAAAATACTAGCAGTATGATCCTAGGCAAATTACTTAACTTGTCTGTTACCTAGGCAACATCCTAAGAGTGTTGGTTAGAAAGGAGACTGTAATCTGCTTGGTAGAATGAATTTTCCACACCAGGAATTCCTTTGATTGGGGGTTGTTGGAGACAGCCACTTTATAGCCAAGAATGAATCATGATAGAAAGGTCAGTTAGGAAATTGAAATCAGGTGGTAAGATATTACAGGTCAGAAATGATATGGTAGATTTGTGTACTAGTTTCTCTCCTCCCCCCCTCCCCATTTAGGTCTTTACAGTAGAATATAGCCTTTAGAGATAAAAGTGAATTTAAATACATTCCTCTCTTTATGAGAACAGTAGTAGGAAAAGAATAGGGTAAACTATTGATTGCCTACTCTGTGCCAGGCACTATGCTACATCCTTTACCAGTGTCTCACTTGATCCACTGTTGATCAGAGAGTGGTGAATGCTAGAGTTTTTGGTAGAGATTCAGACAAAGCTTAAATTGTTGTGCTTGATATGCTGCCTAAAAGAAGCACCAAAAAACGAACATCTGGTTGCATTGACCAATGGTAAAGGCAAAGTACTAGCTGGAACAGAAGTGCTTTAGGAAATGGTCAGAAGACTAGCACAGATAAAGAGATACATATGAGGAAGACATCAGAAATTACCATTATAGAGAATATATTAAGTAAATGCAGGCAATATGGTCTATGTTGGGTAAATCAGTGCTAAAGAGAATTGGCTATTAAAATAGCCTCCTAATTTGTCTCCTTAAATCCCTACCCTCTTCCCTTCTCAGTCTATCATCCACAACCTGCCAGAGTGATTTTACTAAAACAGGTTTGATAAACCCTTACTCAGGAAGCTTCAGTGCTTCTCTGTTACATTATGAATATGTACCTAAACTCCTTTGTCATTTAGGGACTTTCTCAGTCTTACTCTAGCTTGTTTCCAGACTTACTGCATATTACTCCCCCTCATGGACTCAATGTTCCAGCCTACCTGCTGTTCTTTTCCCACTCTGTACAAGAAATTTCATTCCCAAGTCCCTAGCTTTTCATAGGCTGTCTTCCATGCCTGGAATACTCTTCTTCCTCATCTCCATATCAGTAGGTACCCTTAGCTTCCTTTCAAGGTACAATTCAAATGTCACCTTCTACAGTAAGTCTTTCTTGGTTCTCATAGTAGTTGGGTCTTTCCCTTGAAATTTGTATTTACTCATATAAGTTGAATCTCTCCAGTAGAATGTAAACTCCTTTAGGGTAGGGACTGCCTTTTTTTGGTATTTGTTTCCCAAGTATCTGGCTTTTGTAGGTCCTTGGGATTGGTTGTACTCTGATTTTATCAGTGTTGGTATTCCCTCAGATGTTATGTATTGAAAAACCCAGTTAGGGGGCGGCTAGGTGGTACAGTGAGTAGAGTGCCTGCCCTGGAGTCAGAAGGACCTGAGTTCGGATCTGGCCTCAGACACTTAACACACACAAACAAAAACCTAGCTGTGTGACCTTAGGCAAGTTACTTAATCCCTATTGCCCTCCAAAAAAAAGGGGGAAAAAGGGGCAGCTAGGTGGCGCAGTAAGTAAGAGCGCCGGCCTCGGAGTTGGGATGACCCGAGATCAGATCCGGCCTCAGAAAATGAGCACCCACACACAAATAATGACTAGCCGTGTAACCTTGAGCAAGTTACTTAACCCCAATTGCTTAAGAAAAAAAAGAAAAACCCAGTTGAAATCTATGTAGTTTCAAACCATCTAGAGGAAGTCCCCTAGCACATTGGGAGGATCCTTTGTGGAAGACTTCCTAGACATGAACAAGAATAGATTAATCCTTTTCTATGCCTACTTTGTCATTGAAATCATGGGGTATTAAAATTTATGCTTATATAAATTGGAGAGTCTTGAGTTCTTAGTAGAATTTTTGTACTCCTCCCATTCTGCAGTTATCTTCATGGTGGTCTTTTTAAAAATTCTTCTCATAAGCATCTTGAGTAGGATGTCTGTGAAAATGAAATAGAAATGCATTTCAAAGCATTATTGCATTCATAGTAGCTCTATCATTATGTATTTTTGCAGTCGTTGGATACTGATGGTATCTACTATTCTGGGAGTCCAAAATTTGTGTTGTTTAAAAAACTTTCACAGTGTTTTGATTACTCCTCTAAAACATTTTCCATCTGTAGTTATCTATCAGAGAATGTTCTGTCTATAAGCAGATAAGGCTATTGAAAAAGGGCCATGATTAGTAGTTTGTACCATCTATGGTGTCTGCCATCCTACTCTTACTAATGTAGAGGTTCAGGTAGGATCATAGGATCACTGACCTAGATAGAGGTGGAAGGGACCTCAGAAGCCATGTAGGCCAACTGCCTCTTTTTCAGGTGAGAAAACTGAGGCTTTTAGAGGTTGTGACTTGCCCAAATCTCACATGTAGATTTCAGAGGCAAGATCTGAATGTAGGTCTTTTGACCCCAGAGCTTGAAAGTTTCAGAATTTGCAAGAACAGAATTTGCAGACATCATTGAGGTGTCATTGGCAGAGGCTGCTTTTCCTTGCTCTTTTTTCTACCAACCACTGGGTGTATAGATAACTGTGGGTCTGTGGGTATTTACTGCAGCCAGAAAGAAGTCTACCTGCTGGTGAATTTTATGATGATTGATGCAGTTTATTTTATTGGATGGTGATTAAGTCCCCACTTTGTGTCAGGTCTTCTGTTAGACTCTGGAGATAAAGGAGACAAAAGTATCACTCAGTGAGCTTACAGTTTATTGGGGCAAGGGGAAACAAAGTTGGGAAGGGATACTAAGAACTTGAGATCAGGATTGCCCTTTTATTGGAAATGACAAATGAACTGAGGTTTGAAGGAAACTGAATTCTGCTGAAGAAGGAAAGGGCATTTCCAATTTTTTTTGGGGGGGGGATGCAGCTTTTGCAAAGGCATGAAGGCAGGGGATGGAATGTTGAGGATAGAGAACTTCAAGCAGGAAAGTTTGAAATGTAGACTTAATAAAAAACAGTAATGTGCATTACATTTGGAAAGGGTAGGAGCCAGATTGTGAAGGTTTTAAAAGTTGAATAGGGGGGTTGTTTATTTACCTTTGAGGCAAGTGATAGTCACTGGTACTTCAGTTAGGGTGGGAGGGAGCAAGAAACTGTTAAGAAGCTGCTTTAGGATTATTGTTTGGCAGCTGTATTTAGGATGGACTGAAGGAAGGCTGGAGACAGGGAGACCAATTAAGTAGGCTCTTGCAATAGTCTCAAAAATAGCTGATAAGGGTCTAAGTTTGGGCAGCATTTGTGTGCATGGAGACATATGTTATAGAAGTAAAATTGAGAGCAAGAGGCAGCTGGTTGGCTATGGAGAGTTAAGGAGAGAAGGAAGAGTTGAGAATGATTCCATGGTTCTGAACTGGAGTGGCTAGAAGGATAGTGAATATGCTCAACAGGAAAAAGGAAGTTAGGAGGATGGAGCAGGGTAGAGGGTGGATTTAGAGGGAGAGAGAATGGGATGAGTTTTGGACATGTTGACTTTGAAGTGCTGGTGGCAGGTACATCTAGTAGGAGATGTCTAGGGATTAGGTAGTTGGGGATGTCGAAGACTGGAATTCAGAAGAGGGCTAAATATTTAGTTTTTAGAGTAATTTTTATAGAAGTAATAATCATTAATCTCCACGAGAGCTGATGAAACCACTAAGTAAGAAAGATTCAGGGATAAAGGTGCCAGGATGACCATGGGATCCTGATACCTACTTATTCTTTTTGATTGTTTACATATTCCAGCATCAGGGGAAGTACAAGAATATATCATATAAAAATGAGATTAGTTTTTCCATCATATGCTGCACTAAATAGGTTTCATTTAGTAATCTGTTTCAATTTGAGTTATCACAGTTTAAGGGAGCTACAGAGAATATTGAGAGCAAAAGAATTACTGAGTTATTAATCTGCCTCAACCTAAAAAGAAATTTTCAACTCTTATCCTAGGAAAATATTTTATCTAAACCTGCCTATTGAGATATCCAGTTTATCCAGATCATTAAGCTCTTTAACTTCCCTTCAACTTTATATAGGATATGGAATTTTACATTGGAGAAATTCTGCATGCTTGTCGTGTGAATTCATGGTGGGAAAGTTCCAAGATTTAGATCTTGAAGACTTAAAATCATCTTGGCCAGTATTTTATTTTATAGATTGGGAAACAAGCCCCAAAGCTGAAGTGACTTGACCAGTTTCTCGTAGGTTTGGGAACCATATTTCTAAATCTTATGCCCAGTCTACTAAGCAATAGCTGTCTCTCCTTGTTTAGACTTGACAAGTTTTTCTGTATCTAGGTTATATATCTAGGTATGCCACTACTATTTCCTTAGAGCAAAATACTAAGTATCTATATAGTCTCTATTATCTTTGAAACCATATGGTTTTAGTGTTGGAATCTGTTGCAAAGATGTGCTTTTTTTTTTTAATGAACCGAGTGGAATGAATTTAATTTTAACTTCAGTAATTTTGTTGGGAAATTTTCAATATCTCTTGGAGGTAATTTAAGATACCCTAGAGTGTTATAAAACCAGGGTTGTGAATTCCTGATACAGAGGACATATATGTATGTGTGTGTGTGTATATATATATATATATATTCTCAATTATATATATATAATTGAGAATAGCATGTTGAATAAGTATGTAGCACTTGTAATCAAAATGATGTAAATAAAAAATTTATGCTTTACAAAATATATTGGATTCTCTGATAAATAGATTATAAATTGAGAATGGTAGGTATTACTATCTAGGTGAATCCTATTCTTAAATAAGCTCACTACAAGGAAGCTTATTTATTAAGAACTACATAGGAGATGGCTAGGTGGCACAGTGAATAAAGTACTGGCCCTGGATTCGGGAGGACCTGAGTTCAAATATGAGTTTTGGGCACTTAACACAAAACTATCCCTGTGACCTTGGGCAAGTGACACTTAACCCCAATTGCCCTCCCTTCCCCCTTCCAGAAAGAAAAAAAAAAACTACATTAGTGTTACAGTACTTTTTATAGGAATTAATCAGTTTCATTGGTCTTTATACTCTCCTACTATGTATCTTAACACCTTTTTTTCTGACTCATCACCTAATTTTATTTTATTTTTTCCCTTTCATCTTTTTTTTCTCCACCCCCTTTTTTGTGGTTTGTTAATTTGTCTAGTATCCTACCAGATCTTCGTGGCGGGTACCTACTTAAAATTTATTTGGCTCTTCTCTTTACCTTTCTTACTCTCTCACCCTTCTGTTCTCTCTAAAATTGTGATTCTAGTTGTCGCTCTTTGGGCAGTCAGTAAATACTGACTTATGATTTACTATACATTATTTAGTTTTGAATTCCTTCTGGGCACACATGGCCCCATCACAGTGGTTAATGTTTCCTAGATTTTCTCCATGGAAGGCTATGGTAGAATCATTAAAATTATTAATGAAATTTGCCAATTTTGAAAGTGAATGTTTTTTTTTTTTTTTAAGCAATTGGGGTTATGTAACTTGCTCAAGGTTACACGGCTAGTCATTATTTATGTGTGGGTGCTCATTTTCTGAGGCCGGATTTGATCTCGGGTCATCCCAACTCCGAGGCCAGCGCTCTTACTCACTGCGCCACCTAGCCGCCCCGCGAATGTTTATTTTCAATAGGGAGAACTTACTAGGTGGAGTATTACTGAATTTTGTTAGAATGATGAAAACATTTGCCATGGCATAGAAATAGATGTCCCCCAGAAGAACTTTCTAATAATCTGATTTCTATGTGTAGCCATATTTATGGCAGAACATGAATGGTCTGTGACAGCTAGACTTGGTTTAGCATGTTTTAAATTGGCTTTTTCTCCCCCAGAGTTAACATATACATTTCTTGAAATGATTTTGGGAGGGGGGAGTTGGGGAAGCTTGTACTGTAAAATGTAAAAGTTCAGCAATTTCTAAGTTAGAAAATTATACGGTATCTGAAAAAGCCTCCATTTTGCAAAATGTCCATTTTGAGAATTCCATCTCTATTCTGAGAAGGTGTTCTAGTGTTAATTGAAATTTAGCATCAGCCTGATTTTATAAATCAGTATACAGAAGGCTATGAATGATACTCCTTTCTGGGCAGGTTCAGTTTTGAAAAATTACAAATGACTTTATTGTATCATCTTAGAAAAATTAGTTATAATTTTACAACTGTATAGAGATTCCTGTTATTTTAAATTTCTGCAATCTAAGCCAAACTTTTAAGTTAAGTAGTTTGAATAAAAAAAATGGGATGGGGGAGGGGGAAGGAACTTTTTCCATTATGGGTTTTTTTCCCTCCCCTTCTTCAATATTCCTTCTTTCAGCTGGAGTAGTATATAAAGTTGTTGACACTTAGATCTCCTACTTGATTTACTCAGAATTTTCTCCAACAGTGGATATCAAAACCCATCTGTATCTGCCCATCCTGTGCAACCTTTGTCCATGTCCTCTTACCTAGCATGCTGGAAATCGTAACTTTGTCCACACATTGGGAGGACATCGTTGTAATTCTGGCCAAACAGAACAGATAAGAATGTTATTTGCTCTTTGAAATTAAAAAATTCTACAGCATACTTGCAGTGTGTCTTGAAATTACAAGAGATGAGGGAAGAGGTTGGATCTATTTCTGACTCACTCACTTTTTCCTGACAGTTTTGCCAAATTATTTTGTTTTGACCATTGGAGAAGGAAGGAAAGGTGAGGTGGGAGGCATTATAGTTTTCCTTTTCTTGTATTATTCTACCCTTAGTAGCCATCAACAAAAATATTTAAATATACAATCAAGAATAAAAAAAAAAACAGTGACTTTAAAAAGTGAATTTAAGCTTTGATAACAAAGTAACCGCTCTCTTCCCACCCATAATTTTGAAAATCTTAACCTTAAAGAAGACGAAGTTGCCCTATGGACCTGATGGTCCTCAGCTTCCCTGACACAAACTTCCTGGTCATCTAGGAACATAAAAAGCCCCAGCTGTATGGAGTTTATGGAGTTTAGGCATTTTAGACTTGGGTGCCTAAGACACACTTCTCACATACCTTGACCAAACTCATTTCAGGTTGGAAACACTTGTATAGAGAAACTAAGAGCCACTGTATTCTTGTATGTCCTTGCTGTGTTATGGCAAAGTAAATGTTCTTTTGTAAATGTTCAATGACTTGTGAGTGCCTCATTTCATTTCAACATTGAATCTCAACTAAGAGGGTGCTGGCTTTAGGCCTGAGCTTCCAACATTAACCAAAATGCCCTGTTATGTCTCCAAAGGTTCATGTCTTGACTGACTCGGAAGTGTTTGGAAGTAGGGAAAGATAGTGAGGAGAAAGGGATTGGATTTTCAGGTTAGCTGAATTTTTCAGGCAAGGTCCAGAAATTTTTTTTTTTAAATAATCTAAGGTGTTTTTTTGTTTTTTTGTTTTGTCATGGACCACTTTTTGTCAGAATGGAGAAACATGGACTCCTCAGAATGACGTTTTGAATTCATATAATAAAATACAAAGAATTAGAAAGGAAACCAATTATTGAGTATTATCTAAATATTTTAAAAACATTTATGGTTCCCACATTAATTACTCCCTGTCTAAATATACACTTCACTACTATAGGTAGATATAATAGATTGCAGTGAATATTATTTAATCCTTCTTTGAAGCTCTCATAATAGTGTAGGGCATACTTTCATGGTTAATGTATTAAACTAGAAATTTGGGTTCTGGTCCTAGTCTGTGGCTTGTGTCATGGTCACACAGTAAAAGAGTAGGTTCTAAACCCAGTTCGGAATCCAAATGCATTGCTCTTTAGACACATCACTTATCTATACTCTTTGTACCTGTTTTTTCCCATCAGTGAAATGGAACATGTTAAGACACCTATTTGTTTTATGTCTAATTGTGCTCACCTTATTTAGTTTTAGTTAGCTATGTCTGCTGTGAGTCATTCCCTCAAGAAGGGTGGTGGTAGTAATTAGAACCTGCTGAAGTAAACTCCATTATAACATGTACTCATTTTGTAAAAGTCAGAGAAGAGGGGAGGGTGTTGTGTTGTTGCTGTGAGTTTTTGCTCCATGGAACTACAAAGAAGTCCTCACTGCAGGATGGATAGAACCTAGCAAGGCACTGGCTGCTCTGAGCTATAAAAGCCATACAGTTGTGTGATGTGGTGTTTGACTAGTGTAATGTGGCTTTTTAGGTTTTACCTTAGCTACTGTATTTCATTTGAAGAAGAGCTTAAGCATTGTAAATATAGCTTTTGTTCTATTTGATATTTAGTTTGTATTTCATGTACAAATTGGCTAATGTTAATATATTAGGTATAAATAACTATAATCTCCAAAGTTGGGTAGAGGGAATGGGGTCTTGTAGTAAAGCTTTAAGGTAGATTTAGAGTCAGGAAGAAAGGTTCAGATCCCACCTCTAAGGCATGAAGCCATGGATGAGTCATTTAACTTCTCCTGGCCTCAGTTTCCTAATTTATAAAACGAGGAGGATTGAATGAAGTGATCTTTAAGGTCCTTTTAGCTTTAAGTCTATGAGCTAAAGTCCAGGTGCCACCTCCTTCACGAAAAATAGACAAGATCGGGAATAAGCAGAGGAGGGCATACCTAGTAAGGTGGAAAGTATAGATTCCATGTCAGTCCCTTTCACAAAAAACTTCAGTAGCTCCCTATTTTCTCTAGGATAAAATACAAACTCATCTGGTTGGCATTTAATGCCTTTAACCATTTGGTGTTCTTCCTTTTCAGACTGATTACTCATTATTTCCCCTTAGATGTTCTGAATTTCAGGCAAACTGTATACTTGCTATTCTCATCTTTTGCCTTCCTTACCTGGCATACTCTCCCCTATTCACCTCTGTGTTTTGGAATCCCAGGCTCCCTTCAAGAAACTCAAATGCCACCTCCTTCATGACTTTTCCTGATCCCTCTAGTTTGTGGTCTCTACTTCCCTAATTCTCCCCCCCCCCCAACAAAAGGGGGGGGATTACTTGGTTTGTAGTTGGTATTTTTGTTTTCGTCACAGTAAAATAAAAATGCGAACTCTTCTGTTTTTGTTTTTGTGTTGCTTGTAGCACTATGTTTGGGGTTAAATTGAATCTTTAAGGGACAGGAGGTCAGAGTAAAGGGTTAATATTTCTAAACAAGGAAAAGAGGTAAAGATAGGTAGGATGGGAGCAACTTATGTAATGCCTTACTTTAAAACTTAATACGCTTGGGTAATTTTGATGAAAGCAGTATTTTAGGAAAGATGTGACAGTGTGGAGAATATGTGGATAATGGATAACTATGTAGGAGGGGGAAACCATCTTGGAATCTCTTTGAGTGTTCCAGGCATGAGATTTCGAGGACCCTGATAGTATGAGAATATTGAAGTGATAGTTGTAAAAGACATTTCCAGTTAATGGACATCCTGTTAGATTCCAGTTTTCTCTTTTCTTTCTTTTTTCTTTTTAATCCCCTTTTAAGGATCAGAAAATTTGTTTTGCTTGTGACTATTTCCACCTATAGTTTTGTCCTTTTAATATTCTGTCTCTGCCTGTCTCCCTGTTGTTTGATGTACTTTTACACTGTATGTGTGCTCAACCTTCCTTTGCCCTTTATGAATTAGTGGAATTCATCTGATATCTGTTCTACCCACCCCTTCCTCCATGTTTGTATATTCTTTTCAGACTCTAATTATAAGAAATAATCAAGTTCTACTCCTTTTTTCCTCTTCTGTTCACTGGTGAATTCCCTTATCGTCCCTTATTTTTCCCCCCTTAATAGTCTTAGAAGAGAACCAATTTGCCCCTCAGGACCTCTTTTTCTTCATTAACTTCCTCAATATCCTTTGAAGACATTAAGATTCTACTTGAGGGGCAGCTAGGTGCCAGTGAATAGAGCACCAGCCCAGGAGTCAAGAGGAGCTGAGTTCAAATGAGGCCTCAGATATTTGACATACTTACTAGCCGTGTGACCTTGGGCAAGTCCCAAGGCCAGATTTAAACTCAGTTGCTCCTGACCCCAGGGAGTAGGGATGGGGTACTTTAATCTACTTCACCATCTAGCTGCCTCTTTAGTGACTTTTTAAAAAAAATTAGGCAATTGATCAAAATTAAGATTTTAGTACTATGTACAAAGGGTACAAGACATGACTACAAAACACTTTTCTTTCCCCATATAACTTTTCAGTTTTTACAATATTTATATTCTGTGGTTCATTTGATTTAGTTATTCATTTTGTCAAATTTTACTGGGTCATTGAACTCACAATTTCAGTCCAAAAGCAAAAACCAAGAAAAACCAACAACCTCATATTTGGTTCTATTTCTGAGTTCTCAGTTGTTCTGTTGATTGGTTTTTCCTAAGCCCCAACCTCCTCCAAGTTCCAGTTTTTATATTTATTTTTTTTATGATGCCTTTTAAAATTTGGTAGGACATTTCTCTCCTTCATTCTTTTTTAAAAAAACTTCTTCTTGATATTCTTTGCTATCTTTATCCATGTGAATTTTGTTATGGCTTGATCTAATTCTTTGAAGTATCCTGCTGGTATTTTGGTTGATATTGCATAAAATACGTAACAATTTTTAAAATATTCAATTTTGCTATATTTGATTGACCTGACCATGTATAGAGACTTACTTTAAAATTTTTTAGTTCATAGATTTCATTTCAGAATATCTTGTGTATATTCAATCCAAATATTTAGCACTTTTTTCACTATTTAAAATGATAATTCTATTTATTTCAGTGTAGTAAAATTGTAGGGTAAGAAATTCAAGTGGGATTCATTAGAAAGAGGTTATTGTCAGGCTTGTTTCTGATCCTCTTAAGACTAAAAATCACTATTTTCTCTCTTGATTTTCCCTAATTTTTGCTTGTACTTTGAATTTGTTTTCTTTTGGGAAAACAAAGTAAGTTATTCACAATGAACTTATAGTCACTTGGGGATCCTACTGGAATTTTAGAGAAAACCTAATTCTTATATAAAGAGTTGGGTTTTTTTAATGCCTTTTCTGTTACTGATCATCCCTTGCTCAGAATACTTAAGTGACTATTGCTTCTAGGATCAAACAAACTTTTCTGCTTGACATTTAAAGCCCTTCACAATGAAGATTCAGCTTTTTATTCCAGCCTTCTAATGCATAGTTTACACACATCACTCTACAGGCCAGCTAACTTGACTTTCTTTCAAACATGGCATTTTCATGTTATACCCGGCGTACATTTTGCATATGCAGACTTTCCTTCCTGAGATGTTCTTTCCTCATTTCTGCCTCTGAAACTCTTTATTTCCCTTCAAGACTCAATTCAAGGACCATTTGATTTCCCCAGTTTGTTGACATCTTCCTTCACTTCTTTCCCCTGTCACTGCATATTAGTTTGTATTTCTCTTTCTGAACATGCTGTTATTTCCCCTATCAAAGTGTAAGCTCTGTGAGGACAGGGACTGACTTGTGGTTTTATGTCAGGTACATAGCAGGCACATACATGCTTTTTTGATTAATCAGAAAACTAGGGAATGAGATGGACATATGGAGATGTGTGTATTTTACATTTTCCTGGAAATGTATCCGAGACAGTGTCATTTAATTAAATCTTTTTGGAACAAACAGGTCCCAGAAGGAGCAAAGGAGGATAATATTGGCCTGAGCTTAGGATAGAAGCTGAGAGTGTTGGGGACATCTGGTGTGGACTAGCTGCTAGAACACTTTATTGAGAGTAAGATAGAGAGGACAAAGGGTAATGTGAGAAGACATTTATTAAGGACCGGGAATTATTATTATGTGCCGGGAACAATGCTAAATGATGGGGATACAAATAAGAAAGACAATCCTGGTGTCTTCTAGTACCCAGTTTGCCTCCAATTCCATAGTTACCCAATGGGGAAGCGCAGTATGTCATATTGAAAAAGCATAGGATTTGGAATCAAAAGACCCAAGTTTGAATTGCTGCTCTGCCTCTTAGTGGCTGCAGGCAAATTACTTAACCTTTGAGTCTTAGTTTTCCTATCTGTGAAAGGTCAATAATATTTCTTCTACCTGCTTTAAAGGATGGTTAATGAAAGCGCCTAAAAATGGTAAATGCTATTTGTTCTGATCTTTTTTTTTTTTTTTTTGGGTTACCAGAGAAATTTATGACAGGTGAGAAAAGTGAGCTAGCTATATAGTGAAAGGGGGGGGGATTATTATTATTATTATTATTATTATTATTTGCTTTTTGGAGGACAGTTGGGGTTAAGTAACTTGCCCAAGGTCACACAGCTAGGTTTTTTTGTTTGTGTGTGTTAAGTGTCTGAGGCCAGAACCGAACTCGGGTCCTTCTGACTCTAGGGCTGACGCTCTACTCACTGCGCCACCTAGCCGCCCCAGAGGGAGGGATTATTAATGGACAAGCAAGCCTGTAGGAACAAAAGGTTCCTACTGTGACAGATGTGGAGGTGTGAAGGCTAGAGTTGTGCAGGATCTGGGCAGTCATAGATGAGTTCTTATCTGCATTGTTATTGGAAGTAATACACGGGTAAAGAGATCACAGAACCCCTTAACATATCAAAGTATTATCCTTTTATTACATCTGAAATAGAAATGACTTGCCACTGTCAGCTTAAAGAGTCTTGGACTATATTCTCCTTCTCTTCTTCCCTCACACTGAATGTAGGGAATTAAAAAGACTTGGGGGACCAGGACGGTTCTAGGAAGTTTGGTACCTACAATTAGGAATTAATAGAATGAAAGTTTATAAAGTGGAAAAAGCACTGGATTGGATCCAAGGATGAACCTGATACCTTCAACTGATAACTGATCTCAGTGAGTTTAGATGCCCTAGGAAGTTGGATCTTTCATAATGGGAAAGGTGGATTTAGTTTGAAATACACTGTTTGAAGTGTAATGTAAAATCTACATGGGTATGTTCTAGTATGTCCTTGGAAATATGGGGCATGGGTCCTGAGGAGAAAAATATAAATTGGAAAATTACTTTATAGAACTGATTATTGAAACTGGTATGTTAAAAATCTCCAAGGGAAAAAGTAGAGAGAACAGCAGATGGCCAAGAATAGAGCCTTTGGGGATACCCAAATTGAAAAGGACAGCAGAAGAACAGAAAGAAAAAGATAGAATTTGATTGAAAGGTGCTTCTCAGAGACCATGTAATCCAACTTATACTTCCTCAAGAATTCCCTCTCTAACATTCTTGACAATTGGGGTCATTTAGGTCTTGCCTTGAAGACTTCTAGTGAGGAGAAACCTGCTACTTCCCCAAATAGCTCATAATTGTAATAGTAAGGAAAAAATTATTAACATAAAATCTAAATTTTTCTCTTTGCAACTTAACATCTATTCCTTGCAGTTCTGTCTTCTATTGCCAAGCAGAGCAAATCTATCCCCAATACATTCTAGCTCTTCATATACTTAACTGTTATATTCCTCTTGAGTTTTCTTTAGGCATTTTCACCAGTTCTTTCATTTTTCAGAGGGAGTGGAGGGGAGGTGGGCAGTGGATATACTATTAATGGCCTATCACTATTTTGCCAAAAATATGACTAGGGCATAGTACAGTGGGATTATCACCTCCTTATCTTAGAAACTAACTTATTTGGGTTTTTGGTTTTGTTTTTTTTTTCTTCCATATCATGTTGCTCTCTCATATTATCCTTCCAATATGCTAAAATCCCTAGTTTGTTTTTCAGAAAAACTATTATGAACTGTTATCTAGTCCCTTCCATATCTACTTCTTGTGAAATTGATTTTTTTATTCCAGTTGTAGGACTTTACATTTATCCTTGTTAAATCTCACCTGTGTGTTAGCTATCCCTCCCAGTTTCATGCTATCTGCAGATTTGATAAGTATAAACACTGCATTTGCCTTTATCCAGGTCCTTGATAAAATTATTAAACAGGTCAGAGCTATTCATGGTGGCGAAATGAATCTCATACCAATTCTGGAGTCAGGAAGACCCCAATTCAAATCCAGCCTCTCAGACACTTATTAGCAGTGTGATCCTGGGTAAGTCACTTAACCCTGTTTGCCTCAGTTTCCTCATCTGTAAAATGAGCTGGAGAAGGAAGTGGCAAACCACTCTAGTATCTTTGCCAAGAAAACCCAAAATGGAGTCACAAAGAGTCAGACACGACTGAAATGACTGAGCAACATTGTATGAGCATGACCTTTTTTTAGCTATTTCATCTAGTTCTTTATCTAGTTTTGCTGTTGTCTAATCCCTGCTCTCCCTGTTCATGCACAAGAATAGTTTGAGAGATTTTATCACTTTGTTAAAATCTAAATTAACTGAATCTATAGCATTCCCCTTATCTACCAGTTTATACCCACTATCAGAGAAAGGAAATGTTGGTATGTGTTGCAGTTTCATGGTGTGTTTTGGTGGCACTGTCTCAAGAGAATTCAGTCACACCACCTCTAATCCAAATATAGGCATTTATTGAGCGTTGCCTCCCCTCAGAAATGGGCAAGGTTCTAAGGAAAACCAGCAACATAGTAAGACAAGACAGACAAATTTATAGTGTAATGATGTTGATTACACAGCAGAAATTATGAATATTAAAAAGACAGGAAGGGTTTGTTAAGGGATTAGGTAATGGGGAGGGGTCCCTTGTATGGTTTGGTGGTCAAACAATCCTGTTTGTGCTGCTTTCTGATTGGCTAGATATTGTGGTCCTTTCTGGTCATGATGGATAGTTAGGCATTGTGATCCTGCCTTGGGTTAAATGGGTGATGTGATTGTGGTTGAGTACAAGGACACACCTGTTCAAATATGTGAATTGGATGGGGTGGAGGGGCGGCTAGCTAGGGGCAGTGGCTGTATTGACCTGGGGGGTCACTTTATTATGATTCCATCAGTTTGTGTGGCATGACCTCCTCTTGATGAATGCATTTAGTGATCAGCACTTGTTTTAGTCTTCATGAAAAGGATCTAGATCTTACTTATTTTTTGCTTAAAGTACTTAGCTCAGTACTATACATATTGTTGTTTAGTCATTTTAGTTGCATCCCAGTCTCTTGAGACCCATTTGGGGTTTTCTTGACAAAGATAATTGGGTGTTTTGCCATTTTCTTCTCCAACTCATTTTATAGATGAGGAAACTGCGGCAAATGAGGTTAAGTGACTTACCCACGATCACACAGCTAGTTAGTGTCTGAAGCTAGATTTGAACTCAGGAAGATGAATCTTTCTGACCCCAGGCCTGGTATTCTATCCACCTCTCCAAATAGCTGTCCACTCTTCATATAGGAGGCTCTTAAAAAGCTTAGTCAACAAACTTAAGGGCTTACTAGTGCCAGGTGCTTTGCTAAGCCCTGAATGAACAAAGAAAAGCAAATAACTGCCCCTTTAGGGGCTCATATTCTAATGGGGGAGAGAAAAGGTAAATAATTAGATATTTATCAGATCTGTAGATAGTAGAAGAAAGGTAATGGGTGTTGGGGGGAGGAACCCTGGGGAAAAGCCTTTTGTGTAGAAGATGGGATTCGAGTTGAAGGATGCCAGCCAGGGAAGCTAAAGCAGAAGTGAGAGGGGAAAGCATTCCAGTTTGACCAGGATGGAGTGTGGGGAGTTGAAGGGGAGGATAATCTTTGCAAAGATATATATTTAGGAGTTGGAGTGTCCTATACAAGGGACTGTGAATAGACCAGTGTGGTTGGATCATAATGTGCATGGGGAAAGTAAAATGTAAGAATCTTAGGTAGAAGAGGCTAAATTATTAGGAGCTTTAAAGGAAGACAACATTATATTTATTCCTGGAAGTAATGGGGAACCCCTGGAGTTTAATGAATAGGGGAGGGCCTTTTGAGTGGGCAAGGCCTCTCCACTTTAGGAAGAATTGAGTTTAATTTCTGAGTAAAGGATACTTTGGCATGTGGATAGACTTGAGTAAGGCTATTTCAATAGTACTGTTTTGAATTTAATTTTAAAAGGACTAGTAAAGGAGACAGAAACAGAAAGGTAGAAGTAGACTAGAATATATTGTAGTGTCATAGAGGCCACGCAAGGCAAGAGACTCAAAAACAATTTTAAAGGTATTTTAAATTTAATATATTTAATAATATTTTAAATTTAAACAATTTGCAAAGGTAAGAGGGATAGGGATAAAGACTAGACTTGTGATTTCATTAGTATAGAGAGTCCCCAGGTAACTCCCTCTTCGAATGCAGGTTGGCACCTTAAGTTGCATAGACCTCTGAGAAGTTGAGAGACTTGCCCAAGGTTACAATAGATAGTTTGTGTCAGAAGTGAGGCTTGAACTCAGGTCTGCCTGGCTTCAAGGCTGGCTCTCAATTCATGACGTTATGAAGACTGAAAGGGAGCCGCTAAATTTGGTGATGAAAGTTGTCACTAATTATCTCTCTGCAGTTTTGGGGACAAAAATCAGATTATAAGAACATAGTCTACTCTTTTGTGAGATGTATTAAGTTTATCATTGAAAGGGAATGAAGAAAGAAAACTATCCTTTAGGTTTGTTAGTTAAGGGAACAAAAGTGTGTGGTTTTTCTCACTTTTTAGGAAAAGGGAACATATTTGTGGATTCAGGAAGAAAGGAGAGTTTGACTATTTCATAGAATAAGTTTAGAAGAGAATAGGACTAGCAGTAAGGAAAGATGATGTCTAGTTTAAGTCATAATGTAATGTAATACTCATTAAATAATTTTAATCCAGATTGATTTTTATCCATGTTTGGATTTAGTGTTTTTTTCCAGTACATCTTTCTCATATATTTTTTTGGCCATTATGCTTCTCTTAATCCTTTTAATAAAACTTGGTTGTCAAGGTGGTAGGTTATGACGAAAATCCCTAATATAGTTTGACATTGCTTTTATGCAATACATTATATTTGTCATTGATACTCATTACTATTTTGAAAATAAGATTGGTGGAGTAAGTACCATAGAATGTTAAAGTTAGAAGGGACCAAAGGAATCATCTGGCCAAGTGTTCTTAACCTTCCTTGTGTCATGAGCCCCTTTGGAAGTCTGGTGAAACTTACGTACCTCTTCTTAGAACAATGCTAACTGAAGGAAATGTTAAATTTCAGTTAGAGGTCAGTGAAAATAATGATGTAATTTTTTTCCCAAGTTCAGGGACACTCCAAAATTTATCTAAGGACTCCTCTGAGGTCTATGGTTTTCAATCCCCTGATTAGCCTGTTCCCAGATTTTTGAGTGCAAAGATTAATTTTTACATCAAAATTTTCAGATCTCCAAATGATATTAATTGTATTTGTTAGCATCTGTTAAAAAGTCATTATGAGGGGCATCGAGGTGACACAGTGAATAGAGCACTGACCCTGGAATCAGGAGGACCTGAGTTAAAAATCCAGCCTTAGACACTTGACACACTTACTAGCTGTATGACCTTGGGCAAGTCACTTAATCCCAATTGCCCTGCCTTCCCCCCTCCAAAAAGACCAAAAAAAAAAAAATAGTCACTATGAACTCAATAATACTTTTAAGTTACTTTGTATTTTATTGAGCACAATAGAATTTACATGTATATTTTTTAAAGGGTGTGTGTGTGTGTGTATAGGACACTTAAACTTACACATTTCACTTAATGAGATGAACCCTTGGGACATAAAGTTGGGAAATAAGTTCACCCCGATTCTTTTACAGTTGAGAAAATTGAGGCCCAAAGAAGGGGAAGTAGTTTTCCTGGGGAAAAATAGGTTGTCCTCCAGGTGTAATAAAAATGGCTGGTAAGAATCCTAATACTGACTTGAAGGAAGGTTTGGCTTTTTATATTCTATATTCTGTGTGAGTTTGTATTCTCTCCACACACTCCTTATCTTTTATGAACTAGTTAATCTAATGAAGTCATGATCTTTTACATACATTAATAGAAGTCAGGCATACCCATTAATATATACTTAGTAGCTACTTCCTATTTGATAGGGGAATTCTGTCTTTTTGGAACTAGAATTTATTAAGTTGTTACCTTGATAATTCCCCACTTCCTAAATAAGTAGACTAACCACTATTTGGAAATTATTTTTTAGACAAAAATAAGTTAGATGTAGGTAACAAAGATTTTCCTTAAAACCTGGAGAAAGCCTGGGTGTCCCTATATCCTTTTTGTGGTTAGGATTTTGCTTTCTGTTTTTGGCAGTGCTCTCTTTGTTTGGGTTTTTTTTGCTCCTCCCTCTCCCAATAAACTTTCATTGATTAGTTAAGTTCTTAATTAAAAGAGATTACTGAACTGATTGAAAGCATGATTTGAGGTCAGTTATTAAACTTTTTAAAGCACCTATGTACCAGGGACTGTACTAAGTGCTTGCTATACTAAGAAAGACAAAAGACAGCCCAGCCCTTGCTCTCAAGGAACTCACAGTCTAATGGGAGAGATAACCAAACATGGAAACAACTGTCTACATATAAGCTACATACAGGAAAATTGGAAATAATCAAGAGAAAGAAGGCACTAGAATTAAGGGGGATTGGGAAAGGCTTTCTGTAGAACGTAGGATTTTTAACGGTGACTCAAAATGTCAGGGGAAGCCAGGAGATGGATATGAGGAGGAAGAGCATTCCAGCATTGGAGATAGCCAGTGAAAATGCCTGGTCAGGAGAATAGGGTGTCTTATACAGCTAACATCAAGGAGTCTAGTGTCACTGGATCACAGAGTATTTGGAGGGGTGAGCAGGTGTAAGAAGACTGGGAAACTGAGGGGAGAGCACGTTATGATAGAATTTGAATGCCCCACAGAGGTAGGGGTGTTGTGTGTGTGTGTGTGTGTGTGTGAGAGAGAGAGAGAGAGAGAGAGAAAGAAACAAGGTCAGACCTGCTCTTTTTTTTTCCTTAAGGGCAATTAGGGTTAAGTAACTTGCCCCGGGTCACACAGCTAGGTTTTTTGTTTGTGTGTGTTAAATGTCTGAGGTCACATCTGAACTCAGGTCCTTCTGACTCCAGGGCCTGCGCTCTACTCACTGTGCCACCTAGCTGCCCCGGTCAGACCTGCTCTTTTTAAAAATTAAGATTTTATTGATATTTTCTGTTTCTTACATTACCACAGTATTCCATGTATCCATTCCCCTCCAGTCCCTCTCCCAAAGAACCATCCTATGTGACACATAGTGTTTTTTGGAGAGGGGGAAAAACCTGCATAACTAATGGATAAATTGGAAAAGTCTGAAAATATGTGTAATACCTGTAGAGACCTCTCACCTCCGCTAAGGGGTAGGTTAGGGACATATGTCTTCTCATATCTTTTCATTTGATTCTCACTTAATCTTTATAATTTTATTACATTTACTTTTGATTTTTCATTGTGGTGTTCTTTGCATTTACATTGTTGTAGTTATTCATTTGTTTTCTTGACTGCTTACTTCACTCTGTATCAGTTCATACAGATTTTACCATCCTTCTCGGTATTTATCACACAAATTATTTCTTTACAGCACAGTAATATTCCATTACATTCATGTACTACAATTTGTTTACCTATTCTCCAGTTGATGGACATACGCTTTTTTCCCCAGTTCTTAACTATCACCAAAAAAGTACTGCTATAATTATTTAAGGGTATATGGGGACTTTTTCCTTATTAATGACTTCTTTGGGGTATAAGCTTAGTAATGGAGTCTCTGATTGACCTTTTTTAGTCACTTTATTTGCATAATTCAAAATTACTTTCCAAAATGATTGTATGATTTCACAGCTCCACCAACAGTGTATTAGTATATCTGTCTTTCTACAACCCCTCTAGATTGACTATTGACAATTTGTCATTTTTGCCATTTTGCAGGTTGTGAGGTGAAACTTTAGGGATGTTTTTCATTTGCATTTTTCTTATTAGTGATTTGGAGATTTTTTTTTAAACAAATGCTTTATTAACTTCTGTTTTACATCATTCATTTCCGCCAGATTTTGAGTTACAATATTTTCCCCCCATTATTCCCCTACCCAACCTCCCAGAATAGTAGTCCCACAAGATATCGCTTCCTCCAATTGCTCTCTCCCATACCTTCTCCCATACCCCCATCAACTTTTCCATTAGAGAAAGGTGAGTCTTTGTGTCCCAATGCCTGCACATCTTATCTCCCTATTACAAGCAAAAGAGTATTAATAATAGTATTTATATATATTTGAAAAATGTAATGTTACAACCTCGAATTTCAGATCCATTTCCTTCCTCCCTTGTCACCCATTCCCTCTGGGGAGATAAGTAATTCAGTATATGTTGTACATGTCTAGCTATGCAAAACATTATCATAGTAGATATATTGTACAAGGCTGCTTATAATTCCCTCCCACTCATCCCTCCCCACACCTGGTCCATTCCCTACATGATCCTGTCCCTCTTCTATAGTGGGTACTTCCAACCTCCCCTCACCCCAAGGATGCCCTCCCATCTATCATCCCTCCTCCCATCCCCCTTCCCCCTATCCTGCTGCAGGTTGAGATATCCCATTTAGTATGTATGTCATTTTCTCCCTGAACCAAATTCAATGTGAATGTGGTTTTGCCTTTTTTAGCCTTCCTTATTCTCCCCCTCCTTTGCAACCACTTCCCCTTGCTTCTTCTACATGGGATAGTTTACCCTACCCTGTCTCTTCCCATCTCCTCTTGCCACTTTCCTCTCACCTCATAATTTCATCCCTTGAGTATTCTCCCTTCCCAACAAATTCAACCTATGCCCTCTATCCATATATAACTGTAACCATATACACACACATTCACATATGTATTCATATGACCACACCCCCTTCTTCCATTATTTTCATAGTGAGAAAGATATTATCAGTCACAGTTATTGCTTTTCCATATAGGAATGTAAATAGTTCAACTTTGATAAGTTCCTTTTGATTTCTTTTCCCTGATTACCTTGTCAGGCATCTCTTCCTTCTTGTGTCTGGGTGTCAAATTTTCTATTCAATTCTGGTTTTTTCCTCAAGAATGCTTGAAAGTCCTCTGTTCCACTGAATGACCATATTTTCCCCTGAAACAAAATACTCAGTTTTGCTGGGTAGGTGACCCTTGGTTCAGTCCCAGCTCTTTTGCCCTCTGGAATATCATATTCCATGCCCTTCTATCCCTCAGTGTAGAAGCTGCCAGGTCCTGTGCTATTCTGATTGTGTTTCCATAATATTGAAATTGTTTCTTCCTGGCTGCTTGGAGTATTTTCTCCTTGATCTGGGGATTCTGGAACCTGGCTATAATATTCCTGGGAGTTTTCTTTTGGGATCTTTTTCAGGAGGTGATCTGTGGATTCTTTCAACCTCTATTTTGCCCTCTGGATCTAAAACATCAGGGCAATTTTCCTTGAGAATTTCTTGAAGGGTGATTTCTAGGTTCTTTCTTTGATCATGGCTTTCAGGTAGTCCAATAATTTTTAAATTGTCTCCTGGATCTATTCTCCAGGTCAGTGGTTTTTCCCATGAGATATTTCACATTGCCTTCTAATGTTTCGTTTGTTTGGATCTGCTTAACAGCATCTTGATTTCTCATAAAGTCATTAGCTTCCATTTGCTCCAGTCTAACTTTGAAGGAATGAATCTCCTCAGTGAACTTTTGAGATTATTTTTCCATCTGGCAAATTTGACTTTTTAAGGCATTCTTCTCCTCATTGCCCTTTTGGGCCTCCTTTGCCATTTGAGTTAGTCTATTTTTTAAGGTGTTGTTTTCCTCAGTCAGGCTGTTGACCCTCATTTCATTCTTTTCCTGCATCCTTCTCATTTCTCTTTCAAATTTTTCCTCCACTTATTTGATTTTTAAAGTCCTTCTTAAGGTCCTCTGTGGCCTGCAACCCACTCATGTTTTCCCCTGGCGCTTTTGGAGCAGGACTTCTGACCTCACAGTCCTTTTCCCGCTCTATGCCCCCAAAATAGGAGTCTAGGGTTGCATGTTTCTGTTTCCTTTGCCTTGGCATGTTGCCACTTAATTACTTGACTTTTGGGCTTGTTGCCACACTATGGCTTTAAGGCCAGATAGAGGAATTTTCATCCCGAATGTGTGGGGGGCAACTTTCGTTTCTGGCAAGCTGTAAACCCACCCACGACTTCCACCCTAGATCACAATCCAGATCCAGGGAGGTCAAAGCAAGAGCGATTACCCCCCCCAGACTGATTGCTGGATCTCCCTACGATTTGCAGGCCGGGAGCTGGAGCTGCCTCTGAAAACTACAAAATGGCGTTTGTCCTCAGCGGCTTCTATCCCCCAGGGGAGGAAGCTGACGCATTCCCTAAATACCGGTCCCAAAGTCCATAGGACATTAACCTCTTACTTTGTCCTAGGCATGTCTATGTTGATAATTCTGGAATCGCCACAGCTCCTGGTGTTCTGGGGTTCCTCCAGCTGGCTGCTGGCCCTGACACCCTGGGGCTAAAACCTCGGCTCACGCGGACCTGGGCTCGGCTCCTGCGCTCTGCACGCTGTGCGCTGCCACGTCCCAGACCGCTGCGCTAGTCCTTCCTGCAGGGCTGCTGGGCTGTCCTCAGCAGGAGGTTAGCTTCTCTGTGTTGTTCTGTGGGTGCTGGGGCTCCAGAAGTTGTTCAGAGTCCCCTTTTACATAGTTTGGGGGGAATCTGGGGGCAGAGTGGCTTGGAAGAGCTGTTTCTACTCCGCCATCTTGGCTCCGCCCGCCCCCCCCCGTTTGGAGATTTTTAAAAATGTTTATTCAACTATTTATTTTTGGAGGGCGGAAGGTAGGACAATTGGGGTTTAAGTGGCTTGCTGAAGGTCACATGGCTAGTTTTATGTTAAGTGTCCAAGGCTGGATTTGAACTCAGGTCCTCCTGACTCCAGGGCTGGTGCTCTATTCACTGAGACACCTAGCCACCCCTGGAGAATTTTTTCATGTGATTGTGAATGCTTTGCAGTTTGTCTTTTGAGAACTATTTTTTTGCATCTTTTGACCATTTCCTCCTCTCTCTCTCTCTCTCTCTCTCTCTCTCTCTCTCTCTCTCTCTCTCTCTCTCTCTGTACATCTTATTGATTCTAAACCTTTATCAATTTGATAACAAAATTTTTCCCCCCATTCAACCACTTCCCTTCTTAAATCTAGATGCATTCGTGTTGTCTGCAGAAACTTCAGTTTCTTTTCCTCCCTACTTAATAGTATTTTATTTTTTCCAATTACATGTAAAGATAGTTTTCAGCATTTTATAAGATTTTGAGTTTCAGTTTTTTTTGCTCCCATCCTCTATCTTCATCCTCCCCAAGATGGCAAGCAATCTAATATAGGATATACGTGTACAATCCTATTAGTCATGTTGTTAAAGAAGAATCAGAACATAAGGGAAAAACTGTTGAGAGAGAAAAAAGAGAGGAAATAGTATGCTTCAGTCTGCATTCAGACTCCATAGTTATTTCTCTGGTTGTGTATTGCATTTTCCATCATGAATCTTTTGGAATTGTCTTAGAACATTATATTGCTGAGAGGAGTAAAGTCTATCAAAGTTGGTTGTTGTACAGTGTTGCTGTTACTTTGTAGGATGTTCTCCTGGTTCTGCTCACTTCACTCAGCATCAGTTCATGTAAGTCCAAGTTTTTCTGAAAGCAGCCTGATGATCATTTCTTATAAAACAATAGTATTCCATTACATTCACATACCACAGCTTTCAGCCATTCCCCAACTGATGGGTATCCCCTCAATTTCTAATTCTTTGCCACCACAAGAAGAACTGCTATAAATATTTTTGTACATGTGGATCATTTTCCCTTTTTATGATTCAATTTCAAGTAATTAGAATTATCTTTTTTATCTTTTAATTTCTTCTTATTTGAGCAGCTAGGTGGTGCAGTGGATAGTGTGCTGGGCCTGGAATCTTCAAATCCAGCCTCAAACACTAGCTTTGTGACCCTGGGGAAGTCTCTTAACCCTTTTTGCCTCAGTCTTCTCATTTCTAAAATGATCTGGAGAAGGAAATGGCAAACCACTCCAGTTTGCCAAGAAAACCCCAAAAGGAGGTCATGAAGAGTCAGATACAACTTGAAAAATGACTGAACAAAAATATCTTACTTGGTTAAGAATATATCTCCTATACATAACTGTGAGAGTTATGTGATCTGCTTCTCTTTTAATTTTTTCATAATATGATCTTTAATATTAAGGTCATATATCCAACTAGAATGTGTATGAGCATGATAAAGTTGTTGGGCTAAGCCCAGTTTCTCCTGGACTGCTTTTCAGTTCTCCTTGAAGTTTTTATAAAATAGGGAGTTCTTCCCTAGGCCATTTATGTTTTCTACTTTATCCACTACCGGGTTATTGAGTTCTGTTATTTCTTAATCTCCCATGTCTAGGCTATTTCATTACTCTCTTTCTGTTCTTTAAACACCTGGTTTTGATGACAACTATTTTTGAGGTGTAGTAGTGCTGTTCCCCTTATGTCTTTACTTTTTTTTCCATCATTTTCTTTAATATTCTAGATCTTTTGTTTTTCCAAATGAATTTTGTTATTATGAAGTTTTGTAAAGTATCCCCTTGGTAATTTGATTGATTTGACATTAAAAGTATGAATCAAAAATATAAAACAATTATTTTATTGTTGGTACAACCTTAATATGAACACTGAATATTCCTCTACCGATGTCAATTGTTCTTAATTTCTTTAAGGAGAACTTTGGATCTACATAAGTCTTTTGTGTGCTTTGAGAGGTTGATCCCCCAGATATATTATGCATTTTGTAGTTATTTGCAAAATTAGATTACCCTTTCTATTGTTGATTTCTTGGTTTTTTATTATTATTAGATAGAAATGCTGTTGTTGGTTGTTGTTTTTTTTTTGTAAATAGTATTTTTATTTTTTCCAATTACTTGGAAAGACAGTTTTCAACATTCTCTTTTTATTTTTTAAATAAGATTTTGAGTTCCAAGATGGTAAGCAGTTTGATAGAAGTTATATGCATGCAATCATGTAAACATATTTCCACATTAGTCATGATGTGAAAGAAGTAACACAACAGAAGGGAAAAGCCACCAAAAAAAGTGAAAATAGTATTCTTCGATCTACTTTTAGACTCCATAGTTTTTTCTCAGGATGTGTATAGCATTTTCCATCATGAGTCTTTTGGAACTGCCTTGGATCATTGTATTGCTAAGAAGAACTAAGTCTATCATAGTTAAGTCTGTTATAGTTGATCATCGCACAATGTTGCCTTCACTGTGTACCATGTTCTTCACACTACACTTAGTGCTGTTGATTTTGAAGATTTGTTTTGTAGCCTGAAACTTTGCTGTTTCTATTATCTTTGCTGATTTCCAGGGGTTTTCCAGGTAAACCATCATATCATCAACAAATAGGGACACTTTTATCTCCTCTTTACCTGTCTTGTTACTTTCATGCCATTCTCTTGTCTTGTTTCTATTGCTAGCATTTCCAGAACTATATAAATAATTGTGGAATGAGCATCTTTATTTCATTCCTGTATTTATTGGAAAAGGTTCTAATGTATCCCTATTGTAGATGACACTTGCTTTTGATTTTTAGAAAGATGCTTTTTATGATACTTTAAAAAAAAAAAGATCTGTATGCCTGTGCTTTTGTAGGTTTGGTGAAAGAATCTTATACATTGTCAAAGGCTTTTTCTGCCTCTATTGAGATGATCCTGTGGTTTTGGATGTTTTGCTTTTTAATATGATTAATAATGTTGATTGTTTTCCTAATATTGAACTATCAAGCATCCCTGACATAAATCCTACCTGGATATAATGAATGATTTCTTGGCTAAGTTACTCTACTTGGTTTGATAGGATTTTGTTTAAAATTTTTATTAATGATATTGGTCTATAGTTTTCTTCCTGTTTTCTCTTTCTTTGGTTTATATTAGGACTGTATTTGTCTGTCTGCCCCAGGTGACTTTGGGTGGTCAAAAGTAAGCTTAGCTTGATGCTTTGCTCTTTCCTTCAGACTTGGTGGAATGTTTCACTGCTTCTCCTCCACTCCCAGTCAACACAGCATCCTGATCTGGTGACCTGTCCCACTCACTCCCTTTGTTCTTTTGTTCTCTAGGCCAGAATTGGCAGTTCAGAGTTTTTTAGTGCTGGTGCTTCTCATCCCCAAAAGACTTTTGGTCCTAAAGGGCTGTGACCAAGCTAGCTGTTGAGGCCCAAGCAAACATCCACAGCTTGGATCCAGGATCTTGATGGCACTGGAAAGAGGGAGGGTAATCTGGGGTCTGTGTCATGTTTTGGGGTCTGCTAATGAAGCCTTGGGGTCAGCTAGGTGGTGCAGTGGATGGATACAGGGCCAGGCTTAGAGTCAGGGAAACTCATCTTTCTAAGTTCAAATATGGCCTCAGACACTTACTAGCTGGGTGATCCTGGGCAAGTCACTTAACCCTGTTTGCTTCAGTTTCCTCATCTGTAAAATGAACTGGAGAAGGAAATGGCAGTCTGATCCAGTATCTTTGCAAAAAAAACCCCAATCCCATTTGCTTATTATTCTAACATTTAGATATTATTCTGAGCTTTATTTCTTGGCATAGTAAGTGTCTATTCTTGTAATAACTTGCTCTTTAATTAATAGTGCATATGATCATCTACTTAATCTCTTCATTTACATGATACACTCTGTAAAATCTGAGATTATAGTTACCCTACAAAATAATAATAATGGTGTACTTAAGTAAAGTACACTAACATGCCTAGAGAAATAATGGAAACCTCCCTCAATGATGAATAGTAAAAGTCAGAAATAGCAAGGCAATCTTTGATCTGTCAATAAAGCCATTTCTATACCACTCAGAAAAAAAGAAAAACCCCAAATGGGGTCATAGAGAGTCTGATATGTCTGAAACAACTGAATGACAAAATTCAGTCTTGGTGCCAGTAGCAGGGGAGGTGGGAGAAGGATGCTGAGTGAGCTTCAGGGTCAGTAAACTTCAGTTCGTTTTTGTTGTTGTTGTTGTTGTTGTTGTTGTTGTTGTTTGTTTGGGGGTATTTTTTTCCCCTTTTGGATTTGGGTGAACTGAAATTGCTTTATCTTTGGTGCATAATTTCTGTTTTGGAGAGATTGAGATGTTGTGGAGATCAGAGAAAATGTCCAGTCCTCTATTCTGTTGCTCATGTGACCTAGAAGTTGTCGCAGACCTGAACTTCAGGAAGATCCATTTGATACCTGAATAGAGTATGGATCAGAGACAGAATTGTGACCAGGTGAGCAACCAGCCAGCTATTGCTGTAGTTTGAGGTGAGGACCAGCACCAAGGAACTTCACAGGATCAGAGGAGAGAGATTACAAAGGTAAAGTTGATGAACTTTGGCAGTAATTGAATATGGGAATCTAGAGAAAGTGAGGTATCTGGCAGGGATGAAACTTAGGTTGTAAATCTGCATGACTTGAAGGATGGTTGTGATATCCTCAACAGTAATAGGGAAATTAGGGAGGAGAGAGGGTTTTGGGAGAAAGATAATGAGTCTGTTTGGGACATATTGAGTTTAAAAAGTCTACTGGGAATTCTTGATGTCCTTGTCTGTTTGGAGATGTGAAACTGGAGGTCAACAGAAAAGTTAGGGCTGCATACATACATTTGAGAATCAGCTGCATAGAGGTGGTAACTGAATCCATGGTAGTCAATGGAAGAGAAAGATGGTCAGGATAGAACTCTTTGTGACTTGGATGAGGATCCAGCAAAAAAGACTAGAGTGGTCAGAGAGGTAGCAGGAGAACCAGGAGAAACTAATGCAATGAAGAACTAGAAAGAAGAGACTGCCAAGGGAACGAAGGTGATCAGCAGTGTCAAAGCCTGTAGAGTGGTCAAGAAGGATGAGGACTGAGAAAAGACTATTAAATTTAACAATTAATAAATCACCGGTAACTTTGAGAGCGTTTTCTGTTGAATTAGGTCAGGAAGTCATACTGTAGAGGAGTGCTGCCACAGTCAGAAACATATTCCCTACTTGCTGTGGATTGTTTTAGAAAGCAACAAATTAATATTATCTATGTTGTATTATATTTTCATTATGTTAAGCATGTCCTAATACACTTTAATCTGGTTTGTGCTGCACTTGGGAGTTTTACAAGGGCCACCAGTTTGACCTCTTTGTTGTTAAAGATTTGAGAAGAGAAGTGAGAAGAAAGGAATTAGAGTCATTTATTATAGACAGCAGAGATTTTTTAAGGTTTTCTTCTCAGGTAGCAGATCAGAAAACCAGACTTAGTATATTTAAGATAATCAAGTACAAATCTAGATCAAAACCCTCATTTTATTGAACCAGAAAACTACTCGTGTAATCTCTTATGATTCTTTACCACTGTGCTTCCCCACTTCCAGGATCAGTTTACTGTTGAGAGCAATGGGCATAATTTTCTCTGGGGAGTTCTGCTACTAACATAAAAGTGACCAAGATTAAAGAATCCCTGACAGTTCCTACTAACAGTCATAATTAACCTTTACATAGTGATTTAAAACCTACAAAGCAGTTTACATACTTTATTACAGTTCTTCATAATCCTGTGAAATATAATACTAAAGCTATTATTTCTACTTTACTGGAGCAAAGGCTCAGAGGTTAAATGCCTTGTACATGTTCACACACACGTATCATAGGTTGGATTTGAACTGACTCTCTCTTGACTACAGTCTAGCATTCTTTATACTTCACTTGCATTGTCTCTTTTCAAAGCTGTCATGGTAAGGAGAGGTAGTATATGCTGTGTTTAATTATCTTCAGACCAGTGCAGGAACATTTTGATATGAATTCCTAAAAAAGCAAAAAAAATGTTTCTCCCTTTTTTAGAGAGTGATTAAATTTTATTTTTGTCTTAATTGAGTATGCATTCATAGCTTTTGAGCAGATTATAGGGGGAAAATTACTTTCTTCCTTCATTTGTTGGATAGGTAGTAACCAAACACCTCAGTAGTGACTCATAACTGAAATACCGGTAAACAAGCTTGCTGTAAGGAAAAGGGGGGGGGGAATTTTTGTGCAGTGACTATAAACACAAAATGGCCCTTCATAACCTGGCTCCTTCCTACCTTTCCAGTCTTCTTGTACCTTACTCCCTTCCATGTATTCAGCAGTCCACTGACACTGGCCTTATTGTTTCTCTAATAACGATGCTCCATATTCCTACTCCAGACCTTTTCACTGACTATTAGCCCTGCCTGGAGCTCCCTCCCTCCTCATCTCTACCCCATGGCTTCCTTGACTTCTTTGAAGGTTCATCTACTACAAGAAACATTTTTTGTGTCCCTTTAATCTTAGTATTTTCTCTCTAATTTACCCTGTAATAATCTTGTCTGTACGTAGTCATTTGTGTGTTTGCTCTGTCTCCCATTAGACTGAACTTCTTGAGAACAGGGATTGTTTGTACCTTTCTTCACATTTTTATCACTTGACACAGTGCCTGGAACATAATAGGTACCTAATATAGGCTTGTTGACTTGACTCCCCAGACCCATATTGTAATCAGACTATGTGTGAGATTATAAATGTAAAAATAGTTGCACTAAAAATAGAATATATTGTTTAGGAGAAGTAACAGTGAATTTAAATCAGGTTAGCAGCACAAAAGTCATTAGATTGGTGCATCTTCATTTAGCTAGTCTTATTTTTTTCTTTCTACTTTGCAATGACAGTGTCCTTAGCAGCTGATCAGCTTTTGAAACTGATACACGTCTTTGATGCTTAAATGTTCTCTCCCTAGTTCTGGTTCAGTGCTTACTCTGGGAAGAAACCAAATGTTAAAGATAACTTGCTTTCAATGCCTTAGGTTTCTTTTTATGCTAGGAAATACAATGAACTCCAGCATTAAGTGAAAGTAGAAGTAGTTTACCATAACTATTGATCACTTGAAAATAAAGCTATTAGAGGCGGCAAGGTGGCATAGTGAATAGAGCACCGGGCCCCGGAGTCAGGAGGATATGAGTTCAGATCCGGCCTCAGATACCTAACCCTTACTAGCGGTGTGACCTTGGGCAAGTCACTTAATCCCAATTGCCCTACCTTCCTCCTCCAAAAAGCAAGAAAAAAAATTTTTTTTTAATATATTAAAGCATAGTTTATACAAACAGCAATCTTGCTCTATTATAAACAACCTGCGAGTTTATAAACTAGTTTATAAACAGTCTATGTAAACAACCTGTGATTAGGAAAAGAATGCATGTGTTAAATATCATTTAATATAGCTTTACAAAATTTGTTTATGCAGTAGGGTTATCTAGCAGGCTGGAGTATGAATTGTAGAGTCATAGATTTGGAATTATAAGGGCTCTTATAACAGAATTTTAACCTAAGTTGTCTGAAACCAGTTCTAGCTTAGCTGTTTGAAGATCAGATTTAAAAGCAAGTTCCCCAAGCTCAGATGGATATATATGAAGCTATTAAGACATTTCAAAGTTAGATAAAATTATTTCTTGTAGTTGCTTGCTGTTTTGAATTATATATACACCAATAGTCTGCATAATAACCATGCTTCTCAGATTGGTTTTATGTGTGTTTAATTGTTTGCCTAGAGTATTACCCTCAATTAATATTTCTCTATTCTAGGGTGAAATTTTCTAAGGAAATGAGGTATATGCTGCATTTCTTACTTGGAAAATAGAATTGTTAATCTGAATGTTTTTGACCTTTGTTGAGTCTCTTGATTCTAAATTCCAGAAGCTAGTCATCGAGTAATATTAATACATAAACAACTAACTTGAATTTTCTATGATGTGAAGGAACCAGTGGTACAATTTTTAAAAATTAATTTCTTTATAGTATATTAAAAATGCAAATGTTGATATGAACCTATGGAAAATAAGGGGGTTAGGTTCCCAAGACCTCCAAAAACCACAGCCTTTTGCTAGAGAGTGCTAAAAATATACTTTTATATAACAAAACATCAGTTCTGATAATGTGCACTTTTCCTAACAGTAACCATAAAATACATAAAATGTAGTATACAAAATAAAATTAGTAACATGCAAAATATTTTTTTCACTATAGTGTGCTACCATCTCAATTAAAAAAAACACATTTATTTTAGATAATGTTCGCTTTTTATAATAACTTTTTGTATGTGAAATCCATAGTATCATACTATATAGCAAATAAAATTCTTATAAGTAAAATATTTTTTAGCCTGAGTTCTATTGTGTCAGATAATGGTATGACGACATTGTGATGTATTCTGTGCTACTTTGGACCTCTCTAACCTTGGCCACTCTCTAAAAGGAAGAAATTGCTGGGACTTTATTCACTGTTTTTGGAGCATGCTGCAACTGGTAGATCTCAGCAACACCATCTTAGAGCCCAAATGACTTGTGCTATGCTTTGGGGGAATAACTGTAAACAAAACTCAAGTTGTTTTTTTTTTTAAAGCAATTGGGTTAAGTAACTTGCTCAAGGTTACGTGGTTAGTCATTGTTTATGCGTGGGTGCTCATTTTCTGAGGCCGGGTCTGATCTCGGGTCATCCCAACTCCGAGGCGGGCGCTCTCACTCACTGTGCCACCTAGCCACCCCTTTAGGGCAATTGGGGTTAAGTAACTTGCCCAAGGTCACACGGCTAGGTTTTTGTTTGTGTGGATTAAGTGTCGGAGGCTGGCTCCGAACTCAGGTCCTTCTGACTCCAGGGCCGGCGCTCTATTCACTGCTCCACCTAGCCGCCCCTAAAACTCAAGTTTTAATGGCAAACAATGAAAATATGCAACAAATGCACAGGCAGCTCTTTACAACAGTGAAGCATCTAGGAGGATACCAGCCACTCTACAGACTTGAGTGCCTCACGCCTCTACTGCACATAGCTATGAATGTGCACAGTTGCAGTGTGAAAGTGAAAATGAGATTTCAGATAATCATAGGCATACTTGAAGTTGCAAAAGTTAAAGTGTGAATGTTGAGGATTGACTGTATTAGCAGACCCAAGGTCATAATCAAGTTCTTAATGCTGCATTCACTTCTGTTGAAGTTAACACACTCCTGAATGACTAGAAAAGGAAAAATGTTCACATTTCATCCTTAAGGTGTTCATATAGTCCTAACTTGCCAAGCAGGATATGTCTTCTAATTTTAGAGGTTTCAACAACATTTGTTGTTGAAACTATTTTCAAATTGTATTACTGTGTCACTGCAGATTGGTGTAGAGGGAAATGGGAATTAGACGATGATCACTTATTTTTCTTAATCTTAATGCCTTTTACTAAAAAAGGAAGGGGGAGTATCAGCAAAACCAACCAGCATTATCAGTTGTTTTTGACAATATTAAATATGTCCACTTGCTATAGTCCCCCCACTTTTGCAAAGAAAGATATATTTTCTCAATTCTGCTCTGGGGCCAAATTTAGTCATTTTGTTTACATAGACTTTTAGACGATGATTCTTTCTGTTTATGTTCTTGTCACTGGGCATATGCTTTTCTTGGTTCTGATTTACTCTGTTTCAGTTCACTTTAAGTTTTCTCATTTCTCTGAATTCTTCGTGTCTTACAGTGTAGTTATGCAGTATTATATTCCTGTGCCACAATTCATTTTGCCATCCTTATGTCAATATGTATTTATTTAGTCATCCCCACCCCCCCTTTTTTTTGGCTACTGCAAAAAGTGTTGCTAAAAATCTGTTCTGTGTGGAGTGGGTTGTATGTGTGTGCATGCACATGCATACACACACACACATCTTTTGTCATTGACTTCTTTGATATATGCACAACAGTAAAATCTGTTCTAGGGCCTGTACTAATTAAGGTTTACAGAGGTGGGGAACCTCATAAGGGATACAAAAAAAGGCCAAAACAATTCCTGTCCTCAAAATGCTTGTAGTCTAATTGGGGAAGACAACACACAGTTAACTACATAGAAGAGGTATGGTAAATTGGAGGTAATTGGAAGGGAAAGCATTTATCTTTCAGAGGGCTTGGGAAAGACTTCCTATAGAACGGAGGTTCCCAAACTTATTTGGCCTACCTCCCCCACTTTAAAAATATTTTACTCAGTACCCTCCTGGAAATCTACTTTTTCCCCCCCTTTTTGGAGGGCAACTGGGGTTAAGTGACTTGCCTAAGGTTACACGGTTAGTTTTTGTGTTAAGTGTCTGAGGCCAGATTTGAACTCAGGTCCTCCTGACTCCAGGGCTGGTTCTCGATTCACTGCGCCATCTTGCTGCCTGAAATCTACTTTCTTTAACAGTTTGTTGTTTTGAAATTTGTTTCATTTCAAACTATTAGTGCTGCCCATGTTGGAACTTGAAGGAAGCCAAGACAGCTAGTTGGCAGAGTTAAAGAGAAAGAACATTCAAGGTTTGGGGAACAACCAGAGAAAATGCCAGGACTTAAGAGACAGAGTGTCTTCTTTGTGGATTAGTCAGGAAACCAGTGTCACTGGATTGAAGAGTACATTGCGGGAAGTAAGATACTGTATTACTCTGTCACTGCAGATTGGTGTAGAAGGAGTTTGGAAAAAAAGCTAAAAAGGGGGACAGACCCAAGATGGCAGAGTACAGGCAGCAACCCAGCTGAAATCTCCCAACATTACCCTCCAAACAACTTTTTTTTTTTAACAAATGCTTTATTAACTTCTGTTTTACATCATTCATTTCCTCCAGATTTTGAGTTACAATTTTTTCCCCATTTTTCCCCTACCCACCACCCCAGAATAGCAGTCCCACAAGATATACCCTCATCTAATCGCTCTCTCCCATATCCCTTTCGACTTTCCCATTAAGGCAAGGTGAATCTCTGTGCCCCAATGCCTGAACATCTTATCTCCCAATTACATGCAAAATAGTATTAATAATAGTATTTATATATATTTGAAACGTTTAATTTTAAAACTTCGAATTTCAGATCTATTCCCTTCCTCCCTTGTCACCCACTCCTTCTGGTAGATAAGCAATTCAGTATGTGTTGTACATGTATAGCTATGCAAAACATTGCCATAGTAGATATATTGGAAAAGACTGATTCCCTCCCACCCATCCCACCCCCCACCTGGTCCATTACTTATTTTGATCGTGTCCCTCTTTGAAAGTGGGTATTTCCAACCTCCCCTCCCCCCAGAATGCCCTCCCATCCATCATCCCCTCTCTCATCCCCCTTCCCCCTACTCTCCTGCAGGGTGAGATATCCCATTTAGTATGTATGTCATTCTCTCCCTGAGCCAAATTCAATGAGAATATGGTTTTGCCTTTTTGCTTTCCTGATCTTCCCCCCCCCCACCCCGGCAACTACTTCCCCTTGCTTCTTCAACATGAAATAGTTTACCCTACCCTGTCTCTCCCCATCTCCTCTTGCCACTTTCCTCTCTCACCTCTTAGCGTCACCCCTTAAGTATCATCCCTTCCCTCCAAATTCAACCTGTGCCCTCTATCCATGTATACCTGTAAATATATATACACACATTCACATATGTATTCATATGCCCATATACCCTTCTTCAATTATTTTCATAATGAGGAAGGTTTCATCAGTCACAGTTATTGTTTTTCCATATAGGAATGTTAATAGTTCAACATTGATAAGTTCCTTTTGATTTCTTTTCCCTCATTACCTTCTCAAGCATCTCTTGCTTCTTGTGTCTGAATGTCAAATTTTCTATTCAACTCTGTTTTTTTCCTCAAGAATGCTTGAAAGTCCTCTAATCCACTGAATGACCATGTTTTCCCCTGAAACAAGATACTCAGTTTTGCTGGGTAGGTGATTCTTGGTTTTAATCCCAGCTCTTTTGCCCTCTGGAATATCATATTCCATGCCAAGCACAGGTCTGCCTGAGTTGCGGTTTTAGCCCCAGGGCGGCAGGGCCAGCAGCTGGCTGGAGGGACCCCAGAACACCAGCAGCTGTGGCAATTCCAGAATTATCAACATAGATATGCCTAGGACAAAGTGAGAGGTTAGTGCCCTGTGGACTTTGGGACCAGTATTTGGGGAACACGTCGGTAGTTTTCAGAGGCAGCTCCAGCTCCTGGCCTGTGAACTGTAGGGAGATCTAGCGATCAGTCTTGGGGGCGGTAATCATTCTTGCTTTAACCTCCCTGGATCTGGATTGTGATCTGGGGTGGAGGTGGTGGATGGGTTTCCAGCTTGCCAGAAATGGAAGTTGTCCCCCCACGTGTTCGGGACGAAAGTTCACCTGTCTGGCAGCCCAGCTATACTGTGGCAACAAACCCAAAAGTCAAGTAATTAAGTGGCAACATGCCAAGGCAAAGGAAACAAATTAAACAGAAAAATGCAACCTTAGACTTCTACTTTGGGGACAAAGAGAATTGAAGCATAGAACAGGGGGAGGACTGTGAGGTCAGAAGTCCTGCTCCAAAAGCCCCAGGGGAAAACATGAGCAGGTTGCAGGCCACAGAGGACCTTAAGAAGGACTTTAAAAATCAAGTAAGAGAAGTGGAGGAAAAATTGGAAAGAGAAATGAGAAGGATGCAGGAAAAGTATGAAATGAGGGTCAACAGCCTGACTGAGGAAAACAACACCTTAAAAAACAGACTAACTCAAATGGCAAAGGAGGCCCAAAAGGGCAATGAGGAGAAGAATGCCATAAAAAGTCGAATTTGCCAGATGGAAAAAGAATCTCAAAAGCTCACTGAGGAGATTCATTCCTTCAGAGTTAGACTGAGCAAATGGAAGCTAATGACTTTATGAGAAATCAAGATGCTGTTAAGCAGATCCAAACAAATGAAAGATTAGAAGGCAATGTGGAATATCTCATGGGAAAAACCACTGACCTGGAGAATAGATCCAGGAGAGACAATTTAAAAATTATTGGACTACCTGAAAGCCATGATCAAAGAAAGAACCTAGAAATCACCCTTCAAGAAATTCTCAAGGAAAATTGCCCTGATGTTTTAGACCCAGTGGGGGAAATAGAGGTTGAAAGAATCCACCAATCACCTCCTGAAAAAGATCCCAAAAAGAAAACCCCTAGGAATATTATAGCCAGGCTCCAGAACTCCCAGATCAAGGAGAAAATACTACAAGCAGCCAGGAAGAAACAATTTCAATATTGTGGAAACACAATCAGAATAGCCCAGGACCTGGCAGCTTCTACATTGAGGGATCGAAGGGCATGGAATATGATATTCCAGAGGGCAAAAGAGCTGGGACTGAACCCAAGGGTCACCTACCCAGCAAAACTGAGTATTTTGTTTCAGTATTATGGTCATTCAGTGGAATAGAGGACTTTCAAGCATTCTTGAGGAAAAAACCAGAGTTGAATAGAAAATTTGACAGCCAGATGCAAGAAGCAAGAGATTCCTGAGAAGGTAATCAGGGAAAAGAAATCAAAAGGAACTTATCAAAGTTGAGCTATTTACATTCCTATATGGAAAAACAATAACTGTGAGTGATGAAACCTTTCTCAGTATGAAAATAATGGAAGAAGGGTGTATGTTCATATGAATACATCTGTGAATGTGTGTACCTATGTTTACAGTTCTATATGGATAGAGGGCATAAGTTGAATTTGTTGGGAAGGGAGAATACTCAAGGAATGAAATTATGAGGTGAGAGAGGAAAGTGGCAAGAGGAGATAGGGAGAGACAGGGTAGGGTAAACTATCTCATGTAGAAGAAGCAATGGGAAGTGGTTGCAAGGGAGGGGGAGAATAGGAAGGCAAAAAAGGCAAAACCACATTCTCATTGAATTTGGTTCAGGGAGAGAATGACATACATACTAAATGGGATATCTCAACCTGCAGCAGAATAGGTGGAAGGGGGATGAGAGGAGAAATGGGAGGGCATCCTTGGGGGGAGGGGAGGTTGGAAGTACCCACTATAGAAGAGGGACAGGATCAAGTAGGGAATGGACCAGATGGGGGGTAGGATGGGTGGGAGGGAATTATAAGCAGCCTTGTACAATATATCTACTGTGGTAAAGTTTTGCATAGCTAGACATGTACAACATATACTGAATTACTTATCTTCCTGGAGGGAATGCGCGACAAGGGAGGAATGGAATGGTTCTGAAATTCAAGGTCTTAAAATTAAATGTTTCAAATATATATATAAGAAGAGCAGAACCAGGAAAAATTTGTACATAATTACAGACACAATGTATGTGTGATGACCAGCTTTGATAGATTGAAGTCTTCTCAGAAACGCAGGGCTACAAGTAAACTCCAAAAGACTCATGATGGAGAAAGATTTCTCCATTCAGAGAAAGAACTACAAGTAACAGGGTTTGAATGTAGATTGAAGCAAATTACCTGCTCTCTTTCTTTTTCTTGTTTGGTTTGGTTTCCTCTTGCCCATTGTTCATTCCATCGGTTACAATCCTTCTTTATAACCTGACCATTGTCTAATGCAAAAGTATTTGCAGATCCTATACATGATTGTATGTCACTATGGTGGTGGTGGGGGAGGCAAAGCGAAGAAAATTTGAAATTCAAAGAACTGGGGAGCTGAATCTTGTAAACTCAAAGTAAATGAATAAATTAATAAAGACAAAAAAGAAAAAAGAAAACAACAGGGTTGGCCCAATGGTAAAAGAGGTAAAAAAATTCACAGAAGAAAAAAAATCATAAAAAGTGGTATTGGCCAAATGGAAAAAGATACAAAAGCTCACTGAAGAAAGTAATTCCTTAAAAATTAGAATTGGGCAAGTCGAAGCTTATGACCCTGAGACTTCAAGAAACAATAAAACAAAGTCAAAAGAATGAAAAGATAAAACTTCTGTTCTTGGACTGCCAAAGTTCAACAGAATCAGGATTACAGTTTCTTTTTTTTTTAAATAGTTCTTACCAATTACATGTAAAGAACGTTTTCAACACTCATCCGCCCCCCTCCCCCCCGGGGTGACTTGCCCAAGGTCACACAGCTACTAAGTGTTGTGTCTGAGGCCAGATTTGAACTTAGGTCCTCCTGACTACAGGATCAGTATTCTATTCACTGCACCACCTAGCCACCCCTCAGCACTCACTTTTATAACATTTTGAGTTCAAAACTTTTTTCCCTCCCTCCTCTCCCCTCCGAAAGATGACAAGCAATCTGATAGAGGTTATACAGATACAATCACAGTTTAACTGCTTATATTCGTTTAAAAACTTAGCTATTTCTGATGTTTTGCAAGTAAAATTCCACCCTAGTTTATACCATTACAGATCATTTTCTTATTGACAACATTGTCATGTTTTCATAGCTGGCCATAGGGTGGGCTTATTGATTTAGTTGCAATAAATTTTATACACCAGAAACAACCACCAGCAAAAAATACTTCCACCTAAAGAAGGATTTTCCCTGACTGGTATTCATGTAGTAGAATCATAGGAAGGGTTTCCTAACTGTTTTTGAACTGAAAAGCAACTTTTTTTTTTTGCTTTTTGGAGGGCAATTAGGGTTAAGTAACTTGCGCAAGGTCACATGGCTAGGTTTTTTTGTTTGTGTGTGCATTAAGTGTCTGAGGCCGGATCCGAACTCAGGTCCTTCTGACTCCAGGGCTGGCGCTCTGAAAAGCAACTTTTGCTTCCCCCCCCCACCCCAATATCTGCGATTGCTTAGATGGGAATAGAACATGAGCCCATCCCTTCCCTGTTAGGAGTCCAGCATACTGCAAAAAAGGATGTTATTAAAGCAACTGCCAGCATTCCGGTCTACCAAGTAATGCTTGATTTCTGTTCCACTAACTTGAGTGTTGTCTTTTTTTTTTTTTAATTAAACAAATGCTTTATTAACTTCTGGTTTACATCATTCATTTCCACCAGATTATGAGTTACATTTCCCCCCATTTTTCCCTACCCACCACCCCAGAATAGCAGTCCCACTAGATATCCCTCATCCAATCTGCTCTCTCCCATATCTTCTCCCATACCCCCTTCAACTTTGCCATTAGGGCAAGGTGAATCTCTGAGCCCCAATGCCTGGACATCTTATGAAACATTTAATTTTAAAACTTTGATTTTCAGATCCATTCCCTTCCTCCCTTGTCACCCACTCCCTCTGGTAAGATAAGCAATTCAGTATGTGTTGTACATGTATAGCTATGCAAAACATTACCATAGTAGATATATTGTAAAAGACTGCTTATATTTCCCTCCCACCTGTCTCACCTCCCACCTGGTCCATTCCCTACTTTGATCCTGTCCCTCTTTGATAGTGGGTACTTCCAACCTCCCCTCCCACCAGAATGCCCTCCCCTCCATCATCCCCCCTCTCATCCCCCTTTCTCCTACTCAGGAGATTGAGTGAGGGTAAGATATTCCATTTAGTATGTATGTGATTCTCTCCTTGAACCAACTTCAATGAGAATATGCTTTTGTCTTTTTGCCTTCCTGTTCTTCCCCTCCCCTGCAACTACTTCCCCTTGCCTCTTCTACATGAGGTAGTTTACCCTACCCTGTCTCTCTCCATCTCCTCTTGCCACTTTCCTCTCTCACCTCTTGACTTCACCCCTTAAGAATCATCGCTTCCTTGGGGCGGCTAGGTGGCGCAGGGAGCAGAGCACCTGCCCCGGAGCCAGAAGGACCTGAGCTCGGATCCAGCCCCAGACACCCAACACATAAACAAAAACCCAGCCCATGACTCTGGGCCAGTCACCCAACCCCAATTGCCCTCCAAAAAAAAAAAAAGAATCATCCCTTCCCATCTAATTCAACCTGTGCCCTCTATCCATGTATACCTGTGAACATATGTCATGTACCCTTCTTCAATTATTTTCATATTGAGAAAGGTTTCATCAAACACAGTTATTGTTTTTCCATGTAGGAATGTAAATAGTCCAACTTTGATAAGTTCCTTTTGATTTCTTTTCCTTGATTACCTTCTCAAGCATCTCTTGCTTCTTGTGTCTGAATGTCAGATTTTCTATTCAACTCTGTTTTTTTCATCAAGAATGCTTGAAAGTCCTGTATTCCACTGAATGACCATATTTTCCCCTGAAACAAGATACTCAGTTTTGCTGGGTAGGTGACCCTTGGCTTCAATCCCAGCTCTTTTGCCCTCTGGAATATCATATTCCATGCTCTTCGATCCCTCGGTGTAGAAGCTACCAGGTACTGGGCTATTCTGATTGTGTTTCCACAATATTGAAATTGTTTCTTCCTGGCTGCTTGAAGTATTTTCTCCTTGATCTGGGAGTTCTGGAACCTGGCTATAATATTCCTAGGAGTTTTCTTTTTGGGATCTTTTTCAGGAGGTGATCTGTGGATTCTTTCAACCTCTATTTTGGCCTCTGGATCTAAAACATCAGGGCAATTTTCCTTGAGAATTTCTTTTTTTTTTTTTTAAACAAATACTTTATTAACTTCTGTTTTACATCATTCATTTCCGCCAGATTTTGAGTTACAATCATTTTCCCCCCATTATTCCCCTACCCAACCTCCCAGAACAGTAATCCCACAAGATATCGCTTCCTCCAATCTGCTCTCTCCCATACCTTCTCCCATACCCCCATCGACTTTTCCATTAGAGGAAGATGAATCTTTGTGTCCCAATGCCTGCACATCTTATCTCCCAATTATAGGCAAAAGAGTATTAATAATAGTATTTATATATATATTTGAAACATTTAATGTTACGACCTCGAATTTCAGATCCATTTCCTTCCTCCCTTGTCACCCATTCCTTCTTGGTATATAAGTAATTCAGTATATGTTGTACATGTCTAGCTGTGCAAAACATTATCATAGTAGATATATTGTACAAGGCTGCTTATAATTCCCTCCCACTCATCCCACCCCCCACCTGGTCCATTCCCTACATGATCCTGTCCCTCTTCTATAGTGAGTACTTCCAACCTCCCCTCACCCCAAGGATGCCCTCCCATCCATCATCCCTCCTCTCATCCCCCTTCCCCCTATCCTGCTTCAGGTTGAGATATCCCATTTAGTATGTATGTCATTTTCTCCCTGAACCAAATTCAATGTGAATGTGGTTTTGCCTTTTAGCCTTCCTTATTCTCCCCCTCCTTTGCAACCACTTCCCCTTGCTTCTTCTACATGGGATAGTTTACCCTACCCTGTCTCTCCCCATCTCCTCTTGCCACTTTCCTCTCTCACCTCATAATTTCATCCCTTGAGTATTCTCCCTTCCCAACAAATTCAACCTATGCCCTCTATCCATATATAACTGTAACCATATACACACACATTCACATATGTATTCTTATGACCACACCCCTTCTTCCATTATTTTCATAGTGAGAAAGATATCATCAGTCACAGTTATTGCTTTTCCATATAGGAATGTAAATAGTTCAACTTTGATAAGTTCCTTTTGATTTCTTTTCCCTGATTACCTTCTCAGGCATCTCTTGCTTCTTGTGTCTGGATGTCAAATTTTCTATTCAATTCTGGTTTTTTCCTCAAGAATGCTTGAAAGTCCTCTATTCCACTGAATGACCATATTTTCCCCTGAAACAAAATACTCAGTTTTGCTGGGTAGGTGACCCTTGGGTTCATTCCCAGTTCTTTGCCCTCTGGAATATCATATTCCATGCCCTTCGATCCCTCAGTGTAGAAGCTGCCAGGTCCTGGGCTATTCTGATTGTGTTTCCACAATATTGAAATTGTTTCTTCCTGGCTGCTTGTAGTATTTTCTCCTTGATCTGGGGATTCTGGAACCTGGCTATAATATTCCTGGGAGTTTTCTTTTTGGGATCTTTTTCAGGAGGTGATCAGTGGATTCTTTCAACCTCTATTTTGCCCTCTGGATCTAAAACATCAGGGCAATTTTCCTTGAGAATTTCTTGAAGGGTGATTTCTAGGTTCTTTCTTTGATCATGGCTTTCAGGTAGTCCAATAATTTCTAAATTATCTCTCCTGGATCTATTTTCCAGGTCAGTGGTTTTTCCCATGAGATATTTCACATTGCCTTCTATTCTTTCATTTGTTTGGATCTGTTTAATAGTATCTTGATTTCTCATAAAGTCACTAGCTTCCATTTGCTTCAGTCTAACTCTGAAGGAATGAATCTCCTCAGTGAACTTTTGAGATTCTTTTTCCATCTGGCAAATTCGACTTTTTAAGGCATTCTTCTCGTCATTACCTTTCTGAGCCTCTTTTGCCATTTGAGGTAGTCTGTTTTTTAAGGTGGTATTTTCCTCAGTCAGGCTGTTGACTGTCATTTCATACTTTTCTTGCATCTTTTTCATTTCTCTTCCCAAATTTTCCCCCACTTCTCTTATCTGCTTCTTAAGGTCCTCTATGGCCTGTAGCCAGCTTGTATTTTCATTTGGGGCTTTTGGTGCAGGAGTTCTGACCTCACAGTCCTCCTCCATGCTTTGAGCCTCTTTGCCCTTAAAATAGGAGTCCAGTGTTGAACTTTTCTGTTTATTTTGTTTCATTTGCCTAGGCATGTTGCCACTTAATTACTTGATTTTGGGGCTTGTTGCCACAGTAGGACTCTGCCACCAGACAGGGGAGCTTCCGCCCAAACGTGGGGTCTTCACAACTTCCTCCAGTTGTGTGGCCTCTGTAAAGCCTCCACCCACTCTGGCAAGTTGGGTACCCACCCCAAACTTCCCCCACAGACCACAATCCAGATCCAGGCAGTTTAAAGCAAGAGCAATTAACCCCCAGACTGATTGCTGGATCTCCCTACAGTTCGCAGACCAGGAGCTAGAGCCACTACTGACACTGCAAAATGGCTTCTGTGCAGCTGTTTCTTCAGCAGCTTTTTGCCCCTAGGGGAGGAAGCCACGTGTTCCCCAAATACTGGTCCCAAAGTCCATAGGGCACTAACCTGTCACTTTGTCCTAGGCATATCTGTGCTGATAATTCTGGAATCGCCACAATTGCTGGTGTTCTGGGGTCCCTCCAGCCCGCTGAAGGCCTGGCCGCCCTGGGGCTAAAACCGCTGACTTGGGCTTGGCTCTGCTCGCTGTGCTGCCGGCTCCCGGAGCGCTGTGCTGCCGGCTCCCGGAGCGCTGTGCTGCCGGCTCCCTGCAGGGCTTCTGGGCTGTCCTCAGCAGGAGATTAGCTTCTCTGTGCTGTTCTGTGGGTGCTGTGGCTCCAGAAGTTGTTCAGAGTCCCCTTTCACATTGTTTGAAATTTGTGTGGGGCAGAGTACATTGGAAATGCTGTTTCTACTCCGCCATCTTGGCTCCTCCCCCGTCTTTTTTTTTAAGTGTAGAGAAGTGAACTAGTATTTATTACTCTTCAACTCTTCATAGTCTCCTGTATTAGACATCTCATCCAAACAAGGGCCAAATAAGGAACAGAATACCTTTCTCCTTGCTTTGCTGGGTTCAGAGCAATTACCCTACTTCAAGTTCACTTTTGATAACTAAAGGAAAGCATTTGACACCTTGGGCTTGAGGATATGATTTGTAGTACTGTGTTCATTTTAACCATTTTCTCCTAGCTCACTATTCCTTTGTGTAGTATAACATGCTTGTTTCTCAGTCCATAGCCGGTGGTGTACATATTTCTTCCATAGATAGAGGTCATAGCTTATCCGGGCCTTCTCATCCTGTACAACCCTTGTTCAAACCCTCAAGCCTTTGGAGGCCCTTCTTTTAGGCCCAGGTGTTGCATTGCTTTCTTTCTATCTTTTATCTCTTACTCTTTGTATGAGTATTCTATCTCTTTTCCCAGTCACATGTCCTTGATGTATTTTTATGCTATTTCTTGGTAACTGTGAAACGAAATCCATTTCAACCAAATAGTTTGGTTGTTCCATGAAATTAATTTTGTAGGTAGTCCCCAGTGTGTATGTGTATGATCAGGGAAACTCATAGGATTTCAGTTATTTTATCTTTTTCCTTTACTTTAAGAGACACATGATTTCATTGATATGACTAGCCTTTCCACGGATGATGATCAGAATCCCCCTAAAAATCAGATTGTCTTTATGTGGTGCCCTAAGGTTTGTTAATATTTCATTTGCCTACTATAACCAAAATGATCTCATTTGATCCTCACAAATACCCTGTGGGGGGGGGTTCCATTATTATCCCCATTTTACATATGGGGAAACTGAGGCAGGCAGCTCAAGAGGTTTACACAGCTAGTATCTAAGGCTAGATTTGAACTCAGATTTTCCTGACTTCAGGGCCAGTGCTTTATCCACTGTGCCATCTACCTGCCTCTGCACCTTAGATAAAGGTTCTAAACTTATTTTTTGGGGCAGTTTCATTAAGTCTTTCGACTTCCTTTTGGAATAATGTTTAGGATTAGGAAGGAAATAATTTTATTGAAACGAAAATAATTTCCCCCCTAAGTGCACAGACTTCTTGAAATCTGTTCGCAGATCCCTCGAGTCAAGAACCTGTGCCTTAGATGATTCGGTGAGTTGCTCCTGCCATTAAAAATCTAGTACCCAGAGATTAGACAGACCTGGTGATAAGCCTCAGATGACATTCTTTTTACCTGGTCCATAGGAAAAGCCTTTTGAGCCTTGTAGGGCCTTCTGGCACTTTTGTTGTGCTGGCATAGACTTTAGGAATCCAGGGGCATCACTTCACACCACAAGAATTTTAGTAAGATTTCAAGAGGAAATCTCCCTTCCTGTCCTGTGCTGTTAGATTTGTACAAGTTTGCCTTTGTTTATTTCAGCCAGTAGATGGAGCTCTTGCATTACTGGAGGAAAAAATTTACTGAGCTTTAGGCAGGATTATTCTGAGTGAAATTGTTTTGGGGGTAGTTATTGTTGGATGAGAAGAATCAGTGAAACGCAAAGTGGTTAAAAGGGAGAAATGAATATAATGAGATTTTACCTGGTTTTAATCTGCTTATCCAGATGAAGTCTGACTGGGGCTTAAGACAGTGGAACTAATATCACCTCATTATTTCTGGTAGAAGAAGAAGAAGGAAACAAAATCATCAAAATGTCATAAATGTATGTTACTAGAGAACAAGAAAGGGAAAGAAGAACATCACATGGAGAATATTTCTAGTTCCTCTGTGACATGAGCTTCTAACCTATCAATTTTTAAAATATATTATTATTGTTATCTCTTATTTTTGCATCACTTGATTTTTTCCATTTCCTTCCCAGAGAACCTCCCTTGTGACAAAAAATTTGGAGAAAATAAAGGAAAACATAAAGAAGGGTTGAAAAAACCCTAGCAAAACTAATTTAAAAATAAAAAAAAAATTACATTATATCTTGCACCCATGGTGCCATGCCTCCTCTGCTCCCACATCCATATGCAAAGGAATTGAGGAAGGTGTATATCTGGTATTTTTTTTCCTTTCATTTGCTTTGTTATAACTGTGTGTATTGTTTTCCTGGGTCTGTTTACTTCAATTTTGCAGTTCATAGAAGTCTTAGCATAGTTTGTTTAGTAATTTCCTAAATGATGGGCTTCTACTTTGTTTCTAGTTTGCTACCACCAAAAAATGCATCTATAAATAACTTAATATACATGGAACCATTCTTTTTGTCAGTACCCAGCCCTAAAAGTTTGTACCTAGGAATCTGTAGGCCAAAGGGTAAGGACATTTTTGTCACTTTATTCACATATTCCAAATTGCTTTACAGGATTGTGGCACTAATTTATAGCTCCACTAATAAAGCTTTAGCATGCCTGTCTTTGCCCAGTGCTCCAACATTCACTATTTCCTCTGTTATCAACTTTGCCAATTTTCAGAGGTGAAAATTCAGGATTATGTTGTGATTTGGAATATTTTGTCCTCTGGTTTATAGTTTGAAATTCTTTTGAGAAATGCTTACTCGTATTCCTTTGACCACTTCTCTTATTAGGGAATGTTTTTTGGTCTTAGATGCTTCTTTGGTTGTCTTATATCTTGGACACAAAGATAATGAAAATGATCAAAAACTCTTGTAATTGCCTCACTGCTACCCCTTGTTTGGTTAAGAATTCGTCTATCCATAGCTGTAACAAAGGCATCTGACTTCCTAATTTTTTTTCTTTTCTTTTTTCCAAATGCTTTATTAACTTCTGGTTTACATCATTCATTTCCATCAGATTTTAAGTTATAATTTTTCCCCCTTTTTTCCCTTACCCACCCCAGAATAGCAGTCCTACAGGATATCCTCTCATCGAATCTGCTCCCTCCCATATCTTCTCCCATACCCCCTTCAACTTTTCCATTAGGGAAAGGTGAATCTCTGTGCCCCAGTGCTTGCACATCTTATCTCCTAATTATATGCAAAATAGTATTAATAATAGTATTTATATTTATTTGAAATATTTAATTTTAAAACTTCAAATTCCAGATCCATTCCCTTCCTCCCTTGTCACCCACGCTTGCTGGGAAGATAAGCAATTCAGTATACGTTGTACATGTATAGCTATGCAAAACATTACCATAGTAGATATATTGTAAAAGACTGCTTATATTTCCCTCCCACCTATCCCTCCCCACACCTGGTCCATTCCCTACTTGATCCTGTCCCTCTTCTATAGTGGGTACTTCCAACCTCCCCTCCCCCCAAGGATGCCCTCCCATCCATCATCTCATCTCTCATCCCCCTTCCCCCTATTCTGCTGCAGGTTGAGATGTCCCATTTAGTACGTATGTCATTCTCTCTCTGAACCAAATTCAATGAGAATGTGGTTTTGCCTTTTTGCCTTCCTATTCTTCCCCTCCCTTGCAACCACTTCCCCTTGCTTCTTCTACATGAAATAGTTTACCCTACCCTGTCTCTCCCCATCTCTTCTTGCCACTTTCCTCTCTCACCTCATAATTTCACCCCTTAAGTATCATCCCTTCCCAACAAATTCAACCTATGCCCTCTATCGATGTATACCTGTAAACATATGTATTCATATGACCATACACCCTTCTTCCATTATTTTCATTCTGAGAAAGATTTTATCAGTCATTGTTATTGTTTTTCCATATAGGAATGTAAATAGTTCAACTTTGATAAGTTCCTTATGATTGCTTTTCCCTGTTTACCTTCTCAAGCATCTCTTGCTTCTTGTGTCTGAATGTCAAATTTTCTATTCAACTCTGGTTTTTTCACCAAGAATGCTTGAAAGTCCTCTATTCCACTGAATGACCAAATTTTCCCCTGAGACAAGATACTCAGTTTTGTTGGGTAGGTGATTTTTGGTTTTAATCCCAACTCCTTTGCCCTCTGGAATATCATATTCTATGCCCTTTGATCCCTCAGTGCCAGGTCCTGTGCTATTCTGATTGTGTTTCCACAATATTGAAATTGTTTCTTCCTGGCTGCTTGTAGTATTTTTTCCTTGATCTGGGAATTCTGGAACCTGGCTATAACATTCCTAGGAGTTTTCTTTTTGGGATCTTTTTCATGAGGCAATTGGTGGGTTCTTTCAACCTCTATTTCCCCCTCTGGGTCTGAGACATCAGGGCAGTTTTCCTTGAGAATTTCTTGAAGGATGATTTCTAGGTTCTTTCTTTGATCCTGGCTTTCAGGTAGTCCAATAATTTTTAAATTGTCTCTCCTGGATCTGTTTTCCAGGTCAGTGGCTTTCCCAATGAGATATTTCACATTGCCTTCTATTCTTTCATTTGTTTGGATCTGTTTAACAGCATCTTGATTTCTCATAAAGTCACTAGCTTCCATTTGTTCCTGTCTAACTGAAGGAATGAATCTCCTTAGTGAGCTTCTGAGATTCTTTTTCCATCTGGCAAATTTGGGTTTTTAAGGCATTCTTCTCCTCATTGCCTTTTTGAGCCTCTTTTGCCATTTGAGTCTGTCTGTTTTTTAAGGTGTTGTTTTCCTCAGTCAGGCTTTTGACTCTCATTTCATACTTTTCTTGCATCTTTCTCATTTGTCTTCCCAATTTTTCCTCCACTTCTCTTATCTGCTTCTTAAGGTCTTCTATGGCCTGTAGCCAGCTCATATATTCATTTGGGGTTTTTGGTGCAGGAGTTGTGACCTCCCAGTCTTCCTCCTGTTCCATGCTTTGATCTTTGCCCCCAAAATAGGAGTCTAATGTTGCATTTTTCTGTTTATTTTGTTTCCTTTGCCTAGGCATATTGCCACTTAATTACTTGACTTTTGGGCTTGTTTCCACAGTAGGACTCAGCCACCAGCCAGGGGAGCTTCTGTCCCAGACGTTGGGTTTTCTCAACTTCCAGAGGTATTAGTTTGGTGGCCTCTGTGAAGCCCCCCCCCACACTCTGGCAGGCTGGTCACACACCCCAAGACCTCCACCCCAGACCATAGTCCAGATCCAAGAAGGTTAAAGCAAGAGCGATTACCCCCAAGTCTGATCGCTGGATTCCCCTTACAGTCTACAGGTTGGGAGCTGAAGCTGCAAAATGGTGGCTGTGCTATGGCTCCTCAGAAGCTTCTCACCCCCAGGGGAAGAAGCTGATGCGCTCCCAAATACTGTTCCCAAAGTTCATACTGCACTGACCTCTCACTTTTTCCTAGGCATCTGTGTTGGTAATTCTGGAAACGTCCCAGCAGCTGATGTTCTGGGGTCCCTCCAGTTAGCTGCTGGTCTGGCTGCCCTGGAGCTAAAACCTCCAACTCATGTGGGCCTGGGCTCAGCTCCCAGATCACTGTGCTGGCCGTTCAGTGCCAGGCTGTCCTCAGTAGGAGGTTAGCTTCTCTGTGTTATTTTTTGGGTTTTGGAGCTCCAGAGGTTGTTCAGAGTCCCCTTTTCCATAATTTTGAGGTGGTGTGGGCTGGAGCACCGTGAAAGTGCTGTTTCTACTCCACCATCTTGCCTCTGCCCCCGACTTCCTAATTTTTTAGGTTATGATCTGTAATATTCAGGTCACATACACATTTTGAATATATGGTGGATTATGGTAAGATGTAAGAATATAAGATATTGGTTTAAGCCTAATACCTATCAGACTGTTTTCCAGTTTTCTCAATAAGTCTTATCAAGTAAGGAGTTCTGATAAATTTTTTGTATTTTTAATGAATACCAAATAGTTTTTAGCGATTGTTACTTTGATCATTTGAAATCTGGAGTTCTAGTACCCCATCATGCCTATTTTTTCATCTTTTTTTTTTCTCCAAATGAATTTTATTACTATTTTATCTAACTATCTCTTTGGTAATTTGGTTTAGCACTAAATATGCTAGCAGCTTGATGGTATTATTATATTGACATGATCCAACCATGAGCATTACCTTGGCCAGTTACTTAAGTTCTTTATTTCTTAAAGTGACACTTTATAATTGAATCTACACCAATACTGAATGTGTTTTGGTAGATTGCCTCATAAATTATTTTATTAGATTTGTACTTATTTGAACAGTATTACCCTTTCTATTATTGTCTCAAATTTTATTGTTATTATATTTGCAGGTTTATAGCCTGCAGCTTTGATGAATATTGTTTCTTTGCTAGTTCTCTAGATTTTTTAATTAAAAGCATCATGTCATCAGCTAATAGTGATAGTTTGTCCTTTTGACTGACTTTATAACTTCAGTTTCTTTTGTCTTATCACAATTGCTAGCATTTCTAGAACTATTAAATAATAGTGACGAGAAGGTGGCATCTTTGTTTTACTGTTATTTTTATTGGAAACAGTTGTGGCATTTTCCATTGCACATACAGTGCTTACTTTTGATTTTAGATACTTTTTATGAGATATAAAAGAGATCTTATGCTTATACTTTGTAGAGGTTTAGCAGCTTTGTGTCACCTGTAAATTAAAGCATGTAGTTTATTAACAAATTAATAAAATAATAATGTAAATGTTAGTTTGACTTAATTGCTTTTGGAGTAACTATTTGTAGTCATTAAAATATTTTTATTAGCTACAAAGGAAACTGTGTATATTACCAAATGAAAGGCTGTCTAGATGTTTGTACCAGTTCATCCACCGTCTTAGGTGAACTAACACAAGTCACTTTTATCTTACTCCTTAGGAGGCTGTGAGTTCTGAATTACAAAACCTGAACTAATATCTTGACCCTATGGTTATATACTTGTGTAATCTTGGGGGCAAATCATTTGACTTCTGGGCTTACTTTCCTTTTCTTTAAAACAGAGATTGAACTTAGATGCCTTTGGCTTATTCTCCTTCCATCTTAAAATTTATGATCCTATGAACTGAGATCTCTAAGAACCCTTCCAGTCCTCAAATTACATGGGTTTGAAAACTTTAGCTCTAGCAAAAATGTTTGTAACAGACTTTCTTTTTTTGGAGCAAGTGATTTTTTTTCCTTTTTATTGTGAAAAAAATTTTAGCCTCTACCTTAGAGTCTGTTGCTTGAAACTAAAATGACTTCCCAGAAAATCAGACAAACCAGTCCTGAAACCAACAGGTCCTTTGACATGTTTAAGGGAAGCTCTATTGCTTTAATTAGAGACACACAAGGAAAAGAATGCTAGTATAGTACAGTGAGCCTCTCCAACTGCTTCCAGGATTGACCCTTTTGTAAGGGTTCTGGGAAAGAGTGAGAAGGAAATATACAATCATAGATGGTATCTGGCAGCCTCAGACAAAGTGGTCTTAGAGCAGTGAGTGAATGTAATTATTTATCAAGCCCTTTATTATATGCCAAACACTATGGTAAGTGGTGGGGATACAAATACAAAAACCCTCAGGGACTTTACATTGTGATAAGGGAGTGGTCTGTCAAGGTGATGCTTTCAGGACTTGGCATGTGGTTATACCACATTCACACTGGGACTTTAATAAGGTCCATGCTTCAGAGAAGCTCAGAAATCTTTGGGGTCATGTCTCTAGAAATCAAGGCAGCCCTATAATTAGAGCAACTTGGGGAGAGTACAGGGTAAAAAGGAAGAAGGAGAATAAAGGAGTAAAGAGAGAGAGTATGGCTAGGTGTAATAGACAATTTGTTGGATGGAGAAAAAGTGATGTGGAAGCGAAATAAGTTTTCCAGACTATAATCTTTTTTTTTTTTTTTAAGCAATTGGGGTTAAGTAACTTGCTCAGGGTTACACGGCCAGTCATTATTTATGTGTGGGTGCTCATTTTCTGAGGCCAGATCTGATCCGGGTCCTCCCAACTCTGGGGTCGGCACTCTTACTCGCTGTGCCACCTAGCCGCCCCCAGACTATAATAAATCTTTACACTGTATCTACTGCTTTTAATTCTCACCTCCTGGTCTCCATTTTGACATTTTTTTTCCCAGTAGTATTTTTAGCCTTCTCTGGAAAGGAGGGACAACTGTCTCCAGTAGATACATATATATAGTCAAAGGATGTGAAGAAGCAGTTTTCAAAGGGAAAAATATAAACAAACACAAAGAGTGTTTCAAATCAGTAGTAACTAGAGAAGCAAAATAAAGCAACTCTGAGGTTCTATTTCTCATCTGTCAGATTGGCAAAGATAAACAAAAGAGGATAATGGCAAATGATGGGGAAGAACCATGAGAAAACAGGCACACCAGTGCACTGATGATGTAACTGGATTGGTCTAGCTGCTCTTGAAAGAAATTTTGCAACTGTTCCCCCAAAATCACTAAATTGTAACCCAGCTGTACCACTAAATACCAAGGATGAAAAAAAGTAAGAGAATCCATATGCACAAAATTATTAATAGCAACTTTTGTTGAAGTGGCTAAGAACTGGAAATTCAGGTGGGGTCCCCTTCTATTGGAGAATGGCTAATTAGGACTTATGATTGTAATGGAATACTACTTCCCAGTGAAAAATGAAACTTCAGACTTTTTTTTAAAAAGTGTGAACTGATACAGAGTAAGATAAGCAGAACCAGGAAAATAATTGATAGGCTATAATAACATTTAAAAAAATTTTAAAAGACTTAAGAACTTTGAGCAATGCACAGACCAATTATAATTTCAAAAGACACATTTTGATGGGGGAAGGTCATGCATTTAAGATACCAAAAAAGATATATATTTTCAGACTCAGCCAGGGTAAGAATTTATTGTACTTGACAATACATATTTGTTATATTTTTTCTTCCATTGAGGAAGTAGGAAGACAAAGACATGAATAGGGTGCCAAAAAGAAAAAGAGGAATGTTGAGGCACCTTAAAATGCAGAGAGGGGTGGCTGGGTGGTGCAGTGAATAGAGCACTGGCCCTGGATTCAAGAGGACCTGAGTTCAAATCCAGCCTCAGACACTTAACACTTACTAGCCATGTGACCTTGGGCGAGTCACTTAACCCCAATTGCCCTACTTTTCCCCCTCCAAAAAGCAAAAAAAAAAAAAAAGCAGAGAGAGAAGCATGAAGACTAGAAAGGAATGCACAAGGAGCACAGCTTTGAAAATTATAGGTTGAACATATATGCTTGATAAGAAGAGAAAACTGCACATGAGACCTGTAGTTATATGTACAACCTCCTTTTTCTGTTTTGTGTGTACAGAAGATGTCTGTTTTATCTTAAATTCAGACTTTTTAAAAAACGGATAGCTATCCTCTGTCATTAAATACTTCTTATCTGAGAGAAATTCCCTTCTAATTTTAGCCTTATTGTTACTTATTAAAAATTGGATGTATTTCCTCAGGACTATAATTCTGTAGCCAGAAACTTTTTTTTAATTGTATACAAATTTAATTTTAGTTATATATTATGAAATCTCTATTAAAAGTTTCATTGTTTTCTCTGTTGTAGGAATTGACTTTAAGATCAAAACAGTTGAATTACAAGGAAAAAAGATCAAGCTACAGATTTGGTAAGTGATGCTAATGTTTTGTTTTTTTTTTCCTGTGAATGTTAGTGTCTAGATTTGAAAAGAGTTGGTAGTGAAAGTGCTACTTCATATGTAGATGCCATCAGTTTTGGTGAATTATTGACCAATGTTAAGTGTGAGTGATAGTTTGTAATGGATTTCAAAGAATAGAATTAAAGTATCTTCTATATATAAAATGAAAAAGGAATCTTTTATAGGAAACTATAAATCAACTTCTTATTAGAAATATTAATAAGACTTTTTGGAAGTGTATTTTCTCCCTCTGTTTTTAGCTTTATTAGAAGGTGATCACTCAAAATAAAGCATGGTCCCTCCTTATAGTCTTCCTAAGGACTAAATAGAACCCAACCTTTCTATTTATCACAGAAGGAATAAAAAACACACTTAAATACTATAAACAAAACTATTGGAGAAAAACCAGCAAGTTCTCCACAGATGTTAAAGAATTATCCTCTTCCTTTTCCCCAGATATTAACATTATTTCTTTTGGGGCTATTGTCTAGTTTTAAACCCTAAAAGCCTTTTTAATAATAATATTTTTTTTAACTACTAAAGTTTCTTTATTAACTTCTGTTTTACATCATTCATTTCCTCCAGATTTTGAGTTACAATTATTTTTCCCCCACTGCTTTTCCCCTACCCACCCTCGCAGAATAGCAGTCCCACAAGATATCGCTTCCTCCAATCTGCTCTTTCCCATATCTTCTCCCATACCCCCTTCGACTTTTCCATTAGAGGAAGGTGAATCTTTGTGTCCCAATGCCTGCACATCTTATCTCCCAATTACAAGCAAAAGAGTATTAATAATAGTATTTATATATATTTGAAACATTTAATCTTAAGACCTCGAATTTCAGATCCGTTTCCTTCCTCCCTTGTCACCCATTCCCTCTGGGGAGATAAGTAATTCAGTATATGTTGTACATGTCTAGCTATGCAAAACATTATCATAGTAGATATATTGTACAAGGCTGCTTATAATTCCCTCCCACTCATCCCTCCCCACACCTGGTCCATTCCCTACTTGATCTTGTCCCTCTTCTATAGTGGGTACTTCCAACCTCCCCTCCCCCCAAGGATGCCCTCCCATCCATCATCTCATCTCTCATCCCCCTTCCCCCTATTCTGCAGGTTGAGATGTCCCATTTAGTATGTATGTCATTCTCTCCCTGAACCAAATTCAGTGAGAATGTGGTTTTGCCTTTTTGCCTTCCTATTTTTCCTCTCCCTTGCAACCACTTCCCCTTGCTTCTTCTACATGAAATAGTTTACCCTACCCTGTCTCTCCCCATCTCTTCTTGCCACTTTCCTCTCTCACCTCATAATTTCACCCCTTAAGTATCATCCCTTCCCAACAAATTCAACCTATGCCCTCTATCCATGTATAACTGTAAACATATATACACACATTCACATATGTATTCATATGAACATACACCCTTCTTCCATTATTTTCATTCTGAGAAAGATTTTATCAGTCATTGTTATTGTTTTTCCATATAGGAATGTAAATAGCTCAACTTTGATAAGTTCCTTTTGATTTCTTTTCCCTGATTACCTTCTCAGGCATCTCTTGCTTCTTGCATCTGGCTGTCAAATTTTCTATTCAACTCTGATTTTTTCCTCAAGAGTGCTTGAGAGTCCTCTATTCCACTGAATGACCATATTTTCCCCTGAAACAAAATACTCAGTTTTGCCAGGTAGGTGACCCTTGGGTTCATTCCTAGCTCTTTTGCCCTCTGGAATATCATATTCCATGCCCTTCGATCCCTCAATGTAGAAGCTGCCAGGTCCTGGGCTATTCTGATTGTGTTTCCACAATATTCAAATTGTTTCTTCCTGGCTGCTTGTAGTATTTTCTCCTTGATCTGGGGATTCTGGAACCTGGCTATAATATTCCTGGGAGTTTTCTTTTTGGGATCTTTTTGAGGAGGTGATTGGTGGATTCTTTCAACCTCTATTTTGCCCTCTGGATCTAAAACATCAGGGCAGTTTTCCTTGAGAATTTCTTGAAAGGTACTTTCTAGGTTCTTTCTTTGATCATGGCTTTCAGGTAGTCCAGTAATTTTTAAATTGTCTCTCCTGGATCTATTTTCCAGGTCAGTGGTTTTTCCCATGAGATATTTCACATTGCCTTCTAATCTTTCGTTTGGTTGGATCTGCTTAACAGCATCTTGATTTCTCATAAAGTCATTAGCTTCCATTTGCTCCAGTCTAACTTTGAAGGAATGAATCTCTCCTCAGTGAGCTTTTGAGATTCTTTTTCCATCTGGCAAATTCGGCTTTTTAAGGCATTCTTCGCCTCATTGCCCTTTTGGGCCTCCTTTGCCATTTGAGTTAGTCTATTTTTTAAGGTGTTGTTTTCCTCAGTCAGGCTGTTGACCCTCATTTCATACTTTTCCTGCATCCTTCTCATTTCTCGTTCCAATTTTCCTCCACTCCTCTTATTTGATTTTTAAAGTCCTTCTTAAGGTCCTCTGTGGCCTGCAACCTGCTCATGTTTTCCCCTGGGGCTTTTGGAGCAGGACTTCTGACCTCACAGTCCTCCCCCTGTTCTATGCTTCTATCCTCTTTGCCCCCAAAGTAGGAGTCTAAGGTTGCATTTTTCTGTTTAATTTGTTTCCTTTGCCTTGGCATGTTGCCACTTGATTACTTGACTTTTGGGCTTATTGCCACAGTATGGCCTGGTGCCAGATGGGTCCCGAACGTGTGTGTGTGGGGGCAACTTCCATTTCTGGCAAGCTGGAAACCCATCCACCAACTCCACCCCAGATCACAATCCAGATCCTGGGAGGTTAAAGCAAGAGTGATTACCCCCCAAGACTGATCGCTGGATCTCCCTACAGTTCGCAGGCCAGGAGCTGGAGCTGCCTCTGAAAACTACAAAATGGCATGTCTCCTCAGCGGCTTCTAGCCCCCAGGAGAGTAAGCCGACGTGTTCCCCAAATACTGGTCGCAAAGTCCGTAGGGCACTAACCTCTTGCTTTGTCCTAGGCATATCTATGTTGATAATTCTGGAATCACCACAGCTGCTGGTGTTCTGGGGTCCCTCCAGCTGGCTGCTGGCCCTGCTGCCCTGGGGCTAAAACCGCGACTCAGGCAGACCTGTGCTTGGCTCCCAGTGCATTGCTGTTGCTGCGCTGGTCCTTCCTGCAGGGCTGCTCGGCTGTCCTCAGCGGGAGGTTAGCTTCTCTGTGTTGTACTGTGGGTGCTGGGGCTCCTGAAGTTGTTCAGAGTCCCCTTTTACATAGTTTGGAGGTAGTCTGTGGGGAGAGTGGCTTGGACGCAGTTTCTACTCTGCCATCTTGGCCATAGCCTTCAATAATAATCTTAAAGTGTGGTTGTGCTTCTGACCAAAATCACAGTGTATAAGTTAGGGTCACTCTGAAAATAAGACAACCTATTTAAAATCTACTAGTAATCATTTCATACTATTTTAACGTCCAAAAAAAGTTCACACTTAAGAGCTTTCATCTCAGTTATCCTATATCACAGATTACTAAAAAGATGCCTTTACATTACTGATTAATTTTAGCCATTCTTGGTTTTTCCCTTTTGATAAAATCTCTTTAAACTGATAATTATAATTTATAAATCCAGGTTTTTGATGTCACTCAGTTCTCCCCTTATCTTTTTGGTGTGTGTGTAAATTATATATTCTATTAACTTTTCAGTCTTTTTACAATTTCTTGGAGTTGAGACAGGTTTCTGCTTTTAGTTCAAATTTGTATTCCCCAGTAGACAAGTTTAGCAGGGAAATTTTCTAAAACTGTTAAGAGATTAGATAGTATTTCAGTTGCTCTTTCATTCCTTGAAGCTCCAAGTAGAAGCAAGTAACTCTCATCCCCTGGCACAAATAAATAATTATCTCAGGTTTGGCACTGTACTTTAAGTAAGATAACTACAAACTCAGATTTCCTTGTTTTATACAGTTCCATGTCTAAGAGAGAAAGAGAACAAGCATTATGTCGACCTTAGATAAAGTGGTTTTTCCATTATCTTATGTATGCAAAGAAATATTTATTGTGTAGTAGTACATTAATATATAGAGAAAAACAGCTGGGCTTTGTGAAAAATCCAAATTAGAGAATAAGAGAGAGAGAGAAAGAGTGAGTGTGTGTGTGTTTGTGTATTTTAAATGCAGTTTTATTGCTTGACTCTTTTGTCCTTTCTACCTACCAATCCATTTCTCTCCTTTTACTGCCGTACTTGTTGAACACAACACTCATTTTCTCAATCACCTGCATCTAGAATCTGGATTCTATCCTAATCACTCCTGAAAGTACATTTTTAAATGACTTTTTCTACCCTCTTGCCAAATCCAGTGGCTTCTTTAAGGCTTCCTCATTCTTGACCATCTCCTTAAAATTCTTTGTCAGTAGGGATTGTTTTACTTTTTATGCTTGTATCTTCATTGCCTAATACATAGCTATTTCTTATTTGATTTATTAGGTAGTATATTTTGCTCCCACCTTACCTGTTTTTTCTCACTTAACATTTTTAGCTTCTTTTTCTCCTCCTTAGTACCTTATATTGCTCCTCATACCCCAAAGTTCAGTAAAATATTTTGATTAACTAGTTCTTTTATTAACTCAGAGCCCTCTGAGGCTCTCTTTTCAGTGTTCTTTTTTTGAACTAAGCCTATTTCCTGGCTTCACCATTCAGTATACAGGTGGGGGACAGTGGTGATATCTTATACAGTGGTGTGCTGGTAAATGCTTAACAACCTGCTCTGTTGGTGGGGTTTTATACATGACATACTTTTTTTTAAAAAATTAATTTATTAGTTTAGTTTCAGTTAACAAGTTTCAGTTCCATAGTTCCTTGATTTTCAAATTTCCTTTACTTCCCTCTCCCCTCCCCACACGACAGCATATAGTCCAGTATAAGATCTGCAAATGGATTCATATTAGACATTATTCCAATTACAAAGGCGTATTGTACTAGGTGGGATGAAAGATGGTAAGGAAGAAATAAAACCAAACAATGAAAAGAACAAGATCATTTAGTTTGCTTCCATCAGGATTCAGGTTCAGTTCTTTCTAGTTATATCTCTGGATGGCGCATTTCTCACTTTCTTGAGTCTTTCGGGATTAACTTATATCACTGCATTGCTGAAAAGAGTCCAGTCTGTCATAGTTGGTCATCACAGATATGGTATGTCTGTGATTGTATACAAATTTCTTCTGATTCTACTCTTCTCGCTCAGCATCAGTTTGTATAAGTCTCTCCAGGTAATTATGAAATCCGTCACCTCTTCATTTCTTATAGCACAATAATATTCCATTACATTTATATACCACAACTTGTTTAGCCATTCCCCAATTGTTGGGCACCCCTTCAGTTTCCAATTCTTTGCAACCACAAAAAGGGCTGCTAAAAATATTTTTGTACATATGGGTCTTCCTCCCACTTCTATGATCTCTTTGGGATATAACCCTAGAAGTGGTGTGGCTGGGGCAAAGGGTATGAAATTATTTATAATCCTTTGGGCATAATTCCAGATTGCTCTCCAGAATGGTTGGATAAGTTCACAACTCCACCAGCAATGTATTAGTGTTCCAATTTGTCCACATCCTCTCCAGCATTTGTCACTTTCTTGTTTTGTCATATCTTAGCCAATCTGATTGGAGGGATGTGGTATCTCAGAGTTGTTTTGATTTGCATTTCTCTAATTAATAGTGATTTAGAGCATTTCTTCATATGCTTATAGATATCTTTAATTTCTTTCTCTGAAAATTTCCTGTTCATATCCTTTGACCACTTATCAATTGGGGAATGACTTATATTCATATAGATTTGGCTCAATTCTCTATAAATTTTAGAGATGAGTCCTTTATCAGAGACACAAGTTGTAAAAATTCTTTCCCAATTTCCCACCTCCCTCTTGATCTTGGTTACATTGGCTTTGTTTGTACAGAAGCTTTTCAATTTAATGTAATCAAAATTATCCATTTTGCATTTTATAATGCTCTCTAATTCTTGTTTGGTCCTAAAGTCTTCCCCTCTCCACAGATCTGACAGGTAAACTATTCCTTGCTTTCCCAAATTGCTTACAGTATCATCCTTTACACCTAGATCATGCACCCATTTGGACTTGATTTTGGTATATGGTGTTAGATAATGGTCTATGCCCAGTTTCTGCCATACTGTATTCCAGTTTTCCCAGCAGTTTTTGTCAAATAGTGCATTCTTATCCCAAAAACTGGGGTCTTTGGGTTTATCGAACAATAGATTGCTATATTCATTAACTGCTGGGTCTCCTGCACCTAATCTGTTCCATTGATCCACTACTCTACACCTCTGCCAGTACCAAGCAGTTCTGATGACTGCTGCTGTATAATACAGATTAAGATCTGGCATAGCTAGTCCACCTTCCCTAGCGTTTCTTTTCATTAATTCCCTTGATATTCTAGACTGTTTGTTTTTCCAAATAAATTTTGTTATTATTTTGTCTAACTCTAGAAAGTAGTTTTTTGGTAAATTGATTGGTATGGCATTAAATATATAGTTTAGTTTGGGTAAAATTGTCATTTTTATTATATTACCTCGACCCAGCCATGAACAATTGATATTTTTCCAATTAGTTAGAACTGATTTTATTTGTGTGGGAAGTGTTTTGTAGTTGTGATCATATAGGTCCTGGGTTTGTTTTGGCAGGTAGATTCCCAAATATTTTATAATGTCTACAGTGACTTTAAATGGGATTTCTCTTTCTATCTCTTGCTGTTGAGTTTCATTAGAGATGTACAGGAATGCTGAGGATTTATGTGGGTTTATTTTATATCCTGCAACTTTGCCAAATTTATTTATTGTCTCTAGTAGTTTTTTACTTGATTCTCTAGGATTCTCTGAGTATATCATCATATCTGCGAAGAGTGATAGCTTGGTCACTTCTTTACCTAATTTGATTCCTTTGATTTCTTTTTCTTCTCTAATCGCTACTGCTAGTGTTTCTAGTACCAGATTGAATAAGAGGGGTGATAGTGGACACCCTTGTTTCACTCCTGATCTTATTGGAAAGGCTTCTAGTTTATCCCCGCCGCATGTAATACTTGCTGATGGTTTTAAATAGATGCTATCAACTATTTTGAGGAAGGCTCCATTTATTCCTATACTTTCTAGTGTTTTTAATAGGAATGGGTGTTGTACTTTGTCAAAAGCCTTTTCTGCATCTATTGAGATGATCATATGGTTTCTGTTAGTTTTATTGTTGATGTGCTCAATTATACTGATGGTTTTCCTAATATTAAACCATCCTTGCATCCCTGGAATGAATCCTACCTGATCAGGGTGTATTATTTTTGTGATGAGTTGTTGGAGTCTTTTGGCTAATATTTTATTTAGAATTTTTGCATCTAAATTCATGAGGGAAATTGGTCTATAATTTTCTTTCTCTGTTTTATCTCGTCCTGATTTAGGAATCAGTACCATATTTGTGTCATAGAAAGAGTTTGGTAGGACTCCTTCTTCACTAATTTTCCCAAATAGTTTGTAGAGTATTGGAATAAATTGTTCTTTAAATGTTTGATAGAATTCACTAGTAAACCCATCTGTCTGGCCCTGGAGATTTTTTCCTAGGGAGTTCTTTGATGTCTTGTTTGATTTCTTTTTCTGAGATGGGGTTATTTAGGTAATTCACTTCCTCTTCAGTTAATCTGGGCAACTTGTGATTTTGTAAATATTCATCCATTTCACTAAGATTGTCATATTTATGTGCATACAATTGGGAAAAATAATTCCTCATTATTTTTTTTATTTCCTCTTCATTGGAGGTAGATTCACCCTTTTTATTTTTGATACTCATAATTTGGTTTTCTTCTTTTTTTATCATATTGACTAAGGGTCTATCAATTTTGTTGATTTTTTTCATAAAACCAGCTCTTAGTTTTATTTATTAATTCAATGGTTTTCTTAATTTCAATTTTATTAATCTCACCTTTGGTTTTCAATATTTCTAATTTAGTACTTAATTGGGGATTTTCAATTTGTTCTTTTTCTAGCTTTTTCAATTACATGTCCAATTCATTGACCTCGCTTCTCTCTGCTTTAATTAAGTATGCACTCAGGGATATAAAACTTCCCCTGAGAACTGCCTTTAGTGCATCCCACAAATTTTGGTATGTTGTTTCATTATTATCATTCTCTTGAATATAATTATTGATTGTTTCTTTAATTTCTTGTTTGACCCACCAATTTTTTAGGATTAAATTGTTTAGTTTCCAATTAGTTTTAAGTCTATCTTTCTATGGCCCTTTATTGCATATAATTTTTATTGCATCATGATCTGAGAATGATGCGCTTACTATTTCTGCCTTTCTGCACTGGATTGTGAGGTTTTTATGCCCTAGTACATGGTCTATTTTTGAGTATGTACCATGCACTGCTGAGAAGAAAGTAAATTCCTTTTTATCCCCATTCAGTTTTCTCCAGAGATCCATCATATCTAGTCTCTCTAAGATTCTATTCACCTCCTTAACTTCTTTCTTGTTTATTTTGAGGTTAGATTTATCGAGTTCAGAGAGGGGAAGATTAAGGTCCCCCACTAGTATAGTTTTGCTATCTATTTCTTCCTCTAATTCCTTTAACTTCTCCTCTAGGAATTTAGATGCTATACCACTTGGTGCATATATATTAAGTAGTGATATTGCTTCATTCTCGATGGTGCCTTTTAGTAGGATATAGTTTCCTTCCTTATCTCTCTTAATTAGATCTATTTTTGCTTTTGCTTTATCTGAGACAAGTATTGCTACCCCTGGTTTTTTTACTTTAGCTGAGGCATAATAAATTTTACTCCAACCTTTTACCCTTATCCTGTGGGTATCCCTTTGTTTCAAATGTGTTTCTTGTAGACAACATATTGTAGGATTATGGTTTTTAATCCATTCTGCTATCCGCCTCTGTTTTATGGGAGAGTTCATCCCATTCACATTCACAGTAATAATGACTATCTGTCTCTTCCCCTCTATCCTGTTCCCTCCCCTGTTTATGTTTTTGTTTCTTCCTTCTCCCTTCCCCTCCTTGAAGTTTTCCCTTTTGACCACCCCCTCCCTCAGTGTTCCCACTCAGTGGTCTCTCTTCTTAACCTACCCTCTCCCCTTATTGCTGTTTCCCTCCCTTCTAATCCCCCCCCTTTAGTCTCCTCTTTTTCACCCCCCCCCCTTACCCTTCTGCTTTCTATAGGACGAAGTAAGTTTTTATACTTATCAGAGTGAATTACTCCCCGTTTGATTCCAAACCAATGAGAGTAAATTTCAAACATTGCTCCTCTCCCTCCCTCGTTTTCCTCTATTTAATGAATTTATGTGTCTATTCACATTAAAATCTTAAACTTCACTGATTTAAGTTGATCCCTCTTTGTACCAGAACCAGTGAGAATAGTGTTTAAATGATGTTCCTCTCCCTCTTTCTTTCCCTTCTTCTATAGTGTGTTTTAATGTCCCTTCAGATGGCATATTTTACCTTTTCCTAGCTCATCCTTTCCTTTTTCCCATTACAGTACCTTTGATCCCCTTAATAGGTTTTTTTTTTTTTTTAGACATCAGGTTAGTGCATTCATACCCACACCCTCTATCTAAGTATAACCCTTTTGAAGGTCATGATAATCATAAAGATTTTGAATATTGACAGTTATCAGCTCCACATATAGGGATGTGAACATTTTGCTCTTGTTGCATCCCAAGTAATGAGCATGTGTTTGTGGGTGTGGGTGTGTGCGCTTATGCATGTGTGAGTCTGTGTTTCTCTTGTTTACCTTTTTATGTCTTTCTTGAGTCTTGTAATTGGAGATCAGATTTTCCATTGAGCTCTGGCTTTTTCATCAGGAACATCTGGAAGTCCCTTATTTCATTGAACAACCATCTCCTTGCCTGGAAGATTATGCTCAGTTTTGCCAGGTAGTTAGTTGGTTGTAGTCCTAGCTCTCTTGCCCTACGAAATATCCCTCTGCTCTTTTAATGTAGGAGCTGCTAGGTCCTGTGTGATCCTAACTGTAGTTCCTCGATAATTTGAATTGTTTCTTTTTGGCTGCTTGTAGAATTTTTTCTTTAATCTTGTAGTTCTGGAATTTGGCTACTATATTTCTTGGAGTTTTCAGTTTGGGATCTCAGGAGGAGTCCGGTGAATTCTGTTGATAGTTTTTTATCTTCTGATTCCAGGACCTCAGGACAGTTTTCTTTGACAGTCTCTTGGAGGATGTTGTCTAGGCTGCTTTTTTCATCATGGCTTTCTGGTACACCAATAATTCTTAGGTTGTCTCTCCTGGATCTGTTCTCTAGGTCAGTTATTTTTCCAGTGAGATATTTTACATTTTCTTGCAATTTTTCGATCGTCTTGTTTTGTTTGATTGACTCTTGCTGCATCATAGAATTCTGAGCTTCAATTTGATTGTTTCTAATTTTTATCGAATTACGGTCTTCAGTTATTTTTTGAAGTTCCTTTCTTAGGGAGGTATTTTCTCCAGTTACTTCACTGAGACGTTTTTCCAAGTTGGTCACTGCCTCCCTGATTTGGTCTTTAAAATTTTTCTTAAGCTCCTCCAGGAATGCTATTTGGGCTTGAGACCAGATCATGTTTCCTTCTGTGGTCTCAGGTGTGGGTAGAGAGTCTATATTGTCCTGTGTGTTTTGTTGTTCTTGCCCTGCATAGTATGCTCGAATAGACATTTTTGCCTTCCCCTTCTCCTTCTCGGCTTCTTTTTTTCCCATTGTGACTTCCTGTTTCTTAGTTTCTCAGGCTATGAGTTTAGGGCCTGATCCTTGACTTTGAATACTTCTGGGTGGCTAGTTTGTGGCTAAGTCAGGGAAGTCAATGAGGGATGTAGATGAGTAGGTATTGGTGCGTCTGATCATTTCAGATTTCTGCCTCTATACCCCTGGGCTATAAGTAGGCTTTTGTTGGTTAGGAGAGGTGGGGCTTGTTGGGACCCCACCCTCTCTTCTCTTCAGATTCCTGGCTAACTCAGTTATACCTCTTCTTGGAGATTCTCAAGCCTGGGGCTATTTCCATTAACTTGGGATTTCAATCTGGGTGGGAGACTTATCTTTGGGTTTTCTGCTTCATGAAGGAGGGATGGGAGGATTGGAGCAGCTAGAATTTACTTTGCCATTCCAGCCCCTGTATTATACAGGCAGGCAGTTTCTAAACTTCCAGGCTGGGGGCCGAATGCAGCTAGAGAAGCCGCTCTTTCCACTGAGGGCCCAACTCTCCTACCTGGCTCCAATGATCCTATCGGTCAGATAGGTGATTGTGATTCGTCCTCGGTAAGTCTGCAGGCTGGGGCTTTAGCTCTCTCTGCTGTAGTCTGCTTGTCTGCTCTTAGGTCTGGGCTGTGCAGACCCCATGCGCTCTGCGCTCGACCAGTCCGGACACACTGGGCAACCTCCTGGGCTGGACTCTGCCACACTTCGTCTTCCAGTGGGCTCCGTCACTCCGGTTTCCACTCACATTCACCCTTTGAGCCTTAGTGACCGAGGAGCTCAGTGAGGTTACTGCTTCCTTTCCGCCATCTTGGCTCCTCCCCATCTACATGACATATTTTTAAGGTTAATCTGCATTATTAACATTTTCCCCATCATTTTTTAAAGCCTAGGCAATCAACAAAACAATATATAAAGTCCTGATTTGTAGCATTTGCTGATTTTTGAGTTGTAAATGTTCACACTGAAGATATAACAGTAGGCTCTCAATAGTTTCCAACATATCCCTGCTTATGATTTCTAAATCTTCTGTATTATTTGTCTTTGCCTTTCTCACCTGTATCCAAATCCTATACCTCTAGCAGCTTCTTAAGATAGTTCAAGTTGGAAATACTACCATTACATCATGTCTCATTATCCTTCCCCTTTCCCAACTTTTCCATTTCCTTTAGTGACACCAACATTTTTTTTTTAGTCAGCCAGATTTGAAAGGTAATTCATCTAGTCATTTCTCCATAATGCCTGGAATATAGTAAATGCTTAATAAATATTTGACTGATTTCTGACTTCTATAGAGGCTGGCTGTCTAAAGACTAGATCATGCTACCTCTCATAATAAACTCATATAAATTTAAGTTGTGAGTTCCTCGGGTCTAGGAAAAAAAATTGCATTTTTTGTTTTTGGCATGTGTTTTGGAGAGTGCCTGGAATGTAGTAAATACTTAATAAGTGCTTATTGACTGACTGATAAAAGCTTTGAATAATGACTGTCAGTCTGGGAAAGGTGTGATCCATACTGGCAAATATAAATCTGGTACAAGGAAATGGAAGGCTATGCCTAGCTTTAGATACTAATTCTCCATTTTATCACTTTATCTAATTCACTGACTCATTCTCCTGATGCCTTCAAATCTGCACAGCTTTCTCCCATCCTTGAACAAAAACTTTTACTCAGTCCTCCCCTTATTCTTCCAAACTTACCATGCTATATCTTTCTTCTTAGTACCAAAGCCTTGTTGTCCATAGTGTCACCTTCCACTTATTTCTCAAGATCTTGCATTCTGTCTTCCTTAGAAACAACTTTTCAAAATCATCAGTGACAATGATCTCTTTATTACTAAACCAAATGTTGCTTTCTTGGTCTTGGTCTCATCTTTCTTGACCTATGTGACACATTTGACATTTTCAATCACCTTTTCTTTTTGGATATTTTTTCCCTTTCATGATATTGCTTTTTTCCTGGTTCTCTAATTTATCTGACTGTTTCTTGCTCAGTTTCCTTTGTAGGATTGTCATCTCTATTCCTTCCTTTTGTATGTCTATATCCCATGACTCTATCCTGGTCCTCTCTAGAATCACCTCGTTTCATCAGATTTCATGGATTCAATTCTCGAACTTGCTTTACACATTTACAAATCTAGCCCTTGTTTCTCTCTTGAATTCCCATATCTGTCTCTCCAGTTGCCTGCTAGACATCTCCTTTTGGATGTTAAGTGTTTCAAATTAAACATGTCCAGAAAAACTTTTATCTTTGCCCTTAAACCCACCTCTCTTCCTAACTTTCCTTTTCCCCTTGAAGGTACCTACATTTTTCAAGTCATACATTCTTGCAACCTAGTGTTGGCTTCAAGTCTTTACTCCTGCCCTATGTATCTAATCATTTGTCAATTCTGTCTTTTACTGTCTCTGACCTGCTCCTTTCTCTCTACTCACACCACAGCCAAACTACTCCAACCCCCTCTTTACCTCTTTTCTGGACTATTGCAGAAGCCTCCTGATCAGTCCATAACCTCTCCAGTTCAATCCCTATACACCTACTAAATTAGTATTCCTAAAATACAAATATGAACACATCACTTCTCAGCTCAGGGAGCTTTAATGGTTCCCTATTGCCTTTAGAATAAAATAGACTTCTCACTAACATTTAAAGTCCTTCATGATCTGATTCCTTTACTTTTTAGACTGATTATACATTGCTCCCCTTCATGAAGTCTGTTGCAAGACATTCCAACCCTCTCTCCCTTCTTCTATTTCAATGCCTATCTCCAGTAATCATTAACTTAGTTATTATTTTTATACTAGGCAGTGAATAGTTTCTAATATTTTTTAGTATTAAGACCTCTTTCTAATAATCAAGCAGTTCCAGACTCATCTCCCTCTCCTCCTGACCCCCAACAACACAAAGTATAAAAGTGGTGAAATTTTTGGAGGTGACCTGGGTTCCAGTCTTGGCATTGCCATTTTTCTTTGGAACCTAGGGTAAGTTACAGTCATACTGTATGTACTATGATTATACTATCAGTGTCTACTTATTTGAGAAAAATGTCTGCTTCCACTTTTAAATCTATGCTCCTATGATAACTCTATTGATCATCGGATCCTTCCATTGTGTCATAAGACCTTACTAGAGTTTAAACATGTATGTCCTTTTAAAGGACCTCAAAATCTAGGAGTAAACTCCTGACAGCTTGGCCCACCACCACCACCTATCCCCCAGAGAGGAGTCTCAGCAAAAGGAAAATCCATGTTGCATTATAAAAATTAAAAACAAAAAATTTCCTATCCATTAAAGCATTGGAGATAGAAAACCATTGACATAAAACAGTATGTATTTTGTTAGAGCAAAATAACTATCAATGTGACATGTTTAGTTTCTGTTTGGATTTTAGGATTCATTATAAAAATACCCCAGTACCCTATGGGTCAGTGGCCTATAAGTTTGGAATTAGTATCCTAAACCATAACACTCTTAGCTCCCTCAATAAGGTTATAACTTAGTGATCAGTATAGAGATTTCTAGTTTATTGTCAAAGGACATGACTTGTTCCTTTTATGAATTTACCAAATTTCATCTGTAATTCAACACTAATTTTATCATGTTACTATTTTTAGCTGTTGTATCTTAAACTCTACTTGACCAATGATGGCTGTTAACTTGTCCAATCTGTATTTTAACTGATTATTAGATTCTTGTGTTTTTTCACTGAGGATCTATAGGTTTTACTCACTAATTCTGTGGTTACCTTGGTTAAGGTTACATCAACGTACGTTTCTCCTTTATTATATTTTACTTTGCTCTGTTGTTTTTAAGTAGAATTTTCCCCAGACTTTCTTTTTGTAATTAGCATTTTGGCTAACATTCACTTTTTGTTGTTCTTGTTTTTACCTACTTTTGAAATAAGTATTGTTGATGACCATTTAATTCATTAATGGAGTTTTTTTTTCCTTTTTGGAGTGGGGAGGGCAGGGCAATTGGAGTTAAGTGACTTGCCCAAGGTCACACAGCTCGTTAGTGTTAAGTGTCTGAGATCTGATTTGAACTCAGGTCCTCCTGACTCTAGGGCCAGCACTCTATTCACTGCACCACGTAGCCATCCTGGAGATTCTTTTTCTAATGAGAGCCCTCTAATCTACAAGGGAAAAAATTTAAAGGTTGGACACAATCACAAAACAATTTGTTCCTTTGTTTTTTGTTTTTAAATGTTCAGTGTACTTGAAAATTATGTATAAAACTTTTGCTTAATATGGTGACATAAAAGGGCCTAGAGGAGTCCGGCTCCCCTTGAACACTCAACAAAGAGCTGAAAAGCCACCAAATGGTATTGCATTCAAGATTCCAATCCAGGACTGCAAAGGAGACAGGAAGAGCCTGCAGGCTGTCAGGGAAGGAGAAGCAGTAACCATCAGCCAACATGACCTCTTGTAAACCCTATATGAGATCCCTGTGTGAGATAGACAAGGGAACAGGATCAGCTCTCAGTGGGTCACTGCATAGGAAGGCAGAAAACAAGGCCAAATGTTTGTCCTCCAGGGCTCTTCCCGTTTCAGTAATCAGACATAGGAACTAGAGAGACTTGAACGAAGTCTGAGACCACTTGAGGCCTGTCAGGGCCATAGCAGGTCACAGAAATAACTTCAGATTGAGAATTATGCAAGGAGAATCCAAAGATAGGCTAAAGCCAATACCCACATTGAGCCAAGAGGACAAGTGGCAAAAGAAGCCTATGACTTTGTTTGTTTATGCACCCCCCCCCCTTTTTTGGGGGAAGGGGGAAGGCAAGGCAGTTGGGGTTAAGGGACTTGCCCAAGGTCATACGGCTACTAAGAGTTAAGTGTCTGAGGCCAGATTTGAACTCAGGTCCTTCTTACTCCAGGGCTGGTGCTCTATTCACTTTGCCACCTAGCCACCCCAAGCCTATGACTTTAGCAGAGGATGTGGCCTAGTCCTATCCCTACTATCTCCAAAAAGCAGGAGCATCCAGGCTACAGAGGGCATGGATAAGGCCAAATAAGGCCTGCTCATTCAAGATTGGTTGACCAATTAGAGGCTGGAGTTTTCTTTAATGCCACCTGCTGCTAAGAAGAAATAAAATATTTCTATATATTTTGTCTCAACCATCCCAGCATATCTACCCACACCCACCCCCCAGTAAACTCCACTAGTTTCCTTTACTTCTAGGATCTGGCCCCTTCCTGTCTGGCTTCTGTCTTCATATACTGTAATATCCACAACATTGGCCTTGCTGTTCTCCCTCATGGCGTTCTGTGACTTGCCTTTTCTCTTGCTTTCCCCCATGTCTGGAATGATCTCCCTGCTCACCTCTGCAGCCTCACTTCCCTGGCTTCTTTCAGTATTCTGCCCAAATCCCAACCTCTGTAGGAGGACTTTTTCAGCCCACTTTCTCCCCAGTAAGATGCTGTGTTTGAAAGCTACTTGGCCAGAGACTAAGGATTAAGTTCAGTTTTGGGAAGGCAGAGATGCAGCCTTCTTTCTCTCTTTCATCATCCCACCCTGACCCACCTTCCTCAATTCAAAACACAAGAAAAATCAAACCCATTACAGCTATGTATGGTCAGCCAAAACCAATGTCCACATTGACTGTGTCCAAAAAATGTTTGTTGCCTTCTGAGTCCTTCACCTCTCCAGGTTGGGGTAGCCTGTTTCATGATTAGTACTTTGGGATCCTGATTGGTTATTATGCTGATAAGAGTTCAGCACAATAGTATACTATCACATTTATATATACCATAACCTGTCCTTCTGTTCTTCTTAGGGGTACTCCCTCACATTTCCATTCTTTGCCACCTCAAAAACAATTATAAATATTTTTGTATATTCTCAGACTTTATTTTGCTTAGGATTTATCCGTCCCTTATTCTGTTCTTCCTTTAATACCACTCCCACTTTACCTCCTGTTTTCCTATGAGAGAGAGAGAGAGTTTTCTTTCTTTTGATTAGTTCAGATGAGAGTGAGATTCAGGTGTTAGCTGCTTCCTTCTTCCCACCTTCTCCTTTTTGTTTGTAAAAATTGTGCACTTAGATTAAGTGAATTGTTTCCCTAACCTTGCCTTTTCTCTGTTTATGTCTTGTGAGTGTGTGTGGGCTTCCCCCCCCCCCCCCATATTCCTCTTCTCTTTCCAATCTTAAAATAATCAAGACATAACTGAATCACTCCCAGGCCTTGTCTAATTGGACTATCTCTATGACCCATGATGATGATACAGAGGACACATTTATCATCTCCCCACATTTGAATTTAAGCAGTTTATCCTTTTTTAGTCCTTTATCATTGGTCATGTTTACTTTCTTACATTTCTCTATACTCCTATGTTTGAACTTCAGAGTTTTTCCACACTTCTGGTCTTTTCATCATGAATGTTTGAAAGTCTTTTTCAATGAAGTTCCATTGTCCCCTGTCCCCAATCCCTATTATTATATTCATTTTTGCTGGGTATGTTATTCTTGACTATAACCCCATATCCTTTGCCTTCTGGAATATTGCGTTCCAAGTTTTCTGTTGATTTATAGTGGTGGCTACTAAATTGCATATGATCTTGACTCTGGCTCCTTAGTGCTTGAATTCTTTTTTGACTTCTTGCAGTATTTTTTTTTTTAATCTGGAAATTTAGGATTTTGGTTGTGATGTTTCTGGAAGTTTTTGTTTTTGGGTTCCTTTAGGGAATGACAAATAGATTCTTTCTGTTTCCACTTTGCCTTGTGGTTGTAAAATATCTGAACAGTTTTCTTCTAAGATTTCTTCTCCCCCTCTTCCCCCTCAATAGTATTTTATTTTTTCCAATTACATGTAAAGATAATTTTCAAATTCACTTTTGTAAGATTTTGATTTTCAATTTTTTTTCTCCCTCCCCAAGATGACAAGCAATCTGATATAGGTTATACATGTACAATCATATTAAACATATTTCCACATTAGTTATGTTGTGAAAGAAGAATCAACAAAAGGGAAAAACCATGAGAAAGAAAAAAACAACAAAAAAAGTGAATAGTGTCTTTCAATCTTCATTCAGACTCCATAGTTCTTACTCTGGATGTGGATAGCATTTTCCATTATGAGTCTTTTGGAATTGTCTTAGATAATTGTATTGCTGATAAGAACTAAGTCTATCAAAGTTCGATATCGTACAATGTTGCTGTTACTGTGTACAATGTTCTCCTAGTTCTGTTCACTTGACTCAGCATTAGTTCATGTAAGTCTTTCTAGGTTTTTCTGAAAGTATCCTATTCATTGTTTCTTATAACACAATAATATTCCATTACATTCATATATCACAATTTGCTCAGCCATTCCCCAATTGATGGGCATCTCCACAATTTCCAATTCTGGGCCACCACAAAAAGAGCTGCTATAAATATTTTTGTCCATGTGGGTCCTTTACAGACCTAGTAGTGTTATTGCTGAATCAAAAGGTATGCACAGTTTTATAGTCCTTTGGGCATAGATCAGTTCACAACTCCACCAACTATGTATTACTGTTCCGATTTTCCCACATCTTCTCCAACATTTATCATTTTCCTTTTCTATCCTAGTAGCCAGTCTTATAGGTGTAAGGTGGTAAGATTTCTTGAAATAGGATGTCTAGGCTTTATTTTTTTTTTTTTGGTTGTGGTGTTCAGATGACCAGTGATTCTTAAGTTTATTCTCTTGGATCTGTTTTCCATGTCAGTTATTTTTGCCATGAGATACATTTTATTTTCTTCCCCTTTTTTCAGCCTTTTGAGTTTGTTTTACCATTTCTTCCTGCCTCGTGAAGTCATTGGCTTCTAATTGGTATATTCTGATTTTTCAGGGAGCTTGTTTAGGCAAGGTTTTGTACCTCTTCTGCCAAACTATTAATTCCCTTTCCAATTCTTTCTTTGATCGCTTTTATTTCTTTTCTCTTTTTTTCCTCAAATACTCTTATTCCATTTATAAAACATTTAAGTTTTTTGAACTCTTGCTTCATTTCTTCTGGAAATTTTAATTGAGTTTATGCGCAAGCTATGTTTTCTCTGAAGTATTGCTGGCAGATATTTTGGATCTGTTCTTCTACATTTATGTCTTGGATATCCCACCATAATAATAACTCATTGGCAGGGAGGGGTTAGCCCATTCTTCTAAACTAATTCTTGTTTTTGAATTTGGTGTTAGGGCTGAGCTCTGCCAGTCCTCTGGAAGGAAGTTTTGGGCTAGTCCTGTTGCTGCATTCTTTGGGGTATTGAATGTTGTATTATTCCAGGATCTCAGGAACAGGCTGGGGACTTGCATGCTTTCAGTACTTACAAAGGGGTCTGATTCAGGGCATTGACTGATCACTGTCCCTCTGGCCTGAGTGCTACAAGTTACTGACCTGGGTTTGGGTCTGTGCAGGCATAGACTACTGCTGGATTCCACCCCATCAGCCTGTGGGAAGTCTATTGGCTCAAAGTGGCAGAATTATAACCCTCTTTGGTCTGGGTTTCTTGCCTTGGTTATTCATCTGCAGACTGGCTTGATGCTTTGCTCTGAGCTTGGAGTCTATGCCATATTAATGCTGCTGGCTTCTTATTTCTTGGTATGTGGTTCAGTGCCTCCTTTCCAAGAATGCCACTGCTGTGCACAGATCCCCTTCTCTTGAGATCAGGAACTGAATAGAGGGTGACAGAGCTACCAATTTGGCACCCTTTGAAGTACCCTGGCATAGGTCTGGGATAACCCACTATGAACCTCCTTTTGTACTGGTGCATAGCCTTTTCCCTGGGCACTGAAGTGCTTTGCCCATGAGAGTATTCTTTATTCCAACAGTGTCTCTAATATCTACAGAATTCTCTGTCATCCTCTGTGGTACTGGGTTAGACAAATGACTCACTATTACTTTTCTGGATTTCTCTATCAGAATTCAGTCCTAGTGCATTTTATAGATGTTTGTAGGAGTTATGGATGAGAGCTCAGCTGGTTTCCTTCCACCATCTTGGCTCTAATCCTCCAGGCTACTTTTAATCATTCATCTTTATCCTTGTCCCCCTTCCCTGAGCTAGACTGGGGTCTTAACCTTTTTTTGTGTCATGGACACCTTTCCTCAGTCTTGCAAAAAGCTTATAGACCCCTTATCAGAATAATGTTTTTTCACATGAATAAAATAAGATACATAGAACTACAAAAGGAAATGTAATTATGTTGAAATAGAGTTGTTGAAATATTCAAAAAAGTAAGCTTGTGGACCCCAATTTAAGAACCCCCAGTTTAAATGAATTCAGCAGTAAAGGGAAGGAGAATTGAAATAAAGGTGGTTAGCTTGAGGAGACTGCATTTCCCTTCCCTTCCCTTCCCTTCCCTGTATTAACAGATGGGAATGACTTTATGACTTTTATACATTTCTTTCCTCAGAGGCAACTCAGAAGAAATCTACATCCTCTTCTGAAGAACAGCCCATTAAATTTTAAGACATGTCATGCCTTTCCATAATCTTCTGTAATTTTTAGGCTAAACATCCCTACTCTTTTAAATTTTCTTGTGTGACACGCTCTCTAGGCCTCTTTGTGCTCTGGACTCAGGTTGTCAGTGGATGACAATTTGTCTGTGAATAACATAGTTAACTCACTTTGTAGAGGTTTTACTTCTTTGAAAATGAGGTGTCCATTTACTATATATTATTAGCCAGGAGTCCTTATTGCCTGATCATGCGACTTACAGTTATAATGCCTTTTCATGATAGCTGAAATCTAATCATATTTAAGCCAGTGTTGTGGATTTTTTTTTCTAAAAAGCTTTAACCAAAACCCCACTTAAAAACAAACATATAAACCCTATGATTCAAGCTATCCTGTTAATGGTTTGCATTCCATTTTATAATGAAATTCTCTTGACTTTGCATTACCAAATAAAAAAAGTATTTGACTTTACTGGCATAAAGCATAATGATAGCCAAAGAAACCCAGTTCTTTGACTAGAAGTTCAGTATAATTATATGTGTCAAGACCTTGCATTTAAGACATTTGTTGTCCATGAATAAGATATCTTGAACCCAAGCAGTACTAACTAAACACCTGAAGTAAAGTTGTTCATTCAGGTAGAATGTTATTATCAGTAGGCATTTATTAAGTGCCTGCTATTTGCCAAGCACTGTGCTTAAGCATTGGGAATAAGAAGACAAAAGTGATATAGGCCTTGCCCTCCAGGAGCTTATATTCTAATGGGGCAAGCAGCATGTACACATAAGTGCTATCATTTTCTAACTGAATATTGTCAGTCAGCAAGATATCAACTTTTTTTTTTCAAGTAGTGTCTTTTCTTAAAACAGTAATCTCAAATTATGCAATAACTTTGACTTAACTTCACATCAAGTAGAGTATGTCTCTCTGTGGTCCAATAGTCAAATGGATGAGACTTTACTCCATCTATTAGAAATTGTTGGATGGGAAGGTCTACTCCAGGTTATTTTAAAAGCTTCTTTAGCTTCCCACAAACTTCTTCGAAGTCGAGTAGGCTAAGCCCTGCTGGAAGCAATGCAGAAAGATCAGACTTGTTACATATCATAATGTAATTCAAAGTACCAACTCTTGTGCAGAAAAAATTTTTCTAGTCATTGCTGGGGTGAATAGGAAGACAGAGTAGACTAAATTGGTGGGGAAAATAGGACGAGGTAGACAAAATAGTAAGCAAAGTGGTGGAGTATGGGATTGATAGCAGGTTTACAGGTACAAGGTAGTACAGCTAGCCAAGTCCCCTTGTAAAGTTTCTATCTTGAAACCAAATATGAGGCATTACATTTATTCCTACCAAAGTCAATCTTAATAGATTTGACCCGTGATTGTCTAGTCTGTCCAGGTATTTTTGAATTCTCATTCTGTCATCCAACATGTTAATTATCTTTCCCAACTTGGTGCTGTTTTCAAATCTGATAAAGCAAATAATCTATAGATGCCTTTATCAGGTCAATACTATGATCAGGATTCTCCCAAAATTCTTAAACCAGATTAGGAAAAGATCAGTCCCAAACCAGATTAGGAAAAGATCAGTCCCATTATGTGCTATCTTGCTCAAGTATTGTGTTCACTTATGGGTCCTACATTTTCAGAATGATGTAGACAAAATGGAGAAAGTCCAGAGAAGGGCATTCAGGATGATGAAGGTCCTTGAGTTTATGCCATGTAAAGATCAGTTGAAGGAAAAATAAGTTTAACATGGAGAAGAGAATGCTTAAAGGAGAACATGATAATTCTTTTGAAATATTTGAATGACCATCCTCTGAAAGAAAGGTGAGATTTGTTCAGCTTGGTCCAAGAGAGCAGACATGGGATGACTGGGTGAAAGTTTAAGAGAGAGACATTTAGGCTTATTATAAGCAAAAACTTCCTAACAGAACTGTGTATTCCAAAGGGAAAAGGACTGCTTTAAGCAGTATTTGGTTTGCTCAGTAAGAGGTCTATGGACAATGACTTCATATCAGATAAAGTTGTAGACACAAGTCTTGTTTAGTTATGAATTGGACTTAGGGTACGGTACATAGCACTCTTTGAGTGGAAAAAATATATAATTTGATAGAATTTCCTTTTCTAGGTAACTTAATCAAAATTAATCTCTTGTTTAATGAAATATTTTATATATTTGAAATATCTGATCTTAATTCTTTCCATTTGGAAAAACTTGTTTATATTGCATAGGTTCACAGTTCTCAGTCTTTCTCTTTCATAACTGATGTCAGATTAGACACTTTGAAATATTTACTATCAGGGCGGCTAGGTGGCTCAGTAAGAGCGCCGGCCTCGGAGTTGGGATGACCCAAGATCGGATCCGGCCTCAGAAAATGAGCACCCACACACAAATAATGACTGGCTGTGTAACTTTGAGCAAGTTACTTAACCTTATATATAAACCATATCCAATTGCTTAAAATATATATTTACTATCCTACATCCCTAATACAGTGCCTTGAACATAGTAAGCACTTAATGTTTTGAATTGAACTGGAGTCTGGATTATGGTGAATCTAAGAGCTCTTCTGAGCATATTGTAGTACTTGGTCACAATTCAAATTATCTGCCTTTGGCTCAAAACAAACATTTGATTTGATTTCACAGAAATCTCTTAGTTTAAGAGGACCTGAGAGATCATCTTGCCCACCCTCCTCATTTTATAAAAGAAAAAACCACCCCAGCAACATTAAATAACTTGTACAGGGTCATAAGAGGAAGTGGCTACACTGGGATTCATACTGGAGTCTTCAGACCCTAGTACAGTATAGCCCTATGCAGTTCTTTTTGTCTCTTTTGATAGATTCTCCTTTTCCTCATCAGAATCATATTGTGATTGCCTTCAGAATTTCATTCTTGAAATATCATTCTTCTGAGCCAGTTTCCCTTATAGAAACTTAGGTCTTGGGAATCCTACCCTTCTTTATGTAAGCTATGTGAAATATCATCTCCTAAGATCTGAAATAGATAATCATACTTGACTTTAGCCAAAAACTAGTTATTGTGTCTTCAGGCCTGATCACAATGCTGCACTAAAATCTGAAAACATAATTTATCTGACTTGGAGGTATAATAGAGATGGAAGATTCACTTTTATTAAGCTTTAATAGGTTATATGTAAGCTGTTATTTTCTCAACAAATAGTGTGCAGATGGCTACCAATTGAAGCTTCACAGAAGAGTATATGGATCATAGGGACAGGATCTTTTGGGTTATTTAGAAATGAGAGTCCTTTGGAGGGTTAATGAGAACCATATCCATCCAGAAGGTTGAGGTAGTAAAGAGAGAGAGAGAGATTACAGGTACTTTAAATGTGCATTTAGCTTCATGATCCATTTTGGCAGTGTTTTCTTGGTGAAGAATTTAGTCACAGATAGGCGTAGAATTGTGTATATAATTTACTAATTGTGTATAATATACAGAAAGTAGTTGGTGGGTGTGTACATGTACAGCATTTTAGAAGATGTTTTTCCTAAATAGTTATTACTTTAAAGATAATTAAATTGTGGATCCTCTAATCCTCCCACACTACAGCTGTTGCTCTCTGCTGTGGTGGAGCTTTTTAAAAGTTTTCCTTTGCAACGAGTAAGTACACCACAGCTTGACCTTAAGCAGGTTGACTATTGGATTATAAAGTAGTTCTGTGCTGGAGGTACCTCATCATTGTCAGATGGCTAACATACCTACGGTAGGACTCTGTTAATGAGCAAATTCTAAGGAGGTGACTTGGAGATAGCTTAAACTCTTCCTACCTTACTTTGCCATGATGGCCAAAGTAGTTGGAGTGGTCAGCACTGAGGATGCTAGTACAGTTTCATATCCTGCTGCATCCACAAGTCATATGTTTATTAAATTGGTGTTTGGGCATGGCCTAAATTCAACAGGAAAGGGTACTGGGGTCCTACCAAGAAAAAAGGGTATGTGAGAGAGAAAGGGCTGGATTTAATCTGTTCTAGAGGTTGCTGACTCCAGTATTATAAGCTATAATTACTGGCCAAAGCGTGTTAAGCTACTTGGTGGCACTAAACTATACTAATTTAAACTGGTATATCGTCAGATTCAACAAATAAATGAAACAAACTTTTATTAAACATCTCTTATATAAGTACTACATTCTTGGTAGAGATAGTTAATTTGTTGTACCATTTTTGTACATAAGTGACCTTTAAAAAGCTACATGTACCAAAACTACAATTGTGGTTTAACATTGTAAAGCAAGTTAAAAATTGGAGTGTTGTATAATTTCTTTTTATTGGTTTGTAATGAATGCATCATAGACTTTTTATCTTGTTCATTTAAGTGGTTTATGATACTAATGTGTTGTGTATATAAGACTTTACTAACCTAAATTCTATGCTTCCCCCTACACCCCCAAAAACATTGCAAAAACAAACTTTTAAGAAGTGATATAATTGATCACAATACCCAGAGCCTATCAACTTCTTAAAGCGACAATAAGATCAGGTTCTAAATCAAAAAATGTCATTAACCTTTATCAAAGTCTTTTTGGTATCAGTCTGTTCACCATTTCACATGAAGTCTAATTAGAATGCTTTATACTATTAGGTAAAGGAATTAGGGCAGGAATGATAATCTTATTAGTTCTCCCATTTTGGGGTTAATTAATTTCGATCTTGGTGTACTTCTTTGTACCTATCTGATTCCTCTTATCACCTTTGGTTGAGATTATATACTGGCTGCCTCTGCTACATACTACCTTTTAACCCTGGGCAAGTCACTTATCTTCCCAGGACCTTCCTCATTTCTAAAATGGGGGATTGGACTTGACAGCAGCTGAAGTCTTTTCTAATCAAAGATTTATGATCCTACAATCTTGCCTAAGATCTAAAATATTCTAAAGTGCTACTCTAGCAACTTACATATTAGCTTATTAATGGTCAATTTATATAGTGTAAAATTCTCTTTAATGTATTGCTATTTAAATACATAAGATGTTAATTATGGGTGTTTATTCCCAGGGATACAGCAGGACAGGAGCGGTTTCACACCATTACCACCTCCTACTACAGAGGAGCTATGGGAATCATGCTAGTGTATGACATCACCAATGGTAAAAGTTTTGAAAACATCAGCAAATGGCTTAGAAACATAGATGAGGTAAGACTAAAACAGGAATATTTGGTTGCTTCATGAATTCATGTTTTTGGTTGGGAAAAATTCTAATCAGGATGATTTTATGTGATATTGTCCAGCTATGTTATGAGAGTATTTAATCTTCTTGAAAACTTAAGTCATTGGGTTTTTTTAGAACATATACTCTAAGAACTTAAAAGGGAAGCAGATGGGGCAGAGCCAAGATGGCAGTATAGAAGCAGAAAAACCCCATGAGCTCCCCCATAACCACCTCAAATACCTATAAAATATGACTCTAACCAAATTTTAGAGCAACACAACCCACAAAGTGACAGAGAGAAACAAATCTCCGGCTAAAGGCAGGCCATCAGAAAGGGTCCATCACAGCATGGTGGGAGATAAGTCAAGACCAGCCCCACTGAGCCCACAGTTTTAGCCCCAGGGCAGCCCCAACGAGCAGCAGTTAGAATGGACTTCAGGAGAGTGGATCACTAGCAGCTGTGGCAGTTTCCAGAATTATCAACCCATAAATGCCAAAGACAAAGTAAAAAGTCAGTGTGGACTTTGTGGAAACAGCAGGACTGAAAATGCCATCTGGTCACTGCCCCCAGGGCGAGAAGGCGAAAAGCAATGGAGATGCTGCAGCCCTGCAGCCACCTCCACTTCGCTGGTTCAGAGCTCCTGGCCTGCAGATTGTGGGGGGACAAAGCAACCATTCGGAGGAGAATCGCTCTTACTTTAACCTGCTTGGATCTGGATCACTGCCTTGGGTGGAGGTCCTGGGGTGTGTGACCAGTAAGCCAGAGCTTGTGGGGGCTGTAAAGAGGGCATCCAACTAATAGCTCTAGCAGCCGTGAAAACCCCAGGAATTTGGGGGAAAAGCTCTCCTCTCTGGAAGCAGAGTTCTACTGTGGCAAAAAGCTCAAAAGTCAAGTAATTGAGTGGCAACATCAGCAAACAAAGGAAGCAAAGCAAGCACAGGAGTCAAACTTTAGATTCCTTTTTTGGGGACAAAAAGGATCAAAGCATGGAACAGGATGAAGACAAAGAAGTCAGAACTCCTGCATCAAAAGTTTCCAAGAAAATATGAATTGGTTACAGGACATGGAGGACGCTCAAGAAGGATTTTGTAAATCAAATAAGAGAAGTGGAGGAAAAATTGGAAGAGAAATGGGAATGATGCAAGAAAATTATGAAAAGAGGGGCGGCTAGGTGGCACAGTGAGTAAGAGTGCTGGCCTCAGATGGGATGACCCGGGATCGAATCCAGGCTCAGAAAATGAGCACCCACACATAAATAATGACTAGCTGTGTAACCTTGAGCAAGTTACTTAACCCTAATTGCTTAAAAAAAAAAAAGAATATGAAAAGAGTCAACAGCCTGACTGAGGAAAATAACACCTTAAAAAATAGACTAACTCAAATGGCAAAAGAGGCTCAAAAAAGCAATGAGGAGAAGAATGCCTTAAAAAAGTTGAACTTGCCAGATGGAAAAAGAATTTCAAAAGCTCACTGAAGAGAATACTTTCAGAAATAGATTGGAGCAAATGGAAGCTAGTGACTTTATGAGAAATCATGATGCTATTAAACAAATCCAAAAAAAAAAAAAAATGAAAAAATAGAAGGCAATGTGAAATATCTCATGGGAAAACCCACTGACCTGGAAAATAGATCCAGGAGAGATAATTTTAAAATTATTGGACTACCTGAAAGCCATGATCAGAAAAAGAACCTAGAAATCATTCTTCAAGAAATTCTCAAGGAAAATTGTCCTGATATTTTAGAACCAGAGGGCAAAATAGAAATTGAAAGAATTCACTGATTACCTCTTGAAGAAGATCCCCAGAAGAAAACTCCTAGGAATATTATGGCCAGGTTCTGGAATTCCCAGATCAAGGAGAAAATATTACAATCAGCCAAGAAGAAACAATTTTAATATTGTGGAAACACAATCAGGATAACACAAGATCTGGCAGCTTCTACATTGAGGGATCAAAAGGCTTGGAATATGATATTCTGGAGGGCAAAGGAGCTGGAATTAAAACCAAGAATCACCTACCCAGCAAAACTGAGTATCATGTTTCAGGGGAAAATATGGTCATTCAATGAAATAGAGGATTTTCAAGCATTCTTGATGAAAAAACCAGAGTTGAATAGAAAATCTGATATTCATAAGAGAAAAGAAATCATAAGGAACTCATCAAGGTTGAACTTTTTATATTCCTACATGGAAAAATGATAATTGTAATGAAACTTTTCTCAGTATGAGGATAGTTGAAGGGAATATAAATGTCTATATAGGAGGGTATATGGGTGTATGAATACATAGGTGAATGTGTGTATTATGTGTGTTTACAGGTATACATAGACATAGGGCACAGGATCAATTGAATAGGAAGGGATGATATTTAAAAGGTGAAATTGAGAGGTGAGAGAGGGATATGAGAGGAGATGGGAAGAGACAGAATGGGGTAAATTATCTCATATAAAAGAGGCAAGGGAAAACTGCTACAACAGAGGAGAACAGGAAGGCCAAAGGGAATGTGCCAAACTTACTCTCATTGAATTTGGCATATACACTAAATTGGGTATCTTACCTTATAGGAAAGTAGGGGGGAAGGGGATAAGAGGGGGGATGATAGAAGGGAGGGGAGATTGTTGGGGGGGGAGGGTAGTTAGAAGCACACACTTTTTTTTTCAAATGCTTTATTGACTTCTGATTTACATCATTCATTTCCTCCAGATTTTGAGTTACAAATTTTCTCCCTGTTTTTCCCCTGCCTACCGCCCCAAAATAGCAATTCCACGGGATATTCCCTCCTCCAGTCTGCTCTCTCCCCTATCTTCTCCCATATCCCCTTTGACCTTTCTAGTAGGGCATGGTGGATCTCTATGCCCCAGTGCCTGTATATCTTATTCCCCAATTACATGTAAAATAGTATTAATGAGAGAGAGAGAGAGAGAGAGAGAGAGAGAGAGAGAGAGAGAGAGAGTGAGTGTATGTGTATTTTTTTTTTTAAGCATTTGGTTTTAAAACTTTGAATTCCAAATACATCCCCTTCTTCCCTTGTCACCCACCCCCACTGGGAAGATAAGCAATTCAATATAGGTTGTACATGTGTAGCCATGCAAAACATTACCATAATAGATATATTGTAAAAGATTGACTATATTTCCCTCCCTCCTATCCCACCTCCCACTTGTTCTATTCTCTACTTTTATCCTGTCCCTTTTCAAAAGTGGGGGGGTTCCAATTTCCTTCCCCTTCAGTATCATCCCTTCCTATTCAATTGATCCTGTGCCCTCTATCTATGTATACCTGTAAACATATATGTTTACATATATATGTTTATATATAAACATATAAACACACATTCACATATGTATTCATACGCCCATATATCTCCTATATAGACACACACACATATATTTCTATTCCCTTCAACTATTTTCATACTGAGACAAGCTTCATCAGTTACAATTATCGTTTTTTCCATGTAGGAATGTAAATAGTTCAACTTTGATAAGTTTCTTATGATTTCACTGTTTACCTTCTCATGCTTTTCTTGCTTCTTGTATCTATTCAACTCTGGCTTTTTCATCAAGAATGCTTGAAAGTCCTCTTTTCCACTGAATGACCATATTTTCCCCTGAAACATGATACTCAGTTTTGCTGGGTAGGTGATTCTTGGTTTTAATTCCAGCTCCTTTGCCCTCCAGAATATCATATTCCAAGCCTTTCGATCCCTCAGTGTAGAAGCTGCCAGCTCCTGTGTTATCCTGATTGTATTTCTACAATAATCAAATTGTTTCTTCCTGGCTGCTTGCAATATTCTCTCCTTGATCTGGGAATTCTAGAACCTGGCTACAATATTCCTAGGAGTTTTCTTTTGGGGATCTTTTTCAGGAAGTGATTGGTGGATTCTTGTATTTTGCCCTCTGGTTCTAAAACATCAGGGCAGTTTTCCTTGAGAATTTCTTGGAGGATGATTTCTAGGTTCTTTCTTTGATCGTGACTTTCAGGTAGTCCACTAATTTTTAAATTCTCTCTCCTGGATCTATTTTTCAGGTCAGTGGTTTTTCCCATGAGATTTTTCACATTGCCTTCTATTCTTTCATTTGTTTGGCTCTGTTTAACAGCATGTTGATTTCTCATAAAGTCACTAGCTTCTATTTGCTCCAGTCTGATTCTGAAGGAATGATTCTCCTCAGTGACCTTTTGAGATTCTTTTTCCATCTGGCAAATTTGGCTTTTTAAGGCATTCTTCTCTTCATTGCCTTTTTGAGACTCTTTTGCCATTTGAGTTAGTCTGTTTTTTAGGGCATTATTTTCCTCAGTCAGGCTGTTGACTCTCATAATTTTCTTGCATCATTTTCACTTCTCTTCCCAATTTTTCCTCCACTTCTCTTATTTGCTTCTCAGGCTCCTCTATGCCCTGTAACCCACTCGTATTTTCATTTGGCGCTTTTGGTGCAGGAGTTCTGACTTCACTCTCTTCCTCCTGTTCCATGCTTTGATCCTTTTTGTCCCCAAAATAGGAGTGTAAAGTTGGGTTGCTCTGTTGATTTTGGTTTCTTTGCCTGCTCATGGTCGCCACTCAATCACTTGATCCCTGGGCTTTTTGTCACAGTAGGACTCTGCCACCGGACAGGGGAGCTTCTGTCCCAAACGCTGGGGTTTTCTCAGCTGCCAAAGGTGGTTGGGTGCCCTCTCTGAAGCCTCCACTCACTCTGGCAATCTGGATGCACACCCCAGGACCTCCACCCTAGACTGTAATCCAGATCCAAGTAGGTTAAAGCAAGAGCGATTACCCCTCAGACTGGTTGCTTGGTCCCCATATACTCTGCTGGCCAGGAGCTGAATCTGCCTTGTGGCAGCAGCCACCACAGTGCCTCAGCACCTTCTCACCCCATCAGCAAAGGCCAACCACACTCCCAACTACTGGATCCCAAAGTCCACATTGCACTGACCTCTCACTTTGTCCTTCGCATCTATGTGTTGATAATTCTGGAAACCGCCACAGCTACTGGTGGTCTGGAGTCCCTCCAGCCAGTGGTTGGTCAGTCTCACCCTGGGGCTAAAACCTCCCACTGTGGGGTGGGTAGAGGGGGTGCTGAGCTGGGCTCCCAGAGTGCTGTGCTGGCTGATTCCTGCCAGCCCGCTGGGCTGTCCTCAGCAAGAGGTTAGCTTCACTGTGTCATTTTGTGGGTCTGTAGCTCCAATGTTTGGTCAGAGTCCGTTCCCCCCCCCCCCAATTTTTTTTGAGGGGCGGTTGGGATTAAGTGACTTGCCCAAGGTCACACGGCTAGTAAGTGTTAAGTGTCTGAGGTTGGATTTGAATTCATGTCTTCCTGACTCCAGGGCCAGTGCTCTATTCACTGTGCCACCTAGCCTCCCCCCAGAGTCCCCTTTTACATGGATTGGGGGAGGTGGAAGCTGGAGCCTTGCAGAAGTTCTGTTTCTTCTCCGCCACCTTGACTGAAGCACAGCCTTTTGAAAAGTGACAGGGTCAAAGTAGAAAATAGACCAAGTCAGGGGTGGGATAGGATGGAGGGAAATATAGTCAGTCTTTCACAATATATCCACTTTGGAAATGTTTTACATAGCAACATGCGTACAGCCTATATTGAATTGCTTATCTTTTCAGTGAGGGTGGGTGACAAGGGAAGAAGGGAAAGAATCTGGAATTCAGAGTTTTAAGATCAAAATTTTTTAAAAATTATTATTATTATTATTATTATTTACATGCAACTGGGAAATTAGATATACAGGCACTGGGATATGGAGATCCATCTTGCCCTACTGGAAAGTCAGAGGAGGGATGGGGGAGGATATAGGAGAGAGCAGATTGGGGGAAGGGGTATTCAGTGTGATTGCTGTTATGGGGTGGTGGGTAGGGGACAGACAGTGAGAAAATTTGTAACTTAAAATCCTGTGGAAATGAATGTTGTAAACTAAAAATAAACATAAAATTTATTTAGCAAAAAAAAAAGAACATTCACTTAGGTGAATTTTTCTTGATCCTCATTAAAGGGAAACTTACTTAATAATGCAAAGGTCCATGCCCTTTTATATTGGCATTCATATTTAATAAAGATTCCAGAGAGTTTTATCATAAAGCTCCATTGTATGTCTTACCAGAGTGAAGTACAGCGTCAAGGAAAAAGACATGTTGCCTTATTGATTTAAAGTACCAGCCTTACTTACTAGTTCACACTTCTTGTCTACTATTGCCTAGTGATACTACTATTTTAGTAACATGTAAAAGATAAAATGACTGAAGAAACAAAGGTTCAGTCTTCCAAGCTTATCAGTTTATTAAGCAGTGCATGCCAATTGCCTTGTCAGTCAGGGCAGGACCCTTCCTCTACTTAGAGATGGAACCCAAATACGGGGGGAGACAGACTTTTAGACATTAAAAAAAAAATAGTTAATTAAATAAAATCAGTTAATTAAATGGAAACAGTACAGCGTTAGGTAATCTGATTTCTAATTGGATGAAAGATTAGGAGCTTTCCAGGTTGGGGGGTAGGGGGTGAACAAGGGAAATTTCCTGAAATCAGAAAAGGAGGTGTCGACTCCCCTAAGTGTCTGTAAATATTCAAAGGAACATGGAAACAATAACTCATCAGTATGGGACCAGTTTTCAGATAAGATCCATGGATTGCTTGAAATGTACAATTGTGCGAAAACTCCTTGTATCAGTCTTTGTATCTGACTGGGTTTCTGGTCAGCATAACCCAGGTCCTTGGGTAAGTGTCTCCAAATAGCAGATAGAAATAGTCCAGTTTCTCAGCCATTCAGGGCTAATGCCATAAGGTTTTCCCCCAATTCCCACAACTGAATAAACTTTTCTCACAAGACAGAATTTGGACTAGCACCATAATTGAATAGAAATGGAACTTGAGCTCCAGAATTCAGTCAAGAAGATAGAGTCAGTGTGGTTCTCTCACTTCTCACAATTAACCACTTGCTCTCCTAATCCTCTCAATTCCTTCACATTAATTATGAATAGTTGTATTATAACTCTTATGAACTCTGACAGTGTTGTCGTTTCATCTCCCTCTGCCATACAACCCAGAATACTTCTTTGTCCTCCCTTGAGTCCCTTGCTTCCTTTTCATGTTGCTGAACTTGCCCTGCAAAACCTCACACTTGGATTACTCCTGCCATCCAGTGCCTTTGCTTCTACATATGTGCCACTGAAAAAAGCTAGAGAAAAATGAAACCATACTGACTGGGTCCATGGCAGATTTATGTTACATAATCACACCTGAGCCCTCACTGCTGCTAGGCAATCCTTTTGTTCCTCCCTAATTGATTCACTTTCCCTGCTCACTACAGCAACTCCTCCAAACCTTTTTAGGACTCCCATGATTCGTCTTGTATCTCCCCCAGTCTCCTCCTTCCTCATCTAAAAATCTTGTTTTGTAATTTACTAAGAAATAATTGAGACCATTCTCTGAGAGCTCCCTCTTCTTCATCTCACATCACCCAAATACTTCATGCCATTATCTTCCTTCACCTCTGTCTTATTTGAGATGGCTCTTCTTGTAAAGGTAAGCTTCTCTGCATGGACAAGTGATCCCATTTTTTTTTTTTTAGAGGGCAATTGGGGTTAAGTAACTTGCCCAAGGTCACACAGCTAGGTGTTTTTTTGGTTTGTTTGTGTGTGGTAAGTGTCTGAGGCCAGATCCGAACTCAGATCCTTCTGACTCCAGGGCCGGCGTTCTACTCATTGCGCCACCTGGCCACCCAAGTGATCCCATTTCATCCATCTTTTCCAACAGATTATGCCTTCTGTCATCACCACTTTCACTTATCTTCCATCTCTTCCCTTTCTACTGTCTGCTTCCCTACCTTCTACAAATAAGGCTATCCCCCAAAAGCCTCACTTGATCCATTTATCTTTGGTAGCTATCGTCCTTTACCTCTCCACCTTTTACACCATTTATAATAGGTGTTTCTACTTCTCCTCTTCTCACTCTTCATAACTCTACAGTCTATCTTCTGACCTCATCATTCAACAGAAAATGCTCTCTACAAAGCTAATACCAATTTTGTAATTATCAGTCACCCTCTTCTCCTAGATACCCTCTTCTCTCTAGGTTTTGTGACATTTCTCTTTCCTGGTTCTACTTTTCAGTTTCCTTTTCTGGATCTTCATCCAGGTTATTTCCACAATGGTGGATGCCCCTCAGGGTTCTGTTCTGGACTCTGCTCTCTCTGTACTATTTCACTTGTGTTTTCATCAGCCCCCTTGGATTCAATGATCACCTCTATGCTTATTTTATATTTAATGATTCTCAAAATGCTTATCCATCCCTAACTTGTCTGCTGACCTAGATCTAGTCTTATATGTCTAACTAGATGTAGACATCTTGAACTAAAGTTATAATTGAGCATAATCAAATTAAATGTCCCATAAACATCTTAAACTTATCAAATCCAAAGTTGAACTCATTATCTTTTCCCCCCAAACCCTCTTCTAAGCTTCCTCATTAGTGTTTAAGAGTACCATTATTCTCCTGGTCACACAGGCTCACAACCTAGATGTCATCCTCAACTCCTCATTTTCTCTCAGTCCCCGTATCTAATCTTTGCCAAGACCTGTCAGTTTTGTAAACTTCATAACTTTTCTCAACTATGCTGTCTTCTCACATTTGACATTGCCCTGCAGGCTAGTGCAGGCCCTCATCACTTCACATTTGGACGACTGCAATAGTCTCCTGATTGTTCTGCCTGACATAAGCCTCTCCCCTGGGCATCCTCTTAAAGTGTAGGTCTGACCTTGTCAACCTCCCTTACTCAGTTAGCTCAGTGACTTCTTTTCACCTCTAGGATCAAAATACAAAACCTTCTATGTGGCCTTTCATAACCTGTCTCCCTCCCCCATCTTTTTATACTCCCCACAGGTAGTCTGCAGTCCAGGGACACTGGCCTCCTTGCTGTTCATTGAATAAAATCCTTTTCTGATTTAGGGTATATTCACTGACTGTCCCCCATCCTACAGTGCTCTCCCTCCTCATCTCTCTCCCCTGGCTTCCTTCAAGTTGAAGCTAAAATTCTACCTTTCCTAAGCTTTTCTTGATTCTCCTTAATTCTCTTGCCATCCCTCTCTTATTTTCAATTTATCCTGTATGTATCTTGTGTGTACTTAAGGTTTTTGCATGTTGATCTGTTAGCAGACTTTCCTTCATTAGAATCTCCTCCTTGAGGAGACTGTGAGCTCCTTGAGAACAGGAACTGTTTTTTAAAATATTTCATCTTAACAGCTTCTTATTGAATGAAGAATTATATAGTACAAAAAAGAAAAGCTTGAGTGCACCAGACAGCTCACCATGTTAAAGCTTCAATAAAGTCACTTATTTTCATAAAATAAGAATATTCCTGTTTTCTCAAAGTGCTTAGAAAACTTAGAAGTCAAATAATCTACTAAATTAGACAAATAATAGTAATATCCATTGGGCATAAAATGTTTTATAAAATAGTCCATGTTAAAGCCAAGAATTCATTATGTTTTAATTTAATTTCTACAATAGGCTATGGAGCATCAGGCCACAAATTTTTCTTAATATCTTTGTTACCATTTGAGATTTTAAGTGCTGTCTAGACTGAACTAGTGAAACAGATTTCAGGCTGAGAAATTGAAGGCAGTGTGAGCGGACTAAAGTGAGCTGGGGCTAGTTTTTTTGGGTTTTTTTTGTTTTTTGTTTTTTTTTGCTTTTTGGAGGGCAATTGGGGTTAAGTAACTTGCCCGAGGTTACACGGCTAGGTTTTTATTTGTGTGTGCGTTAACTGTCTGAGGCTGGATCCGAACTCAGGTCCTTCTGACTCTAGGGCCGGCACTCTACTCACTGCGCCACCTAGCCGCCCCTGGGGCTAGTTTTTTAGAGATATTAGCCTGGAAGTTGAGAGAACTCAAGTATATTGGGATTTTTTGGGGAGGAGGAGGAGTAGATCCTTTTCCAGTTTTAATCTTCTTAACAATGTTAGTTTTTCCAATTTAATTTAATTTACTTGGCATAGAGTACATGGAACCAAGAAATTATTCCTACTGACTCTTTGTATTCTTTGCTAGGTTTGCTTCTCCTCACTTGTATTTTATAAACAGATATCAAAGACACATAGAAAATATCTTATTTAGAGGCCTTTACATTTAATTTTACCTAAATCAACCAAAACTTCTCCCATTGTACATTGTAAACACTTCAAAACTCAGCCAACTCAAGTTTTCTAGCTTATGAGAGTTTGAACCATGCCTGCTTTTTTAGTTAACTGTTTAACACTGAGAATAAAAGAAAAATGGAAGTCTGGGCCTTCAGCATCCCCATTTTTACATCAAGTATTTTACATAGGTATAAGGGACAAGCATGAGATTATGGAATATTGATTCCTTTCCTGTGATTGTGCCACTTACATTACAGGTGCTTTCTAAAATTTCTTTTAAAAAATAAATTTTTTTTCTAGAATGCTTAAGTGCCCAATTTCAAAGGTTTAACATTCACCTTGAAAAACAATTGCCTTTATTTTAATTTTACTGATTGGAAGAATCAAGTCAAAACAAATCATATCAAGATTTTAAGAATAGGCCTTGTAATGGACTTTGTCTACTATTATATGAAGATTAGGATAGTTGCATTTCAGAGAGGCTCATCAAGAGGAAGTTAGGCCACTATGTGGTAATTGAGAGAGAGAGAGAGAGACCGACAGAGAAACACACAGACAAGAAGACTACCTACTAAAGTGTGACACCAGTGAAGTCATGGATTTCTGAAGTACAAACATCTACTATCTTGAATTCCATATTAGTGGAGTTAATCTTCCCATAATTACACACAACTTAAAACTGAATTTGAAGACTCAGGTTAGTCAGTCAAATGGGGGTGGGGAGTATTTAGATGGCAATCAGCAAATTATCACTAAAAAGCGTTTATTGGAACTGGAAGCCTATGGTTACTTTGATCTGTTTTCTTGTTCACCCACTGGTTGTACATTTAATTGTGTTCTTCCATCTAGCCCCTACCTTCTCATCCTTTCACTTTCTCCCATCTACTTGTCACCTACATACTCTCATAAGTCTGTATTTGCCTGTGTCCATATGGGAACAATGTCTTAGGGCACAAATTAATGATCATTTAGCAATAGTGGAAGACCAGTGTCTCAACGAGTACCTTGGAATCACAATTCCAATGCCTATGCTTGTAAACTACCTCAAAGTCACCCTTAGTAGGAAATTTAAATTCTTGACTGTTTCAGGAACTAGACATCCCCTTGCAATGGCTGAGAACCCCCAGGACACATGCAAAAAGGCCCCATAAAAACATGGGAGTTTAGGTCATGTTATAAGGGTATCCAGATCTAATCACTGTGTCTTTGTGCCCTAAACAAAGTTGTGTCACTGGAAACCCACTGGTGGTACACCCACGGTACTTATTTGCATTGAGGAGAGAAGGTGATAGCTGGATATTGGAATATGATACTTAGGATTTTTATGCTATAAACAATTTAAAACCAAGCCAAGAAAAACTTAAGGTTTTGGATGTAGGAACAAATAGGTCGTGGATAAGGAAAATAAATGAATATAATTGGCAGTTTATCTATTTTGCTCATACCAGTAGGCAGGGTTTGTGCTCCAAGGACAGGTTAGGACATACTCATAAGCTGAATAATACTGACAATTTGGAGAATGCCTTAATCAGTGAGATAAAAGGAAGCTCTGTGTTATTCAGTAGACACATTACAAAGCACCACTGTCTTGATGTGAAATTTAAACAAGAATCATAATTTATTTCCTCACAGTGTCACAACACATTTTATCTAGCTGAGTACCTTATGAATAGTATTGTGCACAACTTGTGATACTGAGTTGTGCTACTATAAAGAAAATCCAGTAATGGCTACAGCTTTCTGATAAAACTTGAATAATGCTGGGCTATCGGTTTTACAAAGCAAAATATGAAAGAAATATAGTACTTCCAGCCCTGGTAATATAGTTAACTGTTTCATTTGTCTTGATTAAATGCAGTCGTCTGTTAGCTAGTTGTTTTTCCTCCCACCAGCCAAAGACTGCCTTAACACTTATAACTCAGTGTGTAGTAGAATTCTTACACGTTTTTGTATCTTCCTCACCATTTGAATTTGCTTTGTTTCATGTGAATGTCTTCAGCTACACACAACAGTCCGTGTTAATCCCCGTATACTTCACAATGCTACCTATGAAAATGAGACAACACAGAGTGAAGGACGGAAGTGGCCGTCTTTGTTTAACAGTGAAGGCTCAGCTCTGTCTGCTGGAATACAGTTGTTAAGCAACTTCTCAGTATTTCCCAACCATCAGCATTTTACTGGTTTGTTGTCTCTGTTCCTCATGGTATCACATCCACAGTATTAGTTCACCTCAAGGTTAGTTGTAGTATATTAGGAGTGTTCCATTTAGTGATGTTAACAGGAGTAAAACTGTAGTACTGAACTCCCAGATTCTTTAAGAAGATAAGGCATTTTTCCTTAATATAAACATGACCTAACTATTTAATCCTTTAACATTAGAATTCTGTTAAGTAAAGGATACTGGTACTTGCCTGTGACAGGAGGCCCCCCTCCCCCCCACCTTTGTTCCTTTCACATTCTGCTTGTTTTACCACTGTTTTGTAATGATAGAACATTGTAAATACCTCTTTTTGTAGCCTTCATTTTGGGCTCATCTACTTTGTTTTCTTCCCCTTTTTTCTATATAATGATTTGAAAATTATTTTCAAGGAAAGGTTGATTGAAGCCACATTGCCTCTAAGTAGTCCCTGAAGCATTCAAATTCTGAGTCTTCCAAGGATAGGCATAGTTCAGTTATAAAAGTGAAAAATGGGGGCAGCTAGGTTGTGCAGTGAATAGAGCACCAGCCCTGGAGTCAGGAGGACCTGTGTTCAAATCTGGCCCCAGACACTTAACACAAAAACTAGCCATGTGACCTTGGGCAAGTCACTTAACCCCAGTTGCCCTCCAAAAAGGAAAAAAAAGGTGAAAAATGTTGTACCACAAATCCTGGTTCTAAGTGCTGACATTTTATTACTTGTGTGACTGTGGGTAAGTTGCTTGAGTTCTGAGCATCATATTCCTCATCTTTAAAATGGGAACAGTATTTGTATTATCTACTACTTGGGATGAAATTGTGAGAAAAGCACTTTCAAGCTATGTATTTAGGAGAATTGCAGTTTCATTATATAATTATCTTTTTGTGTTTTGCTTGTATATGGAAATGCCCCTTTTTTGGTGTTATGTGTGGGATAAAAAAAGTTAACACTCCCTAAATGTGGGTTTTGATGTTTCTGTATGGAGTTTTTGCTTCTGTCCAGGACACTAGATTGAGAGTCAAAAGACTGATTTTACCAACTTTCTACCTCTGTTGACAAGTTCAGTTTTCTAATCTGCAAAATTAAAAGCTTGAGACTAAGACAGCCTTCAAGATGGCAGCTGAATTCAACCATAGTTTCTGCACTGTGGCATATTTTGGTAGTAGTATCTAGAAAGTAATAGAGGTTCACATTTATAGTTTCATAAATCTAGAGCTGAAAGAAGGGGGTGAGTATTGCTTTACAAATTAAAGATCCTCTGCTCTGACCTCCTCATTTTACAGATGTGGAAACTGAGGTCCAGGGAGTTTAAGGAACTTAAGGATCCAGATAGTTCAGATTTGGTTGTCGTTTATTGTCTTATGACTCCAAATTCAGGATTCTACTGTATCATGATTTATGTATCATACTTTAAGATTTACAAAGTACTTTGCATATATTTTCTCACTTTATCCTTAAAACAGCCCTGTGAGATAGGTAATACAAAAATTTTCTCCATAGAGAGAAACAGACTCAAAGCTAACAGAGGAATTTGTGGCAACTTAATTATAGCCTTAAAGCTTATATTATTTAAAGTGCAACAGCTCCAAGATGCCCTCTTCTAATTCAGAAGATGACATGCACTCACCTAGCAAGAATTCATCATACATAACCTCAGATAAGTCATTTAACTTCTGGGGGTGTAGCAGCGAGCACCCCAACATCCCCAGGGTGGCTGCCAACACACGTTCTTAGATCTAAAGGAAAGCAACTCAAAACAAGCTTTAATCAATCAAACATATATCATTTACCTAGTTCAGGGGAAAAAGGTCAGCACCCCGAACTTCAGAGTATACAGACAGATCAAATAGACAGGCTTCCAAACTGTCCAACCATTATCAATACCAAATCACAGTTACCAGAGAGGGAAACATCAACATCTGGGTTTTCAAAGCCGGGGAGCTCTCAACAACGGCTTCCCAGAGTCTCATCTGGTCAAATCACACAACACTTCTCAAAGTGAGCCCCAAAGCAAAGCCTCAAATCTGGGATTATATAGTCTTCTCCTGGCTCAGAGAATGTAACCACCCTCTTGACCCACTGCCCAATCACACAGCATCAAGGTATGGTCATTCCTGAAAACCAAGCCTCCTACCACAGGCTCCATGTGACCACATTCAGCCTATTAGGGGGCAGAGTATACTTTCAAATTAAAGAAGGTTCTCAGAGTCACTTAAGTCAATCAAAGTCTCTTGAGCCAATCAAAGGGCCTAGGGGCAGGGAAAGATCTTTAAATCTGCATTTCCATTACAGGGTTTCTTCATCTGTTTGATGGGCAGGCATGATAATATTTATACACCAGTTTCAGGTTTGTTCTGAGGATCCAATGAGGTAAATGCTGTATAAATAAAATATTAGCATATTAAGAAACACATTAAACTGAAGCTGTTATAATTATTTTGAAAAAGGTTAATGCTTGTGTCAAAACTTGTAAAATATATTTAAGAAAAGTAAAATTTTGTTCTGTTGTAGCATGCCAATGAAGATGTGGAAAGGATGCTGCTAGGAAACAAGTGTGACATGGAAGATAAAAGAGTTGTACCTAAATCAAAAGGAGAACAGGTAACGAGTCTTGAATAAAATTAACATTATCTCCTTTTTCTTTCAGGGTTTTTGGGAAAAACTTTAGCACATAGTAGACTCATTTAATGGCTGCAAAGGTAGACTCATTTGATGCACATAGTCAAGAGAAGTTCTTCACATCAGCCACATAGATAAAGGACATGTTTGTCCAACTGAGAATGTCCCACATCTTGTCTAGCCAAAGGACAAAACAGGTAGCTTGCTTCCTTTTGTTGTCCACAACCACCCTTTTTTAGGATCAGGATCAGCTAGATCAGATTTCTTGGAGTGGCAGTTGGTCAGTCTCCAAGTAGATCTCAGCCCTACATTAAAGGATGTATTCTACTTTGGGTCTGTATTGTTGGAATCTGATACCAAATATAACTTAATTTTGAGATTCATAGAATGTAAAGGGTCTGAAATATTTAATAATTGTGTTCTCACTAAAACTAATGATTTGAGAAACTGGACAATCAGTCAGCAAGCATTTGTTAAGCCCCTACTATGTATCAGACACAGACAAGTAGTTTAGTAGGCACCTTAATTTTTTCCACATAATCTGTCTGATCATGGTTATGGAACACTAGAAGCATATAACAGTAAAACAAAAAAAAAAGTCGCTCTTGTCCTAAGTTCACTTCTCAGCAGAGCTGAAATATGGTTATGTCCTTCTGTCCTTTCATTTTTTTATTATGTTATCCTAAAAGAGCAGTTTCCCCTTGGGCAAACCCTAAATATTATCACATTTATAAAATTGCTTGTTGTAGACCTATCAGTGGAGAGTTTATGCTAGATTGTTTTGTGATGGTCATTTTACTTCTTTTTGCTTTAGATTGCAAGGGAGCATGGTATTAGGTTTTTTGAGACTAGTGCAAAAGCAAATATAAACATTGAGAAGGCATTCCTCACGTTAGCAGAAGATATACTTCGAAAGGTATGTGTGTGGGGGGGGTTGTTTGGCTTTTTACTTAATATGAATAATACTTGAAGTAAGTCATTTGAATGTTTGACCCCTTTAAAAGCATTCTGTGATTCAAAATATATCCAATAAACTTGACTTTTTTGATGTTTACCTTTACTATATTGAGACTGACCCAAATATAAAGTGAAAGGGTTTTGGTTGGTTTTTTGGGGGGTTTTTTTGTTTTGTTTTGTTTTGTTTTTTGTGATTTACGTGTACAAAATGTGACAGTTTTTGGGTGGGGGGCAAGGGTTATGGAATTGGTGTCATAATCAGTGTTAGAGCTGGAAGTGACCTAGTTCAAATTCATATCTTATAAAGAAACTGAGACCCATAGAGTGACTTGTTGCCTTCTGATCAGGGAAATCTTCTGAGTTTCTGTCCCAGGCCCTTCTCTTGTCTCCCCTTTCCATTCTCTCCCTCCCTTTTCTTTCCTCTCCATGTCATTCCATGGTTCATTCATCTCTGTATGTGTATGGCACTTGCTACTTCAACTGTATTTCCATTTAGAGGAGCACAGGAAGGAGCTGGCATCTCATTGAGGGGTGAGAGAAGGGTGACACCTCTAGGTGCTACTATCCATTCTCCACATTGCTGTCAGTCTTCCTAAGGTAGAAATCTTTAAATTTGTCCCTCTCCTGCTCAGTGACCTTCAGCACATGCCTCTACAGATCCCTCACGTTGGAGTTTAAAGCCCTTTACAGTCTAACCTTAGCCCTCCAGGCTTATAAAAATTCATCCCTTTCAAACAGCTTGTTCCCCAATCCTAGACTCAGCTTGCTGCTCCCAGAACTCTGCACATTCCATGCCTTTGCATTAACTGTTTCCCATACTTCAGCTTCTCTCCCTGCTCACCTCTATCTTTCAGAATCTCTAGGTGACTTCGAACTTGGCCTTGGTACCTGCCCCCTCCCAAAAGAAGCCTGTCCCTGAGTCCTGCCTCCCTCTCCATTATTAGTCTTTTTTCCTTCCCCATATTCACATGGATGTACTTATTTGTGTACTGTGTGCAGGTCATAGATCCCCTCTCCTTAGGGCAGAGAATATACAGTTGGCCCTGCAGCTGCTTAGGATCCCCACAGTGTCATCATTGCCTGACTGCTGTCAGCCACTAACAGACCCACCTGCTTTGTCTTGGGATCTTAGGGGAGGCACTGGAATGGTTGCAGTGAAATCAGGGTAAATGTCTGATTAGAGACCTTTGTCATGATTCATTTTGAAACTTTTGCTTCGGTCAAGATGCACTTTTCCTTCTAAAAAACAAGTTCTTAGGATCTCTCTAATATAAAGCAAGTAAAAGAAAAGGCAAGCTATGAGAATTAAGAATTTCCAACTTTAAAGTACAGCCAAGCTCTATTTTGTTTTTTCAGCGATAGTTTCTCCATCACATTAGGCAGATTATTTCCAAGGGGAAAGTAAAAAATTAATTGTAGCTACTTTAGACTTTAATATTTTTCCATTTGAATTGGTGACCTAATCAACAGTGACTGTGTTGTTTATAGCACTCCACACATTCACACAGGAATAATTGATTTATAACCTTTGGGGATATAACCTATTTAATCTGTTTTGAAGTTATCACTCAGGACTGTCAAGTATTGGGTGATTATAGACCACCACACTGATGTGATTCCTGTCTCTTAGCTTTCAATTGGAGATATATAGCACAGATTGGGACATATATAGGAAAGGATATGCAGGTAGTAAAAATATCGATCAGTACAAAAATCACATTTCTGTAACTAAAGTTCACGAAATTGTACTCACAACAGCCTTTTGAACTTCAGGGTAGAAAATAATAATGGGTGTTCAGTGGTCATGACTAAAAGATGTCATTCCTTTGTCTACTAATCAGTGCAGGCGTTCTTCACAGAGGATGGGATTTCAAAGACTTTTGGTAGTCAGCAGGGTGAGTGATCTAGTCTTTAGTCTTCCAGACCTTTCTGAAAGTGAAGTACCCAAGTTGCCTGATTCATTGCTCTAGCCCAGCAGGTTCACATTTGCTATAATATTTACATATTTAAACTGTGGTGTGATCTTACTGAAAAAAATTTACATTTTTAGAAATACTTCTGTTGACATTAATTTTGCATTTTTTTTCATCAGTTAATTTCTTGTGTATGTTTATTCCAGACCCCTGTAAAAGAGCCCAACAGTGAAAATGTAGATATCAGCAGCGGAGGAGGAGTAACAGGCTGGAAGAGCAAATGTTGCTGAGCGTTCTCCTATTCCATCAATTGCCATCCACCAACCGTTTCTCTTCTTGCTGCAAAATAAACCACTCTGTCCGTTTTTAACCTAAACAAACATTTTTTTCCACATCTTAACAACTATTTGCCCTCTCTTTGTTCTTCCATCTTATGACTGCTTGCTGACTATATAATTTTCTCCAAACAGAAGTGTATAGAAGAATCATGTCCGTGACTTCATTTTTAAATGTACTTGCTCAGCTCACCACTATGTTTTGGTTGTATTATAGTCCAGTTCTTATCAGCATTAAAACCTATAGCAATCATTTCGATTCTATTCTGCAAATTGTATAAGAATAAAAGTTAGAATTAACAATTTTATTTTGTACAACAGTGGAATTTCTGTTATGGATGATGTGCTTGAGTCCCTGTAATCTGTAGACATACATTAGTAAAAGAAAAGAAAAAAACAGGAAAACACTCTCATTTCCGCCTTGAACGTTTAAATGGGGTTAATTTTGTCCTGTGCCTTATGTGGAAAGAAGCTTTTTTGGTTTTTGTTTCTTTTTTCCTTTTGATCTGGTGGACGCATGTGCAGGAGACATATCCAAATGTAACCATTTTTAAATATTAAATTTTTGTGGTTTGCTTGGCTTTTATTGTCAATGTAGTGAATTGAGGACAACAGATAATGCAGAAACGGTAACTTTCATTTGCTGAGTCTCCTTATAAAGTGGCCTTGCAATTCAGAACTGCTCCTGATATCTTTACTTCTCCTTGGCCACTTACCCCATCCCACCTCATTGCCTGCATAGTGCTTTATTTGCTATTTTTTCCTTCATGGTATAAATTTTTTTTTAAATTAAAAAAAGGAGAGGGGGGCAAACCAATGTTTGCTAAGTTTAACACAAAGCACTGATTTAACTTGCAAGATAAAGTCTCAAATATACCTACTAACTACTTCCCACTAGCAAATGTCAGTTCACTGGTGTCTTTCCCTTATCTGCTCTCTCCCAACTCTCCTTATTTCCTCTCCTTCCCTTCCCTTCCTTTCCCTAACCTCTTCCTCTCCTTGTTCTCTCCTCCTATGTATCCGTTGAGAACAGAAGAGTTATTTGCATGCACTAGTGTTTCAATGGAGGGTGATGTGGTTTGTCTTTCTAATTATGTGTATAGAGTATTCAGTTCCCCGATGTATCAGTTAGCCTAAATTTACATGGTCTCCATTTTGGCAACTCCTCTAGCAGGTTGGTAGCCCAGAAAAAGGTTTGTGAGCTTTTTTTTTTTTTTTAATAGGGCAAGGGTCAAATTGAACACCACAAATTGCCAGTTGTATTAAGCTTTGGCCTCCCCAAAACATTTTTTCCAGTGTTAAGATTGTTACCTTAAGACTCAGAAACTCAACTGTAATTAGTTTTGTCTCTTTTAATTGTAAAACCTTTTGGAAAATTGAATTAACATGGATTGGAAAACTGACAGCAAAAAGTACTTCATGTAAATATAAGGTCATTAGCCATCTTTAGCCCTGCTCCTATTTTTTCTTATGTTTCCAGTTGTTTTGCTGCTTTTGCTTATTAGAATAGCACAAGTTAAGTTCCTTCTGCTGCTGGCATCCTAAGATGATACCTTTGTTGAAATTATTGAATAGCATGATTCATTTCTAGCAGAGGCTGAGTTTAGGACAGCAGCTCCCATTGAAAATGAGTCTTGCCTTTTCGTGAACAGCATGTTAATGCCCTCTTGACTCATGCAAACAAGGGAGGATCTCTGCCATAAAAATCCATGGATTTTCCAAGTAGCACCCTAAAATGTACCTTTCTGAGCCTCATGGGGGGGTGTCTGTGTCTTTTTTTTTCCTCTCAATTTAATCATACTTCCTACTAAAAGCAGCCTTGCCAAATTTTTTTTTTTAATTATAATACTGAAAGGGCAGTATAAAAGCCTTCTCCAAGCTCCTAGGTTTGACCTGCTGTCAGCATAGTAAATTTTTCATTTGAATTTTTTGTTTCCCTTTTTTCTTGCATGTGAAGTTGTCTTAAGTTTTTTTGTTTTGTGGGGAGTGGGGGTAGGGAGGTTGCTTTTTTTTTGTCATCTTCACTTGGTTAAACCTGCTTAATTGGGTGACTTAAGGTGAGAAATAAAACACTGGGATTTTGGGTGATAGACTGACAGTTTCATTGTTTGCATAATTATAATCGGCATTGTAAATAGACAGGATGTGGCTACCTTTTGTTAAATCTGCACTTTCTAAATATCAAAAAAAGGGAAAATGGAGTATAAATCAATTTTTGTATAATCTTTGTTTAAAACATGAGCTTTTATTTGCTTAATATTAGGGCTTAGCCCCTTTTCTGTAAGTCTATTGGGCTCCTGTGTAGATGCTGTTTTCATCAAACACCAACCCATTTGTCCATCCTCTGGTACAGCACTAGCTACAGATTTGGTTTCATATTCTACTTAACAATTTAAATAAACTGAAATATTTCTAGATGGTCTACTTCTGTTCATATAAAAACAAAAACTTGATTTTGAACTCTGGTTTGGCCTTCATTTATTTATAGAGAACAACTTATAGAGAACTTCCCTTAAAATGGAAAAGCCTTCAGTTCAAAAGTAATGAATTACTTTGAAACAAGTTGAATGTAAAAGATTAGGTGATTTTCTATTGGTTCTTACAAAGAAAACTAGAGCTAGAAACATCAGAGCTCTTGAGTGATGTGTGCAATTTCACAAACTCATCTCCAAAAGAACCTTGGAAATCTACTCTAACCTCTATGTGTGGCAGTCCAAAAAAGTGGTCATCCAGAAGACCTTTAGTGAGGCATTCTTTGTGTTGCAGTGGGGGGTGGGGGGAAGCACCAGGTTTAGAGTTAAAATCACTCTGCTCCTTTCCTTTGTGATCTTTGGAAAGTCAGAATCTTTCAGGGCTTATTTCCTCATTTGTAAAAATTAAGTAGCTGGATTAGTTATCTAAGGGCCTTTCGGGCTCTAAATACTATCATAGGAATTCACTACCTCAGGTTATAAATTGATGGGAAAATTGTCCAACTAATGCTAAAAGCACAGACCATTCTTTTTTCCTCTAAAATGTGCCCCAAAGTGAGCATTATATTCCAGTTTTAGTCTGACCAGTGTAGAGGGAGTTTCATAAGAAACATTGTCTCCCTCCTCCTGTACTTGTGACTGGTGTTTATTTAACTGATTATTTTAAAACAAAGGCAGCATTTATCCCTGTTTTATTAGATTTTGTAGTATATTCTGTCATAGAGGTCATTGTGTAACTTGTTGATGTTAGCCATCCCTTCCAACTTCGGGTCATACTGCACGTTTTATTATTAGCATGACATCTATACCCTTTCTCAAGTCATTAATTATATGTTAAACACAATAGGGCACAAGCTCTTGGGGCATGCCAGGAGAGGTGTTCCTCTAGAATAGCATCATCTATTGATTAATCCCAAATATAATCAGTTAAATTTCCCCATTTTCATGTAGTCTGCTTCTCTCCATTTTGCCTGAAGAGAGAGCATTGAGAAGACACTCCATATAGCCAGAAAACTACCTAAGTGAATAGTTTTTATAGGGAATCTTGAAAGCCACGTTAGACTCTATGGGCAGTAGAAGACCAATAAAGCAAAGGAATCAGAGCTCCCTAGAAATAATATCTAGTCAGTTATATGAGAGAGCAGCATATCATGTTGGACTTTTGAGTTGGTAATATATGGGATCAAATCGTTCACCCCTCACACTAGCTAAGTGGATTCTGGGCAAGTCACTTCACCTGGGTCCTATCACTTTAGGGCTATTGAAAGCATCAAATGGCAAAACACTTAAGCCCTGTGTCAGAAAGTTACATAAATGAGTTGTTAGGAATTATGTATAGGATAGGGTAGGTGGGAGGAAGCCAAGCTGGAAAGCTGCTGTAATCTAGATTTCAGTTGTAGGACCTGGCCTTCATTGGCAGTGGGAATGTACAATAGGGTTTGAAGCTGAGATACTGGTAGCTTATTTGGCTAAGCTATCTGAAAGCAACTTGTTTTGAATGTATAAAACAGTGCTGCTTTAATATTGGGAGGATATAACATTGGAGGGAACACAAGTAACATGGGGCATGAAATTACCTAATATGACTAGTGTAGCTTTGGTCTCGCACCAAAATACTGCCCCAGGCAAGTAATGTCTAACCCAGATTTCTATAGTTTTTTCCACTATATTTCCTGTGTTATCTCCCTCTCCCATAGTTATACACAGTACAGTACCAATCTGTGTGTGTGTGTGTGTGTGTGTGTGTGTACTTACACATATAAGGGGCAGGCTGGAAGAGTACTAACATTCATTGATGTTGACATATTAGCCCTGCAAATTTCTCTACTGTAGTTAGGGCCAGGTGAACAATATGAAGAGTAAACAGTACAGGCTAATAGGAAGAATTTTGGTCTGGGAAGTCAGGTCAGAATTTTAACTCTCCATTTTCCTCATTTGTAAACAATACATGATCTCTAAGTTTCATTTATTCTTGTTCTGATATGCTTAGATTTTTTCCAGTGTAGCAGAGGGCTACTTCTCTATGAGTAGGTGCAAATGCTCCCCAAATTCCCATTGGAGAGCACCCTGTGTACCACCTTTTGAAACTTCAGGTTGCTAACTCCTATGTTGTTAACATTTATAAGCTCAATCTGGGCTCCTGACTTTTTCTCTAGTCGGTATGACACAGATAAAGTTGGAAGTCCCTGAAGGATCTGACTACAATTTAGATTTCTGGGGTAGCACTTACTCATGACTTCCAATCTAGTTGAGAAGCTTTCAAATATTCTTTTAAGCCAGTGACTGCTTTAGTTAAAGCTTTTATTAAGTTGCATTTTTCCTACTAGTCACTGTGGCTCAGAATCTGAAGTGATGTGTATGAAGAAGATATACTCATTAGAGGAATTCCAGGAATCAGAAGATAGCATGGTGAAGGACATTTGGGTGAAGACTGAAGAGAGGTAGAAACAAAATTAGTTATCCTGCAAAATTAATCCTCCAAAACACTTGGACAGAAAGAAGAAATTATATAGAATAAAAGAATTCTTTGAAAATGGGGGGAAAGCAGTTCAACAAAGCCAAATAAAAGTTTTCAACTTTGTAAAGAAAGGTGAAGTAATGTCTTCTCAAGTTTAAGAAAGTCTGATCACAAGCTGAGCCCAGAGGCGTTACAGATTTTCTGAGCATAGGTTCATAAATTTAGGGCCAAAAGAGAAGTCTTAGAGGTACACTGAATCCAACTGCTTCATTTCACTGATAAGGAAACAGTCCCAGAATGTGTGATGTTACTGTCTTGATGTCACATAGGCAGAGCTGGAATTCTTAAAAGCCATGTCCTCTGAGTCCAGATTCAGCATTCCTTCCTCTCTATCACCATCTTACAATCTATTGGACCAATTTGCCAAAAGCATAATTGCTAATCATTTCCTGAGCTTGCCTTGACAATGATTTCATCCTTCAACAAGAGAAACCAATGTAGGAGCTGGAATTCTAGACCTGATTCTGACCAATGAGAAGGGTGGAAGTGATGGGAATTTTGAGGAGAAATAACCATTTCATCTTAGATTTGGTGGTAAAAGAGTAGGAAAGCAGATTTCAAGGAATTCAGAGAAGGCATATGTGCAGTATAGACTAAAATGATGAGGGAAGTCAGTCCAGGCAGGAGGGAAGGGAGGCTCTCAAGGAGATTATGAAGCCACAAAGAAACAATTACAAAGAGAGAATTGTCCAAGGAGATCAATTATGGAAGAGAGAATAATAGATGAATACAGGAGAAATAACCTGCATCTCTAAGAATAGTTCCTGGGTTGCTTAAGCTAAAAATGGGCTGAGGCTTATGAGGAAGATTAATGACAACAAAAGGGCTTTTTAAAAAATGGTTGTTGGGTTTTTTGTTTGTTTTTTTAAAGCAATTGGGGTTAAGTAACTTGCTCAAGGTTACACGGCTAGTCATTATTTATGCGTGGGTGCTCATTTTCTGAGGCCGGATCTGATCTCGGGTCATCCCAACTCCGAGGCCGGCGCTCTTACTCACTGCGCCACCTAACCGCCCCTGGTTGTTGGTTTTTTAAGTTACATTGGGGAAAAGATGCTCAAAGAATAGACAGGACCACTGCTCAGGGTGATGAAATTATCACAGCTGGAGAAAAGACTGAGTTTTTCAACTCTTCCCTTTTCTTTGCCAGGAAAAATGCCAGGGAAGAATAGCTAGTAGGAATTTAAAACAAATCAAGTGGAGAGTAGAAGAGTTCAAATCAGATGAAATTCATCCCAAAAGTATTGAGGGAACTAGTAAATGTAATTGCTGAAGCAAGATCAGCGACTTCTGAAAGACTGTGAAGAGTCAAAGAGATAACTGAGGACTGGAGAAGGGCACATGTCCAGATTTTCAAAAAGGGGAAGTCCCCGATGATGCCTCCAAACTCCAAAGCAATGAGCCTCACTTTGATTTCTGGTAAAATTCTAGGACATAATTAAAGATGTAAGGGGCAGCTAGGTGGTGCTGGCACTGGAGTCAGGAGGATCTGATTTCAAATCCAGTCTCAGTTACTTACTAGCTATGTGACTCTGGGCAAGTCACTTCACCCCAATTGCCTCCAAAAAAAAAAAAATGAAGGAAGGAAGAAAGGATGATTTAGTTAGTAGGTATCTAGAAAAGAAAACAGGAATCACAAAGAGTCAGTATAACTAGCCATTCCAGATTATGCACATGACACTGGTAATCTCCACAACAGTATTCTGATGCCACATCATCATGGTATGGAGGTTAGTTACCCTGCATATTCAACTATGCTGGAAAGGCTTCAAGTATGGTTCCAGTGAGAGACTGTGTCTGATTTCTAAGAACCTGCTTAGCTAAGCATGAAGATCATTACCAGTAGGCTGACCACTTGGTGAGAAATTTTTTTGACCCCAGTAACCCACAAAAAAATACAAAATTATTCTCAGTCCTATGTGGTCACCTTTAACTTTTGCACTTTTTTTTTGTTATCTCTAACAAAGACATAGAAAAGGGTGCTAAAAGTCACACTGTTTATAGACCATCTATAGCAGTAGCTCAGCTGTTAGTTCTCAGAGATATTTTCCAATGACCAGTAAGTGGGATATTATTTATACATACTACTAGAGAAACTAAATCGTATCAATCTTGATATTCTCACAAGAACAAACCAGAAGACAGAAGAAAGTCAGAGCTGAACAGAAGAATGGCTTGCAAATTCTTAGAGGAGACAGAGGAGTTGGCAGATAAGGCTTTTACTGTGAGTTTAAAGGCAACAAGAGACACAATATTATGGGGTATTTGGTAATCTCATTCTGCATGATAAATATTTAAATAGACCCCTGTGAAAATTATTGTCCATATGATGTTACAGAGAATGAAGAGGTAGAAGAATTCTAAGAGGGACTTGAGAAACCCATCCAAATTAAATCAATATATAATTTGATATTTGATTATATGAATGAAAAGTGTGGGGATAGGTAAGGACACAAAAAAATAAGACCCAGCATAACTCCGGAAGACTTATAGCAAAGCATTTTACCCACTTTCTGACAGTGAGGAGATTAATTCAGGCAGCAGAATGAGACAGATTTTATTTTTTGGACGTGGTTAATATGGTAATTTTTTTCACTTGACTATGTATTTGTTACAAGGTTTTTTTTCCCTTTTTCTGCATGGGGGAGGATGAAAGAAAGAAAACAGATTTTTGTTAAAGAATTTTAAATAACATAAATTCATATACTAAAAAAAAATAGAAGAAAGAAAATACAGCATTAAGAATAAGAAATTTAAGAAGCCAAAGATTTTTAGACCACAAAAAAGTCAAATAATTATTAATACAGAATAGTTTCTTTGAGAAAAGAATCAAAAGATTCAAGTTAGGTAAGTACCAAATAACATAAAAAATAAAATTGATTATGTTTTAACAAAAAATGAAATGATTTATTACATTCCTGTCATTCCTGAATCAGATGTCTGTGTGCACTCAGACCACCAACTTGTTAGAGCAAAGATTAAAGCTAATACAAAGCTAGAAGATTAAAAATGAGAAAAAGATTTGGTGTTTAATCAAAACAACTCCATCCTGACCAAATTATTGATACCCAAAAAACGTAATAAATAAAGGAAAAGATAACACCAATTACAAGGTCATATTGAATTTTAACAGATGTAAATCAATTGACATGAGAACAAAATTCAATTCAGCAAGCATTTGTGAAATTCCTACTATGTACAGGACATTGTGCCAGGTATTGAAGATATAAAACCAAAAACAAATCAGTCCCTGCCCTCAATGAGTTTATATGCTCTTGAATATATATAGATCCTTACCTACCAAGACAAATCCAAGGACTATATGAATGCAATTATAAGACATTATCCACAAAAAGACAGATCTAAACAATTGGGAAAATATTAATTGCATATGGGTGGGCCAAGCTAATATAATAAAAATGACAATTCTACCTTATTCTACTTATTCAATGCCACGTTGATCAAACTACTATAGAATTGCTTTGTAGACCTAGGAAAAAAAATAAAATTCATCTGGAAGAAGAAAAGGTCAAGAATATTAAGAAAATCAATGGGAAAAATATGAAGGAACCTAGTCTAGAAGTACTAAATTTCAAACTATATTACAAAGTGGTAATCATAAAAAAAATCTGGTACTGGCTATGAAATAGAGTAGTGGGTCAGTGGAATAGATTAGGTACACAATACACAGTAGTAAGTCATCATAGTGATCAAGTATTTGACAAGCCCAAAAATTCAAGCTTTTGGAGTAAGAACTCACCATTTTTCCAAAATTGTTGGGAAAACTGGAAAGCAGTTTGGCAGAAATTAGGCATACACCAACATCTCACCAAAACAGGGTGAAAATGGGTAAAGGATTTAGACATCAACAATAATATTATAAGTAAATTGGGGAGCATGGAAAAAATTTACCTCTCAGATCAATGGATAAGGAAAGAGTTTGTGACCAAACAAGACATAGAAATGATCCCAGAAAGTATAACAGATAATTTTGAATATATGAAGTTAATATGATTTTGCACAAACAAAATCAATCAGCCAAAATGAGAAGAAAAGCAGAAAACTGGGAAAGAGTTTTTAAAGAAATTTTCTCTGAAAAGGGTCTATTTCTCAAGTACATGAGGAACTGACCCAAATTTATAAAAAATAAAAGCCATTCCTTAATTGACAAATGGTCAAAGCATATGAACAGGCAGTTTTCATAAGAAATCAAAGCTATTAATAATCACATGAAAAATGCTCTAACTGATTAGAGAAATGAAACTTAAAACAACTCTGAGGTACCACCTCATATCTATCAGACTGATCAACACGACAGAAAAGAAAACGATATATGCTAGAGGGGTTGTAGAAAAATTGGGACACTAACGCACTGTTGGTAGAATTGTGAACCCATCTAAACATTCTGGAGAACAATTTGGAACTATACCCAAAGGGTCATAAAACTTTGTATACCTTTTGACCCAACAAGACCACTACTAGGTCTGTATCCCAAAGTCATCAAAGAAAGGCAAAAAGATGTATATGTACAAAAATATTTATAGCAGTTCTTTTTTGTGGTGCAAAGAATTAGAAATTGAGTGGACACACATCAACTGGGGAATGGCTGAACAAGTAGTGGTATATAATTGTGATAGAATTTTATTGTGCTATAAAAAATAATGAGCAAGATGGTTTCAGAAAAGCCTGGGAAGATTTACTGATGCAAAAGTGAAGTGAGGAGAACCAGAAGAACAGTTTACACAGTAACAACAATATTGTACAATGATCAACTGTGAATGGCTTTAACTATTTTTGGCAATACAATGATCTAAGATAATTTCAAAGGGACTTTCACCTATCCATGTAAAAGGGAACTCTGAACAAACTTTAGAGCTACAGAACCCACAAAATGACACAGAGAAGCTAACCTCCCGCTGAGGACAGCCCAGCAGCCCGGCAGGGAGCGGCCAGCACAGTGCTCTGGGAGCTGACCCTAACCCCGCATGAGCCTGAGGTTTTAGCCCCAGGGCTGGCCTGACCAGTAGCCAGCTGGAGGGACTTCAGAATGCCAGCAGCTGTGGCTGTTTCCAGAATTATCAACACATAGATGCTAAGGACAAAGTGAGAGGTCTGTAGACTTTGGGACCAGTAGTGTGGAGAGCATCGGCTTTTGCCCCCAGGGCGAGAAGCCACTGAGACGCTTGGGCGCAGCTGGCACCACCTGCAGCTTCAGCTCCTGGTTTGGAGACTGTAGGGGGACTGGCAACCAGTCTGGGGGGTAATCGCTCTTGCTGTAACCTTCTTGGATCTGGATTGTAGTCTGGGGTAGAGGTCTTGGGGTGTGTGACCAGCTTGCCAGAGTGTGTGGAGACTTCAGGGAGGGCACCCAATTAATACCTCTGACAGCTGAGAAAACCCTAGAGTTTGGGATGAAAGCTCCCCTGGCTGGTGGCAGAGCCCTACTGTGGCAACAAGCCCAGCAACATGCCTAGGCAAAGGAAACAAAACAAACAGAAAAATTCAACATTAGACTCCTATTTTGGGGGCAAAGAGTATTGAAGCATGGAACAGGAGGAGGACTGTGAGGACAGAACTCCTGCACCAAAAGCTTCAAATGAAAATATGAGCTTGTCACAGGCCATAGAGGACCTTAAGAACCATAAGAGAAGTGGAGGAAAAATTGGGAAGAGAAATGAAAACGATGCAAGAAAATTATGAAAAGAGAGTCAACAGCCTGACTGAGGAAAATAATGCCCTAAAAAATAGACTAACTCAAATGGCAAAAGAGGCTCAAAAAGGCAATGAGGAGAAGAATGGCTTAAAAAGCCAATTTGCCAGATGGAAAAAGAATCTCAAAGGGTCTTTGAGGAGAATCTTTCCTTCAGATTTAGAATGGACAAAAGGGAAGCTAATGGCTTTTTGAGAAATCAAGATGCTGTTAAACAGATCCAAACAAATGACAGAATAGAAGGCAATGTGAAATATTTCATGGGAAAAACCACTGACCTGGAAAATAGATCCAGGAGAGAGAATTTAAAAATTATTGGACTACCTGAAAGCCATGATCAGAGAAAGAACCTATAAATCATCCTCCAAGAAATTCTCAAGGAAAACTGCCCTGATGTTTTAGAACCAGAGGGCAAAATAGAGGTTGAAAGAATCCACAGATCACCTTCTGAAAAAGATCCAAAAAGAAAACTCCTAGGAATATTATAGCCAGGTTCTGGAATTCCCAGATCAATGACAGAATATTACAAGCAGCCAGGAAGAAACAATTTGAATACTGTGGAAACACAATCAGGATAACACAGGATCTGGCAGCTTCTACACTGAAGGACTGAAGGGCCTGGAATATGATATTCCAGAGGACAAAGCTGGGATTAAAACCAAGAATCACCTACCCAGCAAAACTGAGTATCATGTTTCAGGGGAAAATATGGTCATCCAGTGGATTAGAAGACTTTCAAGCATTCTTGAAGAAAAAACCAGACTTGAGTAGAAAATTTGACATTCAGATACAAGAAGCAAGAGAAGCTTGAGAAAGTAAACAGGGAAAAGAAATCATAAGGAACTTACCAAAGTTGAACTATTTACATTCCTACATGGAAAAACAGTAATTGTAACTGAGGAAACTTTTCTCAGTATGAAAATAGTTGAAGGGAATAGAAATATATATAGTCTTTATTGGAGGTTATATAGGCATAAGAATACATATGTGAATGTGTGTGTGTGTGTATATATATATATATGTTTACAGGTATACATAGATAGAGGGCACAGGACCAATTTAATAGGAAGGGATGATACTTAAAAGGTGAAATCAAGAGGTAAGAGAGGAATATAATGAGAGGAGATGGGGAGAGACAGAATGGGGCAAACTATCTCATATAGAAGAGGCAAGGGAAAATGGGTACAATGGGGGGGAAGAACAGGAAGGCATAAGGGAATGGGTCAACCTTTTAATCATTGAATTTGGCTCAGGGAGGAAATGACATACACAAGAAATAGGGTATCTCACCCTACAGGAGAGTATGGGGGAAGGGGATGAGAGGGGGGATGATGGAAGGGAGGGCAGGCTGGGTGGGAGGGAAGTAGGAAGCACACACTTTTGAAAAAGGGCAGGACAAAGTAGAGAATAGAACAAGTGGGAGGTGGGATAGGAGGGAGGGAAATATAATCAGTCTTCTACAATATATCTACTACAGTAATGTTTTACATTAGCTACACATGTACAACCTATATTGAATTGCTTATCTTCCCAGTAAGGATGGGTGACAAGGGAGGAGATGAAAAAATTCTCTAAATCACTATTGATTAGAGAAATACAAATCAAAACAACTGTGAGGCACCACATCTTACCTGTTAGATTGGCTAAGATGACAAAACAGGAAAATGACAAATGTTGGAGAGGATACGGAAAAGTTGGAACACTAATGCATTGTTGGTGGAGTTGTGAACTGATTCAACCATTCTGGAGAGCAATCTGGAGCTATACCCAAAGGGCTATAAATAAGTGCACACCCTTTGACCCAGCAATACCACTTCTAGGGTTGTATCCCAAAGAGATCACAGAAGTGGGAGGAAGACCTATATGCACAAAAATATTTATAGCAGCTCTTTTTGTGGTGGCAAAGAATTAGAAATTAAGGGGATGCCCATCAATTGGGGAATGGCTAAACAAGTTGTGGTATATGAATGTAATGGAATACTATTGTGCCATAAGAAACGAGGAGCAGATGGACTTCATATTTGTCTGGAGTAACTTATACAAACTGATGCTGAGTGAGAAGAGCAGAACCAGGAGAAATTTGTACACAATTACACATACAACGTACGTGTGACGACCAGCTTTGATAGACTGGACTCTTCTCAGCAATGCAGGGTTATAAGTCAACCCCAAAAGACTCATGATAGAGAGAGATGTCTACATCCAGAGAAAGAACTAGAAAGAACAGAGTTTGAATGAAGATTGAAGCAAATTACCTGCTCTCTTTCTTTTTCTTGTTTGGTTTGGCTTCCTCTTTCCCATTGTTCATTCCATGGGTTACAATCCTTTACAAGCTAAGGTCTAAAGTGAAAGTATTTGCAGATTCTATACTTGATTGCATGTAGCTGAGGGGGCTGGGGGGGAGGAGAGGGAGGGGAAGAAAATTTGTAACTCAAGGGATTGTGGAACTGAATCTTGTAAGCTAAAAGTAAACAAACAAATTAATAGAGAATTTTACAAAAAAAAAAATGGAATCTTTTAAATCCCTAACTTTGGTAGTATTGAGGAAAAGTAACAGTAAGTACTGAGGAAAAATCAGCAAACTTTTTAAAGTGTAATGTTTCTGACATTAAGTATTTGAGGATAAATTAAAGGCCTCACTTGCCCCTTTCTCATCTTCTTTCTATTTTTATACTGCTAATAGACTCTATTTCACAAATTACTTATTACCTTTATTTTCCTGCCATTAGGAAATAGGATTGTACTTGATATATGGAGAGACATTATTCTGAAACTTTTCTGGGACAGGAATATTTCTAACAATAATGGAGGACAGGAGAATGGAATTTTGATTGGAATGAATGTTAAGGTTGGAATTGGCCTAAGGGGAGTATGAATATTTTCAGAGATGTTGAAAATTAGCTTAAACTAATAGAAATTTCCTATTTTAGCAACATGATTAAGAAAGAAACCTCCCTGAATCAGAGATAATCTACTTCTGCTTTTATGGTATTTTTATTGTAATAAATGTAAATTCAAATTAAACATTCTTAAATAAATAAATAAATAGCTTTTTCGTGACATATAATTTTCTCCAACAGTACTAAAATGTCATTGGACTCAATGAGTGTCAAATTCTTTTTTTTTTCTTTTTGAAGGGGTAAGGCAGGGCATTTGGGGTTAAGTGACTTGCCCAAGGCCACATGGCTAGTAAGTGTTAAGTGTTAAATCTCTGAACTCAGGTCTTCCTGACTCCAAGGCTGGTGCTCTATTCACTGTATCACCTAGCTGCCCCCCGAGTGTCAAATTTTTATTGCACACCAAAGACAGATGGTGAATCAATGGACAAAGGTGATACCCATAGATATCTGAAATCTCTTTCAGGAAAAACACATTGAACAGAAACCTACCAAGCAGAAAAATTGTGACTAAATACTGAAATAAAAATTCAATGTAAAAACCATGTTTGAAGCAAATAATTTTTGTGCACTACAGCTCCTAATGTATAATTTCAGAACTTTAAAATGGAGCATAAAAGAAAGACTATGAAAAATTGACTAATGAAAACCTATACAATATTAACAAAACATAGTCCTATCACCTCATGCTATAGAAAGGATATCAAAAGGAGGGAAAGGACTGTTAGGCATCTTCAGAGCACACAATATATAACTGAGGTTAGAAAAATAAAACCTAAAGAAATAGTTTTAGAACAAGCAGACTTCATTCCACTGAGTGGTAATAACTGAACATCATATACCTCTGGATAGAGACTAGAACATGGTTAAGATCCAAAAGTGAAGAAGTCCATGAACTCGGTAATTTCTAGTGTTGAATGCCTGGTCTTGAATTGCCATCATGAATCCCTTCATTTCCACAAACATAGTTGTATGACCTACCAATTTGTTCAGTGCTTCACCAAATTACAGAAGGGTTATTATTAAGGAGTTTGGACTTAGTGATAAACATAGATCATGCAAGGAAATAGAAACTGCAATACATCATTACATTCTACAAAAATTGACCACCTACTGAATACCTAGCAAGAAAATCTAATGACTAGAATGCTATAAATTAGCATGATGGCAAACACTGAAAATCTGTGCTCAGATGAATCTACAGAGACTTCTCTCCTATTGACAAGCTTCCCTTACTCTAAATGTCCTTCCCCTTTTATGGTTAAGTAAACCTCCTTTTGTTAACTGTTAAATGAAGTACAACTGTCTAGTTCTGTTTCAGTGTCAGACCTGAGGTATCAACCCATCCTGAGATAGTCCTCAATATACCCTATACGTATGCGCCTTTTTCCTCTTCTTTGGTCTCTTCTGGGTATATAGACATATTGATGGTATTTCTGGGTCAAAGTGAATGCACAATTTAATAACTTTTGGGCATAGTTCCAAATTATTTTCCAGAATGACTGGACCAATTCATAGTTCCACCAATGGCATGAATGTACTTGTTTTCCCACAGCCATTCCAAAATTCTCAAAATATCCTTGAAAACTCATTCAAAAAACTGAACAAGAACTGAAACGTTATCATAGACTGAACTTCCACCCACAATTACCTGGATATAGCACTGATCTTTAAAAATGTAATAATGATATTTTTAGTACATGAGACCATATGAAAAACTCGTGATCTCCAAGCTTCATCAAATGAAAAGCCTTTAAATATTGAGATCTAGCAGAAGTAAAAGTCAAATAAAAGTCTCAGTTCAACTCCAGTGGATGATGAGGTACACACAGCTCGTTGGATGGCTAGGTGGCGCCATAGTGCACATTATGCTGAGCCTGGAGTCAGGAAGACTCATCTTCCTGAGTTCAAATCTGGCCTCAGACACTTATTAGTAGTGTGACCTGGGGCAAGTCACTTAACTTTGTTTGCCTCAGTTTCTTCATATGGAAAATGAGCTGGAAAAAGAAATGGCAAACCAATCTAGTATCTCTGCCAAGAAAACCCCAAATGGGGTCATGAAGAGTTGAACACAACTGAAAATGCCTAAACAACAACATTGCTCAACATACCTGCCATCCTGTCATGGGAGATGAGCTCATAAAAGAAAAGTTTCTACTTTATTGCTTTTATCCAACTGTAGATAACAGTTATTTCATCCATCTATGCAATATTGTCTACACCTACTACTAGGATAGTAGATAACAACTTGTTCTAGGACTGTTTTTATCTGAACTCTATCAAAAAAGATAAGAAGAATGAGAGAATAATCATAAAATCTGGGCATGGTGAAATAGAAAATAATGCATCTAGAGGGCATCCAATCAAAACCCACACAACAGTAGACCTACAGATGTCATTATTACGCCAGGAATCTTTTTTTTTTTACTTTTTGGAGGGCAATTGGGGTTAAGTAACTTGCCCAACGTCACATGGCTAGGTTTTTTTGTTTGTGTGTGCGTTAAGTGACTGAGGCCGGATCCGAACTCAGGTCCTTCTGACTCCAGGGCCGACGCTCTACTCACTGCACCACCTAGCCGCCTCTGTGCCAGGAATCTTTAGAAAGATGAATATTTCCCCCATCACAAGGGAGGATAAAAATCAATAGATTTCTCAGGACATATGACAAACAGATTTATTTTTAATATTGGGAAAACTTTTTGGAACCAAGAGACCTCTCTAAATAATGTAATGGTAAAGAATGACAACAGGTATATGCCACCACTGGATTTGTTTGATATAACTAAATATGGCTTATCTCTGTAAAGAACCAATAACAGATAAATTCAGGCCTGCAACCAAAGAGTGCTAGATGGAAGACATTCATAGGAATTTAAGCAGCAAGATGTTGATGAAGAAGTGTTGAGCCAGTAAAGAATGAGGTGAAGTGACTTGCCCAGGGTCACACAGCTAGTAAGTGTCTAAGACCAAATTTGAACTCAGGTCTTCCTGGCTCCAGATCCAGTGCTCTATCTACTGCGTCACCCAGATGCCCCAACTGATACCTATCTGATACCTAAACATTATTAGATGACTAGAATTGTACCCCACAAGTTCATTACCTTAAAAATATAATGAAAAACTAACAGACAACAAATCCCTATACTAGAAATATAATCCCCAAAATATCCTTGAGAAAATTCAGTAATAAACTGTACCAGAATAGGAGAATCATTACAATCAGATGGTTGCCTGGATTATGGACAACATTTTTAATGTGTTACCTTACCAAATATTCATAATGTCTAACTTACATGAAGCAAAAAACTTTCAAAAATTTCAAAATATAGGAGGCAAAAGAAATAGTTGTCCCAAAAGTGTTTCCAGAGATTTGACAGAAATACTCTTATTTAATTGCAACAGGCAGATCTTTTATCCACCTGCACAATAGTGTGAAGTATGTTAAATATAAAAGAATAATATCATGACAATAATGTGATCGGACTGCTTTTATCTGAACACCATCAAAAGATAAAAGAAGGAAAAAATTGTTAAAATAATAATAGCTGACATGACAGGGCAGCTAGATGGCACCATAGTCCACAGAGCACTGGGTTTGCAATCAGGAAGACTCATTTTTCTGAGTTCAAATCTGGCCTTAGACACTTGACACACTTACTAGCTGTGCAACCTTGGGCAAGTTACTTAACCTCAATTATCTTGCCTTCCGCCCTCTAAAAAGAAAAAAAAAGATATAATAGTGAAATAACCTTTTTCAACAACCATATCATTAATATTAGAGGAAGCATAAAACAGAGAGACATATTCTTGCCAAAGATGTTCACCACTGTCCTGGAATTCAAATTTAGTGTCCAAGTTAGAATTATTCCCTAGAAATTGTGAAGTCCTCCTAATGCTTCTATTTATGGATAACATTATGCTGATTGCTCCCAGAGCATTGTAGAGCCTCCTAAATGATGTCCACAATCACACCAGAGTTCATTCAGCTTAACTATCCTTACTGGAAAAAGCCACATATATGAAAAATGCCTGGTATCAAAGCTATGATGATACCTAGTTGGATACATAACCTAAAGAATTCATCTAGCAGTACAGGTGTTGTGGACAGACACTATAACTGGACTATGAGTTGGGTCTAGTCTTGACAGGAACTTGAGACTGGATAGTCTTTGTGAAATTGCAAGGTTCTTTGAATGACCCCACGATTCTCCCTGAAATGAAGGCCCATCTTTTTAATACCAATTTTCTGTTATGTGACTGAGTCATGGGATGCTGCAGGTCTTGGAAGAATTGAAAATGAAGATAATAAAGGTTGTCATTAAAGAAAGCATGATGAATGGATCAAAAAAAAGAATCAGGGCTGGTCACATTGTAAGAGCAAGAGATAACTGGTGTGCAGTCAGATGTCCATTGATATATCTGCAATGGCAAGAAATGGCAAGGAGGGACCCTAGAATATAAATTTTATCAAGGAATTTGAAAAAAAATGTGCTCATTATTCTTGTTTAATATAAATGGGAAACTAATGAGTGCAGTTCCCTATATGTGACAGACATTTACACCAAGTAGTATATGGACAAAAGGGCTACTTACTACTGTAGGATAGTCCCATGTGTAACGTGGATTACCATCCCACATATAGTGAGTAGTTGTTGTTACTGTTGTTTCTCCTTCATTTTGGAAGACCAGTGACATCATGGGGTGATGTCTTGACTACTGTGTAAATTGGATTTAAGTGAGGCAGAGCTGCACAAAGCCATCAGCCTCATTCTCTCTTCCTGAGTCATTGAAATCCAACGGCAGCCACCTTCGTGGCTGTTGGGACAAATTGTTCTCGTCTGCCCATTCTGCTGGGGGAAGTCTTCACAAATTTGGGGTAGACACCCTCCTAACTCACCTATGGGTTGGACATCCATTGATTACCCTCAACCTGGTTCAGCCCATGTGCCGAGATGATTTACTGAGGTGTGGCCACTGTGCATGCCACATGTGGCTTCTGGGAGCCGCAGGTGAAAGCCGAGTGCCAGGTAGACACCAAAGGTGAATGAGTAGTCCTGAAAAAGGCTCAGCAGCCCTCACATCAGAGGCACTAGCCCCATTCAGCCAAGGAGAAAAGGACAGTGTCTAAGACATAAGAAGTGATCATTTCCTCTCCCTTGATCAGATCACATATGGGATCTTGTGTTCACTTCTGGACACCACAGTTTAAAAGGCTATTGATAAGTTGGAAAAGATCCAAAAGAGGGTGACCAGAAAGGTAGCTCCCAACCCATACACCTTTTAAAATTCATCCCAGAATCTTGATGACAATGGGCTCATTTGTAAATAGATTTACACTGCCCCCTTGTGACCACATCTGGAAACTGTACCTCCATCACACACCTGGCATCCTTGGGGAGATTGACTCCCCATTTCCCTAAGTGAGAACCTGAAAGCCTAAAAGTGAAAACCCCTAAACTTCACCCCTATTCAGGCCCAGAGAACATGGAAGAAGACGCAGTTGGGAAGCCCAGCCATCTCACAGTAGCCTCATACTCAGAGGTGGGCAATGCAGCTTGGAGCAGGGGTGCGGCAGGCTGATTTTTCACGTTCTCCCCAGCCCATAGCCCAGGGGGAAAAGGCAGCAGCCTTTCTGCCTCTGTGCTGCTGCTTGTGGGACTGCTTTCCTGGCTGCTCCCCCACCAAGGGCCTGAATATGGGATTTATGGGCTAAGAGCTCCTAGGACCAGATTTCCAGCCTGCCAGGTGAATTCTGAAAACTGAGGTAGCCTAAATGGTGCAACTGACAAGGCATTAGACCTGGAGACAGGAAGACCAGAGTTCAAATGCAGTTTCAGGCACTTATTAGCTGACCCTGAGCAAGTCACTTAACCTCAGTTTTCTCAACTGGGAATTGTGTTTGTCCTTTGTTCTCGAAGAGGACCATGACCTCAGGGAAATGATGCCATGACTTGCAGTAGATTTAGATTTGAGTGAGGGAGGGCTGTGCAAGGTCACCAGCCTCACTTTCTCCTCCAGAGCCATCTGGGTCTAGTAACCAGATATTCATCGAGAGGACTGGAGATGGCCCAGGATACAATGGGAGAGCCTAGCCCTTTTAGGCTAAGGTCTTTTCAGGTTCTCACTTTGAGTGAGGTATGCCCAGTCAGTGAATAGACCTCTCTAAAAACTGAGTCAAGGTGTCCCCTTCAATTTAAAAAAAATCAAACTGAGAGGGGAAGACCCTCAGGGTTGCTGGTCAAAAGGGAAACAGTTACCATTGACATATAATAGTACCTACCTCCCTGCCTTATTGCAAGTATCAAATGAGATACTATTTGTTGCATGTTCATGGACCACAATTTGTTTAGTCATTTCCCAATCAGATGGGCATCTGCTTTGTTTCTAGTTTTTTGCTACCAGAAAAAGTGCTGCTATAAATATTTTTGTGCATATGGAACCTTCCTTTTTTGTCAATAATGCTTTCTGAGGGAATGTGATTAGCTGTGGAAACTGGGTGAAAGAGGAGGAACATCTTAGTCACTTTATTTGCGTAATCCCAAGTTGCTTTACAGAATAGTCGTATTAGTTCCCATCTTCACCAACAATCACTAGTGTGCCTATCTTCACACCATCACCTCCAATAGTTACAGTTCTCCTCTGTTGTGATCTTTGACAATTTGCTGGGTGTGTTCCTTCTAATGTGTAATATCATATTAGACAATCACCAAACATTTATTAAGTACCTACCATATGTCAACCACTGTGCATTGTTATAATCACTAACATACACAATAAAACATACTTTAAAACTACTTACATTTAAATAAATTAATTTCAATGCAGAAAATGTCATAACTTTCTTCTCCCTCCTTCCGATTCTCCATCAGGTGGTTTTTAACTGTTCAGGGTCTTTCCACTCTTCACAATTGGTGATCCTAATGGCAATATGCCTTTAATAGTACCTTTAAATTTGGCAAATTACAAAGAATGCTGCTACAAAATGTTTGGGAAAAGATAACTTTCCTGCCCCTCCCTAAAACATTTTCAGTGTATTCTACCAACAATGCAATTATTGGGCGGCAAGTAACTTTTACTGTGTATTGCCGTATGGCTCTCCAAAAAGATTCCACTAGTTTGCAGTTTCACCAACAATGAATGATCTACTCATTTTTCTCTAACTTTGCTATTGAGTTTTTTGCTTTTATTTTTGCCAACTAGAAGTGCAGTGGCAGCTCATAGCAGTTTTCATTTGCAACTCTTTATTAGTAAGGTTGAGTGTTTTTTCAAGGGATTATAAACAATTTATCTCCTCTTTCATAAATTATCTTTTCATATCTTTTAGCCATTAATCAGTGGGGTACTGGAGTTGCCTTTGTAAACTTTTTACATTTGCATACATATTTCAGATAGCATCTTTCCAAAGGCTGATGAAGAACAAAGGAGATAATATTTGTAAAATATTTAGCACAATCTTTCCGAGTTCAAATCTCGTCTCAGACACTAGTTGTATAACCCTGCGAAAGTCACTTAACCCTGTTTGCCTCAGTTTCCCCATCTGTAAAATGAGCTAGAGAAGGAAATGACAAACCACTCCAGTATCCTTTCTAAGAAAACTCCAAATGAGGTCACAAAGAGTTGGACATGACTGAAATGACTGAACAATAACAACTGGTACATAATAGACTTTGTTTTTTCGCTTTTTGGAGGGCAGTTGGGGTTAAGTGATTTGCCCAAGGTCACATGGCTAGTTTTTGTGTTAAGTGTCTGAGGCCAGATTTGAACTCAGGTCCTCCTGGCTCCAGGGCTGGTTCTCTATTCCCTGCACCACCTAGCCACCCCTCAGAGTAGACTCTTAATAAATGCTTATTCCTTTCTCTCTTTTAGGTGATGAGTTTCTATTTTTCATATTTTCCACAGATTTTTTTTTTCCTCTTCAAATGTTTTTTTTTTCCCTTAGTGTGACCCAGGCTTGCCTAGGAATGCCTAGTTCTCTTAACATGGAGGCTCCTGAGGGGCCTTTGGAACACATCCAGAGGCCAACTCTAGAGGCCCCTACTACATGGTTGGGCAAGCTTCCTTTGATTGCTTGTGTAACCAGAACAGGCTGAATCTCTAAAACTGGCAAGACTGAGATAGTTGCCTTTCCTTTTGCTTTTTTTGGGAGGGCAGTTGGGGTTAAGTGATTTGCCCAAGGTCACATGGCTAGTTTTTGTGTTAAGTGTCTGAGGCCAGATTTGAACTCAGGTCCTCCTGGCTCCAGGGCTGGTTCTCTATTCCCTGCACCACCTAGCCACCCCTCAGAGTAGACTCTTAATAAATGCTTATTCCTTTCTCTCTTTTAGGTGATGAGTTTCTATTTTTCATATTTTCCACAGATTTTTTTTTTCCTCTTCAAATGTTTTTTTTTTCCCTTAGTGTGACCCAGGCTTGCCTAGGAATGCCTAGTTCTCTTAACATGGAGGCTCCTGAGGGGCCTTTGGAACACATCCAGAGGCCAACTCTAGAGGCCCCTACTACATGGTTGGGCAAGCTTCCTTTGATTGCTTGTGTAACCAGAACAGGCTGAATCTCTAAAACTGGCAAGACTGAGATAGTTGCCTTTCTTTTTGCTTTTTTTGGGAGGGCAGTTGGGGTTAAGTGACTTGCCCAAGGTCACATGGCTAGTTTTTGTGTTAAGTGTCTGAGGATGGATTTGAACTCAGGTCCTCCTGACTCCAGGGCTGGTGCTCTATCCACTGCACCACCTAGCCACCTCAATAGTTGTTTTTTTCTGTTTCTGTTCTGTGTGGTTTTTGTTTTGTTTTGTCCTTCATGGTCTCAGGTGCTGGCAACAATCCCCACTGGATGTGGGGTTTGAGCCAGAGTAACAACATCCCCAGGCCCATTTCTCTGAACTGGGGCTTAAAGAGGGAACAGGGGAGGGAAGTCCTTCCCTTCTCACCAGTTCAGTTCATGGCACCTGTGTTGGGAGCAAAGTTTGATCATCATCCTTGGAGACAGGAAGGAGAAGAGAAGCCAAAAGAGAGTGATTGTCGCCTTGTCACCAGTTTTAAAGACCCAGCCAATCAAAGGAGGCGATACCTACCCTCATGATAAGGGTCCTCCATGTTAGGAGGACTGGAAAGGCTCAGACAAGCCCAGGTTACACGAGTCTTAATTCTCGTGGACATTTTGACAGTATTAGATACTGTGGGTCACCATTTCCTTCTCGAAACGTTCCTCCCTCCACGTCTACACCACTGACAGTGATGTCCTTGGCTTAGAGTCAGAGGAGACTTTAGAAGTCATCTGGTACAAGCCCTTCATCTTACATATAAGGAAACTGAGACCCAGACAAGTTTAGGACTTCCTCAGCATCTTCCCCATGTCCTCTGACCATAAGAGCCAGTGTAGTAGAGTGGATACAGCCAGGAAGGACTAGCTCAAATCCTGCCTTAGACATTTCCTAGCTGTGTGACCCTGGGTGAGTCACTTTGTTGCCCCCAGTGTGCTCAGTCTAACTCAATGATCCCCAAGTTCCTTCCAGCTCCAAATCTATGATTTCATAAAAAAATGTTCAAAAGGGACTTAACTTAAAAAGAACAAAGCTGAAAGTGAAAGAAAAATGGAGGAGCTTGGACCTAGGGTTAACCCTGGCATTGAGAGAATGGATACATTCATGCCAACACCAAGTTGAACAATAGGAACATCTAGACAAGCAAGAAGGGTAGGTAGGAAGGTAAGTGGAAAAACCATTTAGTTGGCACAACAGCATAAGCTAAAGATGGTCGTCCAAAAGCAGGGGAGGCCACTCAAAAAGACTTCATAGCAATAACTCCATAGGCCACTAGGTGATGCAGTGGATAGAGCCCTGGGCAGGAAAAACAGAGCTCAGATCAAGCCTCAGACACTAGCTGTGTGACCCTGGGCTAGTCACATAACCCTGTTTGCCTCAGTTTCCTCATCTCTAAAATGAGCTGGAGAAGGAAATGGCAAACCACTCCAATATCTTTGCTGAGAAAACCCCAAATGGGGTGACAAAGAGTGGGACACAATTGAAACAACTGAGTCACAGCAATGACTTCATGAGGTGATCTATGATACTTCTTGTCAACAATCAATAGAACTTGGCGACAGATTGGATACGAAGGTAGGAAAAGCTGTTGTTGCTCATCCTTTGTTCTAGAAGAGTACCAATGACACATGGTGATGTTTTGACTTGTGTATGGATTTGATTTGAGTCGTCAGCCTTCCTCAGGAGGGTGTAGTTCTGAGTCAGGGCTGACCCCTAGGTTGAGAGTCTGAGGAAATGGAAGGATGGCACTGTCCTCTACAGTGATAGGGAAGGCAGGAAGCAAGGCAGGTTTGGAGGGAAAGATGAATCCACTTTTGGACATGTTGAGTTTAAGACGTCTACAGGACATTCAGATCAAGGTGTCCAATAGGCAGCTGGAGGTCAGGAGATAGGCTAGGGCTGGAGAAATCCATCTGACAATCATCTTTATGGAGATGATAACTAAGTTCATGGGAATTGATGTGATTACCAAGTGAAATACTGTAAATAGATAAAAGAAGAGGGAACCCAACATAGAACCCTGAGGAAGACTGACAACTCACTTAAATCCAATCCATACACAAGTCAAAACATCACCACGTGTCATTGGTCATCTTCTAGAACAAAGGATGAGCAATAACAGTTTTTCCTACCTTCGTATCCAATCTGTCGCCAAGTTCTATTGATTATTTTTCATTTATGCCCCTTTCTCTCTTCTGATGCTGCCTCCCACTCTAGTGCAGGCCCTTGTCACCTCACATCTGGATGATTACAATCGTCTTCTGGGGGGCTGCCTATTACAAGTCTCTCCCCACTCCAGTCAATCCTCCACATTGTCAAATTAATTTTACTATAAAGCACAAGCCTGATCTCTCTCTCCCTCTTTCTCTCTCTCCCTCCCTCCCTCCCTCTCTCTCTCTCTCTCTCTCTCTCTCTCTCTCTCTCTCTCTCACACACACACACACACACACACACACACACACACACACACACACACTCACTCACTCATTCAATAAACTTCAATGTCTCCCTCCTCCCTCTAGGATCAATATAGCAACCTCTCTTTGGATTTTAAAGCCCTTGATAATATGACCCCTTCTTACCTTTGTAATCTTATACCCTAATTCCCTCCATCACTCTTGGAGCCAGTGACACTGTCATCTTACACAAGATACTCCAGGGATTTTCGCTGGCTGTCCCCATGCCTCTCCATCTACTGCTCTTCCTGGTTTCCTTCGAGTTTCAGTTAAAGGCTTCTTCTCTATGAAGCCTTCCCTGATAGCCCTTAATCCCTCAGAGAAGACCTCCTATTTTCCCTGCAGACATTCTGTATGTACCTAGATGCTTGTATGTCTGAGACAACGTCTCTCCTGATTAGACTGGGAGCTCCTTGGGGGCAAGGGGCTGCTTTTCCTTTCTTTGAATCACAGTGCCTGGAACACAGTAAGGATGTGATAAATGCTTGGTTGGAGGTGGGTGTGGGGAGGGCACTAGAAGCTGGAGGGATCAGAAAAGGCTTCATGTAGAAGGTGTCACTTGGGCAGAGTTTGAAGGGAACAAGGGATTCTAAGAAGGGTAGGTAAGGCTGACATACATTCTGAGAATGGAAGGCGCAGCCTGGGCAAAGGCAAGGAGAAAGAGGGAGCATATAAAGGGTGAAGGCCTGGCTGGCTGAATCACGGAATCTCAGAGTTGGAAAGGATCTCAGAGACTATCCAGTCCAACTCATAGTTAAACAGGAACCCCTTCTCTAAAGTCTATGACCGGTGGTCACTTAATACCTACCTGAAGATATCTAGTTAGAGAACTTACTACCTCTAGAGTCAGCTCATTTCAATTTTGGATAGTTCTAATTATTAGGAAGTTTCAACCAGCTTGGTGGCACTGTAGCCTGGAGTCAGGATAGACCTAGGTTCAAATCCTGACTAGCGGTGTGATCCTGGGCAAGTCAATTAGCCTCTGTTTGCCTTAGTTTCCCCAATTATAAAATGGGGACCATCATAGTATCTACCTCCCAGGGTTGTTAAAGGGACTGAATGAGATGTTAATTGTACAGTGCTTGGTACATAGTAGGCACTTAATTAATAACCCAATTGCTCCCATATTCTTACTCAAGGTACTCACTAAAGACAGTAAACAAGAGAACTTACATTGTCCCAAGGAAGGTCTGGTCCCATAGCTCCTCTCTCAGATAAAGAGGGTTAGCACTTCTGGTGGCACAGGCTCCACCCATCCTGGAGGTCCTTTGACTGTTTGGGGAGCCTGAGTAAGCTTCTGTGCTGCCTAGGTGACCAGGCAGTGAAGCATCACTGATACAATTGTATGTCATGTCTTACTGTTTTGCTGCGCTTGAGGAATTACTACCAATTCTAAAGCTTTACTCTGGATAATGGACAGGTCAATTTCATTTATAATTGATTAGGAATGAATTTTTAAAAATTGTATTGATGCTTTTTATGCCACAGTTATTAATATTCCCCCTCCCAGAATAAGCCCTCCTGTAGGGAAAAAAGAAAAAAAATACAGTGACTTTTGTCTAATAATGTATATAGCATTCTATACCTGTGGTCTCCCACCTATCCTATCTTGTTTGTGGTCAATTATATATAAATTAGGGGCAGCTGGGTGGCATAGTGGATAGAGCGCCAGGCCTGGTGTTAGGATGACTCATCTTCCTGTGTTCAAATCTAGCCCCGGACACTTACTAGCTGTGTGACCCTGGGCAAGTCGCTTAGCCCCTTTTTCCTCAGTTTTCTCATCTGTAAATTGAGTTAGAGAAGGAAATAGCAAACCACTCCAGCATCTTTGCCAAGAAAACTCCAAATGGGGTCACAAAGGGTTAGACAGTACTGAAAACAACTGAACAACAGCAACAACATAGAAGCTGGCCTTGAGCCCCTACTGTCAGAGAAGATTGGTCTCAGAGTGAAGAGCTGGGTTCCAGCCCTCAGCCTCTGACACACACAGGCCATGTGACCCTGTGTGACCCCTCTGGGCTCTAGCCTACTGTCTACAATTATAAGTTGCAGAGAAGGTACCAATCAGCTCCTGATCTCTTGACTATCTGGTTAATAATCATTTCTACCAAGAACGGTCCTTAGGCCATATTATGACATTGTCCCTATTAGAAAATCATATTTGGATCATAAACTTAGAGCAGGAAGGTAAAAGGAAAACTGAGTCATGTACTCTCACCCTCTAATTTTACAGATGGAGAAACTGAGGCTAAGAAGAAGGGAAATGACTTGCCCAAGGTCACACAGCTCATAGGCAGCAGGATCAGAATTGGAACCCAGGTCCTCTGGTCTAGAGCCAGTCCTTTCTCTGCTGTACCTTGTTACCAATCCATGATTCTATTTCTCATCTTTCTTTCATTGCCAGAATAGTTCCCCTTCCATGTCCATAATAGATACCATGCTTGCCCGTGGCACAGACATCAGGAAACCAGGCAGCAGAATTTGGTATGGGGTCAGCCCTGGAGTGGGGAGCTGAGGAGCTTGGTCTCAAGCCCCAATCTCAAGGTTGGCTGACTGTGGGGTACATTAACAACAGCCATGGCTCCAGAAAGTATGAGTGTGGCAGGTGTGGGACATCTGGCAAAGGTCATCTGTAGTATAAGAAAGTCACAGACCTGGGGAGTCTCCAACTGGGAGCAAAGGCTGGAAATTATGAGGTCAGAGGGGTGGGGAGCTAGCGGGCTGACCTATCACTGCATGCAGGACTTGGACGGCAATGTCCTTGACACCTGGCGCTTGGCCTGGGGACGAAGAGACAATCTGATACCCTCTCTCCTCCTGGGCCCTTGAGTCAGGTCTGCAGGAGGCGGGGAAGCATGAGGTCAGGACACAGGATCCCTGTGAGTCTGGGAGAGGAGGGGAGAAAAATGTTCTCAGGGAAATAGGGAGACCATAAATTGCTTATCTTTCTGACTCAAAATCAAATGTTTTGGGGGATAGGTAAAGGTCTGGACAGCTAGGTGGTGCAGTGGATAGAGCACTGGGCTTAGACTCAGGAAGACTCATCTTCATGAGTTCAGATCTGGTCTCAGACACTTCCTAGCTGTGTGACCTTGGGCAAGTCACTTAATCTTAGTTTCCTCATCTGTAAAATGAACTGGAGCAGGAAATAGCAAACCACTCCAGTATTTCTGCCAAGAAAATGGAGTTACAAAGAGTTAGATGTGATTGAAAAATGATTGAACAGCAACAAAGGTCTGGGATGAGAAATAAGCCCAAGTGTGTTGAGAAGCAGGCATAATAAGAGGGAAGAATCCTGGTGGGGTGGGAAGCACACTAGTCTATGGTCAGAAGGCTTTGCCTGACCATGTGACCATCAATAAGCTACTTTATTTCCACCCTCAGCTTTCTTGGTAATATTTTTTTTCTTTTTCTTTTTTTTTTTTGGAGGAGGAAAGACAGGGCAATTGGAGTTAAGTGACTTGCCCAAGGTCACATAGCTAGTAAATGTTAAGTGTCTGAGGTCAAATTTGAACTCAGGTCTTCCTGACTCCAGGGCCACTGCTCTATTCACTGCACCACCTAGCCACCCCTTGGTAATATTTTCTACCCTCAGTTTCCTCATCTGTAAAATAAAAAGTCTGGGAGGGGGATGTTAGCTTCCTTCTTTCCTCTTTCACTTATCACACTCTACCTTATAGTATAATTATCTGCGTACAAGATTATAAACTCCACGAGGGCAAGACACAGGTGTTATTGACCATAGGCAAACTATTTAACCTTTCTGGGCCTTAGCTTCCTCATCTGTAAAATGGAAAAATACCTGTGGTACTTATCTGACAGAATTAGTGTATGACTCAGATCAGATTTTATACTTGTATGTGTATGTGCGTGTATGTATATGTATATAGAGAGAGGCAGATAGAAAGAGACAGAGAGAAGCAGAAAGTGAGAGATACAACAGAGAGAGAGAGTACACTTAACCTTAGGAGGCTAGAAAAATCTTTTATTATTATAGCAGGTGTTTCTGCAACAAGTTTCAGGGCACAAAGGCAGCTCTCAGAATTCCTGTCAGGGAGATAGATACATAGCTAGCTAGCTAACTAGATGTTGGATGGATGGATAGATGGATAGATGAATAGACAGATAGATAGATAGATAGATAGATAGATAGATAAATAGATAGATAGATAGATGATAGATAGATGGATGGATAGATAGAAGTATTCTAGGCACCAAGGTTACAAATATAAATGAGCAAGACAGTTGTCAGCAAAATAAATAAATACATTTTTAAAAGGGTGGCTAGGTGGTGCAGTGAATAGAGCACTGGCCCTGGAGTTAGGAAGACCTGAGTTCAAATCCAGCCTCAGACACTTGACACACTTACTAGCTGTGTGACTTTGGACAAATCACTTAACCCCAGTTTCCCTCCAAAAAGCAAAAAAAAATTTTTTTAATTAAAAAAAAACAAGACAGTCTTTACCCTTAAGAAGTTTATAAGAAGTTTATAGGAAGTGGGGGAAGATGACAAATAAAGGCCTGGAAAGTGGGAGTGGGAGATGAGGAGAAGAAAGGGAAACAAGCAGAACAATACAGCAAGAAGAGGAGAATCTTGTCCAGGCAGGAGTGAACTGAAGTGTGGCTGGGGTCCTGGGGAGGGAGTCACCCCTGAGGAGGGGAGGGCTCCAGGGTGGAAGTTTCTAGGAACATCAACGTAGCAGCCAAAGAGAAACCGGTTGGTGAGATCCTGGGAATTGGCAGGAGCTGTATTCAGGTATGCAGAGCCCAAGGTTCCTGATTCTCCTCTCCCTTTGCTCTTGAAAGACTTCCTGCCCATGACATTTGGGCATCAGGGAACAGGGAGAAATACTGTGATTTGAGCAGGACTCCTCATGTGCCGTGTTGGTCACAGGGAGGAGGGGTCAAAGCACCCAGACTGACATCTCAGATGGAATCACCATCACCTCCTCCTCAAACATCTTCTCACAGAGACGGCATCAAGGCTTGGGAGAGCCAAGACCCAGACCCCAGAGCACAGGGATCAGTCAGTAGTGTCACTGTTAGAATCTGCAGTAAAGGTGAATTTCAGAATGCCAGGAACGAGTAGCTTTTGAAAATCTCATCATTTGTTGAGATGGAGGGATGACAGCCACCTCTCACCCAGTCTCTGTTTTCCATCTGTCATAAATCTTTCCGCCACCCTGGAAAGCTGGAGGAGCCAACAGAGGAGTTCTCACTTTTGGGAGATGGTGAGACAGTTCTGCATTTTCCTTATGTATGTGCCCACAGAATGCTGATTGTTTTGTATGAATTTGGGAGTGGAAATTCCAAATGTGTGGGGCAGGGGGAGGAGCAGAGGTGAAATAAGCCAGGGATTTTCCTGGTATGGTGGGTAGAGTTCAAATCCAGTCTCATACATTTATGAGCTGAGTGACCCTGGGCAAGTTACTTAATCTGCCTCAGTTTATTTAGCTGTGAGATGGGGATCATAACAGCACCTGCCTCCCAAGGCTGATGGGAGGATCAAATGAGACAATATTTGTAAAGCATTTACATGGTGCCCAGCACATAGCAAGTGCCTGTTCACTTCCCTGAATTTTAGTCATTTTGAAGTCATAGGCTATGTTATGTTTTAAATCAATTTTGAAAACCAGTGTGAACTTAAAAAAAAATCTGCCCAGCTCTACAGCTTAGCATGGCAGGAGTTGGTTTTGGTGGTGATGGTAAACCCTGTACAATCCTTAATGATCTCACCAGTCTGGTGGCTAGAGGAGAGTATTCCCTGGTAGACAAATTAATATTAGCTAACATTTGTATAGTACCTACTATGTGCCAGGCACTGTCCTAAACTGGGCTGATTAATATGGTGGCACCCTACTATGTGCCAGGCACTGTCCCCAGCTGGGCTGATTAATATGGTGACACCTTGCCTTTCTGTAAGCTTAAGGAAGGCAGCAAATGAGTTGGTATGGGCTGTTTACACTACTTTCATGCTGTGTCATATGAGAAACCCACATGGTTGCATGTAAAATCCATCACGTTACTGTTCCTTGTATTTCCCAATATTAAATGATCAACAAATATTTGTTTGAATTAAATCAATGAACTAGATAATGTCCAAGGTCCTTTCAGGCTCTAATAATCTATAATTTTATGACTCTGGATGCCCAGGCCCTGGGAATCTTGAACAAAGGGCAGGGTGAAGGAGAAGGAAAAGGGTAAAGGAAAGAACATCCTTTAGGCAAGTAAGGAAAGAAGGGGAAAGCTTGCAAGAGGCACTAACCTGTGCTTAGGCAGAACAAACTCTGAGGATGATGGATCCTCTAGAGGAAAGCTAGAGGAAAAGAAAATTTCCAGTCCGCATAGAAAGGATAGTCTGGCTGCCACTCAGCCTTCTTGAGGAAGATCGAAGTACACCTACATCCAATCAAATGTCAAATTCTGGAAATTTCTCCCCCAGGACATCTCTTCCCACTGCTGCCCTTCTCTTTATTCCCACTGCACCCACCCTTGTTCAACCCCTCACCACCCCTCATCTAGAGCTGTACAATAACTTCCCAACAGCTCTCCCTGCTTCCAGTCTTTCCCCTCTATAGTCCATCTTGCCCATTGATATCTAAATAATCTTCCTAAAGGGTAGTTCTGAACACATCACTCCACTTCTCAAAGGACTTCAGTGGCTTCCCATCACCCATAGAAAAAAGCTTAAACTTTTTATCCTGACATGAAGGCCCTCTCATATAGTCTAACTTGAGGTAGGCACCCTTTAAAAAAATAACAAAACATATTTCCACATTAGCCATGTTGTTAAAAAAAGAATCAGAAGGGGCAGAGTCAAGATGGCGGAGTAGAAAAGCACTTCCGCGGAGCTCCAGCCCACACCACTTCAAAATTATGTAAAAGGGGAATTATGAATGACCTCTGGAGCTCCAGAACCCACAAAATAACACAGAGAAGCTAACCTCCCACTGAGGACAGTCCTGCAGCCTGGCAAGGAGCAGCCAGCGCAGAGCTCTGGGAGCTGAGCCCAGGCCCATGTGAGTAGTGGTTTTAGCCTGAGGGTGGCCAGACCAGCAGCCAGCTAGAGGGACCCCAGAACACCAGCAGCTGTGGAGTATCCAGAATTATCAACACATAAATGCCTAGAACAAAGTGAGAGGTCAGTGCCCTATGGACTTTGGGACTGGTTGGGAGAATGCGTCAGCTTCTTCCCCTGGGGGCGAGAAGCAGCTGAGGAGCCAGTGCAGCTTGTGCCACATTGCTGCATTGCAGCTTCAGCTCTTGGCCTGTGAACTGTAGGGGGATCTGGCGATCAGTCTGGGGGGTAAGCGCTCTTGCTTTACCCTTCTTGAATCTGGATTGTGGTCTGGGGTGGAGGTCTTGGGGAGTGTGACCAGCTTGCCAGAGTGTGTGGAAGCTTCAGAGAGGCCACCAAACTAATACCTCTGGAAGTTGAGAAAACCCCAACGTGTGGGACAGAAGCTCCCCTGGCTGGTGGCAAAGTCCTACTGTGGCAACAAGCCCAAAAGTCAAGTAATTGAGTGGCAATATGCCTAGGCAAAGGAAACAAAATAAACAGAAAAATTCAACATTAGACTCCTATTTGGGGGCGGGGGGGCAAAGAGGATCAAAGCACAGAACAGGAGGAGGACTTAGGAGGTCAGAAATCCTGCACCAAAAGCCCCAAATGAAAATACGAGCTGGCTACAGGCCATAGAGGACCTTAAGAAGCACATAAGACAAATGGGAGAAAAATTGGGAAGAGAAATGAGAAAGATGCAAGAAAAGAAAAGTATGAAATGAGAGTCAACAGCCTGACTGACAAAAATAACACCTTAAAAATAGACTAATTCAAATGGCAAAAGAGGCTCAAAAAGGCAATGAGGAGAAGAATGCCTTAAAAAACCGACTTTGCCAGATGGAAAAAGAATCTCAAAAGCTCACTGAGGAGATTCATTCCTTCAGAGTTAGACTGGAGCAAATGGAAGATAGTGACTTTATGAGAAATCAAGATGCTATTAAGCAGATCCAAACAAATGGAAGAATAGAAGGCAATGTGAAATATCTCATGGGAAAAACCACTGACCTGGAAAATAGATCCAGGAGAGATAATTTAAAAATTATTGGGCTACCTGAAAGCCATGATCAAAGAAAGAACCTAGAAATCATCCTCCAAGAAATTCTCAAGGAAAACTGCCCTGATGTTTTAGAACCAGAAGGCAAAATAGAGGTTGAAAGAATCCAGAGATCACCTCCTGAAAAAGATCGCAAAAAGAAAACTCCTAGGAATATTATAGCCAGGTTCCAGAATTCCCAGATCAAGGAGATAATACTACAAGCATCCAGGAAGAAACAATTTCAATATTGTGGAAACACAATCAGAATAGCACAGGACCTGTCAGCTTCTACACTGAAGGATCAAAGGGCATGGAATATGATATTCTGCAGGTCAAAAGAGCTGGGATTAAAACCAAGAATCACCTACCCAGAAAAACTGAGTATCATATTTCAGGGGAAATTTTGGTCATTCAGTGGAATAGAGGAATTTCAAGCATTCTTGAGGAAAAAACTAGAGTTGAATAGAAACTTTGACATTCAGATATAAGAAGCAAGAGGTGCTTGAGAAGGTAAACAGGGAAAAGAAATCACTATGAACTTATGAAAGTTGAACTATTTACATTCCTACAGGGAAAAACAATAACTGTAACTGATGAAACTTTTCTCAGTATGAAAATAGTTGAAGAAGGGTATATGGGCATATGAATACATATGTGAATATGTGTATAGATGTTTTCAGGTATACATAGATAGAGGGTACAGGTCAAATTTAATAGGAAGGGATGATACTTAAAAAGTAAGGTTAAGAGGTGAGAGAGTAATGTGGTGAGGGGAAATGGGGAGAGACAATGGGGTGAACTGTATTGTGTAGAGGAGGCCAGGGAAGGTGGTTTCAGGGGAGGGCAAGAACAGGAAGGCAAAAAGTCAAAACCTTATTCTCATTGAATTTGGACCTGGGAAAGAATGACATGCATACTAAATAGGGTGTCCCACCCTACAGGAGCATGGGGGGGGAGGGGGATTTGGAAGGTGGTGGAGGGGAGGGCATTTTGGGAGGAGAGGGAAGTTGGAAGCGCCCACTTTTGAAAAGGAACAGGATCAAGGTGGGAAGTGGACCAGGTGGAAGGTGAGATGGGAGGGAGGGAAATATAGCCAGTCTTTTACAATATATCTACTATGGTAATGTTTTGCATAGCTACACATGTACAGCATATACTGAGTTGCTTATCTTCCTTTTAAAATCAAATTTTAAAAAAATATATAAATAGTATGATTAATACTATTTTGCATATATTTGGGAGATAAGATGTGCAGGCAATGGGGCTCGGGGATTCACCTCTCCCTAGTGGAAAAGTCGAAGGGAGTATGGGAGAAGAGATGGGAGAGAGCAGATTGGTTGAGGGGATATCCTGTATACTGTTATTCTGGGGTTGTGGGTAGGGGAAAAATGGGGAAAAATTGTAACTCAAAATATGACAGAAATGAATGATGTAAACCATTGCCTTTGAAGTTAATAAAGCATTTGAAAAAAAAAAGAATCAGAACAAAAGAGAAAACCCCAAGAAAGAAGAAAAAGAGAGAGAAAATAGTTTGCTTTGATCTGCATTCAGACTCCATAGCTGTTTCTCTGGATGTGGATGGCATTTTCCATCATGAGTCTTTTGGAATTGTCTTAGATCATTGCACTGCTGAGAAGAGCCAAGTCTATCAAAGTTGGTCATCACACAGTGTGACTGTTACTGTGTAACAGTAACAATATTCTCCTGGTTCTCCTTCCCTCACTCAGCATCCATTCATGCAAGTCTTTCTAGGTTTTTCTGCAATCCAGCTGCTCATCATTTCTTGTAGCACAGTAGTATTCCATTACACTCATATACCATAACTTGTAGCCATTCCCCAACTGATGGGCATCCCCCTAATTTCTAATTCTTTGTCACTACAAAAAGAGCTGCTACAAATATTTTTGTACATGTAGGTCTTTTCCCCTTTTTATGATTCATTTTCAAGTAATCAGAGTTAGCTATTTTATCTTCTAATTTCCTCTATCTCTTATTTGGGCAGCTAGGTGTCCCAGTGGATAGAGTGCTATACCTGAAGTCAAGAAGACTTGAGTTCAAATTCAGTCCCAGACACTGACTTTGTGACCCTGGACAAGTAACTTAATCCTGTTTACTCCAACCTTCTCATCTGTAAAATGAGCTGGAGAAGGAAATGGCAAACCACTCCAATATCTTTGCCAAGACCCACAAATGGGGTCGTGAAGAGTCAGACATGACTGAAATGACTGAACAAAAATCTCATATTTGGTTAAGAATATATCTCCTATACATAACTGCGAGAGGTATGGGATCTGCTTCTCTTCTAATTTTTTTCATAATGAGTTTTAATATTAAGGTCACATACTTGGAAATGACTTTCAGTTAAATCTTGGGAGAGCTGGGCAGTTAAATGTTGTTGCACTTTTAGGAGGTAGGGAGATGGGAAGGTGAGGTAGTATAGGAATACTATAACTTTACAAATGATGTGTTGAATTTATTATGTACTTTAAAAGAAAGGCACATTTTATACAATGGAGGTTTGTAGTTTCATGTACAGTCATGGAAATACTCATTTGACTTGGAGTTTTAAAATTAAGAATTAGGCAACTAGGTGGTGAAGCAGATAGAACACTGGACAGGGAGACAGGAAGACCTGAGTTCAAATCTAGTCTCAGACACTTACTAGCTGTGTGATCCTGAATGAGTCATTTAACTCTTTTTGCCTCTGTTTGCTCTTCAATAAAATGAGCTGGAGAAGGAAATGGCAAACTTCTCCAGTTTCTCTGCCAAGAAAACCCCAAATGGGGTCATGACAAGTAGGACACGACTGAAAAACAACTGAAAAAATTTAGAATTAAGTGGAAAAAAATAATAAGTACTTAATAAATGTTGAACTGAATTGAGCAACAACTTTGTAAGACACAATTCTAGTCACTCTAGGAAATATATCTATGAATGATAACTTACTTCCCCCCTACCCTCCTCCCTAAGGAGATTAAATTAATAGACTAATAACAATAGCATGCTATGTGGGTAGCTAGATGGTGCAGTGGATAGAGTTCCAGGCCTGGAGGCAGGAAGACCTGAGTTCAAATTCCTCAAACACAACAAAAATGACTGAACAACAATAAAATACACATCACATATATGAGAGAGAGATTTTATACATGTGTATGTATGTGTACGTGTATATATCTATCTATACCTATATCTATCCCCAGTGAGTAACACAGTACCTGACTTAATAAATGCTTGTTGACTTCAGGGCTTCTTCTTGTTCAGTCGTGTCTGGCTCTTCTTGACCCCATTTGGGGTTTTCTTGGCAGAGAGATTGGAATAGTTTGACATTTCCTTCTCCAGCTCATTTGAGAGATGAGGAACTAAGGCAAATGGGGTTGTGACTTGCCTAGGATCACACTAACTAAGTGTCTGAAGTGAGATTTGAACTTAGGTCTTCCAAACTCCAGGCCCAATAGTCTATTCCCTGAGCCATCTAGCTGCCTCAAAGGTTTTGAGTGTGGGCCCAGTGATGAATTGTCTGTCTCTTGTCTGAGAACCAATCTAGCTAAGTTTGCAGATCTCCAGGCCCAAAAGGCGGGTTGCCAGGTGATTAATATTTTGGCTGCCGCAACTCAGAAAGACCAATCAATCAATCAGCAAGCATTTACTAAGTGCCTGCTAGACACCAGAACTGGGCTGGGCCCTGGGAATAAAAAGACAAAAGTAAAACAACAGCCTTGAGGTGCTATTCAATGAAGAAAACAACATGTACACATGCAAATAGATAGGTGTAGAATAACTACCTCATAACTTGTCAGGGGAAAGCATAAACCACTGGGAGAATTGAGAAAGGCCCTACTGCTGGCACTTGGGTTTAAAGGAAGGTGAGTGGTGTCTAAGAGTCAGTAGTGAAGGAATAGGTAGGCAGTACAGTGGGGTAATAGCACTGGACTTGGGAGTCAGGAAAATCTGAGTTCAAATTCCATCACAGACATGTACTAGCTGTGAGACTCTGGGAAAGTCACTTAATTAATATCCCTCAGTCTCAGTTTCCTCAGCTGTAAAATGGGAGCCATAACAGCACCTTCCTCACAGGGTTGTTGTGAGGACGAAATGAAAGAATATTCATAAAGCATTTTATAAGCCTTAAAATGTTATGTAAATGGAAAACATTATTATTAATGGAATCTGTGTATTGGGGAAGAGTTTGTACAATTATGGGGATGAGAAATGGAAAGTTATGTGTGAGGAAGAGCAAGAAAGTCAATTTGGCTGAACTGAAGACTGCATGAAGGGGAGTGATATATAATGAGACTGGAAAGGTAAACTGGGGCCTGGTCATGGAGAGCTTTAAATGCCACGGAAGTCTGTATTTGAATGTGGAGGAAATAAGGAGACACTGGAGTTTATCCAGCTGGGGAATGACGTGCTTTAGAAAATTTTCTTTGGCCGCTGGTGGATGGACTGGAGAGGGAAGATATTTAAGGCAAGAAGAACAATTAGGAGGCTAAGTCCAGACCAGTAGTGATGCGAATAAGTTAGTGGCCATGTGAGTAGAGAAAAGGAATTGGATAGAAGAGATAATGTGGAGATAGAATTGACAAGACTTGGAAACTGACTGGATATATAGGGGAGAGGGATTCAAGGACAGTTCCAAGATTCTGAATCTGGGTAATTATCTACAAAATACTGGATGTTAGCTCCACCTCTGGGGAGGAAGCATCCACACTGGTAAAATTAGGGCCAATGAAGTATTGGAGTTAGCCCTACAATATGCCAAGCACTATGATAAGTGCTTTACACATATTATCTTCTGTATTCCTTGATTCTCATTTAGTAGCCTCTCTGGACTACTCCCCTAACTTGCACTTAAACTTGTAGGTGGGATCTCCAGGGGGTATTGTATTTTAGGGGTAACTCTGTGGGTGGCTACTCCTACTCTTACAGCTCATGAGCCCCCATGGATTTGCATCCCATCAAGAGGCATTCTAGAAGATACAATTAGCTCTTACAGAAGCATTCACTAAAATGGTATAGTAAGAACAGAGGGAGGGGACTCCAACACTTCAGTGGCCCCAATTTTACTAGTATAGATCTTTCTTCCTTTTTCTTTCTTTCCTCAAAGACTAAACCTTAAATACATTAACCCATTTCACTTTGGAGCTCATAGATTAGACCATATGTCCCTGCCTAAACACCACTTAATGGCTATATTTTAGGCCCTCCTGGCTAAGACTGAAAGTAAATAGTAACTGTTTCTATTGATCAGCAACCCTGAGGGTCTTCCCCTCCCAGTTTGATTTTTTTAATTAAAGGGGCCATCCTTTGACTCACATCTTAAAAGAGGCCTATTCACTGAATGTGAGTTACCTCACTCAAAGTGAGAGCTTGAAAAGACCTTAGCATCCTGGGCCATCTCCAGTCATCCTGATGAATATCTGCCACTGGACTTAGATGGCTCTGGAGGAGAAAGTCAGGTTGGTGACCTTGCACAACCCTCCCTCCCTCAAATCAAAGCAAGTCAATCATCATTCCCTGGTGTCATGGTCCTCTTTGAGAACAAAGAACAAACACACAAATAGTAAGAACAATTATTACAGAGCATCCTTCATAAACCTGGAATGTACTCTCCCACAAATATACACAATCATCACGGGAAGGGTGGGCTCCAATTTAAGGGTACGATAGTAGTGAGGCACTTGAGAGTTCCTCATATGTATCACAAGATACATGACGATTGAAGGCAACTCACAAGTCTGGGTGGTACTGCAGGGTCTGGACTTTATAGAGTCTTCAGGCAGCTTTCCTTAGGCATAGCACACACAGTGGATCATGCCCTTGTGATGGGCTCCAAGGGTATCCTCTCCATTGCCAGACTCTCAAGGCTAGAGGTCACACTCTTTGAAATCAACAATGAAAAAGAATTTATTAAATCTATTTCAATCAATCAATAAACGTTTACTAAGTGTCAACTGTGTGCCAAGCACTGTGCTAAGTATTGTCAATACAAAAGAGGCCAAAGACAGTCCCTGACCTCAAGGAGCTTGAAGTCTAATGGGGGAGACAGGAAGCTGAAAAGCAGAGGATGGAGAGAGAAGCGGGAGGGAGGGAAGGAAGAAGGACAAAGCCTGGACACTCAGGAGGGATGGGTAGCAAGAGTGGAGTGAACTTCCAGGATAAGGAGGCTGCTGCTGCTGTGGGGATGAACAGCTCAAAGAGGCAGGGGTAAAAACAGAGAGGAATGAATCTGAATGAACCTTGAAATGGCTTCATCCCTCTGTTGTCGTCTTTGGATTTATATCTGATTTGGAATGTATGTCTCTCTGCTCCCAGATGGATGCACTGATCTCTCCTCCTCCTGTTCCAGAAGTCTCCCTTCAAAGCCATATGGGAGGGGGAGGATGGGAAGGAGAAGAGAGAAACTTTCTCCTCCCCCCCGCCACTCTGCCCCACCTGCAGGGGTGCTCCTCCCCAGGCAGCTCTCAGCTCACAAGTCTCCCAATTCTTGAACTGTTGCTGGACATTGTGCCTGGTGGGCTAGAGGAGGAGAGAGAAATCCCCAACTTTCCCCTGCAAGAGGATCACTCCAAGCCTTGCCTGCCCCCCATCTCCTTAGGGCTTCCTTCCATTGTGGCATTTCTACAGTCACTTTAGCACCCTATGATCACCTCATGATTATTTTCTCAACCTTCTCTGACTTATACCAACTGAAAACTGAGGACTAGGGCCAGGAGCATCCTCTTGTAGTCTCTCTTTTCCAGCTTCTCTCTCTCTCTCTCTCTCTCTCTCTCTCTCTCTCTCTCTCTCTCTCTCTCTCTCTCTCTCTCTCTCTCTCCCCCTCTCTCCTCACAGCTGTTTTTTTGTCCATCATCCTGGTTCACATCTCTTCCCATTTCCCTAAAGGCCATATCAGAGAAGGAAAAAAATAAGCTTAAAAAACTTCAATAGTGCTATTTTATACTTTTTAAAACTTTATTATTCTTGAGTTTTTTGGTCTGCATTTTCTTTTGCAACATGGGTAGTATGGAAATGTTTTACATGACTGTACATGTATAATCTACATCAAATTGCTTGCCTTCTTGAGGGTGGGGTTTCAATTGTGCCCCTAGCCAGCTGTGTTACTCTGGACAGGTCACATCTCTGGGCCTCTAAGGTTTTCTGCTTTCTAGTCATCTCTCTTACAGCAATAAGATGTCCTTGAGGACTACAGCTAAGGAGGACCCCTTTGTGGATGGGGGTTTGATCCTGAGCCAAACTACCCTGGCTTGAGTGGCCATTTCATGTATTGAAATAATCAGATTGATTCTGTGTATTTTTTTTAATTGATCCTATTTACACTTAATTGATTTTGTCCTGTAACTGCCCAAGTCATAATTCTTTGCCTCTGAACTTAGTTCAGAAATGCAGCTGGCCTATAATGAGTTAAGTCTAGAAATCTGGTTCTCTTATCAATCACTGTTCTATTCTTGTGTCAGAGAAATCTGTTGCCCTTTAAGGATGTCTGGTGTTATCCAAAGAAGTCTAGTCCACTAACCTTGCAGGCAGACACAAGTTATGAGCATCTCTTAGTCACAGAGGGAAGAAGGGGGTTGTTGCTAGCCCCCCATTCCCAATTTCTAACCAACTAACAAAGTCCTGTTCTTTGTTCCGTACTTTCCCAAAAACTATAAAAAGGGTAGCTATTCCCCACCTCAGGGACTTGGCTTTGCTGGGGAAGCTGAGATCTTATTTATTGGTAAATTCATGCTTTAATAATAAATTGGTAGTGCTTGAAACTCTGTGCCTCAGTCTACCATAATTAATTTTAACTGTTGATAGTATCCTCTTAGCCACCAGTAGAGAGCATCCCAGACACACTGAGAGACAGCTAGGCTCCTACTGAGCTAGGGAGATTGCTTCAGTCTTCAGTCTGGGGATCCTGTCCCTATTTCCCTAGGCTCCCTGGCTTTCCCACTACCTAGAGTCAACTTTCTACTTCATCAACCTCTTTCCAGCTATGGGGCCAATGGAGCTGAGAGCAGAAGTTTGGAGAAGGGTGGGGGTCGGAGCAGATTAAGAACTCAGAAGACAAGGAAGGAAACAGAGGAAGAGAGGGATGGTTTTTGAGAGACAGCCATGTGCAGTGCTTCTTAAACTGTGGGTAGTGACCGTTTGGCAAACATGAGAGGTTTCTGAAAGCTCAGTAACCACAAATTAATTAAAAATCAAATGTGCAGCAAATTCCGGGTGTTTCTGGAAGCACCTGGCCATGCATGCATCATGCAACTTCACTGGACCCTTAGTTTTGAACACAAAGCATGCACACTTTGCACTGTGCCTGCCCTCATGCCATTCAGCTGTTGCCTAAAGGAGAAAAGATGTCTCAGTGGAAAAAGTTTAGGAAGCCATGAGAGAAAGAGCAGAGGAAGAGGGTGGCAAGTGGGTTAGGGAAGAGGAGTAGGGCGGGATGTAAGGAAAAGTCACTTGCTTCGTATTGGTGTGGAGAGAAAATGATAAAGGGAGAAGCCTCAGAGAATGCCTAGAGGAAGGAGCAGAAAGAACACTGGTCAGGACCAGTTAATCTGTTATGCGCCTGCTCTGGAAGACTCTCTAGGGCTTATTAGAGGTTGGACTTCACTGACATAGTCCCTGAGAAATCAGGGTCGCCTTTACTCCTGGATGAAGCATCAGAGAATAGGCTTTCAACACATTACATCCTGCTTTCTAATGGGAATTCCTATTTGGTGGCTCTCTGAACTCCCGGATTCCACATTTTAAAATCTGAAACTATATACTCAACAAACATTTTAACGTTGCTTCATTCATGTTGCCAGGAGTCAGAATAGTTTATCAGTGTTACAGAAAAGGAAACTAAGGCACAACTTAAAATTTACCCATGATCACACAAGGAAGAGTCAAGGCAAGACTGTGTTTTCCAAATTACAGTTTAGTCTTCTATTCACCAGACCATCTTCATTTGATCAAACTAGGTCATAAGCAGAAATTCTTCGAAGACAGAGTTTCCAATTCTAGCTGAGGCTTTCTTCACATTCTTCCCTGGGGTATCTTAGATGTCTCCTACTTTGGAATTCTACAAGACTTAACAGTGCCATTTACTTAGCGCTTTCATATGACAAACACAATCAACTTTAGAGAACCAAATTGTTCACCTACAAAGACTCACTAAAGTTAGGGCCCTTTTTTGTGTCATGGATCCCTTTGTGTCATGGATCAAACCTAAGCACCTCTTCTCAGAAGGATGTTTTTAAATGCATAAAACAAAATACATAGGATTACAAAGGAAACCAATTATATTGAAAGAGAATTATCAAAACATTTTTTAAGTTCACAGGCTCCTGGTTCAGAATCCCTGCTCTAAAATGTCAGTGGTAAAACTCCCAAACATTCCTGCTTGTTTACTCCTCGTCTTCCTCTTCTTCCTCCTTCTCCTCCTCCTCCTCAATACCCTCTCCACCTTTGCCTCTCTCTCTCTCTCTGTAATTCGACACCCTGCTGCCAGAGTAATCTTAAAGCATAGATCTGATCATATCACTTCCCAGCTTAAAGTCTTTTAATGACTCCCCACTACCTCTAGGATAAAAACCTCAGCTTGGTGTTTAAAGCTCTCACAAATCTTACTGGGAACCTACATTTCTAGCACCAAGCTTTCTCTGGCTTCAGCTCCCCACTGTGAGCCTAGCTAGCCCCTCCAGCTTCCTAGCTGCTCAGAAACTCTCTCTTCCCCTCCCTTAATTATCCTCCTCTTGACCCAAGCCCCACCTCCCATTCCAAGGTCAGCCCTCTCCTCTCCACCCCTGCATTATTATTTATTTAATTTATTCTGTTCAATTTGCAAAAGTTGTTGGTTCCCCAGGCCTAGAACAAATTCCCTCCCTGCCTCCACAGTTCTAGATCCTTACCTGGTGTAGTAGACTGAAGGAAGGAAGAATTCAGGAATAGACCTTGGCTCACATCTCTTCTGACACATTAACTGTGAGACCCTTGCTAGCATCTTACCTTCTGAGCCTCATCTCCAGTCATCCTGATCTGTATCTGACCGTTGGACTCAGATTGCTCCAAAGGAGAAAGTGAGGCTGGTGACTTTGCCCAGCTCTGCCTCATTTAAATCCAATTCACTTGCATGTAGTGGCATCACCTTTTTGACATCAGGGTCCCCTTGGAGAATGAAGGACAAACAACACCAATGTCATCTACAGAACAAAGGGGTTGAACTAGACAGCTTCTATGTCCCTTCCCCTTGACATCCCTCACCTTTTTTCTTCCTAGCTCTTTTTTCTTTCATTCTACTTTCTTCCCACCAGCCCCTTCCCACCCCACCTTCCTTCTCTAGTTCCTTTTTCTAAACCCTCCCCTACCAAGCCTGGGGATATCTGGTCTTTCTAGCTCTCCCCAGTTGTTAACACTCTTTCCCTACTAAAAATGTCTTTGAATTTACTTACCTATTTACTTGTCGACTTTTGTCACTCCCTCCCCCCTCCAGTAGAACATAATAAGCTTGTTGAAGGCAGGCTCTTACCTCTTTTCGTATCCCCAGAGCCTAGACAAACCCTTAAACAGAGTAGGCACTAAATTCATTTTCTCAAATTGGATTGGATTATTTAGGTCCTTTCCAGCTCTAAATGCTACGGTCCTATTCTTTCTACCTTCAAGGCTCTTCTTGATGTCACTGGAGCTAGATTTCAGCTGCAGATAAATTGGGGATGGCAGGAGAAATAAGACAAGGGGGAGACACCTGAGAAACAGTTCAGAGATGGAGGGGGAAGGGGAAAGAGAAGAAATGAGAGAAGAAACTGGAGAGTGAAGCCCGAATGCCAGGAGAAAGGGAGGAGGGGGCTAAATGAGGAAGGAGAAAGTGGCCAGGAAAGACTGGGGAGGTATTCCCAAGCTTGGTAGGGGAAGGTTTAGAAAATGGAACTAGAGGAGAAAGTCAGGGACAGGGAGGGGGAAGGAAGAAAGTAGAATGAGAGAAAAAAGCAGAGGGACGGGATGAAGTGAGAAGGGTTAAAGAAAAAGGGTGAGGAAGGAGGGAGGGAGAATGGAGGGATGGAATGATGGGGAGAGGAAGCTAAGGGGGAAGATTGAAGGGAAGCTGGGAGGGAGAGCTAGAGGAGGGGGTGGGGTAGAGGAGAGGGCTGGCCTTGGGAAGGGGAGGTGGGGCTTGGGTCAGGAGGAGGGTAATTAAGGGAGGGGAGGAGAGGGGCCCAAAGGGATGGTGGGGTTTCTGAGCAGCAAGGGGTCTAGGGGAGGTGCTGGCTAGGCTCCGAGCTGGCAGTGAGAGTAGGGGGAGCATGACGCTTCTGGCTGGCCCCGGCCTCCCAGAACTGGGGTCCTGGGTGGGGAGGAGGACATTGGGCAGCCCCCGGGACTGTGCCAGCTGAGCCCCTGGCTGGTGCCCGCTTCCTTAGCTCCCCCGAACTTGAGCCTTTGGAGCAATGCTATGGAGAAACTGGTAGCCGGGCTAGCTGGTCTCCACTGGAGCATGGGGGCTTTCCCCTTGGACCTCATCGTCAGCCGCTGTCGCCTGCCCACTCTCGCCTGCCTAGGGCCAGGTAGGGGAGAGGGGAGGAGAGAGGGAGGGGGAAGTCCTGGGGACCAAGTGAGCCAGGATGCTGGAACAGGAGCAAATCCGGGAGTGACAGAAAGGCGCCAGAGTCTAGGAGTGAAGTGGGGGGGTGGGGGTGGGGATGAAAGGAAAGGAGGCAGGAAGAGGGAAGGGAGGGCCAGGCTGGAAGAAGAGGAGCCCGAGGGTAACCTGAAGCAGGTGGGGCCTGGGGGGGAAGGGCGGTGGGGCACACTCTCTGCCAGGCTTCGGAGGGTCCGGGGAAAGTTTCTAGCTCTTTGTGAGCACAGTCCTGGGAGCTCTGTCCCTGCTTCCAGCAGAGCCCCTCTCTTCTCTTCATCCTCCCTCTGGTCCCTCCAGCCTCCGCTCAGCCTCCCTTTGTCCCTTTGCCTGCCCCCTCTCCTCTCTGTCCCCATTCGTCCAACCCTTCTCACTTTTCCCAGTCCTATCCCTTTTTTTGCTGGGTCCATCCCCACCTCTTCTCCCAACAATCGGTTCGACGCCACCTGCGCCTCCCTTGTCCTATGTCATTCCTGTGCTCCCTCCCCCTTCTCATGTCTCCAGTACCCCTTCCCTTCTCTTTCCCCCTCCCCTTTCTCTGCTTCCTTCTCCTGGTGGCCCGGCACACCCCAGTCAAACCTGGGGAGGTGATGGGGGGGACTACTTTGCTGAAGGAGCAATAGGAGGGGATGGATGCCTGCCTGAGAGGGGAGTTCCGGCTGCCTGGCCGGGGTGAGAAGGGGGAAGGGAAATGGAGATGGGGCCTAGCTGCCTGGCTGGGGGTTTTGTATAAGAGAAGAATAGGGGTTTGGCCAGCCTTGGCACACTCGCTTCCCGGAATGCTAATGGGGCACAGAGGCCCACCAGCCCCTCCCCCCAACCCACACTGCTCAGGGCTGAGGATGGCCCTCCCCAAGGACTTGGAGATGAGACTGAGAAAGGTGGGAAAGAGGGAGGGGGTGTGAAGTTGTGTGTGCTCTGTCTGTCCTGGGAGGGTGTCAGCAGGTGGGGACTGGAGTATCAGGTACCAGGCAGTCAGTACAGTGGAAGAAGCATCGGCTGTCGAGTCAGACGGCCTGGGTTCAGATTCTGCATGGCCTTGGGCAAATCACTTGGGCTTTATTTTTCTTATCTATAAAATGAAGGTGTTGGACTAAATTACCAGCTCTGTGACCCTCCTGACCTCTGTGTATGCCCCAAGTAGTGCACACCAGCAGGTCAGGTGTGGGGAGCAGTGTCCTAGGACCAGTGAGCCTGTGGGGCAGAGAGAGCCCACGTCTACCTGCCAATGAGATGCCTGCTTATGACTGGGGAGAGCAGCTCTGCCCCAGGCAGATGATGAAGCTGGAACTTCCTGGGGAGGGTAAGAATCAGGGAATGAAGGGGCCTCGGAACTAGAAAGAGCCCCACCTGTTTGCTTCATAGATGACTAAGGAGGTCACCCAGGAGAGAAGTAACAGAATTGAGATTCAGACCCAGGACTTTCTGACTGCCAATCCCGTGTTCTTTCCACAGTACCCAGCCTTGGCTTTACAGCTGGATTGGGGGGGCAGGGGATGATGATTAAATTCTTGGGTCATCCCTTTAAGGTCATCCAGCCTCAGGCATGCTCTCACCATGTAGGCAGGTCCTTCCTTCTTAAGTCCCAAGTGGTACTGATTTTAGCGGGGTAGTAGTTATCCTTTTGGGGAGGGCATAACAGGGGAGTGGACAGAGCCCTCTGGTTCCTGGCAGGGAGGCAATCAGGAGGGTGTCCCCTTCTCCTCCCCAACCCCCACCATGCCCACGGCTGCCAGGAGAAGCCCTTCAGATTGAAAATTCTAGACCCCTCCTGCTGCCCTGGTAACAGTTGCTGGGGTTAGAGAACCCACTTGGTCCAAGCCCCTCCCTATACCCCTCTTCCCTTAACCTTTGGCCAATATCTCCTTTCCTCCCTCCCTCCCTCCCTTCCTCCCCACCTCCCTCTCTCTTTTTCTCTGATTCTGTTCCCTCCTCCCCTCCCCCCATTACTGGTGTCTTCCTGGCCAGGAAAAATGGGAGAGAGTGGAAGGAGTCAGGGGTCTTGGGAGAAGGAGTTTCTTCTTCAAAGTGCTGCTGAGCTCTAGACTTAAAGTCCAAGACCAGAGTTTAGTACTGTTTAGTACCTGTAAGGAAGCCTGTTCATTTCCTTCCCTGGGATTCAAGACTTGCCTTCCTCATCTGTAAAATAAATTAGTTGGACTAGGTGTTCTTGAAGGCTCCTTCCAAGTCTAAATCTTACATTCCTAATGAAGTGGGGGGTCTCCTCTCTTAGAATCAGAGATGGAGCTGTGGAATGAATGTATGCATTGAGTGGGAATTCGAGGCACCTGTCACTAACCATAGGCTACAGTTTGAGGCTGATATCCTCTGAGGCAGCATAGCGTCATGGACAGAGCTGACATTGGAACCGGGAAGGCCTGGGTTCAAGTCTTGCCTCTTCTCACATAAAAGTCATGTGACCCTGGGTGAATCACAACCTCCAAAGTGCCCTAGGCAACATCCTAAGACCATAAGTCACCAAGAAGGGGGCAGCTGTAGTTCCTCCTTGGGATCTCTCAATGAAATAATCACAAGGCAGGTTAATATAAAGGGTGAGAGGGGGTGTCTCCACAGCTCACCCTATCCAGTGCTTCCTAGAGATCTCAACCTGGTGAGTGGCCGAGGATACTGTTTACTAGATGGGCCAGAGGAAGGGAGGCCAGCTCCCTTACTGGGAAGGGCCCCTTCAGAAATGCAGAAAGCCCCAGTGACGATGATGGTGGCTGAGTTACAGCATGAACCCGCCTGTTTCTGTTGGCAGCCTTTCTGCTGTCTGTGCTCTTTGTATCATGACCGCCTGGATGGTGAATGGTGGGTGTGGGGGGCAGGCCCCTAAATGCCCAGCTGAGGGCTGGACATGCCAGCGTTCCGCCTCTGGAGAGACTTGACCTGAGACCTTCCTAGGGGAGGGTGGGTGTTAACATCACTGTTTGCTGAGTTTGTTCCTTCTTTCTCTCCTTCCTGGCCCAGGGGAGTATGTGGAGGGGGTGAGCCAACAGGATGTCCTGCTCATCCACTCCTGCCGCCAGTGGACAACGGTGACAGCCCACAGCCTGGAGGAAGGCCACTATGTCATCGGGCCCAAGATCGATATCCCGCTGCAGTATCCAGGTAGGGCTGGGGCCTGGAGAGACTCAGAAGATGCCAGCTGTGGTGGCTGGGAGACAGACCAATGGGAAGCTGGGGCTGGGGAGGGACGGACCTTCAGGCTTCCACCTTGCCATTAAAGGAGGGCACAGAATGACAAGAACCCAGGATCATGGATTCAGAGCTGGAAGGAACCTTAGAGGTCATCTAGCTCAAACCTCGTATCTTACAAATGAGGAAACTGAGGCCCAGGAAAGCCAAGAGACTTGTTCAAGGCTAGTGAGTGGCAGAGCAGGGCTCAGATCTGGTCTCAGGGTTGGAGGCCAGGGCCCTTCCTGCTATCACTTATCTGAAAAGGGCTGTGAGTAGCTGGAGGATTGGTATTGCCACAGGCTGATCCCATTCCCTTCAGGGCATCCTCTCTTGCTCTTTGAGCCATTTTCCTGGGGGCTCTGTGGACTGCAGGGCACAGACTCTGGCCTGCTAGAGAGCCTCAGGGATAGCCTAAGCTTCCCAGCGGGCCTCCCTAGGTGCAGAGTAAAGGCAATCCCCCAGGCACTACCCAATGCAGGAATCCACTTCTTGTTTCAGAATGACAAGGGGCAGATGTTACCAAAGGGGGACACACTGGCACCTTGTTAGCCGACTGACTCACACAAGTAGCAGCCCATCCTGACCAAGTGCACCACCGTTGCAGCTGCCCTTATTTCAGGTCAGGTCAGGTACAACTTTGTGACCCCATTTGGGGTTTTCTTGGCAAAGACACTAGAATTTGTGGCAAATCACTTGATTTGCCATTTCCTTCTTCAACCCATTTTCCAGATGAGGAAACTGAGGCAAAAAGGATTAAGTGACTAGCCCTGGGTCACACAGCTAGTAAGTGTCTGAGGTAAGATTTGAATTCAGATGTGCTGACCCCAAGCCTGCTGCCTTATATACTGTGCCACCTAGCTTCCTCCAGACTAGTTAGTTACTTGTTAGATTACTGGAGAAGCTCTAGCCTTAAGAGATACTAGTATAGTGGTAAGAACATTTGACTTTGAGTTGAGAGACCTTAGATTCAAATCCTGGCTTGGATACCCCCCAAGGTTATGATCGTGAGCAAATCACTGACCCTCTCAAAGCTTCAGTTTTTTCCTCTATAAAATGGTGACAATATTCAATAATTAATAAACATGTTCAGGTGCCTACTATATTTCAGGAAATATGCTAAACACTGGGGAGATAAGTATGAAAAAGAAAAACAATCCCTGCCCTCAAGGAGTGTGTTATTGGGGAAGACAACACACAGAAGGAACCTAAAAAGAATGAAGAAAGTACCTGGGGCATGATGGAGAAGTTCAAAGGAGTGTAGCCAGGTGGAAAATAGAGATGACTGGCCTGGTTACCCTCCTTAAATGGAGGTTTTGGAGCTCATTGGTCTGTCCTCCAATTAGAACTCTTCTTTATGTTCACAGCATAGAAGTTTGAATTCTTGTTAGTCCTGACTCCACTATGTGAGTATGTGACCTCGAGCAAATAGTTGCACCCTTGTGCCTCAGTTTCCCCATCTGTAAAATGACATTGAACTAGGTGATCTCTAAGTTTCCTCCTAGCTCTGACATTGTATAGGCTCCCTAATTTCAGGCATAGTACTCCCTTTCTGACCCGAGGACCTGTCCTGAGGCCTTTGGATGAGGGTCTATCAGAGCTAGGAGCTAGCTGCAGGTCACCGGGAGTGTCTAGATTGGCCTGAGGTGGAGAATCTCAGGTCTGCATCTCTGCTGGAATGGTTCCTCTCAGCTGCTATTCAATTTCAGGGAGTCAGCTCTCTTACAGTTTTGTCTGCCAAGCCCTGAGTCTCCCAAGGGGCCAGAGAGCAGAACACTCTCATCCAGGGTGCACTTCCTCCAGCCCTGGTTGGCCAGCTGCTTCTTCCTCCTCCAACTCCCTCCCTCTTCCCCTTGAGATGACCACAGTGCTCTGGGAGCGGTGATTTGAGTAGGGAAAGCTTACAGTGGCTTATGACAAGCTGGGAGAGCCCAAGATCCAGGTCTCCAAAGTTGGGTGCTGATGCCTGAGGGGGTGGGGGGCAGGGAGGCAGGCAGGCTAAGGAGCGAGTAGGGTGGGGGAGGGGATCCCTATAGCAGCCAGGGAGGGGATATTGAAGCACTAATCTTGGTCAGCCGGACACTGATTCCTCCCAATGAATTAGTAATGAGAACTAGAGCTCGGCGAGGGAGCAGGACCTGGGCTGTCCCGCTCTCCTCATCACACAGGAGGAAGGGAAAGAGAAAAGGAGGGGTTTGGCAGGGGACAAGGGATGCTTTTTACTGGGGTCGGGTGGGAGGCATCTTCCTTTTACTGGGGTTCTGCTTCCTAGACTATGGGGCTTGGCTCTTGCTCCGTGGGGAGAAGCTGTGTCAGGTGGAATGGGAGATGGGCAGTCAATAACCCTCTGTGACCAGCTAGGTCCCTTTATCTGGCTTTGGGGAAGTCACTTGACTTCTCTGGCCTTAGCTTCCTTACCTGTAAAATGAGAGAATTAGACTGGGTTTCTGAGGTCCTTTTTAGCACTAACATTCTGTAGTGCCCTGGGGCAGGAGGCTGATTTTTCTGCCAAACAGAATCCTTCCATTCATTCAGGAAACTTTTACTTAGCACCTAGTAATAACAATAACAACTAACATTTAAATGGCACTTTAAGATTTGCAAAGTGCAAATATATCATTTTATCCTTGAAATTATCTTGGGAGGTAGACATTATTATCCCAACTTTACAGATAAGGAAACAGAGGCAAAGGTGAAGTGACTTGCCCAGAATCGCACAGCTAAGAAGTATCTGAGGCCAGATTTGAACTTGGGTCTTCCTGACTAAAAGCCCATGTGCTGGCTCTGGGTTAGGCAGGGTGGGGGGGATATAGAGAGGGAATAAGACCATACTGGAACTCTCCATCAAATAAGGCAGATAGCATGTTTGCATTAAAGCACAAGAGCAATGTGAGGGCTGATGAATGAATGACTTGTGGGTGGCACAGGCATTCCTCAAGGGATGTGGCTTGGTGTCTCCTCATCCAGGCCCAGACCCTGGTCAGAATGGCTCCTTGGGGTGGGGGGTGGGGAGGAACTGGACAGAGGTGGGCTGGGTAGGACCAGGGGGCAAGGGAGAGGTCAGGGGCTTCTACTCCATGCACCAAGAACAGGAAACACCTCCTCCTCCTTCCACCAGCTCAGCTGATGGGGAAGCTGGACTCTGGCTAGGGGGAGGAAGGAGTGAATCAGGCACCATGGTTACATTGATTCTCCTGACCACATCCTCTCCCCAAGCTTCCCTGAATCAGCCTGAACCTCCCCTGTCTGGGACTCTGGCTTTGGCCCATCCCAGCTTGGCTGGGAATAATGGGATGAACTATTCCTGGCCCCTCGCTGGTCAGGGGTGGGCTGCTCACCCTCTGTCCCTCTGGGTATGGCTGAGTGTGGGGGCTGCTCTGACCCCAGCCTGAGGAGAGTCTCTCTGCTTCCTGGCTTCTTGTCATCTGTAAAGCAACGGAATGCTCTTTACCCTTAGCCATCTGTGTCTGTCCTCTGGGGCTAGTGCAAAGCTTCCCCTTCTTCCCAGGAGGGCCCTAGACTGACTAATAAACATTTACATAGCACTTACTATATGCCTGGCATTGTGCTAAGTGCTTTACAATGATCTCATCTGATCCTCACAAAAACCCTGAAGGTAGGTGCTATGATCTCCATTTTACAGATGAGGAAACCGAGGTAAATGGAGGTTAAGTGACTTATCCAGGGTCACACAACTAGTGAGTGTCTGAGGCTAGATTAGAACAGATCTTCCTGATTCCAGGCAATTAGGTGGCATAGAGGATATGGATATTCCACTGGGCTTGGAATCAGGAAAACCTATCTTCCTGAGTTCAAATCTGGCCTCAGACACTTACTAGCTGTGTGACCCTGGGCAAGTCACTTAACCCTGTTTGCCTTAGTTTCCTCATCTGTAAAAAGAGCTGGAGAAGGAAATGGCAAACCACTTTACCAATTAAACCCCAAAAAGGGTTGATGAAAAGTCAGATAAGACTGAAAGGGCTGAACAGTGACAACTTCCTGATTCCAGATCAGGCACTATGTACTCTGTCCACTGTGCTACCTGGCTGCCAGGACAGGGTTTGGGGGGGCGGGGTGCTTTCTGCTATCTCTTCCTCTCCAAGGCAGCTCTTAGTTATGTGCTCCTGGCCAGGGAACTCAGCATCTAGGGGAACATAGAAAAAGGCAAAGGGTGGCCATGGCCTTGATGAAATGGATTCCACAAAGCCACTGATAGAGCTGTCCACATTGTGTCAGTCAAATCTCATAGGTCTGTGTCTGTGGCGAATCATTATTATTCCCAAATGTTTGGTTGTCTGAATGTAGCTGAGCAGACCGATCTGAGCTCAGAAAACTTTACCATGGGGAGAGCACAAATCTTCCACAGGAACTGGATTTCACAAATAAGTTTTAAGTCCCATGCCAGGAGCTGGGGTCACACAAATTAAGCATCTCCCTGTATAAGATGATGCTATTCATCAAGGTTGGAAAGATACGGTTCTTGACATGCAGCTTGGTGGGGCACCTTGAGGCAGTCAGGCTGCGTAGGGTTTGAGTGTTGGATATGGAGTCAGGAAGCCCTAGGCTTGAATCTAATGCATTCGAACTGGCCAGTTCTAAAATCAAAGCCACAGACGCCAGCTGGGCATATCACTCACCTCTCTAAGCCTCAGTTTCCTAATCTGCAAATGAGGATAATGTAGTAGCCACCTCAGGGGCTAGTGACGATCAGATGATCCCCACACATGTGTACATAGGTCACTTTGCCATCTCAGAGTGCTAGGTAAAGGTCAGTTTCTAAATTGTAACAATAATAGCAATGACCCGTTATTGGCTCCATCCTCTTCTGGTTGCTTTTCTGCCAGTGCCACTGTTTTTAATATACTTACAGTTAGTACGTATTTCCATTCTTTCTTTCCCTTTTTTCCAGTTTATTATTTTTTTTTTCTGGTCATCTGCACTGAGGAGAACTCTTCAGGTATTCCTAAGTCACTGAGTATATCCACTGTTCACAGTTTTTCTCCATTAAAAATATAGCCACTATGGGTTTTTAAATTTTTATACATCTTTTTTCCCCCATAGCAGATTGTCTTTTTAATGATCTTTCCTCCATAATAATATTCAATCTCTCCCTGTCAACTAGTTCCTTCCCTGCTACCTAGACACAAACCTAAGGGGAAAAAAACCCAAACACCTCACTAGATCCTATCAGGGTGGCACAGTGGATAGAGAACCAAGCCTGGAGTCAGGCAGACTCATCTTCTTGAGTTCAAATCTGGCTTCAGACACGTGTTAGCTGTGTGACCCTGGGCAAGTCACTTAATCCTGTTTGCCTCAGTTTCCTCATCTATAAAATGAGTTAGAGAAGGAAATGGCAAACCATTCCAGTGTCTTTGCCAAGAAAACTCTAAATGGCGTCATGAAGAGTTGAACATGACTGAACAACAAAAATGACAGATAGGTACATGTGCATAAGTAAACACATATTTATATGCACACCTCAGTGTCCCATAAGTCTTAGTATAGTTTTTAGCTGTTAAAGCCCTAAGACTTTTAGAACATACTACTTATATTTGTACATGAAATATAAATGTGTATATAAAATACAAAGACGTACATAGTGTGCATATGTGAATATGTATGCCCACATAAATGTGTATGTGCATATAGCTATATCTACATGCATACACACATGCTGTCTCTTTTTAAAGCCAGGGACTGTTTCATCATTTGTCTCTATATCCTCAGAACCTTGTACAATGCCTGATACATAGTAGGTGCTTAATAAATGTTTGTTGATTAATAGAGTCCAAAGGATCCTCTCTTTTACAGGTGAGGAAACCAAGACTTGGACCATTGAAATGACTTCCCCAAGCCTAGGCAGTGAAGAACTGGGACTAGAACCCAGGTCTCCAGACTTTCAGGCCACTTCTAGTGCTCCTGGCTCCTTGGCCTGGCCACTCACTCACTAGCTATCCACATATAACTCAGGAATACCAGAGCTCCTGAGCCTGGGCCACAAGGATGGGCCCATGAGGTGTCTGGGCCCAGGGGAGCCCTGTTGGGAGTCCACCTGGCCCTATGTGGTCTCTCCAGGTAGTATGACTTAGAGTGGAAGATGTGGCACAGAAGTTGGCACCATGAGGATACTGGGATCTGAGAGCACCCTTCAGAGGATATAGGGCCTCAGGGATACTGGGACTAGACTCATCTTCCTGCCCCTCCTACAGGGAAGTTCAAGCTTCTGGAGCAGGCTCGAGACGTTCGGGAGCCGGTACAGTATTTCAGCAGCATTGAGGAGGTAGCCAGTGTCTTTCCTGACCGCATCTTTGTGATGGAGGCCATCACCTTCAGTGTCAAGGTCAGCTCCCTAGCAGATGGTATCCCAAAAGCATCCCCCACATTCTGCCAGGTGGGAGCCACAGCCAGTCAAGCTTCCTTTGACCACGGGAAGAGAGCACCTAGCTTTCTATTTCCACTGAAGACATGACAGTGGGAAGGATTCAGGAGGATTTCTTTAGAAAGATGTCAGACAGGAAGAGTTTGGGATATTTTTCCTTAGAAATAACTCACTCAATTTCCTGGGCTGGAATGAACGTTAGCAGTCATGGTCTTGTGACTCCATACCTGCATCAGTGCCTGAGCAGGAACCCCCTCCTGGCATCCTCTGCAATGCAATTAAAGACTCCAGGCAGGGAGGCCCATTTTATGTAGGACGACTCTGATTGTTAGGCTCTCATTGACATGGAACCTAAATTTGCCCAAATACAACAATTACCCATCACACCTACTTCTGCCTCTGTGGCCAAGCAGAATAAGTCCAATTCCATTTCCACAGCTATGACAACCCCCAGTCCGAGCTCCAAAACTTCTCTTGGGCTAAAAGGCCCAAGGTCATCAAGATGTATCCTAGGGTAGGCTTCACCTAAACCATCCCTGGGTCAATATGCTTACCTTGATCTCCAGAAAAGATTATACGTCTTGCTTTAACCAAGGCAGGGAGTAATTCTTATTGAAGCTTTTCCTAATACAAAGATGCTGAGTTTTTTTCCCCAGCTTCAGATTTTTAAATTCTGTTTGTAATTGTAATTAATTCTATTTTGTCTTTACCCTTCCAGAGTAGGGCCGGTTGGCAGCTTTGTATATCTGTGTGGTGGGATGGGGTGGGGGACAGGGAAGAGTCCTGCTGGCAGGTCCTTTGGGGTGAGAGAAGTGCTCCCAGGGTTCGGATAGTTCCCCTGATGGGCCCAAGTAGCCTGGGGGCCAGACATGCTGCTCTCCCAAAGCGCCCCAGAAGATGCTGCCTCCTTTTCATTGTCTTGCCCTTGCCCACCAGGTGGTGTCTGGGGAGTTCAGTGAGGACAGTGAGGTCTACAACTTCACCCTGCATGCCGGTGATGAGCTTACCCTCATGGGCCAGGCTGAAATCCTTTGTGGGAAGACCCCGAAGGAACGTTCCCGCTTTACCACCATCCTCCGAAAACTGGGCCGGGCTGGGTCCTTGGCAGGGTCCCTGGCAGGGATGGGGAGCGTCAGCAGTGGCCTGGGCACTGGTGGAGCAGCGGGCACCATCAAGCCCATTAAAGGCAAGATGCCCTGCCTCATCTGTATGAACCACCGCACCAATGAGAGCCTGAGCCTGCCCTTTCAGTGCCGGGGCCGCTTCAGTACCCGGAGCCCCCTGGAGCTGCAGATGCAGGAGGGCGAGCACACCGTGCGGGCCATCATTGAGAGGGTCCGGCTGCCTGTCAATGTGCTCGTGCCCAGTCGGCCCCCCTGCAACCCTTACGACCTGCACCCTGTGCGGGAGGGCCACTGCTACAAGCTGGTCAGCATCATCTCCAAGACGGTGGTGCTGGGGCTGGCCTTGCGCAGGGAGGGCCCGACCCCCTTGCACTTCCTGCTGCTCACTGACATGCCCCGATTCACCCTGCCCCAGGGGCTTCTGGTTGGTGATCCCCATGTGGAACAGCTGGTGAGGGACAGTGCCTCCTATTGCCATGAGCGTTTTGACCCAGATGAGTACTCCAAAGCAGTGCGAGAAGCCCCTGGAGACCTGGCAGAAGAATGTGCCAGCCCCCGGAGGGCCAGGCTCTGTTTGCAGGGCCCCAGGCCCGAGGCACCTCCCCAGCTCTCTCTCTGCCTCTACCCCCCCACTGGGGAGGGGGAGCAGGAGTACATGAGTCCAGATTGGGCCAGCCTGTCAGAACCTGCCCCTCCAGTGGAGATCCCCTATGAGGAGCTATGGACACACCAGGCAACTGAGAGCCACCCAGAGGGTGGGGGCAGGAGCAGAGGCAGGCAACCGCCTGCAGGACTTAGACAGCCGGACCTCATCTCTTTTGCTGGGACTGCTCATCTGGAGATGGAGGTTCCCCCACCCCCTGTCCCTCCCAAATCAGAGGCGGTAAGTAGGGGTGGGCAGCTGGTGGTACAATGGTTGGAGTGCTGGACCTGGAATCAGGAGGGCTCATCTTTGTGATTTCAAATCTGACCTCAGACACTTACTAGCTGTGTGACCCTGGGCAAGTCACTTTACCCTGTTTGCCTCAGTTTCCTCATATGTAAAATGAGTTGGAAAAGGAAATGGCAAACCACTCCAGTATCTTTGCCAAGAAAACCTCAAATGGGGTCATGAAGAGTTAGAAACAACAAATTTAGGAGGCTCTTGAGGTCCCTGGGCAAAAAGACTCCTGGGATAACAGAATCATAGATTTAGAAGGAGAAGAGATCTTTAGAGTTTATTTCAACTCCATTTTACAGATGAGGAAACAGGACCAGAGAGGTTAAGTGACTTTCTTAAGGTCACAAACTAGTGAGTTTCAGTGATAGGATTTGAATTCAGATCCTCTGACTTCCACCACACTAGGGGGATGGGGAAAGGGAAACTGTTCTTTGAGATAACCCTAAAATTCTGAGACTTTTCTTACTCATTCCTGAGGAGCCTCCTCCTGCCTCGGTTTCTTCTTTAGCTAATAAAAAGGGCTTGTCAACACTAGGTTTTCCCTAGATCTGGCCACAAGGAAGAGGGGAGCCCTTGGCATTGTGGGGCCAGGTTATCAAGCATCTCCTGTATGACTGTGGTTGAGGGGAACAGGAAATGGCAGAAGGGTGCATGCATGTGTGTTCTTGGCAGAATAGCATATGCATACATAGGAGGGCATTGATAACCGCTTCCTCATCTGTAAAATGGGAATGAAGGTCTTTGTCACCACTTTTCTTGTGGGATGACTATAGAGAAAATACTTCGTAACCCTTTTAAAGGGCGTATATAAATATGAGTTATTATTACTAGACAAAGGGTGTGTGTGAATAAGTAGGTATGAGGGGACAACCTGAGGGTGAGAGAGAGGGAAAAAATAGAGGGAAAGCCTGCTGGGAGGTGGATAAGGTTGGCTGTAAGCTGTGTTTGCAGAAAGCCGCACTCAGCAGGGTCTGGGCCTAGGAGAATTTGGGTTGGCCCCTTCCCCCCTCTCCTGCTCGCTCCATTCTTTTCCTTCTCTTCCCTCCTAATCCAACTGTGCTGCTGGTCTTTGATGATGATGTGATTATCCAACAATCCCCCGATGATAGCTGGCATTTAAACAGAGCTTTAAGGCTTGCAAAGTACATTATGAGTACCAACTTATTTGATCTTCACAGCAACCCTGGAAGGCAGGTTCTATTGTTATGCCCATTTTACAGATGAGGAAACTGAGGCAAACAGAGGTGAAGTGACTTGCCCAGGGTCACACAGCTAAATGTATCAGACAGAATTTGAACTCTGGTCTTGTAGACTCCAGGCCTAGTGCCATCTAGCTGTTTTTATGAAAAATTATTTTATGAAGGATTCTCTGTGTTTTAAAGCAAATTTTGGTTTACAGCTACTAGGAGCCTCTGGGCTGCAGAGACTGGAGGAATGGAGTGCTGGGGAGGGGACCTCCTGGGGAAGGGGACGGGTTAGGCTGCGGGGACGAGTGGGTAAGGGGACCACTTTGTATATCCATGTTCATTATGGGTATGCTCCCCAGGGCAGCTGGGAGCTAATGCCCTATAGTTTTCCAGATGTCCCTTAGGACTCTGAAGGATGCTCTATGGCTTGGGTCTCTCAGGGAGAGGCCAGCCGCTGTCCAATGTGTTCCAGTACTTGGGCCTGGGTAGCCTCCCGCCTGGCAAAATTCTTCCTGACTCTAGGACTTTTATGTTTCCAGGTCAAGGAAGAGTGTCGCCTACTCAATGCTCCACCAGTACCACCAAGGGGTGGCCGGCCCCCAGGCAGTCCTCCTATCCCACCGCGCTTTCCCAAGCTTCAGCCAGCTCACTCCCCTAGTCCTGGCCTCTCTTTTTACTCTTCTGGCCTACATGATGGGTGAGTGCCCTTCAAAGCTATTACTAGTTGAGACTGAGCTTGGGACAAACTTAGGGGGAGGGAAGGGGATGAGTGGCTGTGTAGAGGACAAGTCTATCATGGGTGAGGTTGTTTTGTGAGGAGGTAGCCTGCCTCCTGAATTTCATAACAAGGCAACAGGTCCTACAGGGAGAAGGTACCCCTTTGTCAGCTCCTAGGGGCAAAAGCCCACTCTCCCTGTCCAGGTTATGGCTCTGGTTTCCTTCCTTCTTTGGGCTCTGGAACTTTCTAGGGGAGCTCCACCCAAGGGGAGGCATTTTCCTTGGGTCATTTTGTTCTTTGAGCAAAGATCCACGTACAACCAAGGCAGTATGGAATAGTGGAAAGAGCACTGAAATGGGAATCATGAGACCTGGGTTCTTGTCCTGTGGCTGTCATGAAGTAGCTGCATGACCTTGGGCAAGGCAATGGTCCTCTTTGACCCTTAGATCCTCATCTATAAAGTGAGGGGTTGGACTAGATGACCTCTAAGTTCCCTTTTGGCTCTAAGTTTATGACCCTATGACCTCTAATGTCCCTTCCAGCTCTGAGGTCCCATGAACACCTATGTAAGCTGGACAGGACATGAGTGCTCTGACCCAAGGGGGGGTCTTGGAAATGAACAGCAAATAATCCACTGGGGCTCTAAGTTCTCCTCTGGGGATGGGGGTGGGGTGGGGAGTTGTGTCACTGGGATCAGATCAATGAGACCTTACTTCACAGGGGCAGAGTTTTGAGTCATGCAAGAATATATTGACCATTTACTCTCCCTTTCTCTCTGTCTGTGTCTCTACCTTGCTTTGCCTCTGCTGTCTGTTCTTCCCTCTCCCCCTAATTTCCCAGATCTGGCTCTCGGAGTGGCAGCTGCTCCCCATCCCCAGATTCATACTCTCTATACTGTTACCCCTGTACCTGGGGTGATTGCAAGGTGGGTGACTGCTCTAGTCGCCCGCTTCCAGGTCCCCTCCCCTCTACAACACAGCCCAGCCAGGCCTCCTGGGCCTATCCTGAGCCTGGAAACAGCCGATCTACGCCACTACTTAGGGGTGAGACCCCCAACAAGACATACCACAGCTGTCTCCCTCCTCCTAAGCCTTCACACCCTCAGAAACGCTTTGCTCCATTCGGGGCCCTCAATCCATTTGCTGGTCCCTCCTATTCCTCAGGTCCTGCCTCCTCCTCCTCCTCTTCTTCCTCTGGTCCCCCTTCTACCCCTGGTCCCACTTCATCCTTAAGTCCTATTTATTCTCCAGGTCCTGTCTCTTCCAGTCAGGCCTACTCATCTGGTTCCCCCTCCGGCCCCACCTCCTCATCCTCATCCTCTGAGTGGCAGGAAACAGCCCTGGAACCCTTTGACCCCTTTGAAGTGAGGCAGGGCAGCTCCCCAGAACCAGAACTGCTACGGTATCAGGAGCCTAGAGCAGTAAGCAGGCCTGGGCCCTTGTCACCCCTCTGTCCCACCAAGGCCTTTGAGCCAGATGGCCTTCTGCTTCGGCGGATGCCCACCCCATTGAACCCTACTGTCTTACAGGGACCAGAGGGAGGCGGGGCACGGCTCTACCTCACCCAGGGGCGCCTGGATGTGCCTCCTGTTAGCCCTCGGGAAGGGGCGGTGGGCCGGGTTGGCAGGGACAACACCCCTTGGCAGCCCCCAGCTGATCTGTCTGCGCTTTCACTGGAGGAAGTCTCTCGGAGCCTGCGCTTCATCGGCCTCTCGGAGGATGTGGTGACCTTCTTCTCCAGGGAGCGCATAGACGGCAGCATCTTTGTACAGCTCAGTGAGGACATCCTGGCTGATGATTTCCACCTCACCAAGCTGCAGGTCAAGAAGATCATGCAGTTCATTAAGGGTTGGAGGCCCAAGATCTGAGCGGCCTGTCCTAAAGCCACACACTAAGAACGTTTTGGGGCCTCTTAGGGGCGTGAAAGGAGCTCTCGATAAAGTTGCTCCAGGTACCAGGTCCCCAGGGACCCAGATTCTAATGAGGCGGTTCCATGAAGACCCAGTGCTCCACAGGGCTCCACGAGCTGGTCGTGGCTTCTACCACTGGGACTTTAGCACAATTTCTCTCCTTTAGAGACTTCACATGGAGAAGCTACAAATATTAACACAAATGTGTAGACCAGCATGGCTCTGCCCTACCCTCAGAGCCCAACACTGCTCAACAGAGAGAGAATAGGCTTCCCAGATCTTTCCCACCTCTGGGAGGCTCTTTTCCATTATCAAACTCCTAGAGTAAGAAAGTGGGCACAAGGGGACAAAGATGGCTGTCTTGCTTCCCAAGGTACTTCTTGGTACTCAGTCTGAGAACTGAGCTATTCCCAAATGCCCCTATTTTTCTTGCCTTTCTTTCTCTTCTTCCTCCACGCATAAGTCATTAACTGGAAGCACTAAGACAGGGTCAAGCAAACTTAGAACCTGCGTTAGCCTATTCCCTGTGCCTCGTTCACTCTCCAGACTCCCTTCTCTAGTCACCTTGTCTTGTCAATGACAATTACTGAGCACAACGGTAGGATCATGGGCTCACTGACAGAGCTAGAAGGGACCCTAGAGGTCATCTAGTCCAACCCCCTCTTTTACCAATAAGGAGAATGAAGCTCATAGAGAGGAGGGGGACTTGGCCAAGGTTCCCACATTTTGGTTGCTTGTAACAGAATTGGGAAGACATGACTTAAGAGCGCTGCCTGGATGCACCCCCTCCTGTGAATGGCTCCAGAGCCAAGCTCCTCGAGGAACCAGTCAGGCTGGATAGAGTGACCTCTAGCATCCCTTTCAAGCTTAAGATTTGAGTCCAGATTCCTTTCAATTAATACTACTCCTGCCTTCTCTTCATAGCGAGATCCTATTTATTATGGCATTTCTTCCTCTCAGCCAGAAAGTCATTACTATTGGTATTTGTGAGATTTCTATCACTTGTAGCCATCTCATAAGTACCTTATTCAATGTCTCCAACCTAGGACAAAAGGGTACAAGGGGAGAAGACTTATGAAGCCATAGAAGCTCAGGAAATTTTTTTCTAGTACCTTGACTTCAAGGTTCATAGACCTCTTGGTATAGAGGGGAAAGGATGTTGAACTTGGAATCATCCTGGTTCTGCTACTTTCTACCTAGTTGACATTAAATAACTTTTCTGGGCCTTAAATTCCTCATTTACAGAATAAGGAGATTGGATTAGGTTACTTTTAAGGGCCCTTTCAGCTCTGGATCTATGAACCTGACCGAGTGTTGGAGTATATTAACATGGAGGATTTCCTTCATAGGAATTTCAGGGTACTCATCTATAATACAAAGCATAGAAACACAGCTCTGGTTACTGCATGCACTTCTCTCAACCAGCCTCACCAAGCCCCCAAAGGAATCTCTCCCATGTTTTGGGTCATATGCCAGCTAAGTACCCATGGAGACCAGTTTATAATCTTACCTCATCAGGCTGCCTGGATATTTATTTCTTCATGTTTTAAAGGGTCTGGGTGCTGTTCCTGTTCCTAGCCATGCCAGGGGGCTTTGGCTCTTAGGAAAGGAGCCCAAATAGCAGCTAGCAGGAAAGGTATAGTTGGAAGAGTTGGCTCTTGTTAAGAAATTCTAATAGATCAATGAAATAAATGCTACAGATCCCGCAGAAAGGTGAAAGCTGAATGATGTATGTGTGCTAGACCTAGAGGTTAAGTCTATTTTCTTTCTGTTCTCTTAAGGGACAGAGAATATAAGGTAGTGTGTAATGTGACCCTTTGTTGGTGCCTGAGGCAAGGGCCCAGGATCCTCTGTTAACTGACCTGGAGTTGTTGTTCTCTAAGGTCTTCCCTAGACCATTTTTGTGCCTACCCCACCCTTCAGAATACAAAGACAAAGGAGTAGGTAGGGAGCTCCATTTCCTAGCTCCAGATGTTAGAGCCTGTGAACATGCCCAGAGGGCACTAGTCAACCCCTGGCTTTCACTTGTGACTTGGGGCAGGAGCTTTCAGGTAGCCCATGGTAGAGCCTTTAGCCCAGCGGCCAAGAGGTATGAGTGGCCTATTTTTTTCTGCCTCCTGCTGGAAATCTGAGAATCATAGTTCTGGAATCCTAGGACTTGGGACCTCAAGTCCCAGCAGCTGTATCTAGATTCAGTCACTATTAAAACCCATTCTACAAGTTAAGCAACTTCTTAACAATTGCCCCTACAAAGTAAGGGTATCTCAGATAAGACAATGAGCTAGTACGGGGTTCTTCAGCAAAGACTAAAACAGGTCAAAAAGCACTGGATCTATGGAGTCAAGAGGCTCTGGGTTCGCAGCCTAGAAGCTTGGGCAAGTTAACTTTTCTGGGTCTCAGTTTCTTCATATGCAGAGTGAAGCAGTTGGGAGTAGATTTCTCAGGTCCCTTCTGGCTCTAAATCTATGCCCCTCTAATCTTGGAATCCTAAGGGCCTTTCTCTGGCTAAAGCTATAGCCTTCAGACAGGTTACATGAACTGGCATGAAATATAAGTCTGATAACAAAGTTACACGGGATTTCCTCTATACACGAGGCTCCAAAGCACTTGTACCTCCCTTCACTTTGGTGGGCATCAATACACAGATCAGATTTAATTGGGGCTGGGGCTTCTTCCACTGGTATAGATAGCATCCCCTCCATGCTTTAAATGGTCTCAAAGGGTGTTGTGATCAATCTGGTGACTGGCTTCTTCAAATTCAGCCAGGCTGGTTCTTAGATGACTGGGGGCCTATCTCCAGGCCAGCACTGAAAGCTTTCCTCACTGGCATTCGCTCTCCACTGGAATTTCACATTTCAAGAAGGCAGAGGGGTAAACACAAATTAAATGGTATGGGGTAATCAAGTGTGGAGAAGGATAACAGGGGAGATGGGAGTTGGGGAGTTGGAGAAGAGCTCCGTTCTGTCCCCTTCTCCCTCAGTTCTAGAGTAGCAGCAGAGCTGCAAGCTAGGGAGCACACTTCAGTGAGCAGCCAGCGATGGAGCTGAGAAAGCCTGAGGTACAAAGAAGATTCATGACAGATTTGAATTTACATAGCCTGGGTATCATTAAAAGGAATGGCCATGAAACTCCACTTTCTATCTGCATGGCCTTTCCCTCAAGGTACTGATGGAAGATCAGAGGGGTTTTCTGGACCTTACTCTTCTTTAAAGTGAAATATTCTGTGTCTGTTGGTTCCAGGAAGCAGCTGTTCAAGAGGGGAAGTTCAACAAAGAGAAAAGAAAAGTGGGGCGGCTTATAAAGTCTGGTTTTATTGTTAGATGTAAGTCATTCTGGCAGGAATCAATCAGTCCTGCCACTGGCCTTGCAGGCTACTGGCAACAAAGGCAGCTCCAGCTGTGTGGACCAACTCGGATTTAGAATCTAGAGCACAGTGCTTTCCATCTTTCAAAGTGAAGTGCAATATACCCAATTCACAGCTGGTGGAATTGGGAGCCACGAAGGGTTGGTTAGAACGTAAGGCACTTTAACCAGAAGCTAGACTGCAAAGGCTGAGTGTGTTTTCCCACCTAGACAAATCTAGACACTGTGCATCTGGAGATAGCACTACCTCCAAACTGGAGGTTAAGTGTATGACCTGAACACCATGCCTGCTCAATGATAAAACTTTTTGCTAGAGTTGTTTGCATGGTCAAGTAGTAGTTGGCAAGGGGTGAACTGCTTTCCATAGACTGCCTCATATTTCTTCATCCGGTCCACCAACTTCTGGGCACCATACAGATCTGAGAAACGGAAGGGACCTAAATAGAGAACAGATATCAGATACTGAGGCAAAGAGCAAAATGAGCATTTTCAATACAGCAACATCAATCTTCAAGAGATGAACAAACCTCCAAGACAAGGTGGGAAGCCAAGGCCAAAGACTGCCCCAATGTCTCCCTCTTCAGGGGAAGCCAGGACCCCTTCTTGTAGGCACAAGACTGCCTCATTCACAAATCTTGTTATTAATCGGTACTGGATCTCTTCCGGGGTGGAGCTGCCAACAGGAAATGCAATTAGGTTGAGGTATATCCCATCCAAAGGGAGGAAAAGATGAATATGTGCAAGTAATGAATGATAAGTGAATTTAAATCAAATTCAAACATTCATCAAAGGGTTGGTGCTAAACTAGTTTCTTTAGAGCCTGAACACAACTCCAGGCTTCTAACTTGAGAGGACTTGCTCATGAATCTTACTGTCTCTGTATAAGGCCCTCTACTGGGAATAGGAAAGCAGGGGGATCTGTAAATGCCTAAAACACTATAAAGAATTCTTTGTTGACTAACTGCCAATAATCAATACAATATTGTATTGATATCACAATATCAATACAAAGGTTGGTTTTTTTATTCCTTGGAATGGGATAGTGGAATTATTCTTTCTACCTGTTCTGGAGTGGGGTTCTGGAGCAGAATTCTTAATTTGGTTCTGTGACAGTTGGATGGATTGATATTAAAACCCTCTTGACTGATGCAGAAACCAAATAATGTATAGGAGAGTGTTTGGAAAGTGTGCTATTAAGCATCTGTAGATCACAGAAAAATTATTATTTTCCCTGCTACAGAAATGCATTTTCAGACTGGGCACCCCAATTGACTTACACCTCAGGCTGAGGAGACACCTTTAGACTTGTCAGAATTTCATCCATGCCAGAATTCAAACTCTTGCTTTTCACTCCTGGCTGGTAGATGTAAAAGCCCTTTCCAGACTTGCGACCTGAAGGAAACAGTAAAAAAGAGAATCACTAAATTCTTCGGTTATTAGATGAATCCTGTCCTAGTTACTAGGCTCCTGAGAAGACTAGATGATGGAGTTATCACCATTTCTTATCTGCCTATGTGCCAAAAAGTGTTCTGGGTGCTGAGGAATATGTAAAAATAATCTAGCAGAGGAGAGGAGACACACACAAATAATACAAAATTAAGTATGCTGAGTATGTAAGAAACATAAAATTTGAATTTTATTCTAAAGGGTACTTATGTTAGAGATTCAAATTTTCCATTCTTTAATTTGTATCTCTAACCCAGGAAAGCTGAAATCTCCTTTTAGGAGCTAGAGAAGCTAGAGAAGAAAGAAAGATTTTAAGATATTCCTAGAGACTTAGAACAAAATAACTACATAATTAATGTAGCCTTTGGGATACTTTTAATACTTTAATATCCCAAAGCAAAGAGATGGTCCTAAGACACCAAGGTCCTATTCCTGGTCCTGCAGCTGTTTTGTTAACTTTACAAGTGCAAGTGAGTACGTGCCTCAGTCACATCTTAATCTTTAAATCTTTATATGTAAACCTAGAGATTTAAAGCAAAGTTTAAAGACACATCTTCATGCTGGATTACAGAAGTATTCACAAGGTCTACTGTGCAATGTAAATGCTTGTTTGGTACATGAAAACATGTATCCAGCTCTCTCAGGGGATTACTGTCCCTTAGCTAGGTAGACAAAAACTGATTTTGAGCTACACCAAAAGCAGCTTCTCATGGAATCATTGTTAGAATTGTACCCAATCCTTGAGTCCACCTTTAATAACAACCCATCTGTTCCATTTATGTTCCCTGTAATTCCTTTATCTTAAAACTGTTTGGGAAACTTATGGTGAGCTGAGCTAACTCACCCAAGAAACCTCTGTTAACCATTTGTTTCAGCAATTCTTGGTTTCCACCACCAAAGCGTTCCCCAAAGGCTTTGCCTAGCTCTTCTGATACATGCTGAGCTACATCAACACCAACTTCATCTACGAGTGTGGCAGCACCCACAGGAAAGCCAAAGCTTGTAGTCAGGGTGTCCAACTTCTTGGGCTCAGTGCCTTCCTGCAAAAGAGAAAAAGGAGCCTCATGATAATCAAGGTACATCATCTGGGGAAAAGAGAGCACAACTGAGGCCATGGCAAGGCCCGATGGGCACACAGCCTATGGGAAGGCAAAGAAGCTGTCCTTCTTGCCCTTTTCTTGAAGTATTAGCACTGGCGGAAATCCACTGGGCTCCCCCCCAGTGGACAGAGGATATAGAAGCAATGCTACAGAGGCCAATGACCAGTTAAGTGCCTAGAACATGTTGGTAGGCTCATCTCTCTAACTACCAATTCATGCCATGTACAGCCACCAGTGGAGAAGCCTCTGGACTACAGTCAGGGGAAGAGTCAACTCAGACAAAGAGTGCCCCACATCCAAGGCCTGGTACTCTGCAGTGGATACAGAGTGATCTCTGAAGCCCAATTTCTCCTGTCTTTCAGATGTGGACCTCCCATTATCCAGGTTAAATGCAACTGTACAAAAAGGGCTGTGTCCCACTATGTCTGTGTCAATACAGTAAGGTTTAGGATTAGGTTTGAAGTTCCACAGGTCTAGTTAAGAGAACAGAGTTTATCCCAGAAATGTTTTAATAGGTAACACCAACCTGTAGAATTCTGATGACTTCAGACATCATGGGTGCAAGACACCTGGTGGTATAGAAGCCGGGTCCATCCTGCCAAATGAAAAGATATGAAAATTTAATAGTACCTTGGCAGCTGATATTACTGGAGTATTAACTAACTAACCGGCCCTAACTCAGGAATCACTTTAAAATTTAAGATGTCCTTTGCTCTTAATCTCAAATCAGCTTTAAAACTAAATTGTAGAAACAGAGACATCCTCCAACAAAAACATGGCAGTAGTAAGCTCTGTTCTGGGGAAGAACTTGCCTTTAGTTTTGCACTCCAAGCATGGTGCTGTCAGTTACCCATCTGACAAATAGCTAGAAGAAGGAGAGAAGACTAGGTGATGGTGAAAGCCAAGGTGGAAGAAATGACATCAAAGAAGGCTTACTCTTCTGGCTATTCGTATTTGCAAAGAAGGGCAGGATATCACAGTGGAAAGAATACAGGATTAAAAGTCAGAAGGTCTAGATTCTAATCACATTCTAACACTTACTAGTTGTATGACTTTGGGACATTCTCAACCTCTGAAGTCCAGTTTCTTTATCCATCAAGTGGGGATAATAGCTACTATGCCCATCCCAAAGGGTTTTTAAGATGATCAAATAAGAAGATGGATGGGTAAGTGCTTGGCAAACTACAAAGCAATATATGCATGTAAGACATGATTATTAATGATGATGATAATAATTATCATTATTGTTGTTATTTATTGTGAGCTGAAGGGAGGGGGTCATAGGATACCTTTCCAGAACATGTAGCTATAGAATCCTGTTACCTTAACCACAATGATCACTTTCCCCTGCTGGAGACCAACTGAGACTGCAGAGGCCACTGTGTCCTTAGAAGTTTTTTCTGTTGTGATGATCTCCAGTAGCTGCATCTTGTCCACAGGAGAAAAGTAGTGCATTCCAATAACCTAAAGGGGGCATAAAGAGCAATGAATGCATTGGTTCTTAGGGAAATTAAAAGCAATGCTCAAGATGGCCAAAGAGAATTAATGTGGCAAATAACTTTCATATGGAGAGGCATGTTACTTAATGAAAATTTTACTATATTTACAGAAATACTTAAATAAGGTATAGGACTTCCTCACCCAAGTCCTGCTTCATTAAGGGGCATTTTGTTCCCATTAATAGTTAATACAAAAGTTGCCTCCAAAGACCAGCACTAGAATTACTATCAGAGCAGAATAGTTGGAAAATTATTAATTAAGGTTCTGTTAATACATTTGTTACTAAAGTTTACATTATATTAAGGAGGTTTCATTCAGGATAGGCGTAAATAAATGCCTTTCACTTTCACAACTAAAATTATATTTTACACCAAGAACATTGCCTCAGAGCAGGTATTGATAAATGAGGCAATTCAGGGAGGTGTCACTCATTTTCTGTGAATCTAGTTTCATTCCAATGATCCCTACTAGTGATCTCTAGGCCTCCTGGAGATTTATGGAAAAAGTAAGGAAGGCCCTTCACATGTTTCATGATCCCCTGATAAACTTATTGGGAGGACAAGGAGAAGAGTTACATGAGATTGGCAGAAATGGATGGACTGTGATCTGTATAAAAGAAACATTTAACTAGATGAGATCAAATATCCATTTGTGTATCTGAGTAAGGTACAAAATACTCCACGAAACATTTTAAAATTTTAAATGTAAAATTTTGAACTTCAAGCTACCACAGCCATTAGTGCTTCCTTCTCCCATGGGAGTCAACTGAAGGATAGGGCTCTGTCTACAGCTGATTGATGGGATTCTACCTAGAAAACATCATTAACAGAGGACATCTTCATCTCTGGACCTTCTTGGCCACTATAAACTATGGCTCTCCCAGCCCCAGTGAAATCAACCAAGGAGGCCAAACAAGGGAGATACTAACATAGAGGCGTCTTTAAGTCCACATTCTCATTAGAACCCTGCGACCTCGTTAGTCCACAAGGTTTTTCCTGCTGGGCAATCTGCCAGGATTGGGAACAACATCTGGGAATGTCAAGAGCCAGGAGATGGAATGTTTCCTCTTTAATCTCTCCTAAAAGCGCTCATTTCCCAGCTACCCAAAACATACTTGTATAAAGACAGTTCTCACTTTACATAAATTCACATTACACAAATTCGACTATGTAACAAATTCTGAAAGGAATCTGCATTCCAAAAAAAGAATCTGTTTACTTTACTGTACAGTACTGTGCTCTCTCTACACTCCTGCCCCTTGACTAGGCACTCCATAGCCCCCACCCCACCCGCCAAAAGACAAAACACACAAACAAAAAACCCTAAGAAAAACCCCTCCAAGTAAAAAGTAGAAGTATGGATGTACCAGTACCTAGCTGGACTAGGGGCTTGCCTTGAGACCTCCTGTGCTGAGAGAGGAGAGCTTTGCCTCACTCTGCCTGCCCACCCATCTGGCCCTTGTGTGTCTGTATTCCATCCATGCTCTGCTACCACTAGTATCTCTGGCCCCTGCCCTGTGTGTTCTTCCTCTCAGTTCTGACCAGGCCCTCATGTGGCTGGTCCTAGCTCCCACCTATTCCTCCTCCCACTCTTGCCCCTTAACATGTCCTTGAACCCCTCCCTCCATGGGCACAGGCCCCTTTTCTGCCTCTGCCTTCCCTCCCCCACGTCTGTGGATAAATTCACCTTGTGTAAATATTGCTTTACATAGAGATCTGCAGAAAGGTTCCCTTACAGAAAGTGAGAACTCTCCTTATCTGTAAAAATTTCTTCAAGCTTTTATGCCTTTCTCCCATCATCCACTCATCCCTTTTGTTACTAAACCCCTACATAGTGATACCTACACTTGCTGTCTTCTCTTCTGTGTCTTACTAGTAGGTCTAACCCCTCATTTAGAGGAAACTGGGGCCTGAAGAATTTAATCAAAGTCACATAGGTAGTAAATGAGAAAGGTGAGATTTGAACCCAAGTACCCTGAGTCCAAATCCAATGGTCTTCTTCATTCTACTATGTTACCTCATCCATCTCAACTGCAGACCAGATTCTATCACCAGTCTACTGAAACAACTTCTGCAAAAATGACCTCTTACCTGCTTTAATTATTCCTCATAGTACAGTGGAAGAAGCACTGGACCAAGAGGGAGAGAATCTGGTTTCTCCTCTGCTATTTACTACCTATGTGACTGGACAAGTCACTAAATGTCTCTGGGATTCAGTTTCCTCATCTGAAAAATGAGGGGCTTGGACTAGATGGACTCTAGGATTCCTTCCCTTTCTAAATCTATGATCCTCCTTTAACTTAAGATCTCCAAGGTCTCTTTCAGCTCTAAATCTATTATCTAAGATCTTCCTTAACCCTTTTAATACTACTAACCAATCCTTCCTCCTAGGTAGACTCTCCTTCCTTGGCTTTTATCACTCTATCCACTGATTCTCATTCTACCCTGATTATTCCTTAGCTTGTCTGTCTTTCTCTCATATCTTCCTTTGCTGATTTCAACCCCTTCCATGGGTTCAATGATCACTTCTATGTAGATAAATCTTAAATCTGTATAATCTGATCTGGAAGGCCATTCTCATACAGTATACTCACCTGTTGGGCATCTCTAGCTGGCATGTCCCAAAAGCAGCTCAAATAACAACATTTCCAAAATGCATTAAATTCTTTCCAAAATAAATAAGCCTTCCTGACCCTGGAGTCCAGGAAGACCTGATTTCTAATTCCACTTTTGCCACTTGCCAGCTATGTGACTTGGGGCAAGTCATTTAACTTCTTTAAGCTTCAGTTTCTTCATCTGCAAAATGGGGATATAGTAACTCACAGAGTTACTATGAAGCTTAAATTAGATATGTATGTGAAGTGCTTTGAAAATGGCACATAAATATAAGTTATTATTCTTTTACCCTTAGCCCCCACTAACTCATTAACTGCCAAATTGTTAAATAAATTCTACCTCTATGAAATTTCTCATGTCTGTTATATTTTCTTCACTCACACTGTACTTAGTTTAGACCTAGATTAGTGTAATCACCTCTTAACTGGTCTCTCTAACTTCAGGCTCTCCTCTGTCTAATCCATCTTTCACAGAGCTACCAACTTCCTAAACTACAGATCTGCCCACATCACACCATCCCTCCCTTTCTCAAAAACCTTCAGTGACTCCTTCCTGTCTCTAAAATAAAATACAAACTGCTTAACTAATGTTGAAGAATTCCTCTAATGTGGCTTCAATCTACCCTTTCAACCTTATTTAGAATCATCCCCCTTCACTCCATATTTAGGATAAACTGGATTAACAGTTATTCCCCAAACTCAATTAGGCGTTTCCTGCCTTACCCAGGAAGTCTCCTCTAGCTATGCTGCACTCTTTTCACCCCTGGTTTTCAGAATCCTTATTTTCTTTCGAGGCACAGCTCAGGCCCCTGTCCTTTGTCCATGAAGTATTCTCCCATCTCCCCAACTAAGGGTCCTTTCTACTTCCTCAAACTTTCAAGCACTTGCTCCAGACCCCGTCTTTGCCACCATCATGTTCTCCCTTACAGGTCATCTCTGGTATATACCTTTCACCTCAGTAGAGCATAACTCCCACAGGGCAAGGACCGTCATTTAAAAAAAATCTTTGTATCGCCAGCACTAAACACAGTGCCTTTAACTGTTTCATTAAACTGAAATCATGCTTTGTTATAGAACTATAAAAGACCTTCGACCCAAAGTTTACAGCCTTTTTTCTACTGTGGCCCTAAGTTTATCTTGACCTCTGGGAGGCTATCCTGGCCTGGCTTTCCTTTCTCTCTGATTACCTGTATGTCTCCTTTGCTCGGTCAGGCAGGTGTTTTCCCAAGTCTCTATTCTTGACCTATTTTCTCTAAACTCTCGTGATCTGATCCTACTCTATGGCTTTACCTATTACCTCTGTGAGGACTCCCACATCTATACTTCTCATCTGAACTTCTCTTTTTAGTTCTAGATCCAAATGTCCAGGTATTCTGTATATTTCAACCTCATTCACCCCAAATTGGAACATGGTTTTTGTTAAGGGCATCACCATTTACCCAGTCATCTGAAATAAAAATTTCAGTCATTTTTACTCCTCAACCCTTTTATCAAATAAATCCAATTGATTCTACTTTTGAAGTATCCTGCACTCTTTCCCTTCCTTTCTATTCTTGTTGTAACTCTAGCTCCAGCCTTCATTACCTTTTATCTTTGTTATTCTCATAGCCTACTAACTGGTCTCCTACTTTGAGTATCCAAGGCATCCATCCTATATATTGTTGCAGATCTATCATTCTAAAACAGAAGTCTGACTAAATCAATTCCTCATTCAAAATCCTTCAGTGACTCTGTACTACTATTCTGGGAGGCCTTTGAATCAGGTAGATTATGACTTCCTTAACTCATCTGATGAATAAATCAAAACATATGCCCATATTTTAGTATTTATATCAGCAATAGACACCTCTCCTTTATGAAAATAAAAGCTCAGGGGTAGCAAGGTGGCACAGTGAATAGAACACGGGCCCTGAAGTCAGGAGGACCTGAGTTCACATGTGGCTTCAGACACTTAACACAACATTAGCCGTGTGACCTTGGGCAACTCACTTAACCCCAATTGTCCTACCTTCCCCCTCCAAAAAGCAAAAAGAAAAAAAGAAAAAAAAGCTAACATTAATAATACCCTTGTGAGTGTATAAAACTTTTGCCCTTTCCTCCAGGAAGCTCCTTTCCATGTTTGCATTAATAAATGTATGTTCTAAGATAAGGATAAGCCCTTTGCAGAGAGGATTTTGCTTATTTGCTAGGGTAATAAAAACCCCATTTTCCCCAATGCTTCCTTATCTGAAACACTCCAAATTGGAAGGGGAATAGTGTGATCCTCTTACACAATAGTTCCTAGGACCTTTGTTTAAGGTTTCTTTCTTTGCTCAGTTTCCTGCTTAGACTTGATGAAGGTATTTGTAACTTTTGCTTGCTAAACCTGTCTTCTGACAACTACAGTCTGAATAATATATTTTTTTAAACTTTAAGCAAATGCCAGAGAGATAAGAGCCATCTATACACTGGAACTTGCATGGCCACGGGGACTGTTGGTGTAAGGCATAGAAAAGATCCAGACAAGAGTCTTCAATAAATCTCACTGGAAAATGAAAGCTATGTGTCAGGGGGTGGAGAACCTGAGGCCTCTCATTAGGCCTCTTGTGGCCTTCAACATGTTCTGTGAAGTTTGGATTCAGTCCAAGGGCTGCACTTGAGGACCTAGAGACCATAGGTTCCCCACCCCCAGTATTAGGCTATTCTTTCACTTCCCTTGTGGGGACAGAAGTTTACCATATAACCATCTATACTATTAAATGTTGGGGAAACAAAGGGAAGAAATGGATCACCTCTCTTAATTTCTGAAAATATGTTCCTCAAAGTCCTAGACAAGGGCCAACCAAATAAAATTCCAGTCACCTTGGCATCCTTGGCCCTTCACGATCTAGTTCCCACCTATGTTTCCAGCCTTATATCAGCCTAGTCTCCTTAATATGCTTTTTGTGCCCAGGGCCATAACCAGTATTACTTGCTGCTACCTGAACATGCCCTGTGTTTTCCCAGCACTGTACCTTTGTGTTCTGTTCCTCATGCCTATGGCCCCCTCCTGCTAGACATCCCTGCCTGCTTATATTTCAAGATCCAGGATTTCAGGATCAAACGCCTTCTTCTGTTCTCATAGCCAGACAAAGTCTCTCCCTTCCTTTGAACTCCCACAGCATCTTTACATTCTGTGTTGTGTCACTGCATTGTATTTGTATCCATGTCTTCATCTATGGATTCGTGGAAGGCAGGGAACGGTATTTGTTCTTCTACATCCCACTAAGTACCTAGGAGAGTTCTTTGTACTTAACAGGCCCTCACCAAATAAATGTTTGTTGAACTGAATACACACACCACTTAAGTATTGTGTTAGGTATTTTCAAACCCAAAACTTAGCTTTTACTTTTCTTCAAAGTATTTGTAAAACTAGCTCCCATTCAAACTCAGTTCAACAAACATTTACTGAGCACCTGTGATATATAGAACATCATGCTGAGCACTGAGGAAGATAAAAAAAAAGATAGAAGTCAGGCTCTGCCCTCAGAGAACTTGAAGCTTTGCTGAGGAATTAAGATGAAAATGAATACACAAAGTAAATGATAAGCACATAGGAACAGGATCAAGCAGTAGGTAAGGATTTAGAAGGAAACAGTCATCATGAACTAGTAGAGGGGAGAGGTCAGCATAAAGATACCTGGTTAGGTTTCCTGAAGGGGGCACTATTTGAGTTGGGGTTTCAAGGATGAGCAGAGATTAAAATGGAAGAAAGAGAAGAAGAAAGAAATTAAATAGAATAATAGTATAAACAAATTCAGGAAGGATATGGCAAGGGAGGTAAATTAGGTTAGAGTACAGAATAGGTGGAGACTACCCATTATAAGATTATTATGATTACACAGTATGAGATGAGATTAGGAAAGTAGGGTGATAAAACTGTGAATGTCAAATAAAGATATCTGAACTGTACTTGGGAGGCAAGAAGCAGTCACTGTGGGGATGTGAGCAGAGGAATCACATCATAGAACCCGGAAGCCAGGGAAGGAGATGAGGGAAACAACGGGAGCTATCTGGAGACTGGCAGCAATTTGAAACAAAGGAGGAGAGGTTCTAAGGGGCATAGCTATCATCATTTCCACTGTGTTTGTTTAGATTTACTAGATAAATTAGGCTGTACTAATAGGAACGAGAGGCTACCTGCAGGGTGAGGGAAAAAGGGTAGATTTGAGGAAGAACAACAAAGAAGCTAACTAATTAGATAACTGGATTTTTACTTGTAGATTGGATTTTGTTTCTATATCTGTGTATTGTGTCTTTTATATTACTTGCGTCTTATTTTTCCTGTCAGTTAAATAAATTTAGTCTCCAGGATAGACAAAGAACTTATAGGAGCTATCTGGAGATATCTTGCAGCAGCAAGAAGAAACATGGTGGACAGAAAATATCATGGTACAGTAGAAAGCATACTGACTCTTAAGGGGACCTGGATTTAAATCCCATCTAGTTCTATCTATGTAACTGTGGACAACTGAACCTCCTTTAGCTTAAATTTCTTCATCTGGAAAGTGTGAGGGTTGGGTTAAATGGTCTCAGAGGTTCCTTCGCACAACAGAGCTATGATCTGTAGTATTCAAAGTACTTTGCATGTAGTATGCATTTAATTTTGTTGAACTGAAGAACTGCTTCTAGGAACAAAGAAAAGGCATAGCTAAACTATCCTTAGTGTTAAATTACCAGGTCCCGATGAACTATATCCAAGGATAGTGAAAGAATAGAAAGATGTGATTACTACAGTACTATCAGTGACCTCTGAAAAATATGGAAGAATGAGAGAGGTGCTGCAGCATCAGAAAAGAATACCCCAATTTGTTTTGCCTGGCTATTCATATTTGTTACAAGGGCTTTGTTTTTCTTTTCTGTCTCTTCCCCCACTGCCTATACCCACCTTTTCCAATAGTGGGGGTGGAGCCAGAGGGAGATAAATTCAATTTTTGTTCATTGAAATAAAATGTTAATTTTTTTTAAAAAGGAGAGGAAGTAGTCTGAAGACTGTAGTTTCCAGTGAGCTTGACTAATTCTTGACAAAATTCACAAATACATTATGAGAGAAATGGTTTGTGAGCATTTGAAAGGAAAGCAGTAAGCAATAATCTCCCATAGCTTTACCTGTTGGTCAAACTAAGCTAATTTCCTTGTTTAACAATAACAAGATTTGTGGATGGGAATACCATAGAAGTATTATACTTAGGCCACCTGTGGGAATACTCTACAAGAAATAGGAGGCAAATGAGCATGATTATCTACAGAAAAAGATCCTTCCATTTAATTAAATTTTAAAAAGCATTTACTAAATACTGTGTCCCAGGAACTGTTCAAGGTGCTAAGGATATGAAGAAAATAGCACTTGGTCTCAAGAAGCTTACTTACACTTAGGGTAAATCCTTCAGATGAACAAATGACACAGACATCCAAGGGCAACATTCACATTTACATTGCCCTACTCTCTGACATTTCAGATGGCCTAGTTTAGAATCTAACTCAAGTTCTGATTTTTTTTTTTTAACTAAAGCTGTAATACAGAGACCATACAATAGTGTTATTATCCAGCATCATGGGATGTTCCACAAAAGCAGTATTTCTAGGTATGTAAAGCTAACTCTGTTAAGTGCTAAAGTGTTAACATTTTTGTTTGGGATTATGTAAAATGTAACATGCCCTGCCTTGTCCCCATAAACAAGAGGCAATGGACATTGATTCAATTATTTCTCGATGACTCAAGAATCACCAAGATTAACATCAATTATTTGTACTGTGGCAAAAAAGTAATGCGGCATTCAGAGGTTAAAGCTGTCTGTCACTACATTAAAATGGCCCTAGACCTTGCATCTAATTTGTTTTTTACCTTAGTGTCAGCTCTCACTTCTCAAAGCCATTGGTATGTTTACCTGTAGCAGTGCCCTTTTAGTGTTCAGTCATTTCAGTTGTGTCTTCTTTGTGACCCCATTTGGGGTTTTCTTGGCAGAGATACTGGAGTGGGTCACCATTTTCTTCTCTAGCTAATTTTACAGATGAGGAAACTGAGGCAAACAGGGTTAAGTGACTTGCCCAGGGTCACACAGGTATTAAGTGTCTGAATCTGGATTTGAACATAGGTCTTCTTGGCACTCTATCTACTGCACCACTTAGTTGCCTGTAACAGTTCTCAAATTCCTCCTAATCAGAGCTTTTCATCAACTTTAAGCTAGGAAAACAAACACTTAAAATTTGTTAGACTTGTATCTAAAAAGGATCAAACAGACTCAAAGTAAGCCTCTTTTAAGAGTAAAGTTCATGGATTTTTTTTAACATGTATCCTAAAAAGTATCTATTTTAGCTACTCAAAAACTTATTTTGGGGGGGCCAGGAAACATCCTAGTTGTTAGCTGACTCCTAAACAGATGAGATTGTTTTTTATGTATTTTTTTTTGGAGGGGGAAAGCAAGGCAGTTGGGGTTAAATGACTTGCCCAAGGTCACACAGATAGTGTGTCAAGTATCTTGAGGCCGGATTTGTTGATTTTTTTTTTTGCTTTTTTGGAGGGCAATCGGGGTTAAATGACTTGCCCAATGTCACACAGCTAGTTTTTGTGTTAAGTGTCTGAGGCTGGATTTGAACTCCTGACTCCAGGGCCGGTGCTCTATTTGAGGCTGGATTTAAACTCAGGTTCTCCTGACTCTAGGGCCAGTGCTCTATTCATGGCACCATCTAATTGCCCCCAGATAAGATTATTAAATAAGTAATTCCACCTTGATTAGTTTATATTGAATGACTAGGCAAAAGCTCAAAATACCCCAAAGTAGAAAGATGAAGATTGGGAATTCTCCAAATGTGAACTGACATTAATGACCTTTTTTCTCTCAAAGGCTGAAGTTCTATTGTCTATATGGCTATAGTCCCAAAATAGCCAACTATTTTCCCAGTTGTTTGCCCCATACCACCAATTTTCCTCAACTCTTCTCTTCACTGAATCTTCTGAAACTTCGCTTTTATTCTCCAAACTCCTTGTTTCTTCTGCCAAGGTTATATCTTAGCTGTTCTCATTCACTTTGGCTAACAGTATTTTCTTGCATACTACTCTAAATGTCCAAAGAAAGCTTCACTACTCCCACTCTCTCCCTCTCTTCACAATGCCCTTTCTAGCCATCTGACAAAGTGATTTTTCTTCCTTCACCAAACCAGTCCTGGATCATTGTTGCCTTACTGAAGACAGGGCTCAGCTCACCTCCTTGTTGGGAGGCCTGCCCAATTCACCAACAGGCACATAAATCAGGAAACTCTTGGCATATCACTAGTATTTCCCTATTAAGTAAAGTTCTATGCTTTAAATAAAATGATTCCCCATCGGTTTGGGTCTAAATGACCTTCCATTTTTTTTTTATTAGAAGTAGCTGGAAAGCAGGGGAAAGAACCCCGGGTGTGGAGTCAGAAAATCTGGGTTTAAGTCCCAGCTCTGCCACTTACTGCTTAACTCCAAACAAGCGACTGAGCACCTCTGAACCTCAATTTCTTCACCCATAAAATGGAGATAATAACTACACTTCAAAGGAACAAATGTTTATTCAGGATTCCTGTGGATTTAAAGGCATTATGCTGGGGATACAAAGGCATACAAAGGCCTTATTCTCAAGGACCTTATAATCTACTGAAGGTATATAACATGTATGCATATAAATAAAAAGAAGATAATATAAAAAGAAATAAAAAACAAATGAGGCAAGTGGTAGGGTCAGCAAAGATTTCATGTGAGAGTTGGCATCTGAGCTGAGTCTTCAAGATTTTAAGAGGTGAAATGAGGAGAAAATGACTCCAAGCATGAAAAAGAAGGCTTATGTAAGCATGGAGAGACCAGAAATTGGATGCTGAGCTTTGAGAATAGCTAACAGATTAGTTTGGCTGAAGCACAGAGTATAGGATGGAAAATGTGAAATGTGAAATAAGTCTAGATAGTTTGAAAACAAATTACAGGGGACTTTAAATGGCAGGCTGAGTCTCTAGTTTTTAATGCAGAGGCAAGACAGAGTCACTGAAATTTCTTGAATATGGGAGTGACATGGATAGAAAGGAAAATTACTTGGGCAGATATGTGGAGGATGGATTGGAAAAGCGAGAGACTAGAAGTAGGGAGACCAAGGAGAAAGTTAACTGCAATAACCTGGGTGAGAGAAGATGAAAGCAAAAACTAGTTGTTCTTGTGGTGGTGTGAGGGGAGAAAAAGAGAGAGATGTGAGAACTCCTGTGGAGGCAAAAATGACAAAACATGACAAATGGTGAAGGAAAGGGGGAGGGAAGAATCAAAGATCACTTGGAAACTGTATACCTGAGTGACCTCTAGGACAGTGGTGTCTCAACACAAATATGTTTGGAGGAAGGAAAAGATTTAGGTGGACACAAAAACAAATTTTCTTTTGGACATGTTGGGAATGAAATACTGATGTAACATTCTTGGTGACAAGTCCAACAGGCAGTCTGTCATATGGATCTGGGTGTTCAGGGGAGCTATAAAAGTTGGCTCTTTAGTTATAGGAGCCATCTACAAAGACATAATTAAATCCATATCTCTGGAGGGCCCTGAGGACCAAAGAAGAATGCATATAAATTGCTTTGTAACTCATAAAGTATTATGCATCAACTATAATTTTGTTAGGTAAAGTGTTTTACAAACTAAACAGTGTTACATAGATGTAATTTATCTTTAGCTTGAGTCACACATTTATTAAGTGCCCACTATGTGAAAAATACTGTACTAGGTGCTGTAGGAAATAAAAAAATGAATAAGACAACTGCCCTCAATAATAATTTAGTAGGAGAAATAAGATATACATGTAAATAATGACTATCCAAAACTAAAAAATGCACATATAAAGTATACACAGTGTCTTCTGAGGTCTGAGCTTCAGTTCTTCTGGAAAGATTTACTTCATACCTCACTGTTATCAAACAATAATTCCAACCCTTTTGGAAACTCATAACTCAAAGACCACACATTTTCTGTCTTCTACAGAAAGCTCTAAGTAGTAAGGTGTTTGCACAATTCATATTTCTTAAACTCCACTAAATCCAATCAGAAGCTTAAGAAGGGCTAAACTTACCTTTTCAGGTCTTTTGCTAACAGAAGCAATTTCACCAATTGGGAGAGCAGACGTGTTACTAGCAAAGATACAATGAGCTGGAACTACCTGACAAAACAAAACAAAAGGCATTAAGAATACACATCAATGTGTCCCTAAAGAGTCCAATGCAAAAGTCAATCAATAAAGTTCAATCCAGCTGTTCATTCCATATTGCCCTGATAGGAGTTATCATTCATTATTGTAAAGTAAAATAATTATTATTTCACCAGTTACATAATATCCTAATATTGAACACAATTTGTGGGCATTCAGAAAAAAAATCAGTAGTGATCACACCGGAATCAACTTGCATTCACTGAGACTGAATGACTCCAAACTAATCTCATCCTTTTTTGGTAACAACTAGAATGACAGATAAGGACAATGGTGCCTTAGACAGATACTACACTCAATTAATTTTTTTGTTGATTATAGTGAAAGTTATATCTTGTTTTTAACAGAGCATTCTACAAAATTTCTCAGAGTATCAGTGGGGCTAAGATGGCTAAATATGGGTTGGATGATCATACCATTACATGGAATCACAGCTAAATGTGCAGCCAAAAGTACTGATTCAACAGTTTAAGTTTATTTCCTTGGTAACTAACTCTAAAAATCAACTCTAACTGCACATGTGGTCTCCTGGACTCAGACAAGGGAAAGACTTGTAGTCAGTCTGGGGGGAAAGGGAAAGTACATATAGTTAAAGAAAGAAAGAGTATGTCCTCTTAAGTACTGGAGAGGAAGAACAGTACACATGCTAATTGCCAATTAAGAATGTGATGGTGATGGGGAAACCATTCTCCCAAACTAGAGAATAGTGAGAGTAAGGAAACTTCAGCTAGAGAACGTATAGCACAAAGCAGAAGGGAATTATAGGAATCATGCAAGCCTACAAACAGCAGAATCAACACTTCCAATTAATAGTTCTGTCAAGCCAGACAGTGTTCTCTAGGGGAATTTCAGTGTTTTGTAATTGCCCAGCCCTCTCATGTTCAACACTTTTATCAACGACTTGGATGAAAATGTGATAAGCTATTTTTTTTTTTTAAAGCAATTGGGGTTAAGTAACTTGCTCAAGGTTACACGGCTAGTCATTTGATTTATGTGTGGGTGCTCATTTTCTGAGGCCGGATCTGATCTCGGGTCATCCAAACTCCGAGGCCGGTGCTCTTACTCACTGCGCCACCTAGCGGCCCCTTTAGGGCAATTGGGGTTAAGTAACTTGCCCAAGGTTACACGGCTAGGTTTTTGTTTGTGCGGATTAAGTGTCGGAGGCCGGCTCCGAACTCAGGTCCTTTTGATTCCAGGGCCGGCGCTCTATTCACTGCGCCACCTAGCCGCCCCTGATAAGCTATTTTATAAGGTTTGAAAATAATAAAAATCAGGGGCAGAGCCAAGATGGCAGAGTAGAAACAGGATTTCCACAGGGCTCCAGCTTTCACCTTCCCCAATTCATGTAAAAGGGGACTCTGAACAAACTTTGGAGCTAGAGAACCCACAAAATGACACAGAGAAGCTAACCTCCTGCTGAGGACAGCCCAGCAGCCCAGCAGGAAGCAGCCAGCACAGAGCTCTGGGAACCAAGTCCAGTCCCACACAAGCCAGAGGTTGTAGCCCCAGGGCAGGCCTGACTAGCAGCCAGCTGAAGGGACTCCAGAGCACCAGCAGCAGTAGCTGTTTCCAGAATTATCAACACATAAATGCTAAGGACAAAGTGAGAGGTCAGTGCAGTATGGACTTTGGGACCCACTAGTTGGGAGTGTGTTGGCCTCTTCCCCCAGGGGCAAGAAGCTGCTGAGGAGCCACAGCATAGCTGAAGCCACAAGTGGCTGCTTCAGTTCCTGGCCTGCAGACTGTAAGGGGACCAAGCAACCAGTCTGAGGGGTAATTGCTCTTGCTTTAACCTGCTTGGATCTGGATTGTGCTCTAGGGTGGAGGTCTTGGGGTGTGTGACCAGCTTGCCAGAGTGTGTGGAGGCTTCAGAGAGGGCACCCAAGTAATACCTCAGGCAGCTGAGAAAACCCCAGAGTTTGGGATGGAAGCTCCCCTGGTCGGTGGCAGAGCTCTACTGTGGCAAAAAAGCCCCAAAGTCAAGCAATTAAGTGGCAACATGACCAGGCAAAGGAAGCAAAACAAACAGAAGAATCCAACACTAGACTCCTATTTTGGGGACAAAAAGGATCAAAGCATGGAACAGGAGGAAGACAGTGGAGTCAGAACTCCTGCACCAAAAGCTTCAAATGAAAATACAAGCTGGTTAAAGGCCATAGAGGACCTTAAGAAGCAGATAAGAGAAGTGGAGGAAAATTGGCAAGAGAAATGAGAACAATGCAAGAAAATTATAAAATGAGAGTCAACAGCCTGACTGAGGAAAATAACACCTTAAAATAGACTAACTTAAATGGCAAAAGAGGCACAAAAAAGCAACAAGGAGAAGAATGCCTTAAAAAGCTAAATTTGCCAAATGGAAAAAGAATCTTAAAAGCTCACTGAGGAGAATCATTCCTTCAGAATTAGACTGGAGCAAAAGGAAGCTAGTGACTTTATGAGAAATCAAGATGCTGTTAAACAGATCTAAACAAATGAAAGAATACAAGGCAATATGAAATATCTCATGGGAAAAACCACTGACCTGGAAAAATAGATCCAGGAGAGATAATTTAAAAATTATTGGACTACCTGAAAACCATGATCAAAGAAAGAACCTAGAAATCATCCTCCAAGAAATTCTCAAGGAAAACTGCCCTGATGTTTTAGAACCAGAGAGCAAAATGGAGGTTGAAAGAATCCACTGATCATCTCCTGAAAAAGATCCCAAAAAGAAAACTCCTAGGACTATTATAGCCAGGTTCTGAAATTCCCAGATCAATGACAGAATATTACAAGCAGCCAGGAAGAAACAATTTGAATACTGTGGAAACACAATCAGGATAACACAGGATCTGGCAGCTTCTACACTGAAGGACTGAAGGGCCTGGAATATGATATTCCAGAGGACAAAGCTGGGATTAAAACCAAGAATCACCTACCCAGCAAAACTGAGTATCATGTTTCAGGGGAAAATATGATCAGTTTGTGGAATAAAGGACTTTTAAGTATTCTTGAAGAAAAAACCAGAGTTGAATAGAAAATTTGACATTCAGATACAAGAAGCAAGAGAAGCATGAGAAGGTAAACAGGGAAAAGAAATCATAAGGAACTTATCAAAGTTGAAGTATTTACATTCCTACATGGAAAAATGATAATTGTAACTGATGAAACTTTTCTCAGTGTGAAAATAGTTGAACTGAATGGACATATATATATATATATATATGTATATATATGTGTGTGTGTGTATATGTATATATATAGGAGGGTATATGGGTGCATGAATACATATGTGAATGTGTGTATATATGTTTACAGGTATACATAGAGGGCACAGCACCAATTTAATAGGAAGGGATGATACTTAAAAGGTGAAATTAAGGGGTGAGAGAGGAATATAATGAGAGGAGATGGGGAGAGACAGAAGGGGGTAAACTATCTCATATAGAAGAGACAAGGGAAAATGGGTACATTGGAGGGGAAGAACAGGAAGGCAAAAGGGAATGAGTCAACCTTATTCTCATTGAATTTGGCTCAGAGAGGGAATGACATACACACTAAATAGGGTATCTCACCCTACAGGAAAGTAGGGGGGAAGGGAATGAGAGGGGGGATGATGGAAGGGAGGGCAGGCTGGGGGGGAGGGAAGTTGGAAGCACCCACTTCTGAAAAGGGACAGGACAAAAGTAGAGAACAGAACAAGTGGGAGGTAGGATAGGAGGGAGGGAAGTATAATCAGTCTTTTACAATATATCTACTTTGGTAATATTTTGGATTAGCTAGACATATACAACCTATATTGAATTGCTTATCTTCCCAGTAAGGGTAGGTGACAAGGGAGGAAGGGAATGAATCTGGAATTCAAAGTTTTAAAACCAAATGTTTAAATATATATGTGTATATATATACATATATATACACACACACATACATATATACACATACACACTATTATCAATATTCTTTTACATGTAATTGGGAAATAAGATATACAGGCATAGGGGCATAGAGATCCACCATGCCCTACTGGAAAAGTCAAAGGAGGTATGGGGGAAGATATGGGAGAGAACAAATTGGAGGAGGGGATATCCTGTGGAACCACTATTTTGGGGAGGTGGGTAGGAGAAAAATGGGGTGAAAATCTGTAACTCAAAATCTGGTGGAAATGAATGATGTAAACCAGAAATTAATAAAGCATTTGAAGAAAAAAAAAGAAAATAATAAAAATCTAGGAGGGATGCATGGTACTCTAGGTGACAGAATGAAGCTTCAAGTAGAAATTCAGGTGAATCAAGATTCAAAATATTTAACAGGCTAAAATAATAGGCTGAAAATGAGATAATGAAATTCAACAGACAGAAATATAATTGTTACATTTAAAGCCAAAAGAACCAACTTCATAAGAGTGAGCTAGCCAAGAGTTAAGCCTGGTAGTAACACTGAGACAAATATCTGATTAAGATAGAAGTTATTTATCTAGATCTATTTGATCTATAATTATCTAGCTCCTTCGATCAGATGGAAGCAAATCTCTGAAAGATCAAGAGGAAAGATGTCTGGTGTCTCATGTGACTAAGATGAGAAAGAAAGAGAGAATGATTGGAAACTGAATTTCTAAATAAGACTTTGTAGAAAAGAGCTGAAGATAGGAATCTGAAAATGTGAGCAATTACCATTAAAGAGCTCAAGAGCTTCCAGAAGAAGAACCTGGAATAATGTCCAGGTACATTACTACATTGTTAGTCAAAAGCAGGAACAAGTGCAACAGACCTAAGATTTTCTGCTTTATAGCTAGGATGAAAGACAGGGATCCAGTGCAGTAATTTGCAGAGACTGACAGATTTGTGTTTCTGCTGGTGTCAACTACCTATGTACAAAGTACAGATTGGTCTCCATACTAAAGAAGGTGAAAGGGCTGGAAGAATGCCTATCCAAGTCTTCAGGGAGCATAAAAATCACACATATAGAGCTGAAAGTTTCAGGATTTTGGACATCATCTAGTCCAATTCTTTATTTTATAAATGGGCCCTGAGAGATTAAGCAACCTGCCTAAAGTCACACAGTAAGGGGGCAGAGGTGGAACTCAAATTCAGGTCTTTTACCTATGAATGCAGTGTTCTTTTCATTGTACCCTGAAGAATGGCCTGTCCTTGAAAAAAAAAAGGTAAAGATGTTTCAGGGAAAAACAAAGATGGAGAAAAATCCAGAGGCAGAGAGGAACCTTAACCTCTGCCGGGTATTTAGAAGAATATGAAAAAGAGGGAAAGGATGGGAAGGAGACCCCCTGAACTGTTGGATCTGTATAAAATTCCCACGGTTCTTTTTATAGAGCAAGAGCATTTTATTGTTGTGTGGTGAAGCCTATAGACCTCTTCTCAGAATAAATGCATAAAATGCATTTTAAATTTTAATAAAATGCATTTTAAATTGCAATTTAAAATGCATTTTAACATTTATTTTAAATGCATAAAAATAACATACATAGGACTACAAAGGAAACAAATTATATTTTGGATTCTCAGGCACCACCAGGAGTAAAGGCATACAGTTGCTCAGAGAAAGAAGATAGTAATTAGGGGAAGGGATACCTAGTAAGAAACTGTTATGGTCATAAAATGAAGGCAACTCCTCAGACAGAAGGGAGAAGTACCATCACTACCCCCAAGAGGAACCTGTACTTCTGGATGCCTAGAGGCATTTCAAGAAGGGCTCAGTTCTTTGATAGTAACACAAAACATCTAGATAAATCCTAGATGTGGAGGTACTGATGTGGATGAGAAGTTGCTAGCACATCCCCTTTTGGAGCTATACAGTATGATAATCCAGAAATATGCTGGGATATAATACCTAATAGTTTCTGACCCTTCTCTTGGACAAAGTAGGCGCTCTCCCTCACTTTGTATAAAGCTTTACCGCTTTGCTGTTGCCTCTGATTCCTAGTGTTCAGGAGATTGAGAAGCCTGCTATTAGTTTTTCAGATCTACCTATCTTCATTCTTGTTCTTTTTTATGCCAATAGATTTATCCTACACTGCCCCCATAATATTCTATCTCCCCAGGCCTCATATTGTTGTTTCTTTTGAAAACAGAAACATGTGCCACCAACTAAGTCTTTTTTCAGGTCCCGGATATCCAAACTTCAATGTGGTATTATAGTCAGAATAGTCAGTAAATAAGCATTTATTAAGAGTCTATTGTGCTCCTGCCACTAGGCTAAGCAATGGGAATACAAAGAAAGGCCAAGGACAGACCCTGCTCCCAAGAAGCTCACAGTCTAATGATTGAAACAAGGGGAAAACAACCATGTACCAACAAGCTACGTACAGAATAAACTAGCAATAATCAATAGGGGGAACGTCTAACCAGCATTAAGGAAGATCAAGAAAGGAAGATGGAATCTTAGTTAAGGCTTGAAGGAAGCCAGGGAAGGTAGGAGGCAGAAATGAGGAAGAAGAGTTTTCCAGGCATGGGGATGTGAAAAAAGTGAAAAAAGATGGTGTCAGGAGATGGTGTGTCTTATATGTAACACAGTAGCCAGTGTTACAGCATTGCAAACTATGTGACAGGAAGTAAGAAGACAGACTAGAAAGGTATTTTAAAGACCAGCAGGAAAAGGGGCAAAGAGTATTCAAATTAACTCACAAAATCATATAATCTTAGCATTTTACGGACTTTAGGGATCATCTAGTCCAATCCCTATCAAAAGTATGAATCTCCTCTACAACAACCCTGGTTGTCTAGCATCTACTTGAAGAGTTCCAGTGTTCTCTGTTACTTCCCATGGCAATCTATTCCATTTTTGTACAGTTCTAATTGTTAGGAAATTTTTCATTATATTGAATCAAAATCTACCTCTCAGCAACTTGTGCCTCTTGGTCTTAATTCATTCTACATTTCCTTATAAGCAGTTCTTCCATAAATTCTGGCTTGCACTACCTCCAGTCCACAGAAGACATTGTCACAATTTACTTTAACACTACCAAAATCAAAAGGGCATTTCTTCATTTCAGGATTGCACACTTTCTTAAAGTTTCTGAAACCACGTTTTCCCTGGGTTCAGTTTCCAGGGCACCAATGTGCTTTCTGGTTATCTTCTTTAGATGTCATTTAGAATTTATGGGAATGGAGGGGGTGATGAGTAGGGGAAGGAAGAAGGAGAGAGAGAGAGAGAGAGAGAGAGACAGAGAGAGACAGAGAGAGAGAGAGAGAGAGAGAGAGAAGGAGAGGAAGAGAGAGAGAGAGAGAGAGAGAGAGAGAGAGAGAGAGAGAGAGAGAGAAGGAGAGGAAGAGAGGGAGAAGGAAAGAGAAATATGAGAATGCTGGTAGAGAAGAGATAAGAGGAATCCCCAAGACTCTATCCTTGGTCCTCTTCTAAGGATTCTGGCAACTATCCACTTTCTCAGTTTCAACTATCATTTACAGACAATACAAAAACCTTCCTAACTTTCCTCAAACTTTATTTCTTCCTCTAATAAAAGACTATCTATACCAGAAAGTCTTAACAAAAACACAAATTAAACATAACCAAAACATCTGCTCATCTTTAGCCCCACAACTCCTTCCCATCAAAGCCAAATTTTCTAAAGCAAAATAGTGAGAATAATTTCTGATTAACTGCTATTAGTGGGAAATAATTTCTGTCCAATCTATATCTATATCTCTACATCTATATCCGTCTGTCTATTGATATCCTATTGCCAAATTTTGTCACTTTTCTGTTCACACCATTTCCTGAATCCACTTTCCCAATTCTACAGACTTCTAGGTTCTTCCCTGGACTAAAGGGATATCTTTCTTTCCAGACCCCTCCTCCTTTAGTCTGTCTTCAACAATGATAACAAAGCTACTCTCAACCAACAACTTCTTTCACCATGTTGTTGTCTTCTTTAGTGATTATAGTGACTACCTATTATATTATGAAGCAAGAGTGATCCAATATTTCCATGGAATTAGCAGATTAATGTTGACTGAGAAAGCTGCTTCAATTGCTCCCATCTACTTTTTATGCTGCAAAGCATTGAGGAAGTATAGCTGATTTTTACAGTCACCTTAGAATCTAAAGATCCATAGCTGTGTTACAAGGCTTTGCTCCACGAGTGGCTGAATTTTCCCATGAACAAGAAAAAGGGTAGGATTTTATGATTAAATATGCATAATAGATCAACTGGGCTTTCTTTCTTCTTCAAGATTTAGAACTACATATGGTACACACATAACAGAGGCTGTTCTACTTGAAACCTGTACTTAGAATGCTTGCTCCTAAATAATTCTGTTAAAACACTGGAATTTCCCCAAATCTCTTTCTACTAAGTAAGAGTGAGGACTTTTGGTTTCTTTAACACACTATATAACAGGTAACCCAAAGAGAAAGCTGACAACTTACCGATTCAACCTCCTTTAGAACTGTATGCTTAAGGCGAAGGTCCTCAAAAACGGCTTCGATCACCATATCAGATTTTTCAAATCCCTGATAATCAAGCTGTCCAGTCAGGTTGCTGTAAATGGAATCTCTTTCAAATGATGTTAGGCTCTTCTTCTTCACTTTATCATCCAGCCTGAGAAAATACATCGCCAGTTAGAGTACTACATAGAAACCACATCGATTACAAGAGAGCTGAAGTGCTTTTTGTGAAAGGAAACTGGCACAGTGCCAAAAGAGCGAAATGAGAAAAAGCTTTTGGTAGCTCTAACATATAAAAAAGTACAATTTTATTAAGGGGAAGGCGGCCCCAAATGGGTATTAGAAACCCCAGAATGAACATAATTTGATACTTAATATACTCTTTAATTCAACATTTCCACAAAAATAATTTAATCAGAAAACAAAAGTTTGGGGCTTGAATTATATTGAGGGGGCCTGGAAGTTTACACTAAGGGAATAGAATGCTCCTAGAAAAAAACTGACGGGGAATTCTGGTGCCAGTGAAAAGTCACCCCATGTCCTAACAATAACAATAGCCAACACTTACATGTGTTTTAAGGTGTGCAGAGTACTTCACACCCACTATGTTATCTGATATGTAAAACAGACTTGACTTCCATTTTACAGAGGAATAAAGAGAAGCTGACAGAAGCTAAGGAACTGTGCCCAAGGTCACATAGCTTGTATCTGAGCTGAGCTTTGAACTCAGGTCTTCCTGACTCCAAGACTGGTGCTGCCTCCCCTCTGCCATCATGCTGCCTTCAAATGATTACTGAAGCTAACACATATGCACACACACATATATAAATTTGTAACATATATAAATATAAACCTATGTGTGTATATATAAAAATCTGTGTGTTCACATACATTTTATGAACACACAAATTTATATTACTTCATATATTAATACATGCACAGATATATACACATATAAAAATATACTATTAACACATAAATAACTACATTAAAATTATTTTAAAATTTAGAGATAATTTAGAAGTGGAAAAATATCACTTTTTCTTAAGGTATTCATATAATACCTGAAATTACCAAATTTCTTTAAAACACAGTTCTTATAAATACTTTTGTAATGGTTTCAAGTGTGTTTGTCTTGTCTCCATAGGTTGCAAGCTCCATGTGGGCAGGAAGGAAACTGCTGACACTTATTTTTTATTTTCCCATGATACCCAGCACAGCTATGAATGTTTAATATTTATGGACCATTTCAGGGTCAGCTTCAGAGAGTTGAATATATATTTCTGCTTTAATACTAATGCTTCCATGAACTCTGCCTTATTCTTCCAAAGAAGACAGTAGACCTACTAGGCTGACCCCACTTTCCTAGCAAAGGCTTTTATAGGATAAGATTTAGAGCTAGTAGAGAGCTTCAAGATTTCTTGTCTAACCCCCTAATTTTAAACTTAAATCCAAATAAGTTAAGTGATTTACCCATAGGTCACACAGGGAGTAGGTGGAAGAGTCAGATATGAATCCATGTGTTATGCAATTCCAGCATTCTCTCCTCTGAACATACTTCATTTTAATAAAGAGACCAACTGAAGTCCCTTTTTCTAATTCACTGGACCAGGTATAAACTTAAGATCTGAAAGTTAGTTCATTAAACTATTAATTGAGGTCTCAGGAAGGATTCAAATCTCAAGACTTCTAAACTACTTTTTCGTATAACATCTTGCTAAGAGGGAAAAGCTTCCCAAGTAGAAAAAATCACTAGTTGATCCTCATACTACCCTAATTAGTAAAACCTGCTCCTGTGAGAGGGCAGGGATACCTGCATAAACAGAGCTAGAAATTGTGTACTGGAGCAAAGCTAATGGGTCAGAGAGGAGAAGGAAAACTTGTAGGTGATAGAGGAAGTTCTGCCCCAAGGAAAGTAGGATGCAAGGGTGAGTAGAAACAACAGTTTTACAGTTGTATGTAAGAATTAAAAACTAGTACAAGAACAGGTAGGGCCTGAAAGATGCTCCCATGGCAAAGTTCTCATACCAGAGAATTTATAAGTTCATGGGATTTAGACCAAAAGGGACCTTGGAAATTGTCTAGATCAACCCCATCACTTTATAGGTAGGGAAACTGAGGTCCACAGGAGGGAAGTTGTTCTTCCTGACTTAACATAGCCAGACAGTGAGAAAACTAGGCCTCAAATGTATATTTCCTAAGGGTTCTTTCCCCCAACCCTTCATTTGGTATAAAATACATTCTGCCATCAAGGGTAGGCTTTTTAAGGGCAGTAACAGCAATACATAAGCTTCTTTTGCTATAAATGCACATTAAACTCACTTGTCATTTTTAATTAAAATAATAATTCACTTCGTTAAGGGCTATGTTCTCAATGACATAAATGTGAACTACTTGTCCAGGAAGAATACAACAGACTTCATGTTTTGAGATTTGCAAAATGGCCATGCCCAATTATTTTTCACTCTAACATGAAGGGAATCATTAATTTCATAGATAAGGCAATGATGGCAGCTTTTAAATCCTGGAATAAATGTCAATTCAGTGACCATTTCAGACACACTACAGAGCTTACTAAATACTAGCTTAGAACTCTTGGGTTCATAAAATCCAAGCCCAGCCCCACTCTTATTGTATTATTTTACCTCTGAGTGTGTTTTTTCCTTATAAATATATACTGTAAGCTAGAAGGAATACATAGTCTTACCCCATTAATACTGTACCATTCTCACAGGAGTCAGATTAGAACTAACGAATCTTAGAGTTTTGGATTTGATGCTACAGGGAAAGGTAAGTGATATTTTTGAAAATGAATAGCTAAGACAGATAATACAGACATCAATTTCTCCTGCTGGCAAATAGCAAAATCATATCACCATTTTTTTTTTTTTTTGCTTTTTGGAGGGCAATTGGGGTTAAGTAACTTGCCCAAGGTCACACAGCTAGGTTTTTGTTTGTGTGTGCATTAAGTGTCTGAGGCCGGATCCGAACTCAGGTCCTTCTGACTCCAGGGCCGACGCTCTACTCACTGCGCCATATCACCATTTCTAACATAATATGAGGTAAAAGGAGAGAGGTAATATTACTAAGAGTCAAAGAGAATCTGGGTTAATTATTCAGTTACTGTATTTTCTATTAATTAAATTCAGGTAATTAAGATATTAGAAAGTAGTAAAATTCTTTTTTTTCCCCATACAGAAATTAGTTTTTTTCAGGAAAGACAAAGCCTTTCTTCTTTAGACTCACCCTTTGAAAATCTGCTGCTGTCCTCGTGACAATCCTGCTATTGAAGTATCTTTGAGTATAGTCTTCAAGCCTTTATCCACAGAGACTTGGGCAATGCCAGCTCCCATAAGACCAGCTCCAAGAACAGATAGTTGCCTAAAACAAGAGGACAGTGATTTGAACTGCCAACTTCAACTTTTGCTTATTTCAAACACAATTCATAAGATAGGTATCTTAGCCAGTAGGCAAGCTGGGAGCTAACTAAAGCAAGAACAAAAATTAAGTGACTTATTTACTCATACAATAAAATATACCTATAAATATATTTTTAATAACTGGCAAATCCTTACATTTTACAATCTTACTTAAAAATTCTAAAAAAAATAAATATGAAATACAGATACAAGAACTGTTCCATGCAAGGAAAATAATTTTGGCTTCAATTGTGATAATCAGGAAGAAATGGATTTTCATCATAATCAACATGAGAAACTGTTTTTAATACAAATAAGTGGCTAAGCCTGGTTATTACACTTATTCAGTTCTAGGTTTCAGTTTAGTGTTCTTTTTGTTCATATTATTTTAGCAACTGTAAATACTGATTTTCTGATTCAGTTTCCTTCACTCTGCATCAGTTCTTCCCCTCTGGCTCAATCCTTTAATACTTTCAAAACTGCATCACCTCCAGCAGAGAGATTTTCTGTGTGTGCCAACTGCTCTTCAAATCTTTGTCTTCTTTAGTGACATTTCTATGTCCTTATATTATACACTGGGGATTAAGATAAAAGAATTCAAACCTAACAGGTTCCAATGTTATGGATAATGAAATCTTTGACAGATTCATTCCATTTTCCATCTATTTGATGATCTCTGCCCAGTTCCATCTAGAAATGGTATAGGCCTCCATGGATAATATGGCATAAGTGGGTCTCCTGCCAAACTTCCTCAGACTTGCTTCCACTTTATCAGCTTTTGGCCGTTTCATTGGGTGTGCCTCATCTTCCAACACTCTGCTCTGTAACTTTTCTCAAATGAATCTATGGCTTAAACTGGTGTTGTACTCGGAAGTCACTTCTTTCTGCTTGACTAGCAGATCAAATATTTACTAGCTGAGACAGTTTCTGGGCTTAACTGGATTCCTTATGGTAAATGCTTTATATCAAACTTTAACAGGAAATAATAGAAATCGATGGCAATGTTTTTTTTTTCTTTATTCATTTTTGGCATCAAAATCTGCTTGAATAAGTCAGTTGGAGCTCTAATGGTGTCTTTTCATTTTTGTCCTTTGTCCTTGGTCATTCTGACCTTTCCTTTAAAGGATGAACTGATAAAAACAGCTGATTTAGAAATTAGCTCCATATCTGTTAAAACATAGTCAATTTTCTATTGTATTGTTGTTTGGTGTTTACCACATCTTTTGCCTTTTAAAACTTCTAGAAAAAAGTATCTGTATAGGTGGGAAGATTCTACAAAATACTAGTCTCATTAATTTCCTAATTCTGAACTATGTTTTTATTGTCTTCCCCAAAAACCTACTTTTCTTTTTTTTTTTCCTGGAAGGGGGAAGGCAAGGCAATTGGGGTTAAATGACTCGCCCAAGGTCACACTGCTAGTATTAAGTGTCTGAGGTCGGATTTGAACTTGGGTCCTTCTGACTCTAGAGTCAGTGCTCTATTCACTGTACCACCTAGCCACTCCTGAAAGCCCACTTTTAATACTTCAGTCACCGAGTATCAATGTATATGCTGACTTTTGCGAGGAGGAACTTGAATTCTCTATCTCTTCATCCTCTGCACCAGAACTTAGCACATAAATTGCAATTACCTTCATGATGCTTTTGTACACCACAAGGTAATACACATAAGAATTTCACCAAATGATGTTTCTTATTGTCTTAGAACCCATAATAAAACTAACCACCAATTCCTTTATCTATTTTTTCAAGCTATCTTTTCATTTAGCTGTAAGTTCTTCATATGCCTTCTGGTTTCAGCGGCCCACATCAGAGGAGATGCCTGTACCTGGCAGATCTAGGTTAAAACCAGGCCCAGGCCTGACTACCAAACAGAGATTGGTAGTGTTCACATGACTAGGTCATCTAGCCCAACCCCTCATTTTATGTATGAGGAAACAAAAGCCACGGAGAGGTTAAGTCACTTGCCCAAGGTGGCTAGCCAGGGGGCTATCTCCTACCATTCTCCAATGTTTCACTCTTCCCTCCTGACCAGCCTCCCAGGTAAAGAACAGACTAAATCCTGTTCAACTCTCTCTACCCCTTGGAGACTGTTTCTCACATCTATTGTCCACTATTACCCCTGTGGCTTCTCCTATTTCTCTCTTTATTCTTGTAGAAATTAATTAGCAGTCATTTGGGAAAAAAACTATCTCCTGCCTCCTCCTCATTTGTCTCATCCCCACCCCCCTCAATGTAACCCTATCCATGCTCGGTCTAACCCTGCCCACCTTGGGCCCCCTAGAATCCCTGTTACATAGTGAACAAACTCCCCTTCATTCTAGACCCCTTTCTTCACGGGGTCTTCTAGACCCAGTTTTATCCATGTCTTAGACCTTATAGAGAGCTAGCTCACCTCTGATAACACTCTATCTCCTTCTATCCTCTACCACACTAGATATACCTTCTCTAACTCCCCTGACCACCTATGACACTGGTTCTGGAGGGGAAATTGGAATATTCATTGTTACTTTCAGGCTTTTCCTTTGCCTGCCTCACTTAGTAAACTTTCCTCTTTTGAAATTCACACAATTAAAATCCTCTACCCAAATCAATATTACTGTAGCTATAGTATGTTAACCTTCAAGTCATTTATCCTCCTTTCTCATGGAGTTCAACATCTGGGTCATCATCTTCCTCTCTTCTTCTTTCATGCTAGGAGATTAATATTTGTGTAAATGGTCTCTTAAACTCTCTAACCTCCCACTTCCTCAAACTCCTTTAAGTACTAGACATCAGCAACACAGGGATAGTCACATACTAGACCTTGCCATTACACAAATCATTCTGCTTCTCTAATTAGAAATTGATATTCCCCAATCTATTTGATCACAACCTCTCCAACGGCAACCCAACAGTTAGCCATTTCAACTCTATACTATCCTCTATTTTTGAATCCCTTGCCCCTCTGTCTTATTGCTGCTTTCTTAGAGATAATCCTCAGCCTTGAATTATTACATCATTTACCTTCCCCACTTCTACTCACAAGTAGTCAATAAAAGCTGGAGGAAATCCCACAACTGTGCTGAACGGAGACTTTACAAATTTGTATTATCCCACCTCAGTTGAGCACTCACTGCAGTAAGGCAATCCTTTTTTCCCCCTGATTTCCTATTTTACTGCCCAGAGGAGGTATTCCAAATTTTCTCTTTCCTCCTGAAGCCCTGCACATCCTTCATCCCTGCCCTCAGCTGAGGACAATGCCTTTATTTAACTGAAAATAAAAAGACTATCTAATATAAGCTCCCTCTTCTCTCATTCTCATCTGAAAAACCTTTGACGTGATCACTTTTTTGCTTTCCTCTAATCTCTGACAAAACAAGTGTCCCTTGTCCTTGCCAAGGCCAACCCCTCCATATATACACTAGATCATTCCTCCTCCTTGAATTTTCTCCCTTTCCCTATCAACTGGTTCTTTTCCTATTATATTCAAAGTCCCCAATTTACCCCATCGTTAAAAAAGCTTTCACTAGACCTACAAGCTATTGTCCTGTATCTAACCTCCCTTTCTCAAACTGCTTGTACAAGTTTTCTATACTTGCTTCTTGTACTCTCTCCCCTCTCACTCACTTTTCCATCCTTTGTCCTCTGACTTCTGACTTCATCACTCTACTAAAACTATTCTCTCCAAAGTTACATGTAGTCTCCTAATTGACAAATCTGATGATCTCTTCACAAGTCCTAATCATTCTTGAAATACCTGCTACATTTGACACTGCTGACTATTTCTCCTGGACATTCTCTCCTCTCTGGGTTTTCTTGAGACTGCTCCCTCCTGGTTTGCCTCCTACTGGTCTGATGGTGCCTTCTCAGTCTCCTTTGATGGCTCAATATCAAAATGAAGGCCCTAACTGTGTATGTTACTCAAGATCCTGTCTAGTTCCTCTATACCAAGGGTTCCTAACTCTGAGGCCCATGGACCCCCCCAAGGGGTGTCCCTGAACTTAGATGGGAAAAAAATATATATTTTCAGTAACCTCTAACTGAAATTTAGCATTTCCTTCAATTATTAATTTTAAAAAATTATTCTGAGAAGGGGTCCACAGGTTTCAGACAGTAAAAGGAGTCTATGACATAGAAAACATTAACAACCCTTCCCTCTATATTCTTTCTTTATTAACTTCATCAGCTCTTAGTGGTTTAACCAGTCATATCTATGCTGATGAATTACACATTTATACCTCCAGCCCCTGACTCTCACCTGAATTTTATACGCACATATCACCAACTGTCTACTGTATATTTCAAACTGGGTATCTCAGAGACATCTTAAACTGAACATATCTAAAACTGAACTCACTATTTTTCCCTTTAAATCTTCCCCCTTTCCTGACAAAGACCACTATCTTTTAACTGTATCAGGTTCATAACCTCAGTATTAGCCTGGAGTTTTCATAATATTATTTTCATCTGATCCCTTCTCTCTATGTACAAAACTACCACCTTAGTTCAGGTCCTCATGACCTCTCATCTAGATTATTGCAACAGACTCCTAATTGATCTCTCTGCCTCCAGCCTCTCACCATTCCAGTCCATTATACATACTGCTGACAGAGTAATTTTCCTTAATCACAGATCTGACCATGTTACTCCCAACTCCCACAACATCCTGTTATCTCTCAAATGAAATATAAACATCTGTTTCACTTCTAATGCCCTGCATAGTCTGACACCATCCTACCTCTTCAGTCTCACTGGACAGAATTCCTTCCACTCTCTCACTCTATAATACACATAAACTGGCCTTATTTTTGTTCCTCACTCATGACACTTTAATTTTTGCCTTTATGTTCTTATATTGGTCACTGTAAGACATGGAATGCATATTCTCTTTGCCTCTGCCTCACAGAATCCTTCTTCTTCCATTAATATATTGCTAAGACATTCATAATCTGCATGAAGCCTTTCCTGATTTTCCCTACTGCTAGTGCCTTCCATCCCATAGTACCCTGTATTAAACTTCTTTGTATGTGTATTTGAATAAACATGTTTATATACATATGTATGTCATATATACATATGCACATATTACATACGTGAGTACTTATTAATTTTATATTTAGATGGTATATATTTTTATATACACTTCTTGTATTCCCCATTAGAATATAAACTCATTTTAAGTAGGGATTCTTTTACTCTTTGTACTTCTATCTCCAGTGCCTGGCACATAGTAGGTGCCTAAAAGAGCTTTGCTGATTGATAATAATAGTACTGATCAGGTTCCCTTCCCCCAGTGATGTATATCTGGGTAATACTGTTATGGACAATACATTTTTCCTAATTTCATGGGCTTTAAAATGCCCCAAATTTAGCATTTGGTAGCCAATAAAAATTTCTATGAAAATTTCCCCTTTTCAGTTCCCAATGCAAGCCCAGTGAGGGCTCTCATCATTTCAAACCTGAATTATTACAAGAGAATCCTAACTGGTATCCCTTTCCAATTAAACCTACCTGTAGTTGTTAGATTAATCTTGTTAATACAATGCCTTCATTATGTCCTTCCCCTGCTCAAGAACATATAATGGGTTCACAACTGCCTATCATGTCAAGCACAACCTCCTCTACTTAAAATTTTTTTATTGATATCATTACCAAATATATCTATCCTCCTACTCTACCCACAGAATCATTACTTATATGAAATAAGAAGGAAAAATGGCATTTCATTAAAATTAACCAATACATCAATTGAGTGTAACAGAATATGTCATTTTTCACCACTGCAAAGACAGGTGGAAGAATCCATTTTCTTATCTCTTCTTTGGAGCCAAATTTGGTCATTATCAGTTTCTTTCTGTTCCTTCCATCTAATTGCTATACTCATTACATATATTGTTTTTTCTGATTTTGCTTAATGAATTCTGTTATCAGTTTATCTTTCATGCTTCTCTGTAGTCTTCATAGTTATTATTTCTTATGGAAGTTATTTTCTACTATGTTCAGATGCCAGAATTTATTTAGCCATTCCTCAACGTCTGTCTGACTTAGGCAGAATACAGGCTTCACTCTATCTAGCTAGCTACATTACCCCCCTAAAATGCATCTTATCATCCTTGCCTGTCCTTGAAATGCAGTTAAATGCAAAAGGACATTAAGAACTGTGGCAATTAACAAGATAATTTCTCAGCTAATGAGAAAGCTTGTTTGTATTTGGTTCTCAAGGAGAATACAAATTCTCAACATTTTGGGAGGGACAGGTAGCTGTTAAATACAAAAATCAATAAGCCATACTTATGACTTTCTAAAAGGGCTTTCTCTGGAAGCTCAGACCCAGGGGACTATAGGATTTAGAGTTAGGAGGACCTTAGAGATATCGCATCTAATCTAACCCCTTCATTTTACATAGGAGGAAAGTAAAGCCAAGGAGAGGTTAAGTTTCTTACCCAAGGCCACACAGGTAAGTAGCAAAGCTATGACTCAAATCTAGGGCCTATAATCCTAAATCAAGGAGTCTCTGAACTATACTACCTTGTCTTTCCAAACTGGAATAAATGATAAACTTAAAGGGAACTAAATGGTCACAGAACAGTTTAGAGAAAACATCCTACAGATTATAAATGTATGTAGTATGAATATGAATACTAATCTTTACACAAGATTTTTTCTGGTCCTGTAACTACTAAATCATCAATCACTGAGTATAATGGGAAGATTTAATTTTTGTGTGGATCAATATTTCGAAGCAGGTCCTATTTATTAGGATCTTTTAAGTCTTAGCCAGTTTGAAAATTTTCATAAACATTAGTTTGGTCTTCCTTTTTAGCTTATATATTCTCAAGGCAGAGGATCTGAGAGTAAGACATTTGGGAAGCACAAAACTGAATGGATGAGGAGAATATAGGTATAGAAAAAATATCAATTTTAGATTATAAACTCAGAAAATTTGAACTCAACATCTGAGTGAGTACAACTAGATTTTTAATAATTTTTTGTTGTTTTAAATGGGACACAGAGAGGATCAGCTCATTAAGCAGAATATGTGTGAATGTGTATGTATGTACATAGATATACAGACTATGTAAGAATATACATATATGTATGGCATAGAAAGAAAAGAGGAAGGCATGTCATAGACCATATTTTTTGAAAATTCCTATATCCAGTGAAACTGTAGACAAGGAAGGGCCTCTGTAGAAGTAACAAGAAGGGCACGAAAAAACCAACAAAAAAAAAGAAAGGATAGCAATTTAAAAGCTAATAGTTTTAGTAGGAATAGAGGGAAAAGGCAAAGAAAGCATTAAAAACCAAGAATTCACTACAGAGTCATTGCTCCCTAGACAACCTTGTGTTTCTGCCAGTTTAGGGGCTGACTCACGTAACAGTCTTCTGTGGATTTCCAAATTTATTCTTCTTGCAAAGAACCTGACCATTGTAGAGACCAATTAAAGCCTTAGATTCTTTAGTCATCGCGAGTTCACCAAATTTCTAAAAAGTAAAGGAAACCAAATAAAGGAATACATTTACGATATGGATTCTGTTGACCAGAAGTGGATTTATTCTTTGATTTTACTACGCTAAATTACATACCATTAGTTCTTAACTTTCTGAACATGAAGACATTTTTAAAATGTCAACAATGTCATAGGTCTCTATGACAGGAGTTGTACTATTAGTATCTATTGATAAAAAAATAAAAATCCATAAAAAATCATTACTGAATTCATAGTAACTTTGTGTCATCTTCTATTTCTCAATCAAGAAGAATGATGAATTAGTGGACAGAGAACTGGACTCAGTTAACTAAATCCAGGGTTCAGGTCCAATAACTTTTTAGTACCTCTAAATGCCAACTAAGAAAAATTATAACGTGTAGATTATTTACTTATCTATATCTGTAGAAGGAGATTCCCATACCAAGGAAATCACGGGTTTAGGTAACTCAAAATGTCAGTGCTTGATGCACACTAATGTTCAGAATACCTGTAATGATTCTGTAGCTCCTAAGGGTTTTTTATTAAATAAGTTTGGAACTACTATTTTATACAATGAGCAATTCTTATAAGTAATTTTTGCTGCTGCTTTCCTTGTAACTGCTACATTTTTTGCTACTGGTATTATAAATGAATTGTGTATTGCTATTACAAAGCAATGTTGACTTCCTACCTTCCAACATTCCAAATATTTAAACACCTAAGTCACCTACCATATAGAAGAAGGGTGTGCAAGGACATGAGTTTAACATGTAACAGTTGGCAAAAAGCAATGTTAACTCAGGCATAGTGTGTTTCCTTGGCTTTATACTGAACTAGAATGATTAAAATGTGGAGTTTCCTAAATGGAAAGGAAGAAGGAAGAGTTCCACATATTTGCTTTTACCTGAGCTTCAGAGAGGTAGCCAGCCTCACCCCCTTGTTCAATCCCAGTCTTGACCACCTAAAAGACATAACAGTAGCACTTATTCATATTACAATACAATATTGAAAAATAAAATAAAATAAAAATTTAAGGTGTGAGAAAACTGAATAAAAAGTGTGAAGTTTCTGAAGCTATCACCTCGTCCATGTGCTAAAATGGCCTCTGCCCACACTGGGAAGTCTTAAACCAGGGCTTATGTAAGGAAAGAATGCATGGTATTTAATGACTCTTCCCACTTCTTAAGTTTCTACTTACACCTAATAATAATTGAAAGAATAGTAGCTGTGTTCAACTTGTTTTCAGTTCTTATATAATAGTAGCATGTAACTGTGCTTCTGTTTCAGTAATCTCAAGTAACCAGAAGTAACATTCTATGTTATTTCTTATATTGTTAATTAACCTTTTAAAAATGTATGTCTTTTCCCAATATGGAAATAGGTTTTACATGATTGCACATATATTAACTGTATCAAATTGCTTACCATCTTAGGGAGGCGAGAGTGAGGAGAGGAAGAGAGAAAATTTAGAACTCAAAATTTTATAAAGATTAAATGTTAAAAATTGTTTTTACATGTAATTGGGAAAAATAAAATACTATTAAAACAAGTTTTTGTCTTTTACACCTTAAAACTTCTTTATATTTGCTACAACACCTAACAAAGAGTTTTAGGATTAACAATTTTTGCAACTGATTGGCTGAAGTCTATAAAGTGATGAATCAATTTTATCTCCCTCTTTACACTATCTTTACTGACTGAAGAGTTTAACTTGGTGTGATAAATTTATATGGCATTTTCTTAATGAATTCAAAATAAATTACCATACATCATCTCATGTAAACCAAAATATAATTAAATGAGGTAGAAACAAGCAAATATTGTTATTTTCTAAAAATGTATTATTTGAAGTGGTTAAGTCTTTTACAGGTGATCATTGTTACAATATTGCTGTAAATGTGTATAATGTTCTCTCCTGGTTCTGCTCACTTCATTTTGCATCAGTTCATATAGGTCTTCTAAGGTTTTTCTGAAACCATCCCCCTTCTCATTTCTTATAGTACAATAGTATTCCATCCCAATCATATGCCACAACTTGTTGCTGCCATCCCCCTCAATTACCAATTCTTTGCCATCACAAAAAGAGCTGCTATAAATATTTTTGTCCTTTTCTTTGAACACTTGGGATACAGACGTAACAGTGGGACACAAATATTATTATTCCAATTTTTACATAGGTAGAGAAACTGAGATAAAGAAAAGAATGGGGGTGTTCATGATAATTACCTTCATATATATGTATGAAGTGCTGTCATATGAAAGCCTGGCTCTAGAGAACAGAACTAGAAGCAATAGGTCAAAATCGCTTAAGATTTGAGGTTCAAAAGAAGGGGAAAAATTTCATAACTAGCTCCTCAAAAGTGAAATTAGGCTGCCTCAGAAGATAATCCCCATCCCTAGAGATCTTCAGAGGTAAGATTCAGATCGTTTGTTAAGGATTCACAAAATCCCACAGAGAGTTACATCCTCAGATACTAAAAGCACTGCAGATGTAGCTACTGAGCTGCTATCAGGGATCCCAAAGAATCACTGTGGAAACCTGTAGGATAAATGCCCCAATTACAGAAAGGGGGAGTCTGCAAACTAGACCCCACTGAGTTTGGCTTTGATACTAGGAAATTCTAGAATAGATTCTTTTTTTTTAAAGCAACTGGGGTTAAGTAACTTGCTCAAGGTTATGCGGCCAGTCATTATTTATGTGTGGGTGCTCATTTTCTTTTTTATTTATTTTTTTATTTTTTAAGCAATTGGGGTTAAGTAACTTGCTCAAGGTTACACGGCTAGTCATTATTTATGAGTGGGTGCTCATTTTCTGAGGCCGGATTTGATCTCGGGTCATCCCAACTCCGAGGCCGGCACTCTTACTCACTGCGCCACCTAGCCGCCCCTTTAGGGCAACTGGGGTTAAGTAACTTGCCCAAGGTTACACGGCTAGGTTTTTTTTTTCGTTTGTGTGGATTAAGTGTCGGAGGCCGGCTCCGAACTCAGGTCCTTCTGACTCCAGGGCCGGTGCTCTATTCACTGCGCCACCTAGCCGCCCCTGGTGCTCATTTTCTGAGGCCAGAACTGATCCCGGATCCTCCCAACTCCAGGGCCCGTGTTCTTACTCACTGTACCACCTAGCCACCCCTTAGAATGGATTCTTAAAGATCATACAAGATAAAGAATAAAGAACAAAAATAAAGATATAGAACATACAAATAGGGGCGGCTAGGTGGCGCAGTAAGTAAGAGCGCCGGCCTTGGAGTTGGGATGACCCGAGATCAAATCCGGCCTCAAAAAATGAGCACCCACACATAAATAATGACTAGCTGTGTAACCTTGAGCAAGTTACTTAACCCCAATTGCTTTAAAAAAAAAAAAAAGAACATACAAATAAGGAAGTAGTTGTTAAAAAAAGGAACAGTGGGTGGGGGCAGAGTCAAGATGGTGGAGTAGTAACAGCACTTCCACAGTGATCCAGCCCACACAATTTCCAAATTCATGTAAAAGGGGACTCTGAACAAGCTCTGGAGCTCCAGAACCCACAAAATGACACAGAGAAGCTAACCTCCCACTAAGGACAGCCCAGCAGACCTGCAAGGAGAGGCCAGCACAGAGCTCTGGGAGTCTAGCCCAGGCCCAAGTGAGTTGGAGGTTTTAGCTCCAGGGTGGCTGGACCAGCAACTGGCTGGAGGGACTCCAGAACACCAGCAGCTGTGGCATTTCCAGAATTACCAACACATAGATGCCATGGAGAAAGTGAGAGGTTAGTTCCCTGTGGACTTTGGGACTAGCGGGGAGAACGTGTTGGCCACTAAGACACTTCAGTGCAGTGGTGGACACACGTGGCAGCTTTAGCTCCTGGCCTGTGAACTGTAGGGGGGACCAGGTGATTAGTCTTGGGGGTAATCGCTCTTGCTTTAACCTGCTTGGATCTGAATTGTGCTCTAGGGTGGAGGTCCTGGGGTGTGTGACCAGCTTGCCAGAGCATATGGAGGTTTCAGAGAGGGTACCCAACTAATACCTCCAGCAGCTGAGAAAACCCCAGAGTTTGGGACAGAAACTCCCCTGGCTGGTGGCAGAGTCCTACTATGGCAGCAAGCCCAAAAGTCAAGTAATTGAGTGGCTACATGACCAGGTGAAGGAAACAAAATAAACAGAAAAATGCAACATTAGACTCCTATTTTGGGGGCAAAGAGGATTAAAGCATGGAACAGGAGGAAGACAGTGAAATCAGAGCTCCTGCACCAAAAGCTTCAAATGAAAATAGAAGCTGGTTACAGGCCATAGAGGACCTTAAGAAGCAGATAAGAGAAGTGGAGGAAAAATTGGTAAGAGAAATGAGAACAATGCAAGAAAATTATAAAATGAGAGTCAACAGCCTGACTGAGGAAAATAACACCTTAAAAAATAGACTGACTCAAATGGCAAAAGAGGCTCAAAAAGGCAATGAGGAGAAGAATGCCTTAAAAAGCCAACTTTGCCAGATGGAAAAAGAATCTCAAAAGCTCACTGAGGAGAATCATTCCTTCAGAGTTTGACTGGAGCAAATGGAAGCTAGTGACTTTATGAGAAATCAAGATGCTGTTAAACAGATCCAAATAAATGAAAGAATAGAAGGCAATGTGAAATATCTCATGGGAAAAACCACTGACCTGGAAAATAGATCCAGGAGAGATAATTTAAAAATTATTGGTCTCCCTGAAAGCCATGATCAAATAAAGAACCTAGAAATCATCCTCCAAGAAATTCTCAAGGAAAACTGCTCTGATGTTTTAGAACCAGAGGGCAAAATGGAGGTTGAAAGAATCCATAGATCACCTCCTGAAAAAGATCCAAAAAGAAAACTCCTAGGAATATTATAGCCAGGTTCCAGAATTCCTAGATCAAAGAGAAAATATTACAAGCAGCCAGTAAGAAACAATTTGAATACTGTGGAAACACAACCAGGATAACACAGGATCTGGCAGCTTCTACACTGAGGGATCAAAAGGCTTGGAATACGATATTCTGGAGGACAAAGCTGGGATTAAAACCAAGAATCACCTACCCAGCAAAACTGAGTATCATGTTTCAGGGCAAAATATGGTCATTCAGTGGAATAGAGGACTTTCAAGCATTCCTGATAAAAAAACAGAGTTGAATAGAAACTTTGACATTCAAATACAAGAAGCAAGAGATGCTTGAGATGGTAAACAGGGAAAATAAATCATAAGGAACTTATCAAAGTTGAACTATTTACATTCCTACATGGAAAAACAATAACTGTAACTGATGAAACTTTTCTCAGTATGAAAATAGTTGAAGAAGGGAATATGGGCATATGAATACATACATACATACATACATACATACATACATACATACATATATATATATATATGTTTTCAGGTATACATAGATAGCGGGCACAGATCGAATTTAATAGGAAGGGATGATACTTAAAAGGTGAAATTAAGAGGTGAGAGAGGAATATAATGAGAGGAAACAGGGAGAGACAAAATGGGGTAAACTATCTCATATAGAAGAGGCAAGGGAAAAATGGTTACAAGGGAGGGGAAGAACAGGAAGGCAAAAAGACAAAACCTTATTCTCACTGAATTTGGATCAGGGAGAGAATGACATACATACTAAACAGGGTATCTCACCCTACAGGAGAGTAGGGGGGAAGGGGATTAATGGGGGATAACGGAAGGGAAGGCAGGAGGGAAGGGGGAGAGGGAAGTTGGAAGCATCCACTTTTGAAAAGGAACAGGATCAAAGTAGGGAATAGGCCAAGTGGGAGGTGGGATAGGAGGGAGGGAAATATAGTCAGTCTTTTACAATATATCTACTATAGTAATGTTTTACATAGCTACACATGTACAACATATACTTAGTTGCTTATCTTCCCAGTAAGGATGGGTGACAAGGGAGGAAGGGAACGAATCTGGAATTCAAAGTTTTAAAATCAAATGTTTAAAAATATATAAATACCATTATTAATACTATTATACACATAATTGGGAAATAAGATATCCAGGCATTGGGGCAAAGAGATTCACCTTGCCCTACTGAAAAAGTCAAAGGGGGTATGGGAGAAGATATGGGAGAGAGCAGATGGAATGAAGGGATATCCTGTGGGACTGCTATTCTGGGGTGGGAGGAAGGGAAAAGATGGGGAAAAAATTGTAACTCAAAATCTGGAGGAAATGAATGACGTAAACCAGAAGTTAATAAAGCATTTGGAAAAAAGTTAAGAAGGAAATAAAAGGAATCATCTATTATAAAAAAAAAAGGAACAGTGTGGCTTCATTCAGAACAGATCATACCAATGGATAAGTAGTCAAAGGATATGAACACACAGTTCTCAATAGGGTTGCAAACTATTAGCAAGCATATGAAAGAATATTCTAACTCACTAATAAGAAAAATGTAAATTTTTTTAAAATTTCACCCTAAGATTTCACCCAACATCCAGCAAATTGGCAAGATGAGAAAAGATGAGAAAAAAGTCAGGAAGGCTAATATGAAGGTTGTGGAACTATAAATTGGCATAATAATTCTAGAAAGCAATTTGGAACTATGCTGAGAAAGTGATTAAATGTCCATACGAAGAGACTCCTCTACTAAAGACATACTCCCTGAGGGGTCAATGATAAAAAGAAAGGTCCCATATATACCAAAATATTTATAGCAGCACTTTTTGGAGCACTAAGAACTAAAAACAAAATAGATGCCACCAGTTAGAAAATGATTAAACAAACTGTTATATATGAATGTAACAAATTATTAGTCTTCCACAAGAAACTATGAAGACTTATATTAACTGATATAAAGTGAAGTAAACAGAACCAGGAAAAACACATGTGACTACAATAATGTAAATAAACAGAACCAAAATAAAACAAAACAGACCAAGATTGGCTCTAAAGAAGAGCTATGAGAATATACCCTTCTGCTTCTTTGTAGAGGTGGAAGACTGTGTACAGAACATACTATCATGTGACAGAATAAACCGTTTCCCCCCTCCATTTAAAAAAATTCTTTGTTATAAGGGATGCCCTCTGGAAGCAGGCAGAACATATTAAAACATTTGACTGAAGTAAAAACAAACACACGTTATTTAATGATAAACAGGTCTTGCCAAACTAACCTCACTTTCTCTTTTGACAGTGTTCTTAAACTTGCAGATCAGGAGGATGTTGTAAATAGAGTTTACCTTGATTTTAACAAAGTAATTCTATGTCAATTTGTCGAGAGATATTTCATGGAGTGCCAGATATCTGTGTTTGGTTCTATGCTATTTAACATTTTTATCAATGACTTGGATAAAGATAGCAATGATACGGCCAACACATTAGCAGATGACACAAAACTGGGAGAGACAGGTTAACACAAGATCCAAAAAGATCATGATAGTCTAGAACTTTGGGCTGAATCTAATAATATAAAATTCAATAGTTATCATTTTAAAGTCTTAAACTTGGGGACAAAAAAAATCAACACAAGTACAGGATGGGAAAGGCATGATTTTAAAGCAGTTGGTCTGAAAAAGATCTGAGTTTTAGCAGATTTAGTGACTTAATAAGTTACTAGTGTAATGTGGCAGGGTGAATGTGAGCTTGGGCTATATTGAGAGAAATAAGGTGAAATCTCCTACACTCTGGTCAGATCACATCTGGAGTACAGAGTTCAGTTCTGGGAGCTACAGTTTAGCAGGATGTTGATAAGTCAGAAAGTATCCAGAGGAAGGCTACCAGGATAGTGAAGATGAGGCCATATGATAAAAGGATGAGCTGAAAGAATCAGGGATGTTTGGCCTAAAGAACAGAAGATTCTGGGGAGAAGCTAAAGAGGGGAGAAAGTGACAGAACATGATTTCTGTGTTCAAGTATTTGAAGGACTATAATTTGGAAAGAGGGATTCAATTTGTTCTGCTTGGCCCTAGAGGGCAGAATCAATACCAACAGATGGAACTTATGTGTGCAATTTTATGACAATAATCAATAACTCTGGTTCCATTAATTCAGAAGTATGACTTATGTACCCATAAAGGTATTCTTTTAAGCCTGACAAAACAAACTTTTTTGTCACTTTGACTTTCATTTTTAAAGACCTATAACCACTCAGAGGCAGCTAGGTGGTACCGTGGATAGAGTGCCAAGCCTGGAGTCAGGAAGACTGAATTCAAATGTGGCTGCAGACATTTACTAGCTGTGCAACACTGGGCAAGTCACTTAACCTCTATGTGCCTCAGTTTTCTCAATTCATAATGATAGCACCTACTTCAAAGGGTTTCTGTAAGGACCAAATGAGATCTTTGTACAGGGCCTGGCAGTATAGTATAGATAGTACAGTAGGCTCTTAAAAATGCTTATTCCTTTCCTTGTTAGATGATTTGATAATAGGGAAATGGGGATATTTTTCCCCAAACTGATCCCTTTTTCATACTTCCCTATTTCTGTTGACAGTATCATCATCTTGCCAGGCATCCATGTTTACAACCATGAGTCATCCTTGACTTTCTCCCTCCATTAACCCTGATATCCAATTGGTTGCTAAGTCTTGTCGATCCCTTTTATCACCTCTTGCCAAGACTACTGAGAAAGCCTAACTAGTCTTTCTGCTTCTAGTTTCTACTTTCTCTAATTCATCTTTGATACAGATACCAAACTGATATTCCTAAAACATAGTTCCAATCATGTCACACTCTTAGCCAAAGAATTTCAGTGGCTTTTTATGACCTCTATGATTAAGTACAACATTCTCAGCTTGGCAATTAGAATCCTCTACAATATGGACCCCACCTACCTGTTCAGTTTTATCTCATATTACTCCCCTTCTCACACTTTCCTGTCCCAGTCAAAGTAGACTGCAGGATCTTGTCTGTGTACACGATGTTCTATCTTCTATGTCAGGTGGTCTCCCACTCCTGGAATGTATGCCTGCTTTACCTTTCCCTCGTAGAATCTCTAACTTCTAAGCACAGCTCAGGTGGTATTTATCCCCTTTCCTAACTTCTCCTCCCACCCAATTATTGGAAAATTTGGAAATGTTTACCAAAATAAATAGAACTATAATACAACATGTTATATTTTGAAATACTTTGCATTTACTTATCTGGGTATATAAGTGGTTCTCATACTTTTTTTGTTTATGGCACAGCTACTTTTTTGCTGTGAGGAATCATGTTAAGTTGGCAATCCTGGGTTAGGTAAGTGTCTGGATATTTATGTATGTACATGCAATTTGCAAGTATAAGTTCCAAACAAATCTGTACACCTAGAGAAATCATGCTGTGGTACGTGATCTGAAAGCCAAGGATGTAAGTGTTATAGACCCCTGGTAGAAGATAGGTTGCTTTAAGGCAAGGACTGCTTTGTCTTTGTCTTTGTCTCTCCACTATCTTGTACATCAATGGTGCCAAACTCAAACCAAAAGGGATTTCTGTGGCTGCACGTTGACTTAGAAAACCAAAAATTAACACTATCTATGTTGTATTATAACTTTATTTTGGTAAACATTTTCCAATTTATGTTTTAATCTGGTTCTGGCTACTCTGGGGAGTTTTGTAGGACTCCCCCAGGTCAATCTAATACTTCTATTGTACATAGCAGGCATTTAATAAATGTTTGTGAAACAAAAAAACAAACATTTAAAAATAAGAAACTCACATTAATTATTTGCAGAGGAGCTGGATAAAGACCTTTGGTTTGTTTCTGTACCTTCTCTTCAACTTTTTTGTAGACTAGTTGCCTCACAAATGGAAAAGTCATGGCGTATGCTGTTAATTCTGGAAGACAAAAAGTTTTCAGACACTGACTGGGAAGAACCAAATTTCCTTTGCAGTTTTTTTTTCCGTAATCTCTATTAAATGATATGGGTCTCATAGTTCAGAACTGTCTTTTATTTATTTTTTTAAACATTCAAACAACACTTCAGTTTACGTCTAACCTTAAACTTAAAAGTAAATGAAGTAAGGCATATAATGTGACTCCAACATGAAATTTTCGCCTCCCTTAAATCTGTTTTTCTATTAGTAGAAGTGAAAACTACTCCTCAAAGACTTTACTAAATACTACTGCATAGATTCTTCTATGCCAAAATGGCAACTTTTCACACTCAGGGCCCAGAAGAACAGCTCTAATTCTGCCTTCTCTAACAGACATACTCACTATCAACAAGCCCCTTATCTTTCTTCAAAGAGATCTTCTTATCAGCCAGTCCTTTTGCAAAGGTGATTGCTACTTCTTCCAGGTATTCAACTGTTCGTTCTTCTGGTAGTTTCAAACCTGGTCCTGAAAACATTAACATAACAGATAAATGTAACCAATTCAGGCAAGAGAATGAGAGATGAAGTATCTGAAGGAGCACTAATTTTTGCAATCTTATTAGGAACTTATCTAGATAGATGACAAAGTCTCAGATCATTTTAATACAGTTATCAGATCTGTCAATAGTATACTTTGCTTTAAGTCAAATCTTCCATTTTCCCCCTTCTAGGCAGCAGTGAAACACCTCTAACAGGAAGAGGATCCAAAAAGTTACATGGATTTCTAAAATGTTACAACAAAAGGGAAATAAAAGGAATCCAAATTCATTCATACCAACCAGGTAAAGTTCAAACTATTCAATTTGACTGACAGTCACTGCCCCATCCGATTTGGCTTTTATCTCACCTTTCCAGATTTATCTATTCCCTTTTATATGCTTTATACTTCAGATAAATTAGACTGTTACCTGTACACCCATGATCTCCCACCATTTTTTCTTCACAATGGTCCTTATTCCCACAATACCCTCCCTCTCTTACTTCTACAGTTAAATTCCTACCCATCCTTTACAGCAAACATGATCTTGTCTTTGCAGCCCTTTGTAATCGCTTACTCAACAATGACTTTCCCCAAGGCATTTTTTGTTATTGCAGCTCTCTAATGCGTTTATAATGTAACATTATATTTTATCTGCATTTGTCTCATCCTCCTACTGACCTAGAAACTTGATGATGGTAGGGACTCTATCTTATCTCAACTTTTTGCATTCCCTATGCCCCAGATGGTTCTGGAGGAAAAAGTGAGGCTGGCGACCTTGCACAGACCTCCCTCACTCAAATCCAAGTCATGTCATCATTTCCCTGATGTCATGGTCCTCTTCAAGAACGAAGGACAAACACAACAACCTGCATTCCCTAGAATAGGGCACTGGAAGCTGCAGATAGTTAATAAATGTTCACTGAACACTCATAGTAAAACACCGTTCTCTCAGTAGAGAAGTAGGAGACTGGAATGCACAATGTGGTATACACTATTAGACATAGTGGCTGTGGTTTTGTTTTAGTGTTTTTGTTTTTCTTTAATGTAGTATTTGATGGAGGAGTGATTCAAAGGAAAATAACTCTGGTATAAAAGCAAAAGGCAATGATAAAACTACAAATTAAAACAAAATCCTCATTGAATGAATGTTGAAATAATGAAAGTCATCAAACAAAGGCATTTGACCTTCTAGGAAAGACTTGGGGCAAATGCTGCTTCTATTTCTATTACACTGAATTTTTGAAAGGTATACAAGATGAGACTGGGCTCCTGGAACCAAACACCAAGCAAAACACAAGAACTATAAAGAAGCAACTTGAAGAACCCTAAAGCACAACAGTTTGGGTTCACTTAGTGGAGAGTTAAACAGCCTCAAAAGCATCAGTAGGTCAAGAGCATAACTGTATTACAGCACAGCACAACCCAATAAATGATATTCTAGTGACAAGAAATGTTCTGACTTTTTATTTAAAGAGGCAGAGAAGTATATAATGTATTTTAAGAAAGATTTTCACCCAAAATGATTAAAATAATAAAATTCTGAGCTTAAAAGAGTAAATCTCATGCCAGCGAAATAACCTTGCTCTCCAAAATGGCTTATTCCTGAGGGGTCCAGACGGGGATTTCCTGCTTCTACACTTCACATACTATTAACAAAAGGCAGAATTCCCTGGGTCAGAGAAAACCAACAGAGGACTTATTCCTAGGCTTGTTGACAATTAAGCACATAAAGAAGAACTTTGGGATATTCTGAATTCTTACCTAGGGGATCCACCAACTGGTCAACCAGACCCATTTTCTTTGCTCTGTCTGGACGAATGCCTCTGCCAGTCAGCATCATGTCAAAGGCAGCAGGAATCCCGACCTAATAAGCAATTAAGAGTCAGGGAACATAGGCAGGCATTATCTACAATTATATCCTGAAAGCAAACTTCTGCTTGCCATTTAAGCAAGCTGGATTTTATGTTGCTTACAGAGCACAAAATACTATACTGTCTCAATTTTTTGGCTACATTGTTTTGACACACCAGTGGCTTCCTAATAGTCTACATGGTCATTTCAGTTGTGTCTAACTCTACATGACCCAATTCAGGATTTTCTTAGCAAAGATATTAAGAGTAATCATCCATTTCCTTTTCCAGCTCATTTGACAGATGAGGAAACTGAAGGTTAAGTGACTTGCTCAGGGTCACACAGCGAGTATCTGAGGCCACATTTGAACTCAGAAGATGAATCTTCCTGACTTCAGGTCCAGCATTCTATCTACTGCACCACCTTGCTTCCCTACTATGAAAAAGATAAACACAACTAAATAATGAAGACTATTTTTATAGTTAAATGCCTATTAATAGAAAGAATATATGCTTTAACAATTTGAAACCAACATATTCCACTGTATTTGACCTATGTTATATTGACAAGGGGTTAAATTTTTAAGTTCTGGGAACATTAATTGGAGCAAACTACTTTTTTCAGTTCTTAATTTAAAACATAGTAAGTCAACAAATGAAATTTCAGAATTATGACATCAACAGACTGGGAACTAATCTAAAATACAGTCTAATACATTAGCAATGGGAATTTAGTTCTATAAGATTATCTTATCAACTTGTAAGATTGAAATGTCCAAGTTGAGACCCTTCTAGCTCTAAATGGTTCCTCTATGATGATTCCCAATGTACAACATTCTGGAAGATCAGACAGTGGCCCGGAAAAATGAAGCGGGATAAAAATCACTAGCATGTTCCAGACCAGAGATCATTATAGGGGATGTTACAGGAATGTTCCCTGTTAGAAAGCATTCCCAATGGCAAAGTGTTATTTAATGTACAAAAATTTAATTTGCTAATACAATACTGAACACAAAATAATGACACTAAAAAGTCACTGAAATCTGATTAATTGTAATGTCAAATTCCTTTTCAGAGAAAAGATGATGAAATATATTTCAGCCCTCTTGTTAGAGAGGTGAAGCACTATAAGTATGGTATGGAATGCTGTATATGCTATCATGTATGGTCACTTTGTCAATTTGTTCTTGTTTTTTGTTTTTGTTGTTATAAGGAAAAATTTCAGGAGGACATTTATTAGGAAATGTGGGGTAAAAAAAAAGGCATCAATCAAAAGTCAAACTCCAAATTATAGCCCACTTGGTTGAAATGTATCTCTTTGGTATAGAAGTAATAGCTATACAATTTCTGACTGGCAATTTATCATTCTCTATGTTAGTGGACACCATTACAGCATTGTACCAGAATGCTCATAGGTTAGCCATATTTAAATCCCCAACTCTATTTATTTCCCTTCTTTCATAAATATTTCAGTCTCAGTCACTCTCTTGCCTATAAGACTCTCACAATAGGTTGGGCTTCTGGACACTAGGCCTCCTTTCCACTTGCTACCTGCTGGGGTATTTGTACCCTTTAGGGGATGATTTCCAGATAGGAACGTTTACTACCCGATCTACTCTGCAGCTCCCCCCAACCCATGACCCAGGCTTTAAATAATTTGTAGAATATGGCAATTAGACCAAGATGGAATTTTTATAGTAAAATCATACCTAAAGATTTAGTTAAGTAACACCAGCATAAAATGCAGTTAAGAGGACAATGGATTAGACCTGACTAGTAACAATTCATCCATATATACCCAGAGAAGCTTTAAACTTCAAGGTTTTCTCTCAGAACATGACTTTTACATAGGGGAAACTAAAGCACAAAAGGCTAGAAAGGTACATAGCTTCTCTTGTATGTGACTATGGTTTGTGAGGATCTTAACTTACCACCTTTGGGAGCCTTTGAGTGGCTCCTGCTCCTGGCAATATTCCCAGTAACACTTCAGGGGATCCCAATACTGTCGATTTGTCTTTTGTTGCTATTCTGAATTGACATGCAAGGGCAAGCTTCAAAGACAGGAAAGAAAGGAATTAGAAAATATGTCAACAGTCCAAATAGGTGGGGCTCTCAAAACTCCTTGAGGCAGGAACATGGCAACAGAACCAAGTCTAGGATCTTTAGCCTGGTATTCAAGTCTTTCTGAAATAGCTCTTTCAAACCCACTACCTCTCCTACATTATTCATCTATAGGACACCTCTACTAGAAATTATTATATATGCAGGATTAGTTATTGTTTAAACCTTGCTCATTCCTGCTTTTGCCCAAGCTGTGCCACTTGCCTGGAAGGTCCTGTTTATTTTTTTATAGCTAGCCAGATCTCATCTTCAAGGACAAATGTAAGCCTTACTTATTCCGTGAATTATTCCTTTTCTATTCCAGCCCTCAGTGGACTCTCCCTTCATCTTAATTCCATGAGTATTTATTATATGCACTAGTCACACGTCCCTTAATCATAATACTTTCTTGTGGCATACTTTATGTAGCTAGTTTCTTCAACTAAATGGTAAGCTCTTTGAGGTCAAAGATTTCATATCGCTCTTTCTCTAACTAAGCATAGTACTATATACACAGAGTAAGTTGTCACAGAATTCATTAGATCATAGAATTTTAGGGCTGCAAGAGATCTTAAGAGATAATCTAGGGGTGGCTAGGTGGCGCAGTGAATAGAGCACCGGCCCTGGAGTCAGGAGGACCTGAGTCAAATCTGGCCTCAGACACTTAACACAAAAACTAGCCATGTGACCTTGGGCAAGTCACTTAACCCCAACTGCCCTGCCCTCCCCTCCCTCCTCCAAAAAGCAAAAAACCTCTAAAAAAAAGAGAGAGATAATTTAGCCCAATCCTCTTATTTTACTGATGGAAAACCTGAAGCCCAAAGAGCTTAAATAATTTGACCAAGGTTACATAATGAATTAGTGGCAAAGCTGAGGCCAGAAGTACTGTAACAACTGAACAAGCAATAGATTCTCTCTCACCATTCATTTCTGTTCCATTCTCTGTCTACTTAAAGACTAAATAGTTATTCTTAAATGGCTCCAACTTCTTTGAATACATTAGGTACTCTAAGTATATGCTGCCAGCAGGCCTCCTCCTCCCTCCACTGTTTTATAAAGTTTAGTAACTTTGGTATAAAACTGTACCTCAAGTCCTCCTCCCAGGCAGGTCCCATTAATGGCAGCCACAATAGGCTTTGGAGATTTCTCGAGTTTCTCAAATATCTGTTGTCCATCTTGTGATAATTGTGTTACCTCCTCAGCAGTTTTGCAAGAAGCTATCATGCTGTAGTGTATGAAAAAGTGCAAAAATAAAACGGCGGCCTCCTCTACAGGTCTTATTTTCATTAACGTGTAGCATCCCCACATCATACCATGACACTTTTGGTAAGGAATCTTTCTTTGCACAGGATGAGAAATAATTGGAATAAACACTGGAAGGTGTTAGAAAGATAGGCCCACTAATAATATACTGCATCCTGGAAAGCAATTTGGAATACTAAGAAACTGTTTAAAATGTTGATACCCTTTGACCCAGACATCCAACAATTGTCCTACAGATGTCAGACAGAAATATCCAGAGATACCAAAATATTTACAGCAGTACTTTTTGTGGTAACAAAGAACTGGAACAAAGCAGGTGCTGACAGGGTAATGGCTAAATAAATTGTGATGCATGAATTTAATGGAATATTACTGTGCTGTAAAAATCAATGAATATGAAGAACATAGAGCAGCATGGGAAAACTGATTCGAACTTATGGAAAGTGAAATAAGTGGAACCAGGAAAACAAAAATAATGACAAAAATGTAAACTTGGGCCCAGAGAAGAGACAAGGGAATGCACATCCCCGTTCTTTGTAGAGGGAGGGGACTGTGTGTACAGAGTACTGCATGGCAAATGTTTCTATGTTGGGCTGCTTTGCTGAGCTGTTTTCCCCCTTCTTTTATATTCTTTATTATTTTCTGTTTCATGATTGTAAGCAGACTGCAGCATATAACAAATGAAGAACTCTGAACATCAGGAATAAAAGTTGTCATCAAGGAACTGTATGTTACGAAGAGAAGACAGGTGGGTTACAAGGAAAGAGGAAGAGGTGACAGACAGTAGAGAGTCACAGGATTCTACTGGTATTGTCAAATGTCAAGAGAAAAAAAGGAAGGCCTCCCGATGAGGAAGAGTCACAGCTGGGCAGACCCTCAGAGGACAACTTATGGGAGGACACTGGCAAGAATTATGTACAATGGACAGGCATGGATGGATTGCAATCTGTATTATTGGGGGGAATTCCCCAATTAATTAAATCACAGATTCACCTGAGCTGAATAGTCTTTATTCCATGTTATGAGGAATTGTTCTTTGGGAATGAGAGGGAACTTCCTATATAAAGGCTAACATAAGTGATGTAAAATCAAGGTATAAATAAAAATTTATTTTAAAAGAGAATCATAGGTTTTCTCTCCACTTTATTTCGAAGAATAACACCCATATACTCTCTCATACACACCCACACCCATCTCTCCCACACTTCACTAGCTAAAATGACACACTTACTTGATATCAGCACCAGCAATAAAGCAGCCTGGCTTTGAAGAGATAATGACAGCACTTCTGATTGAATCACTAGCCCATATTTCATTCATCACTTGTATAAAATCTGAGTGCAATTCTCTATTCAAAGTATTTACCTGCCAAATAATAACAACATAAGAATAACAATAATAAATAGCCAACATTTATGTTTTCTGATTATTATAACCATAAGGTAGATAATGTAGGTATTTTTATCTTCATTTTTTTAACAGATGAAGAAATAAGTCCAGAATGAGTAAGTGATCTGTCCATGGTAACAAATTCCACTATATTAACAAATTTTCTTTTGGTTCCAATTCCAAAATAATTTCTATCATATTACAGATGCCTCAGATCTAACAAGATCAAGTTTCAATTTAAAATGAGATAACATTTTGATGACAGGAGAGGCGAAGAAAAAACCACCACATCTTAGAAAGGGAAAAAGCATGTTCTCTCTTTAAACACAATGCTTATATGTAAAATCAAAAAAAAAGTCAGATGGAAGGAATGCAAAGACAGAATTTCCACTTCTCAATCTTTGCTCTCCGCGGGCAGCCTGTCAAAAGCCAATATAAGTTAACCTTCAGGATTAAGAGTCTATTTATTATGATATCTAATTACTATCAGAGCATGGATTATTTTCCATGACACTTTAAAGTATATACAACTACAGAGCAATTTAAAAATATGCCACAAATGATGAAAAGCTCAGGATTCTTAAACAACAAATTAAATAAATACCTTTGAATTGGGTGAGTTAATTCGAACAACTGCCACATCTCCTTTGACTGCATGATTAATATGGGTTCTGGCTAAAAGCAAATGGAAGATTTATTTGCAAACAATTATTATTACTAAATCAATTAAAAATGTGAAGTATTTCAATCAAGGCTAGAAACTTACTTAACACAGCAGAGGACTGGGCAAAGTTGCGGCAGGTATAACCTATGGAGAACAAGATATTAAAATGAAACCCTTTGAAAATCTTAAGGAAAAACTTCTGTGTTTACAGATAAAAGCTAGAAGGTAGCTCAAAGGTATATAGATGGAAGGTACAACCTAGATAGAAGGTATATCAAAGATAATCTTATATTAAGTTTTCTCAGAACTGTATCCACTGGCAAATTTTATGAATTGGCAGTTGAAATGAATATGTTAATCTTTTGTTATCAAGCAGTTTGGTCCTGAGCCTGTACTCTCTCACAATAGCAAAAAAAAATGTATTCTAACTATGCCCTAGTCATGTATTCACCTATTTATGAGATATGAAAGGTTATCTTAAACAGCAACATGGCTATAATTAAACAAAACGTTTTATACCTCAAAATGTGTTTTACTGTAAATAATTTAATGTTTTCAAATATCCAAATATTCAAAGTAGTGTAAATCTTCAAATAAGACCTTAAAATCGTAACAATTTGGGGGCGGCTAGGTGGCGCAGTGAGTAGAGCGTCAGCCCTGGAGTCAGAAGGACCTGAGTTCGGATCCGACCTCACACACAATGCACACAAACAAAAACCTAGCCGTGTGACCTTGGGCAAGTTACTTAACCCCAATTGCCCTCCAAAAAGCAAAAAAATCGTAACAATTTGAAAATAACATCAATTTTTACAAAAGAGTAACTTTTTTCAGTACTTCATTCTGTTCTTTGCACTTATACAATGTTGTGGCCTTTTAAAAATATGGTTGTCCAGGGGTGGCTAGTTGGTGCTGTGAATAGAGCACTAGCTCTGGAGTCAGGACCAGAATTCAAATAGGACTTCAGATACTTAACACTTAGTAGCCTTATAACATTGGGCAGATCACCTAACCCCAATTGCCCTGCCTTCCTCCCTCCAAAAAGCAAAGAAATAAAAATAAAAATATGGTTCTAGTCAATGTGACTTCTTTTGACTTTGTTTTACATCACTTCTCCTATATCTTTCTATTCTTTAAGTCTGCTATTTTAATAATAGTAAAACAATATTCCATGATATTAACATTCCATTATTATGGAACTATTTCCCCAATTAATGGAATATATAGTTTCTAGGGGTTTTTTTGCTATTATTTTGCTATCATCATTTCTTACAGCACAATAGTATTCCACCACAATCAAACCCTCCAACTCATTCATCCATTTCCCCACTGATAGAGATCTATTATCTAAACCTATTTGGTCCTAAATTTTTCCATTATTTATAGATCTGACAAGCAAACTATTCCACGCTCCCCTAACTTGCTTATGGCATCACCCTTTGTGTCTAAATCATATATGCATTTTGACCTTATCTTGGTATGCAGTGTGAGATGTTGGTCTATGCCTAGTTTCTACCACACTGTTTTCTAGTTTTCCCAGCAGTTTTTGTTGAATGGTGAGGTTTAAAAAAAATTCCTTAATGGTATTTATTCCAATTACATGTAAAGATAACTTTCACCATCCATTTCTGTAAAATTCTGAGTTCCAATTTTTTCTCCTTCCCTCTGCTCCCTCCTCCCCAAGACAGTAAGCAATCTGATATGTTATACATGTACAATCACGCTGAGCATATTTTCACATCAGTCATATTGTGAAAGAAAAATTATAACAAAGTGGGAAAACCATAAGAAAAAAGAAACAAAAAACACACAAAAAAGTGAAAATAGTATGCTTCAATCTGCATTCAGACTCCATAGTTCTTTCTCTGAATGTGGTTAGCATTTTCCATCACAAGTGTTTTGAACTGTCTTGGATCACTGTATTGCTGAGAAGCACTAAATCTATCATTGTAAATCATCACACAATGTTGCTGCTGTTGTCTACAATGTTCTCCTGGTTCTGCTCATTTCACTTAGCATTAGTTCATGTAAGTCTTTCCAGGTTTTTCTGAAATCCAACTGCTCATAATTTCTTATAATACAATAATATTTCATTACATTCATACACCGAAACTTGTCCAGCCATTCCCCAATTAATGGGTATCCCTTCAATTTCCAATTCTTTGCTACCACAAAAAGAGTCGCTATAAATATTTGTGTACATGTGGGTCCTTTTCCTTTATGATCTCTTTGGGATATAGACTTAGTAGTGGTGTAGCTGGATGAAAGGGTATGCATAGTTTTATAGCCCTTTGGGCACAGTTCTAAATTGCTCTCCAGAATAGCTGGATCAGTTCACAACTCCACCAACAATACATTAATGTTCCACATTTCTCACATCTTCTCCAACATTTATCCAAATGGTGAGTTCTTGTCCCAAAAATATGGACCTTTAGATTTATCCAACACTAATAAATTACTCTGATCATTTACTATCATATATTGTATACATAATCTGTTTCACTGATCTACCATTCTATTTCTTAGCATTATTGTTTTAATGATTACCACTTTATAATACAGTCTGAGATCTGGTACAGTTAGGCCACCTACCTTCACTTTTTTTTTCCATTGATTCCCTCGATAGTCTTGATCTTTTGTTCTTACAGATAAATTATTATTTTTTGAGTACTATAAAATAATTTTTGGTAGTTTGATTGGTATGACACTGAAGAAACATTAATTTAAATGGAATTTTCATTTTTATTATGTTGGCTCAGCTTACCCATGAGCAATTAGTATTTTTTCCAACTGTTTATATCTGACAATTTGTGTGGTGTTTTGTAATTGTGTTCATATAGTTCTTCAGTTTGTCTTGGCAGGTAGGCTTCTAAGTATTTTATATTGTCCACCCTTACTATCTTTAAATATTATCTTTAGGGAATATTCCCAGACCTAGGGTTGTTGGATTCAGAGAAATGATCATTTTTGTGACTTCTAATATATACTGCCAGGTTGTTTTCCAAAAGCACATACCAATCTATAATTCTACCAACAATGTAAGAGCATGCCTGTTTCGCTGAAGCCAAGACATTTAATTTTTTAAATAAAATTCTGTTGATTTTTTTTGCATTTTATATCACCAGAATTTTTCTCAGTATCTCTTTTCCTTTCCCTCTCAGGAAACCAGCCCATATAATAAACACTTTTCAAAGAAGAAATAGGAAAAGATTTTTTAAAAAATCCAAACCAGTTAACACATTGAAAAAACATGAAAATATATGTAATTGACCACACCTGGGAAATGCATCCCTCGTCCCATATGGTATGAGTCATTTTCTCATATCTCTTCTTTGGGGTCATGCTGGCTCTTTGCAATTTTGCAAAATTCACCTCTGACAGATTTTTGATTGTCCTTTTCCCTTATTTCATTGTGTAGGTTTTGACTCTATTTATATAACTCTGCATTAGATTATTCTCTGTATTCATCATATTCTTCATTTCTTATAAATTGGTAATATTCTACTACATGCACATACCACAATTTGTTCAGCCATTCTCTAACTGATGGGAACTTACTGTTTCCAATCTTTGCTACCATAAAAAAGTGCTGCTATATTTTGGTGAATGTGAAGACTTTTTCATCAAAGACCTCATTGGAGTAGAAAGCCTAATAGCTTAATCTCTGAACCAAAAGGTATGGAGAATTTAGTCATTTTATATATTCCAAATTGTCTTCCAAAATGATTATACTGATTCACTGCTCCACTAACAATGTACCAGAGTGCCTACCTACCCACAATCCTTTTAACACTGACTATTTTAAATATTTTTAACCTTTGTCAATTTTCAGGATGTAAAGTAAAACCTCTTAATTGTTTAGATTTAAATTTCTCTCATTAGTGATTTTGAATATTTTCTACACAACTGTTAACAGTTCGTAGTTCTTTTAGGAACTGTTTGTTCATGTCTTTGGACCATCTGTCTATCAGAGAAGGCTTTTTGTTTTTATATGTATCTGCTAGTTTCTTTGATAACATTCTCATCTGAGAATTATAATGTAAACTTCTTTTACTATTGGAATAATTTCCAATAGTAAAAGAAGTAGTCTTATGCTAGCCACATTAATTTTGTTGTTTAGCTTTTTAATACCATGTAACCATTTATTGACTTTATCTTTTGTAACTGCCTCTATCTAGTTTGGTTAAGAACATTTCTCCTTGGAGCGGCTAGGTGTCATAGTGAATAAAGCATGGGCCCTGGAGTCAGGAAGACCCAAGTTCAAATATGTACTAGCCATGTGACCTTGGGCAAGTAACTTAACCCCAACTGCCCTGCCTTCCCCCCTCCAAAAAGTTAAAAAAAATTCTCCTTCCCATAGTTTATGAAAAGTATATTACATGTTTCTCTTTTAATTTTTTCCTAATGGTTTTATCTTTAATATTAAAGTCATATATCCATTTAGAATTTAACATAGAATATGGTGTAAGATGTTGGTCCTAAGCCAACTGACAAACTGCTTTCCAATTTTCACATCAACTATCAAAAAGGGAATTATTTCCTCAAATGAATTCTGTTCTCAACAATATTCTGTAAATTATTATTCATCAGAGACTGGAGTAAAGAGAAAATACGTGACTTTAAGGAACTATGACATGCAGAGAAAGGGGTGGAATATCTAGCAAATGGCTTTCATTTTCTCATTAAAGACATTTAAGTTGAATGACTTTCAGAAATATATAAAGAGGCATGAAGGAGGTAGAGAGTAGGAGTATTCCAAGGTTGAATTTTGTTAAGATGTGGGTCTGCATGGGAAAGAACAAGAAACTAAGGGATTCAAGAGTGGAAGACATTAGGCAGTTGAACTACTTAACCAAGGAATGGAGTTTATGACTGGAAGAAAATGAAGCCAGGACAGAGGTGATAACCTGGAAAAGTACTGAGGACTGGAAAAACTGATAGAAACGGTGAGATGTCAGAATAATTACCCTTAAGCATATTATGATTCTCATCTCATCCAACTGTGCACGCCAGCTATCTTGCCATCTCTTCTTCTGTGTATATAATATACCAAGGCTTGAATATTCAACAGTCCAGGAATCAACTCACCATCTTTGTGAATCTTAGGATATTTCTTTCTTTGCCCATTTTTCACACATGTGTTAGTTCCTCCTAATTATGACTAGCATTTATATATCAATTTGTCATTTGAAAAGTGCTTCATATGTTATCTCATTTAGACCTTATTAAAACATAAATTCGGCAGAGTCAAGATGGCGGAGAAGAAACAGGACTTCCACAGGGCTCCAGCTTCCAACTTCCCCAATCCATGTAAAAGAGGACTCTGAACAAACTTTGGAGCTACAGAACCCACAAAATGACACAGAGAAGCTAACCTCCTGTTGAGGACAGCCCAGCAAGGAGCAGCCAGCACAGAGCTCTGGGAGCCAAGCCCAGCCCCACACAAGCCAGAGGTTTTAGTCCCAGGGCAGGCCTGACCAGCAGCCAGCTGGAGGGACCCCAGAGCACCAGAAGCTGTGGTGTTTCCAGAATTATCAACACATAGATGCTAAGGACAAAGTGAGAGGTCAGTTCAGTATGGACTTTGGGACCCACTAGTTGGGAGTGTGTTGGCCTCTTCCCCCAGGGGCAAGAAGCCACTGAGATACAGTGGTCCTGAAGCTGCAGCCACAAGTGGCTGCTTCACCTCCTGGCTTGCAGACTGTAGGGGTACCAAGCAACCAGTCTGAGGGGTAATTGCTCTTGCTTTAACCTACTTGGATCTGGATTGTGCTCTAGGGTGGAGGTCCTGGGGTGTGTGACCAGCTTTCCAGAGCATGTGGAGGCTTCAGAGAGGGCACCCAAGTAATACCTCAGGCAGCTGAGAAGACCCCAGAGTTTGGAACAGAAGCTCCCCTGGCTGGTGGCAGAGCCCTACTGTGGCAAAAAGCCCAAAAGTCAAGTAACTGAGTGGTAACATGACCAGACAATGGAAGCAAAACAAGCAGAAGAATCCAATACTAGTCTCCTATGTTGGGGACAAAAAGGATCAAAGCATAGAACAGGAGGAAGACAGTGGAGTCAGAACTCCTACACCAAAAGCTTCAAATGAAAATACAAGCTGGTTACAGGCCATAGAGGACCTTAAGAAGCAGATAAGAGAAGTGGAGGAAAAACTTGGAAAAGAAATGAGAATGATGCAAGAAAACTATAAAATGGGAGTCAACAGCCTGACTGAGGAAAATAACACCTTAAAAAATAGACTAACTCAAATGGCAAAAGAGGCTCAAAAAGGCAATGAGGAGAAGAATGCCTTAAAAAGCCGACTTTGCCAGATGGAAAAAGAATCTCAAAAGCTCACTGAGGAGATTCATTCCTTCAGAGTTTGACTGGAGCAAATGGAAGCTAGTGACTTTATGAGAAATCAAGATGCTATTAAGCAGATCCAAATAAATGAAAGAATAGAAGGCAATGTGAAATATCTCATGGGAAAAACCACTGACCTGGAAAATAGATCCAGGAGAGATAATTTAAAAATTATTGGTCTCCCTGAAAGCCATGATGAAAGAAAGAACCTAAAATCATCCTCCAAGAAATTCTCAAGGAAAACTGCTCTGATGTTTTAGAACCAGAGGGCAAATAGAGTTGAAAGAATCCACTGATCACCTCCTGAAAAAGATCCCAAAAAGAAAACTCCTAGGACTATTATAGCCAGGTTCTGAAATTCCCAGGTCAATGACAGAATATTACAAGAAGCCAGGAAGAAACAATTTGAATACTGTGGAAACACAACCAGGATAACACAGGATCTGACAGCTTCTACACTGAGGGAATGAAGGGCCTGGAATATGATATTCCAGAGGTCAAAGGAACTGGGAATAAAACCAAGAATCACCTACCCAGCAAAACTGAGTATCATGTTTCAGGGGAAAATATGGTCATTCAGTGGAATAGATGACTTTCAAGTATTCTTGAAGAAAAAACCAGAGTTGAATAGAAAATTTGACATTCAGATACAAGAAGCAAGAGAAGCATGAGAAGGTAAAGAGGGAAAAGAAAATCATAAGGAACTTATCAAAGTTGAACTATTTATATTCCTACATGAAAAACAATAATTAAAACTGCTGAAACTTTTCTCATTATGAAAATAGTTGAATTGAATAGAAATATATATGTATATATATGTGTGTATATATATATGTGTGTGTATATATATAGTCTATAGCGGAGGGTATATGGGTGTATGAATACATATGTGAATGTGTGTATATATGTTTACAGGTATACATAGATAGAGGGCACAGCACCAATTTAATAGTAAAGGATGGTGAATTTAAGAGGTGAGAGAGAAATATAATGAGAGGAGATGGGGAGAGACAGAAGGGAGTAAACTATCTCATATAGAAGAGGCAAGGGAAAATGGTTACAATGGAGGGGAAGAACAGGAAGGCAAAAGGGAATGGGTTAACCTTATTCTCATGGAATTTGGCTTAAGGGAGGGAATGACATACACACTAAATAGGGTATCTCACCCTACAGGAGAGTAGAGGGGAAGGGGATGATAGGGGGGATGATGGAAGGGAGTGCAGCCTGGGGGGGAAGGAAGTTGGAAGCACCCACTTTTGAAAAGGGACAGGATCAAAGTAGAGAATAGAATAAGTGGGAGGTGGGATAGCAGGGAGGGAAATATAATCAGTGTTTTACAATATATTTACTATGGCAATGCTTTGCATTAGCTACACATGTACAACCTATATTGAATTGCTTATCTTCCCAGTAAGGGTGGGTGACAAGGGAGGAAGGGAATGAATCTGGAATTCAAAGTTTTAAAACCAAATGTTTAAAAAAAAAAAAAATATATATATATATATATATATATATACATACACGTACATGTGTATATATATAGATAGATAGATATAAATATAGATACTATTATTAATACTTTACGTGTAATTGGGAAATAAGATATACAGGCACTGGGGCATAGACATCCACCATGCCCTACTGGAAAGGTCGAAGGGGATATGGGACAAGATAGGGGAATGAGCAGATTAGAGGAGGGGATATTCTGTAAGACTGCTATTTTGGGGAGGTGGGTAGGGGAAAAAACAGGAAGAAAATTTATAACTCAAAATCTGGCGGAAATGAATGATGTAAACCAGAAGTTAATAAAGCATTTGAAAAAAAAAACCAAACAAATTCTCTGAGAATAGGGACAGAATTACTTTTATAACCACAGTGCTTACCTCACAGTAAGCTCTTAAGAAAAGCCTTTATTTTGGTCACATTACTTCTTTGATCAAAGAATCTTCAGTAGGGGCGGCTAGGTGGTGCAGTGAGTAAGAGTGCCAGCCCGGTGTCGGGATGACCCGGGATCATTTCTGGCCTCAGAAAATAAGCACCCACACATAAATAATGACTGGCCGTGTAACCTTGAGCAAGTTACTTAACCCCAACTGCTTTAAAAAAAAAAATCAAAATCTTCAGTAGCCCCCAGTCTACCAAATAACCTTCAAACTCCCTGGGCCTCTCGAAGTAAGGAACCTATATAATTTCATGCCTACCTTTCAAGCACAATCTCTTTTCTCCATGCTCTGTCTCTATGGTCAGCCAAATTCTCCACTTGTTTCCCCATTTTGCTCATTCAATAATTATTTAACCAATTTTTCCACAAAGCTTCACTGATCCATGAAAGGCTTTCATGTAACACTTTGGTTTGTAATACTCAAATACATTTACCATGTAATGTTTTATGCTCTACTTTCTTAGTTCTCTAGTTAAGTATGTGATCCTTTCCTTTTCAATTACTGTTCAATCCACATTCTTCCTCCCAAATATAGGTGTGCCTCAAGGCTCTACCCTAGAATCTCCTCTCTTCTGTCTTCTCCAGGACTGTTTCTGTCTTTCTTTTCCTTAGCACTTAGGTTCTGCCTGGCATGTATTAAGTGATTAATAAAGGTTTGTTGATTGGAGATATCAGCTTTTCTGGGTTCTGCTATCTCTACACAGATGACTAGAAGATGATTTATACAGCCAGTCATAGTCTCTTGAGTTCCAATCCTGAATGAATTATCAAAAACTTATTGGATATTTCAAACTAGATGTCCTATAGGCATCTCAAACTCACCATGTCAATAACAGACCTCATATTCTGCCCCCTCCCCCCCCCCCCACCAAACCTACTACTTCTTCTATCAAAAGCACTGCCATTTATCTAGTTACCCAAGTGAGAAACTTTGGTGTTATTGAATTTTCCTTCCCTTTATTCAGTCGTTCAGGTGCAAGTCTTGCTAATTCTACTTCTATAACATCTTTTCACATATCCCTTTTTCTCTACTTACAAATAGGCCATAACCTTGGTACAGGCCCTCACCACATGGACTACTACCCTTGCCTTCTAATTCTCCAATCCATCCTCCATATAACTCCCAAAGTGGTATTCTTTTTTTTTTTTTAAAGCAATTGGGGTTAAGTAACCTGCTCAAGGTTACACGGCTAGTCATCATTTATGCATGGGTGTTCATTTTCTGAGGCCGGATCTGATCTCGGGTCATCCCAACTCCGAGGCCGGCGCTCTTACTCACTGCGCCACCTAGCCGCCCCTTTAGGGCAATTGGGGTTAAGTAACTTGCCCAAGGTTACACGGCTAGGTTTTTGTTTGTGTGGATTAAGTGTCAGAGGCCGGCTCCGAACTCAGGTCCTCCTGACTTCAGGGCCGGCGCTCTATTCACTGCGCCACCTAGCCGCCCCTCCAAAGTGGTATTCTTAAAAGTACAGACCTGGCCATGTCATTCCCCTGTTCAACAAACTTCAACTGCTCCCTAGTTCCTCTAGGATAAAATAAAAATTCCCTTTGTTGGGTATTAAAAGCTGCTCACAACTTGCCTCCAAATCTTTTCAGACATTTTATAAATTACTCCCTTTCATACATTCTACAATCCATCCCAAATGTTCTCTTGTTATTCTTCAAATATGACATCTCATTGCCATGCCTTTACCCAATCTGTCCCACATGTCTGGAATGTACTCCCTTCTTTAATTTTGCCTCTTGGAATTGCTATCTTCCTTCAAAGTTCAGTTTAAGGACCGCCTCCTTCCTATAGGAGGCCTTTCTTGATCTCCCAGATGCTAGTACCCTCTCCCAAAATTACCTTTATTTCACACATAGTTGTGTCTACAAGTTTCTCTGCCTGATCCAATGTAAACTGACTAATGGCAGAACTTGTTTCATCTTTGTTTTTGTACCACTAATACTCAACACAGTACCTAGTACAGATATTTAATGGCATTTATTAAATCAATCAACTAAGAATCTTGATTGATTCCTAATCAACCTCTAAGCACGGCCTTGACCGAATCAACACCAGCTTCTCTCATGAAGTCAACCCTGTTCGATCTACATTGAGTTCTCCCCTCTCTGATCAACTAGAATTGAGGTGGCTATATATGTGCTTGCACTTGATTCTTATACTGTCTTATATGGTTTAATTCAACAATTCAAATCATTAAAGACCAAGATTTTGTAGGCAGAGCAGTTCTACTACATAACAGCTTTCCAGCTTTGAGCAAGTCATTTAACCCCTGTGGGTGTGTCTTCCTGATTTGTAAAAAGAAAGCCTATTCTAGATGGCCTCTAAAAGTCCCTTCTGGTCCTAGCTCATATGATGCCACGTTACAATTCTGACTGTATCTCCCCTTCATGAAAGCAGGACCTTTGTCTTATCTATACTGGACAGGACAATGCGAGTTCCAAGCCCCTCTTGTCGCATGGGAAATCAGGGAACTGCCTCGGGGCCTCTTGGTTCAGAGGCCGCTCAGTGCCAGTGGGAGGAGGTACTGAGGGCCACAGTCCAGTTGCCAGCTTGCAAGGGATATCTCTCATGAGACCACTGGCTTGATGAGCAGCAGCTGACACGGCTGGTTCGGCCCCCCTCCATTAGTTCAGCTTCCATTTCATGCCTGAATTGTGCTCTCTCTAAAAGTATATAAGGAGCCAGTTTTCTTCCCCCAGACCCATACCCTGCGCCTGCCCTGTTAGAATAAACTGTGAGTCATTTCTCTCCCTTCTCTCTGGTCTCCAGTCCCTCCTGAGAATACAAACTAAGGCTGGCACTATCTTCAGTGCTCAACCACAGGTCTCTCAAGTGTAATAAAGTGGAAAGACTGATAGACTTTAGAGGATGCCTGGGTTCAAATTCAGCTCTTGAACTTACTGCTGTGTAACATGCATAAGTCAAAACCTCCCTAAGCCTCAGGTTTTTTACCTTAACACGAGAATAACATCTGTTATGTACCCACCCCATGGGGACACTGTGAGAATCGAATTACTTAAAGTGTTCTGGAAACTTTAAGGCACTATATAAATATCATTTACTTAATGTTGTGGAATGAATTTTTAGAGGTTGTGACATTATCATAACATTAATGATCAAAGGGTGTAATGGAAATGCAAATTTAAAGATCTTCCCTGCCCCTAGCTTAAGTGCACCTGGAGCCTGTGGTGGGAGGCTTGTTTTTCAGGAAAGCCCACACCTTGACACTTTGTGATTGGGCAGTGAGTCAAGAAGTTTGTTACATTCTCTGAGCCAGGAGAAGGCTATATAAACTCTGACGCGAGGCTTTGCTTTGGGGCTCACTTTGAGAAGTGTTGTGTGATTTGACCAGATGAGACTCTGGGAAGCTGTTGTTGAGAGCACCCCCCCCTCCTCCCCCGGCTTTGAAGACCCAGATGTTGATGCTTCCCTCTCTGGTAACTGTGATTTGGTATTGATATAATGGTTGGACAGTTTGTAAGCCTATTTGATCTATCTGTATACTTTGAAGTTTGGGGTGCTGACCTTTTCCCCCTGAATTGAATAATATACGTTTGTTTGATTAAAGTAAGCTTGTTAACTGATTTTGAGTTGCTTTCCTTTTGAAAAGCAGATCTAAGAACCTATGTTGGCAGCCACTCTGGGGATGTTGGGGTGCTTGCTGCTACAAAGGGTTAAAACTTGTAAAGGAGAAAAAGATGGGGTGGGTCTGAGCAGGTAGTGGTTAATTCAAGTTCAAGGTCATAGCTCTACCATTTTAGAAATCATCTTGACAATTTCTGTTACCATACAGGAATATACAACCTCAGTATCTTCCCCAAGCATTTAATCTCGGGAATTTGACTGGGCAGTTCGTGTGGGAGGTAGCATGGGGTGGTAAGGAGAGTGACAGAAGACAGGATGACCCAAGAGAAGTTACCTAATAAACATCAAGAAGAGACCCTGAAAAGACTGCAAGAATGCTCAACTATCAGGTTCTAGGTCAGGATAATCAGGCAGCCACGGATAAGCACGCACAGTAAGATTAGATTGTTAACAGGTCTAACCTAAGAAATTTGGACTATGTCAGTATTACCAATGATACTGCAATGAGACAGGACATCCTGGCTCCTACCTCAATGACTTGTGGAATGGGTAGAAAAACAACATCTTTATATCTTTGGGGTGGCTAGGTGGCGCAGTGAGTAGAGTATTGGCCCTGGAGTCAGAAGGACCTGAGTTCAGATCCGGCCTCAGACACTTAACAAACAAAAACCTAGCCGTGTGACCTTGGGCAAGTTACTTCACCCCAACTGCCCTCCAAAATGCAAAAAAAGAAAAAAATATCTTTTAAAAAAAAGAAAAGACACTAACACCTGTGAGCTTCGTAAAATGTGAGGAAGGAAGGATGTGCTTAGTGATCTGGGGTGGAGGTCATGGGTGGGTTGCCAGCTTGCCAGAAACAGAAGTTGTCCCCCACACGTTTGGGACGAAAATTCCCCTGTCTGGCAGCAGAGCCATAGTGTGGCAACAAGCCCAAAAGTCAAGTAATTAAGTGGCAACATGCCAAGGCAAAGGAAACAAATTAAACAGAAAAATGCAACCTTAGACTCCTACTTTGGGGGCAAAGAGGATCTAAGCATGGGGCAGTCAGAGGACTGTGAGGTCAGAAATCCTGCTCCAAAAGCCTCAAAGGAAAATATGAGCAGGTTACAGGCCATAGAGGCCCTTAAGAAGGACTTTAAAAATCAAATAAGAGAAGTGGAGGAAAAATTGGAAAGAGAAATGAGAAGGATGCAGGAAAAATATGAAATGAGGGTCAACAGCCTGACTGAGGAAAACAACACCTTAAAAAATAGACTAACTCAAATGGCAAAGGAGGCCCAAAAGGGCAATGAGGAGAAGAATGCCTTAAAAAGTCAAATTTGCCAGATGGAAAAAGAATCTCAAAAGTTCACTGAGGAGATTCATTCCTTCAGAGTTAGACTGGAGCAAATGGAAGCTAATGACTTAATGAGAAATCAAGATGCTGTTAAGCAGATCCAAACAAATGAAAGATTAGAAGGCAATGTGAAATATCTCATGGGAAAAACCACTGACCTGGAAAATAGATCCAGGGGAGACAATTTAAAAATTATTGGACTACCTGAAAGCCATGATCAAGGAAAGAACCTAGAAATCACCCTTCAAGAAATTCTCAAGGAAAACTGCCCTGATGTTTTAGACCCAGAGGGTAAAATAGAGGTTGAAAGAATCCACAGATCACCTCCTGAAAAAGATCCCCAAAAGAAAACTCCCAGGAATATTACAGCCAGGTTCCAGAATCCCCAGATCAAGGAGAAAATACTACAAGCAGCCAGGAAGAAACAATTTCAATATTGTGGAAACACAATCAGAATAGCCCAGGACCTGGCAGCTTCTACACTGAGGGATCGAAGGGCATGGAATATGATATTCCAGAGGGCAAAAGAGCTGGGACTGAACCCAAGGGTCACCTACCCAGCAAAACTGAGTATTTTGTTTCAGGGGAAAATATGGTCATTCAGTAGAATAGAGGACTTTCAAGCATTCTTAAGGAAAAAACCAGAGTTGAATAGAAAATTTGACAGCCAGTCACAAGAAGCAAGAGATGCCTGAGAAGGTAATCAGGGAAAAGAAATCAAAAGGAACTTATCAAAGTTGAACTATTTACATTCCTATATGGAAAAACAATAACTGTGACTGACGAAATCTTTCTCAGTATGAAAATAATGGAAGAAGGGTGTATGGTCATATGAATACATATGTGAATGTGTGTATATATGTTTACAGTTATATATGGATAGAGGGCATAGGTTGAATTTGTTGGGAAGGGAGGATACTCAAGGGGTGAGATTATGAGGTGAGAGAGGAAAGTGGCAAGAGGAGATGGGGAGAGACAGGGTAGGGTAAACTATCTCATGTGGAAGAAGCAAGAGGAGAGGCTGCAAGGGAGGGGAAGAACAGGAAGGCAAAACCCCATTCTCATTGAATTTGGTTCAGGGAGAGAATGACATCCATACTAAATGGGATATCTCAATCTGCAGCAGAATAGGGGGAAGGGGGATGAGAGGAGGGATGATGGATGGGAGGGCATCCTTAGGGGGAGGGGAGGTTGGAAGTACCCACTATAGAAGAGGGACAGGATCAAGTAGGGAATGGACCAGGTGGGGGTGGGATGAGTGGGAGGGAATTATAAGCAGCCTTGTATAATATATCTACTATGGTAATGTTTTGCATAGCTAGACATGTACAACATATACTGAATTACTTATCTTCCCAGAGGGAATGGGTGACAAGGGAGGAAGGGAATGGATCTGAAATTCAAGGTCTTAAAATTAAATGTTTCAAATATAAAAAAAATAAATGTGAATTATTACTATGACACCTGGTCAAAGGCCTTAGAATATGGTAACATTTCAAATGAACTTTTAAAGGCATTCTACCAAACCACACAAGGGTCAAAGACAAGCAAAACAGAACTTTTTACATTTACCACGGTGGAACAGGAGATACCTGTTGCTCCAAAGAAATATCTATTTTTCTTTCTAACTAAAACCTATTTCCTCACTAGTAATTAGTTTACAAAATGTTTTGGAGTAAATGGAAAAAAGGTCTTCCACAGAAAGCCAATCTGAAATGGGAGGCAAGGGAAACAGCAGGTAGGAGGGTATTGAGAGAGGATTCCCAGACTTAGGGACATAATATATTTAACCAGTGTCAGTTACTGAAACCACAAAATAAACTATCAGGTTCTTTTCAACAAAAAAATCATACGATTTTCCAATTAACTTAAGTCACTTCACAACTAGCAGCTTCAATAAACTTTGGCCTACATTCCAGTTTGCCCACTACTGAGAGGTTAACCTTTGCCCTACTTTCTAAACTTGCAAGCAAACTGAAACAAATAACTCCAAATTTTATGAAAATAACATATATATGTCTTCACTAACTAGGGTTTCCTAAAGAAGAACAGATTATGTTGAAACTGCAAACAGGATTTTGAAAATGAAAGCTTTGATAATTTTCTAAACATCTCAAGGGGGGGAGGATTGATTAAATTAAAAAGGAAGGTTAGCAAAAATACCCATTCTGCCAGGAAAACACCTTCAATTTACAAAAACAAAGATAATTCATTGAATACTTACATAATTCGAAACTTATATTAGAGAGAGGTAATAACATTTTTCCCATTGCTACAAAAGACAAAGGGTTAAGAATTCAGTGTTACAAAGTTAATTTTGGCTAGATCACACTCACTAGGAAGCTATTCAGCAGCAAATTTACACAAAGGTCATAAAGTCATTAGTTCCTAAAAGAGAGAAGTCAATTTCTTATTTTTAAATAGGTTGATAAATTATTAGACTTGGGTTCAGGGAAATTTAAGACAGGGAAATTTAAGGTTACATTTAATATACAAAAGCAGAAAAAAAAAATCTCCAACCATAACCTTTAACTACAGAAAATCTGTGGGTATATTAAAAACTTTACAATATTTTATGATTACACTGGATTAATGATCTCATTAGTGTAGATACTCCCCAGGAAGATATCAATTAATACTTGCCTTCCTATTCTGTGAGATTTTTGTACATGTTTTTCTGTAATTACAATCCCAGGGGTTTGTTTTTTTTGGCCTAGACATTTAATATAATTTGTGTGGTGAACTCTAGATGTAGAAATTTTTTACCAATTCATCTGTAATTTATAATTCAGAGATCTACCTGGGAGCAGTGAAAGGTTAAGTGATTTGCTTAGGGTCACACAGACAGTATGTGTCAAAAACAGGACTTGAACCCAGGTCTTCCAATCTCCACCACTACTTCCCCCTTCACTTTTAGTAAGAATTAATTTACATATAACTTTAAAATATGCAAAGTGCTTTACATATATTATCTCATTTGATCCCCATAAAAAAAGCTGTGAAGTAGGTCTCCATAGCATTCTCATTTTACAGATGAAGAAACTGAGACTGAGAGAGGTTAGTTAAGCAATTTGCCCAAACAACTAGTAAGGATCTGAGACAAATTTCAAACTGGGATCTTCTTGAGTCCAAGACAAGCATCTCATCTACTACACTACTTATTCTATGCTAGCCTCTCAACATCAGCATAAATGAAAACAATTTTGAAATGATAAAAAAAAATATGGAATCACAGAATGTTCCAGCTAGAAAGGATCTCGGAGATCAACTCTAAAATGGATGATTAGAATAGATGATGAAACAAAATCCAAAAATTGAAAAGAAAGGTTGGCTCAAGATCACCCCCTGTGCTAAAACAGACTGGACTTCAGATCATCTGATTCCTATGCTCTAACACTGTAGTCAGAAGACTTGAGTTCCAACTGAATTTTTATTAATACAGTCTCACCTTTTGATGCATTAGCATATCATAACTATTTGAAGACAAGTTAAATAAAACACCAGGGCTAAACCTCCTAAGGTGACAGAGTCACATGAAGTTAAATGGGAAAGAAAATCTCCCAAGTCCAAACTTAGCAGTCACCTCACCCACATTAATTCTTTTTACAGCAAAGTTACTCCAGAAAGTGACTTTTTTTTTTTTTGGTCAGAACTGCTTTTTCCTTTACTCCATCAGAAATTCCTAACACAATAGAATTCAAATCTGTTATCTGCTTGTAATTTGCAGTCTTAATTGAGGTCCCTTAGAGCAGACAGAAGCAACACTTGAACCTAGTCTTTCTGACTCTGGTGCCTGGCATATAATAGCTAAATAAAAATTCCCACTGAATTGAACTGAAATCAAAGCAATCCAAAGTTGTCCCTTTACCCATTACACCACTATACAGTTGCTTAACTGCTGCAAGATCCTAGAGACTGAACCTGTGATTTTATTAATATAGGAAACCCTCTCTACCAATGCCAGACAACACTTTCCCTGCAATTTACAGTCTTAGAGACCTAGTGTACTGAGAGGTTTAAGTGATTAGCCCAATGTCACACAGCTAGTATGTGTCAGAAGCCAGATTTGAAAGCAATTTTCAAGTTCAGTTCCCTATCCACTATACCACAGTAAGTCCCACCTGCTGCAAAAATAGTTTAATTCCTGAAAACAAGTTGGGAATTTTAACCAACTAACATTATGCACTCGACAAAAATTATTTCTCACATGAGGTATTTTCAACCAAATTTGCTAGTAGACGTTCTATACCATACTCTTCAAGAAAGGGTACTTTAAATAATAATTGCTAATATATGTATAGCTTTTTAAAATTTGCAAAGGGATTGAAGTACGTTACAATCTCATTTAATGCGTGGAGATAGTAGCTATTCTTTCCCCCATTTTAGAGATGAGTCACAGATGGCTCAAAGAACTTTCCCATTGCCCTCCCGGTTAGAAAGTATCAGAGATGAGATGTGAACCCAAGTTCAGAGCTGGATACAAGAAGGCAACAGAGAGGGGGAAACCAACGAAAGGGGGATTTTGACAGCTGAAATGCTGGGGTTAGGGAAGGATCTGCGGGAGCGGGTCCGGTTGGCAGCAGTGGAAAGAGTGCTGAATCTGGCGTCAGGGGTCGACTTCTAACGTAGACTCTGCCAGTGACCTTGGCCAAGTGGCTTCCCCTCCCGGGGCTGCGGCTTCCTTGGGAATTGAAGGGAGTGAGGTAGGGACAGGGTAAGGGGTGACCTCTGAGGTCCCTTTCAACTCAGTGGATGCGGGACTCAAGGATGAATGGAATGAGAGCCGCCTCCGGCTAGGCACGAAGTGAGACAAGTGAGCGCACCGGTCAGGACGCTCCGGGAGCAGTCGGCCGGCTCGGCTGGGGAGCCCGCCCCGGGGCGGGGTCCGGGGGAAACGGTCAGCACCTTCACCCCAGCCCACAGCCTCCCCAGCCACCCCAGGGGGGCTTCGGTCGCCCCCGGCTCCGGGAGGCCAGCTCCCTCCCTCTCCCCGCACTCCCAGCAGCGGCCTCACCAGTGAAGCGGCGGGCGCGGGAAGCCGTCAGGCGGCTGAGGCTGCCAATTGCCCGGGAGGCCACCATCTTGGACGGGAGAGGGCTAATGCGAGCTCGCGCGGGGAGCCGGGCAGCCGCGAAGCAGGGGGCCTTGGTGCCAGGGGCTCTGCCCTCTCAAGCCTGCCCCGAACAATGCCGGACGGGAACCGAGGCGGGGGACGAAGCTTCCGCAGGCACCTCTTGCCCCTCTGCTCAGGAGGACGCGGACGGAAGAGCCTCCCTCTCTAGTCTCCAGCGCAGAAGACGCCCCATCGCATAGGGGCGGGGCTGCGGGGAGTTTCGGTCAGGCGAAGGCCGGGGCAGCCAGAGGACGGATGTGCCTTGGAGAGGGAGAGGGAGGAGGGAGGGAGTCGGGGTGAAGTATGGGATACAAACCGATGGGGGGGAAGGAGGGGCGGGCAGGGCGGGGTCATTTATAGGCTGCGGTGTCCTGTCAGTCAAGTTGAGCTCTAGTTCTCAGGATCTCTCTCAGGCGGAAGGTCGGATAGAGCTGAGGTGAGCCAGGAGGGAGTGTGCTTGATCCTGAACCCATCTGAGCCGGGCCTCTTACTTCGTCGCTGCCTCCCGGGCCCTGGCTCGACCCCTGCCCGCCCCGCCCTGGGTCTGGATAATCGGGGACTGGGTGTGGTGGACCGGTGAATGGGAATAGGAATAGGGTGACTCGTGATCGCGGGAGAGCCGTTTCTCCCTCTATGAGCCTCAGTTTTCCTGTTGGTAAAACGAAGAGGTTGGACTTAACGGCTTGGGGCCTCGGTTTACGAATCTGTAAAACGAGGTAATTGGACTTCACCTCTCGGGGCCTTGGTTTGTTCATCTGTAAAATGCAGGGATTGGACTAGGTGCCCCTTCTCAGAGGCCCTTTAGTTCCAATCTGCTCCAGCCTCTATTCTCCAAATCCTGGAAGCTCTCAGCACATACTGCATTTTACCAAAAACTTTGCTCGAGGCAGAGCCGCGGAGGTAGACTTTGCGACTATTACCGTTTACTTATTTCTCTGTATAAATTTACTTTGTGTTCTTTGACGTGTTTGTTTTAAGTAGGACCCAAAGGTAATAACTGTCAGTGTCAGAATGGAGTCTCGAACCCAGGTCTCTGGACTTCATGTCCGGCGCCTTTTAGAACGAAGATGAAAATGCCACGAGTTGGCCTGTTTTTGATGAGCTGTTGCTGGCTTTTTTTCCCTTACTAAGCCTTTAGTGATCGGGTGGGTCGGAGTCAGCAGTAGTGCCCAAGGGTTGTTTGCTTGCTTCAGCCTTAGAGACCCGACTCTCGGAGGGTTAAATCTTGTTTGTGTTTGTGTGCCTTAGACCCAGGCTATCCCTCAAGGAGTGCGGCCTTGTGACCACCAAAGATGGATGGAGAGAGGAGCCAGGAGAGTGAGGCTTGGTCCTGTAAACAGCTAGTTCTGGGATTTGGAGGGGGGAGGAGAGATGTAAAGTAGTATCAGGAAAAAAAAGTGGTGGGTGGTTTCTAGAAAGGTAAGAGTAAAGGAGAGGAAGCAGTTACTTTTTATATTTATATGGCCCTAAAAATACTTTTTGGTACATTAGTAGAGGTAGCTGAGGTAGGATAGAGATAGAAGTCATTTTGCCTTCAAGGGCCTCAGTCTCCTTGTTTATAAAATTAGATTGGACTAGATAATCTCTCAAATTGTATCTTTTTTATCTTTGAAGTTTTATCTTTATCTCCCCAAGTAGGCAGAGCTGGCACCCTAATTTGATGCATCATACATCTGGTGCAAATACTTCAGTTTCATAATGCAATAGGCAAACAACATATATTTGCAGAATTTTAGGAAGGAAATTGAGCTGGAGTTTTGTCCACAGCTTGACCCATATGATGATTGTTATTGGAAACAGTACCATATAAGGATGAATTGAAGGAATTTGGAATATCTAGTCTGGAGAAGAGACTTAAAAAAAATACTTGAGAATAAAGTAATTTGAAGGGACTTCCTGCTGAAGAGAGGAATTAGTTAGGTCCTGGAGTTTGAAACCTGGAAGTAATGGGTAAAATTGCTAAGATAAGTTTAAACTCAATACAGAATTTCTTTGACTAATGTGGAAATATGAGGGAGGGAGGGAGGGAGAGAATTTCAAACTAAAATTTTTTTAATGAATGTTAAAGTTTTGTTTATATGGAATTGAGGAAAAATAAAAATAATATATGTGTGTATATATACATATACGTAAAACACCTTCCAAGGATATAGACCCAAAGTGAAATGAGATGCCTCCAGAGGTAATAAGTTTCCCATTACTAGACATCTTTAGGTAAATCAGTTGAGTTTGTCATTGAGTTTGACTTGCTTGGGTATAGGTTAAACTAAACCTCTTAGGTAAATTCTAAGATTCTGTGAAACTGTGAAGGTGAGGTTCTCAGAAGCTGAGTGTTACCTGAGATCATGAAACTTAGTATGTGGCAAAGCAAGGGCTACTTAAATAACTCAAAAAGCTTTTGTTACATGCTTGCTATGTGCCCAGAACTGGGGATATAGAGATAAAAATGAAAAGTTTCTTCACTCAAAGAACTTAAAGTCTACTGGGGAAAATAAAGAATATGTACCATTTAAATACAGAGCAAAGGGCTGGAGTGAGGGAGTCAGGAGTGTATAATAGCTGAGGGATAAGGAAAGGCCTCCTGTAGGAAGTGGCACTTGATCATTGTCCAGAAGGGAGCTAGGTTTTCAGAGGAAAACCCTAGGAGAAGGGTTTTCAGAGCAAAGGTGAGGAAGAAAGCACACATGAGGTATGAAAATAATTCAACAAACGTTTGTTAAATATTTGCTCTTTATAGAGCACTGTGCTGCTTGCTTTGGAGAGATATAAAATTTACATAAGTCTGAGCCCCTGACTTCATGAACTTAGACTGGTTTCTTATCTTTTCTTTCTTTTTTAACTGTTTTGCTTTTTGGAAGGCAAGTGGGGTTAAGTGACTTGGCCAAGGTCACAACAGCTAGCTTTTGTTTTAAGTGTCTGAGGCCGGATTTGAACTCAGGACCTCCTGACTCCAGGGCTGGTGCTTTATTCACTGTGCCACTTAGCCACCCCTGGTCTGTTATCTTTAAGGCCAAGTCTGAAGCCAAAACTTCAGAAAGCTTTCCTAAACCTTGTCGTGATGTCTCCTTCTCCTGAGTCTCATTTAGTAGTTAGTACATGCTGCCTTACTGTTATTTATTTTCCTATATACACATATGACCTATCTCCTCAGTTATATTGTCAACTTCTTGAGAGGCAGTTGGCGTTGGATAGAGAGCATGATTTAGGATCAGTAAGACTCCAGTGTCAATTCTGCCTCACATCTTAGTAGCTATGTGACCCTTGGAAAGTCACTTAACTTCAGTCAGCCTCAATTTCTTCATCTATAAAATGAGAAAATAATGGTACTTATCTCATAGGTTTGTTCTGAGAATTAGTGAGATTAAACTGCCATATAAATTTTAGCTATTGTAAATTTTTGTTGATGATGAAGTCGAGTAGTACCATTTTTCTTGGTTTCCAGACCACCTCTCACACGAATACATTGTTTATCACTCTTTGAAAAGACATTCTAAAGGAGAATTTCTGAAGTTCAGTTTCCATCCCACTTCCAACTGCTTCCACCCCTCTTTTTGGAAAGGAATGGATAGAAGCAGTGTTACTTAAAGGGTGCTTCATACCACTTTTACACGGCTTTAACTTCATTTTGCTTGTCTAGATTATAAACAAGAGGCAGCATGGCAAACCTAGATAGAGAGCAACCCTTGGAATTAGAAGCCCTGAGATCAGATGTTCCTTTTGACATATACTGGATGGATAACCTTGGGCCAGTGACAACCCCTTTGTGCTCTCAGGCAACTTTCTGAGATTATTAAATTGAAGTGGTGGGAGTGAAGTGGATTCATTCAACTAGCATTAAGCACCAGCTACTGCCAGGACATTGTTCCAAGTGCTAAGAATGCAGAGATAAAAAAATTAAAACAAACAAACAAAAAACTGCCTTGCCAGTCTTCCTGGAACTTAACTTCTTTTGCCATTCAGTTGATTCAATCCTTTGACTCTTTGTGACCCTATTTTGGGTTTTCTTGGCAAAGATACTGGAGTGGTTTACCATTTCCTGCTAGAGTCCATTTTACAGATGAGGAAACTGAGGCAAACAGGGTTAAGTGATTCGCTCAAGAACCTTGTGCTCCAAATTAAGTTAACACATACTTTCATACTTAGCAATTTCAGTTTAAAAATGAACATAGTGGGGGCGGCTAGGTGGCGCAGTGAATAGAGCGCCGGCCCTGGAATCAGAAGGACCTGAGTTCGGAGCCGGCCTCCGACACTTAATCCGCACAAACAAAAACCTAGCCGTGTAACCTTGGGCAAGTTACTTAACCCCAATTGCCCTAAAGGGGCGGCTAGGTGGCGCAGTGAGTAAGAGCGCCGGCCTCGGAGTTTGGATGACCGAGATCAGATCCGGCCTCAGAAAATGAGCACCCACGCATAAATCAAATGACTAGCCGTGTAACCTTGAGCAAGTTACTTAACCCCAATTGCTTTAAAAAAAAAAAAAAAAAAAAATGAACATAGTGGATAATGACAGAAATGCTGAAAAATGTGGCTTAGGCTTAAGAATCAAGAGTCCATTGACTTGTGTAGACTCCACAGATGCCTCATGTCTATATTTTATAAATATTTTCTTCAACAGTACATTTGGGAACCACTGGAAATGATAAGCACTGAATAATATCACAAAACGTGAAATTAATATTATCTTTACAGAGAGGAAACTGCTTATATGAGAATCATTTCTGAATCCATTGTGTATAATCTAACCATAGAACTATTAGAGCAGACATAAAAAGAAATAGCAGTTTAGAATGAAGAATAAAAATAAAGTGCTGCTAAGAATTAAAACAACTCCAACCATATACAGCAAGGTAGGACAGTGTAGTGTGATGGGCCTGGAGTCAGGAAAATGTGAGTTCACATCTGGTCTCAGACAGGTTTTAGCTGTATGACCTTGGGCAAATCACTTAACCTCTGTTTGCCTCAGTTTCCTTTGATGTAAGATGGAGGTAATGCTAGCACCTACCTGTCAGGGTTGTTTTGAGGCTCGAATGAGATGTAAAGCACTTAACTGTGCCTGACACATAGAGAACACTATATACATGCTAATTATTATTACCTCTTTAAATGACCTATTGGTGCGAACAAATGGGAAATAAGTAAGAAGTTATCACTATCAACATCACCACACCTAAAGAAGTTTAATCCCTGTAATTTTCTTTTTTATAAGGAACTCCTTCAACCAATTTGACTACCCCTCTATGATTTTGGTAGATAAGTCTTAGAGGGTTGTTTGACCCACTTAACCTAGATCATCCTGAGGCCATTTGAGGATGAAACTAGGAAAGTAAATACTAAAAAATAAAAAATGAAGTAGATAAAATTGTCACAATCTCTTTAACAAAACTACTTTTTCTGTGACAGTGGAGCTAACAGACTGGTACTTACTGGTACTTTATCCTTGATGTGCTGTTTAAAGAAGTAGAAATGATACCAAAGAAAACAAAGAACAAATTAAGCTCTCTCGGAGGAGAACCATAATTTTGTTTTGTTTTGTTTGGTTTGCTTTTTGCAGGGCAATTGGGGTTAAGTAACTTGCCCAAGGTCGCAAGGCTGGGTTTTTGTTTGTGTGTGCATTAAGTGTCTGAGGCCCGATCGGAACTCAGGTCCTTCTGACTCTAGGGCCGACACTCTACTCACTGCGCCACCTAGCCGCCCCAAATTTTTACTTTTTGTTTTGTTTTTGTTTTTTGGAGGGCTATTGGGGTTAAGTGACTTGCCCAAGGTTACACAGCAAGTAAGTGTTAAGTGTCTCAGGCCGGATTCAAACTCAGATCCTCCTGACTCCAGGGCCAGTGCTTTATTCACTGTGCCACCTAGCTGCCCGAGAACCATAATTTTAAAGGCATTGAGAGACCGATTCTCAAGACATTTGAAAGAGATGAAGATACCAAATGCTTAGAAAAAAGTCAGACCTTAGTACTGAAAATATATTACTAAGCTATAAGTGTGTGTCTTTGCATACCAACTTTTAACTTCGTTAAAAATATTTTAAAATAATCTACACATATATTAAAGACATTCTTGATGAAAATATGTAAAAGGAACAGGCAAGCTTTCACAAACAATATTCTACTGTAGGATGTATCTTTTTACTTTTTAAAATATTGTTCTTACCTAAATTTTCCCCTTCCCCTCTTGGAGAGCCCTCCTTTATATCAAAGAACCTAAAAGGGGGTAAGAGGAAGAAGAGGGGGAAAAATTCAGCAAAACAAATCAAATTATGAAAAAATCCAGGTGCTCCCTTCAAAAAATGGGGGTGGGAGCAGACAGAGATATCATCTTGTTTAATTTAAAAATATATTTTGACAACTTTATTTCAATATAATTGCCTTCCTTTGTAATCCTTTATACTTTATTTTATGCATTTAAGAATATTCTGAGATTTCCCAAGAGCTCTGTGACACAAACAAGTTAAGAACTTGTGTTGTAGATGGTGATGTGGATTGTGTCAAGCCTCTAGAATAGTATACAAAACCTTCTAAATAATCCTTAATCAGTCAAAAGAGTTTCACATAAATATTCATGTAGGAAATACCAACTGGAAGAAGAGTGCCTGTTATCTAGATTACATAAGCATTTAGAAGGGCAACATGTAGAGTTGACCTATCATTATCTGTATCTTAGGCTTTGAAAGTGAAAATGGTATTGGGCTGAATTAAATAAGAGAAAGGCCATGGGCTAGATTAGATTACATTTTGGGAAATGCTTTTAGTGACCTCCAAGCATTAAACTGAAACAGAGATCCATCTTTTTAATATAGCCAATATTCTGGTTGTGATGTCTGCTGTGAGTCAAGGAATATATCACAGCCTATGCCCAAAGAGAAATGGACAGATACATAATAGACATAAATATACTACATTTTATTACCATAGAAGAACTGTGTAGCAGGATCTTGTAGCAGAAAAGATAGCATTGAAGAGGTGAGAGATGTTTGGATAAGGAAATGGACCAGTCAATATGGAAAAGAGTGGCTGATGGGCAGGCAGCTCATTCATTTTATTCGAATGTACATAATATCCAGAGATTTAAAAGAATCCTTCTAGTTAGTATACAGGGTAGAGCCATATGGAGGATTTATAACAGGACATGGGTAGGAAGGATGAATTCATGGGAATTTGTGGGAGTCTAATATAAAATGAAAATTATGTTTCTTGCCTAATAAGGGAAAGACTGATGGATATTTGTACTGCTGCAAAGTCAATGGGTTGGGGAAAGTTTTCTCAAATTTGTTATATTTGAAATCATAGCCTTAAGATGTTAGTAGAAGCTTTCTCAGATAGGTAAATTAATCTTATTTTATTAGGGTACTTTGCAATATTAAGGAATAATTCATTTTCTTGGTTTTAAAGAAAGACCCTATGGACCATGACTTAAATAGGGTTTATGTGCAAAACCAGTTTGTTGTGGTAGGGAAGAGGCACAGGGAATGTTCTTAAAATAGTTATTTTGGGGGTGGCTAGGTGGTGCAGTGAGTAGAGCGCCAGCCCTGGAGTCAGAAGGACCTGAGTTTGGACCGGGCCTCGGATATTTAACACACACACACACACACACACACGCACATGCACACCCTAGCCGTGTGACCTTGGGCAAGTTACTTAACCCCAATTGCCCTCCAAAAAGAAAAAAAAATAGTTATTTTGAGGGCTAGTGATAAGTGGCATAGTTTTTATCTCAACACACAGATGCACACACACATGCACACATGCAATATCTCTCTAATAGTCATCTCTAGATGACTATCCTTTCTCTCAGAGGTAAGAGACTAACTGTCCTTGGGTTCTTTTCAATTTATTTTAGGTAATCTTTTGAAAGTTATGGAATAGATCAGCAAATACGTGTACAGTATTTGCTTTGCACCTTTTATAAGAAGAAATAAGTTTCCCTAACTTCTATTATAAAATGTACACAAATGTTCCTATAGCAGAGACAACTCTTTTTTTTTTTTAAGCAATTGGGGTTAAGTAACTTGCTCAAGGTTACACGGCTAGTCATTATTTATGCGTGGGTGCTCATTTTCTGAGGCCGGATCTGATCTCGGGTCATCCCAACTCCGAGGCCGTCGCTCTTACTCACTGTGCCACCTAGCCGCCCCTTTAGGGCAATTGGGGTTAAGTAACTTGCCCAAGGTCACACGGCTAGGTTTTTGTTTGTGTGGATTAGGTGTCGGAGGCCGGCTCCAAACTCAGGTCCTTCTGATTCCAGGGCCGGAGCTCTATTCACTGCGCCACTTAGCCGCCCCAGAGACAATTCTTAATGGAAATGAAAAGCTAGGGGCTTGATTAAGATGGTAGCTAATCTACGGCATCAGGGATTATAGAACCAGATCACAGGACAGTTAAGAATGTTAAATAAATTTAGATTTATGCTTATACAAGGATCTTCACCCCACACCTACTCTACTTATCTTTTTTCCTCATCCTTTCTCTACCAGCATGACAACATGACATTGTGTTGAAAGAGCAGGCCTCAAAATCCTAAGACCTGGCTTCCAGCAGGCTTCTGACATACAATGGTTGTGTATTTCCGGAGAAGACACTTTCCCTAAGACCTTAGGTTAGAGAGCAGGTACTACTTTGCATTGGCAGAGGGAGTTTCTTCACCAGGAGTTCTCTTTATCAGTAAAATCCCAGGTCTTATTAAGATTCTCCATCTTTCACCTCCATCTTCTATCTTATTTCTTCTGTGCCTGCCTGAAGAATCTCTTGATACCCTGCTAAAAGCTTCTAAATAAATTTAGAGCCTTTTTTGTTTGTATACTTTAAAATGTCTAATGAGTACATTAAGCCCTGCTTAGTACTGCCCCATCTTATAATTTCTTCCAGGTTTGAAAAGCTATAAAATAAGAGCTTCTTAAAATGAAGAATGCTTTCATATTCAACCAGAGTTGGAAGGAATAGTCTCCAGCCTTGACCATGCCCAGAAATTCATCTTGACCTTAGAAGAGATCATATTTTGCCATTTGTTAAGTAATAAATTGGCTTTAAAATGTTATACATTCATTGCATCTTATAGGGCTAGCTATAAAACATGCAAGTGATTTAGGTGATCTTTTTGTCTCTCTCTTTTTTTTAAGACTTCAAAATGATTTCCGTAGTGACTCAAACTTTCAGAAATCTGCCTGTGACATCAACCTGGGCCACCAAATTCAGTGAGTTACATTCTTATTTCTGTTTAAAACAACAACAACAACAAAAACTTAAGATCTAAAAAAATTACATTTTCCATTAAAAAATAAATTCATATTTATTTTGTGTTTCAGCTGTAAGACCACTGAGCTATTCCTCCCAGCCACTGTTAACAGGTATAGTCATTTGCATGCATCATGGGAATTCTAAATATCCAATTGTAAAGTGGGTTGGGGAGGGACAGCTTATTTATCATCATACCTCTGTAAAGAAAAGTATTTAACTGGATTCAATTGTATTATGATGAAGAGGGGGAAGTCTGATTTGTCTTATAACAGTAGCTTACATTACTGTGACACTTAATACTTTATAAAACACCCTCCTTGCACAATAACCTTGTGAGAGGCAGTGAAGTATTGGCCCTCTTTTATAGAACCTAAGGCTAAGAGCCAAGATGATTTGCCCATTGGTAGAAACAGGTCTTGAACCCAAGTCTAAAGACTCCAAATCCAATGTTCTTTTCAGTACCCCATACTAAAGCATCTTGGGAGTATCCTCATGGTCTAGTATCTGGAAACTTGATGGCCAAGTGATCTGTCCACCTGTAGCCAAATTCTGATATAATTGACTTCTACTACCCAAACCTTATATGAGCCTGATTTATACCTAAAAACTGACTTATTTGTTTTCGTCAGGGAATATGTTTGCCTAGTTACCAGAATATTCATGTCCCACATTCAGGATACCCCCTTACAAATAATGAGATACCTAAAAAGCCAAATTTAATCATCTGAAGGTTTTTTATTGAAAGTTGAATTATAGTAATATTAGCTGATTTCATAAGCCATATAATCATAAATTTAGAGTTGGAAGGGCCCTTAAAGGTCCTTCCCCCTCATTTTTATAGATGAGGAAACCACTTCAGAGAAGACAGTGATTTACTTACAGCCCTATGTCCTTTGACTCCAGAGCAAGTATTTTTTTGTACGTTGCTTCACTTCCTTTGCCCTATCTACTATCATGAATTTGCCTCCCTAGTAATAATGCATATGAGGCATTTTACAAACCTTACAATTCTGTATAAATTTCAGTTATTATTACTTTTGCTAATGGCATCTTCCAGATAAATGTCTTTTGAAAAATTTTATTTTGAGAGGAGAAGGCAAGGCAATTGGGGTTACGTGACTTGCCCAAGGTCACACAACCAGTAAGTGTGTCAAGTGTCTGAATCCTGATCTGAACCCAGGTCCTCCTGACTCCAGGGCTGGTGTTCTATTCACTGTGCCACTTACCTGCCCCAAATGTCTTTTTTAATAAAACATTTCTGAAAACACTGAGAAAACTTTCACCTTCAGATTTGTAGCTTGTGTGACATTAATCAAGTCACCTTAACTCTCTGGGCACCTGTTTCTTCATCTGTGAAAACGAGGAGGTTGGACTATATTTCTTAGATTTCATTTAAGTTATGCCAGCATGTGGAAGTCCTGTCATTTTGTCATTGTAGGAGCTCTATAGGCATGGCCTATTTATAATTTATAGTCTGAGAGGAGTTAAGTGACTTGTCTGGATCACACATCTTTCATCACTGCTGGGACTTGAACTAGACCTTCCCTACTCTAAGCCCAGCTCTCCATCTCTCTGCCAGGCAATCCTTAATTTAGTTGTAATAATAATTCACATGTATATAGAAATGTAAAGTTTATAAAGGACTTTCCTTTGTAGTATGTCTGTTGTTATTCAGTTCAGTTTCCGTTCATCAGATATTTATTAAGCACCCTTTGTGTTTATTTGCCTTGGGGGTACATGAGAGGAAACAGTCCATATCCTCAGGGTCTTTCCATTCCATTGCTACACAAATAAGGAAATACTAATAAGTAGGGTGTTGAGATTTACAAATTGTATAACAAATTGAAATAACAAATTGGACCAATTCGTAAGGGTCTCTGGTAGGGAGTGGCTCTGAATATGAGCATTATTTGAAGGGAACCAATAGTTATGAAGGGGCAACTACGCGGCACATTGGATGGAGTGCCGGGCCAGGAATCAGGAATATCTAAGCTCAAATAGAGCCTGACATTTACTAATTGTGTGACCCTGGGCAAGTCACTTAATCCTGTTTGCTTCAATTTCATCATCTGTAAAATGAATTGGAGAAGGAAATGGCAAACTACTCCAGTACCTTTGCCAAGAAAACACCAAAAGGGATCACGAAGAGTTTGGATGTGACTAAAAAACTACTAGACAAGAACAGATTAGTTCTAAGATATGGTAAGGTGAAGACAGAGAGCATTGCAGGCATGCTGGAGAACCAGTTTGCCTGGAGGGTGCATGAGAGTATAAGGGAGAAAGCAGTGGGCTGTTAGCCTGGAAAGACTGGAAGAGTTTTAAATGCCAAATAGAGGAGGCTGAACTTTATCCTAGTCCTTAGAGAAAGTAGGCTAAAGTTGAAATCTGGATCTCCTGACTCACATTCTTGCTTGAATGTTCCATGACCTCTTCTTATATTGACCCTTAGATTCTGATTTCCCTTCCATTGCAACAACTTTACAATGGATCTTATCAATTGAATATCTATCTGAGACAGAGCCAGAAAGAAGCCTAGGCTTTTATGAATAATGGCTCCCCCCCGCCAAAAAAAAAAAAAACCAAAGTGCAGTTTACACACATACATCCTGGTGTGGCCTTCTGGACTCTTGTCAGACTTTCCAGCCCCATTAGCACACACAGAGATTGATAGACACAATCACGTCGTGTTCTCCACCTTCATTCCTTCTTTGTAGAGGAGTCCTATGTATGTGAAACATAGAATTGACTTACTTTTTTCTCTCTTTTCTATATCCTTTGTCTCCAAAGATGATACACTAGGGAGGGGAGAAAGATACATTTGGAAATGAAAGGAATATAAATGGAAACTATCAGTAAAAATCGAAACCAGCCAACAATAGCACTCTAATAGAAAGGGTGAGGGTAGATCACTGTAGTAGAGTGCTGAATAAAAATGAGCGTCTCCATCTCTCCGCAGACCTGTCTCCTGGTATGTTTCCAGGTACATTCCCATTCCTCAGCATTGAGTTTTATTTAGAATGATTATGAATACAGCTCTAAGTATTTGAACCGGTTCTCTGGCCTACAATTTTAGTTAATCAACAGTCATGTCAGCAAACACTCATTATGCACCTGCTCTGTGGCTGCTATTGTACTAAGTGCTGGGGGAGAAACATAAGAAGGCCCTGCCTGACTTAAACTCCTGTGAATTCCACTTACCTCTAGGATCACATCTAAACTTGTGTTTGACAATTAAAGCCCTTTACAATCTGGCCCTAATCTACCTTTCCAACATTATACTCCTTATGCTTCTTTTTTCATTCATTGGCTGCTATCCCACGACCACAGTACTTGGTACATAGTAGGTCTTAATAAATGTTGACTGATTAAGTTGCCCATTCTGCAGTTCAGCCAATTTGGTCTTTTTGATGTTCCTCATACATTCTATCATCTCCTTGCTTTTGCCTATCATCTTCTGGGCTGCTCCCTCTCTTTACCTTCAACTCTAAGAATCATTTTGAGTTGTTTTCACAACTTGGCTTAGGTGCTACTTACTATCCTAATATACTATTGCCTTCTCCTCCCACCCCCATCCCTACCCCTGCCCAAAAATAATTTCCTTGTGTCTGCTTTGTGCGTACTTATGTGTTGTCTTCCTAGACCAGGGGTGGAGAACCTGCAGCCTCAAAGCTTCAAATGGCCCTCTAGATCCTCAAGTGCAGCCCTTTGACTGAATCCAAACTTCAAAGAACAATTTGGATTCAATCAAAGGGCTAAACTTGAGGATCTAGAGGGCCACTTGTGACCTTGAGGCCAAAGGCCTCCCTACCCTAGGCAGAATGGAAATTCTTTGAAGGTTGAGTCTTTCTTCCCTTTAGTCTTTGTATCTCTTGAATCTGTTAGAATGCCTTGGCACATAATATTTACGTAATTAATGTTTGTTGAATGATTAATTCCTGAATTACTCTTAGGAGCTCTTAGGTGAGACTGTGTTTTTAGTTAATTGTTTGTTGAACTTTTTCTTAAAGCGGTACAACCCCAAAGTAAGAAAACCTTAGCCAAGCCGAACTTAAAGAATGTGGTGGTGGTGGATGGCGTGCGCATTCCCTTTTTGCTGTCAGGCACTTCGTAAGTATGAAGCTAGTATGTTACTTCCTTTCTCTGAGACAGCCACAGGTGGCTGCTCTTGGTGGTAGACTGACGTCTTCATTTTAATTGGAGCAAAGTCATTCCCAAATAGCTTAGCAAGAATAGGGTTCTGACATTCTGCAGGTCACTTGTGACAGAAATCTTCTAGAATGTTGGAAGCCAGAGTGAAATGTAGCAAATTGAATAGCACTTTGGCTCACTCTGTATTTGAGATGATTCTGGCTTTAGCTGAGCCCTTAGGTCATGGAACCTCATCCTTGGCTGTCTAAACAGCTCAGAAGAGGCCAGATTAATTTGAGGCACTGATCTTGGACTCGAGGTAACTCCAGGGGCATCGTATGCAAAGACTGTCACTGGCTTCCTGGAGTTTTTGGTCGTTAGGGGTGATTCAGAGGTGATCTGAACCTTTTGTTATCTAGCTCACTCTAGATGGGGTTTGGCTGCATTGTATTGAGTCAATGATTGTCTACCTTGCTAATTCTACTCCTTTTCAGTTAAAGATGCCTAGTTAGGTCAGAAGAGGGAGCACATAAAAATCTGTAAAGAGTAGAGGAGAACTAAACAAATATAACTGTTCAGATTCAGTTAAGAGAGTGATTTATCAGGTTTTGTTCTGTTTTTTGGTAGTGGGGAGTAAGAAGTCCCTGTTTTATAAGTGTCTTGTGTTATAAGCTTTGAGAAGTCTAAAGTTTGGAATATTGATCTCATTTTCCTATAGAAACAATGTTGTAAATAGTAGTTAAAGTTTCTAGGGTAATCCATGGAAGCCTATTTCACGTAAACTATATCTGAACAATAGCATTTAGTGTAACCATATAAGCACTATATATAACATTACACTAAGTTCTTGTAAGAATAATTTCTTGCAACAATTTCTACCTTGTACTGGCACAAACCCTAATACAGCCCTCAGTCTTTGGACAGTGGGGAGAGATAGATACCAAGAATTCTCGGGAATTGTCCCTACATAAGGAATATATGCCAGGATAGGTCTTATTCACATAGTTCACTGACTTCAGGTAGGGAGTGAACCAGGGATTGCCTTTTTTAACTTTGGTTCAATTCCAATTCAGTTTCTAACTTTTGGTTCACCAAAAGTTAATATTTGCTTGTGATTTGCTTTGGTTTCAGCAGATTAGTTCAGACTTTTATTTCACGATTTAATTCAAGTCCTTGTTTGAGGAGGGATTGAAGGATGAATTAAGTATCTTAATTCTCCACTGCTAGATGCCTTCACTAATGGGAGGTGGTGGGGGAGGAGAGAGAAAAATTCTCTACTACCTCTGCATAGTAGTCTCACTCTAAGATTGCTCTGAGCTTTGATCACTTCCTCAAAGCTTAGCTATTTGAAGACCCAGGGGAGTGAGCAACTAATTTGTTTTCATCAATGAAATGGTTTCTTTTTTTATTCATCCCTAGGTGGTCACTACTGATAAAGGGAAGAGGGAATAGACCTCAGTTTAACACCTTCTTTGAGAGATCAGCTATAGTCTGGAGGCTAGAATTAGGGGAAGAACTTCCTCCTTTACTATATTTTGCTTGAAATAATGAATGTTTTCCAAAAGCACATATCAAAGACAGGGTTTGAGAATTTCATAGACTTTACCAGAGTAAAATTATTTATGCAGACCTTACCCCACCCACCCCACCCCCTGGAGGAAATATAAGGATCAAAATAAATTGTATTGGCTTCTATTGCCTGGAATAAATTACCATTCAGTGCAAGTAAGATTAGTTGTTGAAAAGGCTAGAGAATTGTCCAACAAACGAGTTTAGAAATAGACTTGAGACCAGAGAGGATGAATTGATCAACCTGGTCTGTGTGTGCATGTGTGTCAAAAGGTAGAACAGAGCAATACTCAATGGACAAACAATTAATTTTGGCATTTTAACATTGGTACACTTAAGTATTTGTCAAATTCTTCTATGATTAAGAATGAAGAGGGGCAGCTAGGTGGCGCAGTGGATAAGAGCACCAACCCTGGAGTGAGGAGGATCTGAGTTCACATGTGGCTTCAGACACTTAATACAAAACTAGCCATGTGACCTTGGTCAAGTCACGTAACCCCAGTTGCCCTTCAAAAAGCAAAAGAAAAAAAATTGGGGCTTTTAGGTGGCTCAATGAATAAGAGCACCAACCCTGGAGTCAGGAGGACCTGAGTTCACATGTGGCTTTAGACACTTAATACAAAACTAGCCGTGTGACCTTGGGCAAGTCACTTAACCCCAATTGCCCTACCTTCCCCCCTCCAAAAAAAGTAAGAAAAAAAAGCAAGAAAAATAAAGTGAAAAATTATATATATATAATATATATTATATATATTATATATATATATATATATATATAATATGTAATGAAGGGATGAGTTTAACTTTGGAAGTTACAGTTATTGGTTGCTATCTGGTCCAAAGAGTGATTTCAAGAAATTCATTGCCACTGAGTCTCCCATTACAAACTTAGAATGGGCTTAAATAAACAGAGCCTTGTCTGAAAAGGTTGAGACTATCCTTAGAGAATTTTTACTGTTTCATGCTTAATAATATTGATAGAAAATACATTTATTATGTGCTTACTCTGTGCCAGGCACTATGCCTAGGCTCTATAAGATAAAAGAACAAGGCAGCCCCCTCCACTCAAGGACCTCACATTCTGATAGGGGAGGACAAATCATCAAGTGAAGCTTGAAAAGGGAGGAGAGGGAGGTGGGTCCTTGTTTGGAGGCAGGGCTGCTGATAATGAGATGGAATGAAATTAACATGACTGGGACCTCTCATGAAATGGTGGTCCTGGCCAGGGACCAACCAATCAGGAGGGCAGGACCTAAGGCTGAGGCAACCTGGGTTGGGGCACAGCATATGCAACATTTTTGTTAATTCTTTATTTAATGTTTTGTAGCAGTTGAAGTTTTCCCTGGAGCTTAGCTTCAGCCAGTAAAATGAAGATAAATAACATATATGATTCCTACCTCACAGGGTTGGGTGAGAAGGCTTTATAAACTGTATAAATGTGAGCTTTTTTCTTAATCTTCTTAAAGTAAAAGACCTTGGTATTGAATTGGTGCATTTTATTGTCCCCAGATACAAAGATCTGATGCCACATGATTTAGCCAGAGCAGCACTTAAGTAAGTACAGCCTCTTTGTTCATTTCTTCCTTCCTTCCTGCTTTCCTCTCTCTTTTCCAAACGTGCCATTTTTCTTTGGCCCTTTAATAAGAATGCCATGTATATAGTATAGTTTTTAAATTACCTTATCTTAAAAGTCAGGTTTTCAGTTTCTGTGCAATCCATTTCAAAGGTCTGTTGATTTTTCCTTCACAGCATCTTGCTCCTTCCCCTTCACTACTCACATCTGCTACCCTATTTACAATCCTTGTTGCCTCTTGACCCTAGCAATAGCCTTCTAATTGATCTCCCTGCTTCTAATCTTTCCCCTCTCCAGTCCTTTCTCCATACAGCTACCAAAATAATCTTCCTAAAGCACAGGTCCAACTATGTCACTACCCCGATCACAAATGATCAGAGGCCTATTACCTCTAAGATAAAGTTCACCCTATTCACTTTGGCATTTAAAGCCATTTATAATATATATATATATATATATATATATATATATATATATGACTTATCTTTCCAGACTTATTTCATATTTCTACCTTTTATTCACTCTATATTTCAACCACACTAACTTTGTTGCTCCTTGCATTTGACATTCTGCCCCAGACTCCATGCTTTTGCATATCTGTCCTCATGCCTAGATGTCTTTCTTCCTTCCCCTTCTCTAACTCTTGGCTTGGCTTCCTTCAGAGCTCAACCAAAATACCACCTCTTCTGAAAAGCCTTTCCTAATCCCCATGCTTAGTGCTCTGTTTCTCAAGTCACTTCGTATTGACTTATCCTTAGGCATATTGTATTCTCTGTCCTCTACCTGTCTGTGCAGATGTTGTATTCTTTGTTCATTCCCCACCCCCAGTAAGATAACAAGCTCCTTGAGAATAGGAACCATTTTTTTTATTCTTACATTTCCATTGTATAGTAGTTGCTTAATTAATAAATGTTTTTAATTGAATTGAAAAAGAGTATAATAAAACAATTAGCTTTTATGATATTTTGTTATTTTCATTAAGAAATTAAGTTGCAAATTTAATATAAATAAACCCTTGCCTAGAACTCACAGAAGTGTTTGTGGGGATAAGGGAGTTATCCCATACTATCTCTATATGTCAACTATGTTATAACTAGGAACTAACTAGAGTTCATTACTCTCTCTACTAACCTAGGAGTTGAAGATCTTATACATAACTGCCCTTTGTGAGGTTCAACAAACTCCCCTTCATTGTGTTCACAAAGTAGATTCTTTATATTCTTTAATTGGTTTGAACTAATAAAGATACCAAGCATGAGGTACTAAGAAGGGGGAACAGCATTCCTTTCAAATGAGAATGTTCAAACAAAACACATATTTGCTAATCTTATGTTTCTAGATAATCACTTTTGTGTATCTTGTAAACAGTAGGAAGAATTATTGTGGTTATAGAAACTTTAGCAAACTGTACAGATATTAACTTTTCGAGAGCTAGTATAAGTTCCATCTTCTTCATGACTCTTTTTGTGACCATTTCAACCCAATGTGACCTTTCCCTTTTCTGAATTCTAATAGCATTTATTAGCTTTAATATGTATAATTTATATATAAATGTATATAATATGTAGTGTATAATGTATACTATATGTAGATGTATATAAATATATCCCAATAAATGTCACATACATCATATACATTTCTATCCTATGAGCCAAGAAACCCAGATAGGTCAAAGAGTTATCATAAGTTGTCTAGGGAATCTAATAAGAATACAAGAAATTGTAATTTTGATCTTTATTTAGTATCAACAAAATATTCATTATGACCAAGAGCTATAAATAATCATACAATGGGCAGGTAGAAATCATTCATATACATAAGTAATTCTCAGTAGTACTATTGGGAGGTTAACTTTTCTCACTTGGGTAAATTTAAAAAGTCTGATTTATTCTTTAGAGTTATAGCATAGGGCAGCTAAGTGGTAAAGTAGATGGATCACTGGCCTTGGAGTCACGAGGACCTGAGTTCAAATTTGGCCTCAGGTACTTACTAGCTCTGTGATTCAGGGAAATTCACTTAACCCCATTACCTCAAAAAAAAAAAAAAAAAGAAGAGTTATAGCATAACATCTGAGGCCAGTAAATAGATCTCCAGTTTTTATGAACATTCATTAGGAAAGTAGTAGTTATCAGAAATTCTATTCATAAACACTTTTCAGCATTTCATTTATTTTGTTAAGTAAAAAATACCTGTACTTTTGGATTATGTAACAATATATAGCAGCATGCTTTCCTTTAATATGAGTTAGTATGACAGAGAAATCTAGTAGAATTTGTACATATTTATCTTTGTGGCCATTATTTAAATTTAAGAATAAACTTCCATTTTTAGTTTTACAAATATATACCACCTAAATGCTTAGCATTTATTATTGTTTTCATTTAAATACCCAGTTACCAGAATTTTTATTCTACTGAATACTTTGTTCAAAATGTTAGCCAACATGAGAATATTCTCCCTTATTTCCTAAAATCAAAGACATTATCTCAGCATGAAATTTTTCACAGTTGGGAAAAGTGCCAGTTAGTAGTCCCTGTCCCGTATCCTCTATTTCATATGTTTGAGTTTAGGATTATTTTAAGAATAGAACAAATATTTTTGATTTTTTTTTCCTTTTCAGAGGCTTGTTGCATCGAACTAGTATCCCAAAGGACAGTGTTGATTATATTGTGTATGGTACAGTTATCCAGGAAGTAAAAACAAGCAATGTTGCTCGGGAGGTAAGTAAAACAAAGCTGTGTAGCTAATAAGTCTCATAAGACAATAAACTTAATTTTCAGTTGACTGGTTTCCATATTTTAAAAAAAGTTTGTAAAGTATATTTAGCTTGAAAATAAAATGGTATCAAGTATTAAATAATAATTGTGATTCTTAAAGTCCCTAATATATATTGAAACTCTGGACCACAATACTATTCTAACAAAACCTGAGCAAGGAAGAAGATAGAGGTGAATTGCAACTTTTAATGGATATTCAAAAATATAAAATACCCAAACTAATAGAACACCAAATAGAGATCTTCTATAATCCAGTCTGAGAAAAAGAAATAGAACTACCTGTAAAGGACCTACCAAAGAAAATATATCCTGGTCATGATGGATTCACTGGAGAATTCTATCCAAATTTTAAAGAACAGTTAGTTCTAACACTCGTTATTATCAAAAATTGAGAAAGACAGCACCATATCCTTTCCCTTTATGAGACAAATATAGCCCTTATACTTAAAACAAGGAAGGATAAAGCACAGAAGAACTATACACTGATACTGTTAATGAATACTGATTCAGAATTATAAATAAAATCCTTTTGTTCTGATTACAGTGATTGATCTAAGACATCAGTCATCATGACCAAGTTGAGTTTATATCAAGGATGCAAGGAGGGTTCAAAAAAAGGAAAATGGTTAATATAATTAATCATATTAAAACAAAGAAAATTCTAAAACTTTGGCAGAAAAAGCCTTTGACAAAAGTATAGTGCCCATTTATGCTAAAAACCCTATAATGTATAGGCATAGGGGGACCTTTTTAAAAAAATATCCTGAAAAATAGTTATCTAAGATATAAAAGCAAGTAACGTATCCTTGTGTTCACAAAGTAGATTCTTTATATTCTTTAATTGGTTTGAACTAATAAAGATACCAAGCATGAGGTACTAAGAAGGAGGAACAGCATTACCTTCAAATGAGAATGTTCAAACAAAACACATATTTGCTAATCTGATGTTTCTAGATAATCACTTTTGTGTATCTTGTAAACAATAGGAAGATACTTTAGAAGTTTCCCAGCAAATACAGGAGTAAATGCCCATTCTTCCCACTATTTAATATAGTTCTAGAAATGCTACCAATAGTAACAGGACAAAAATAGGTAAAGAAGAGCTAAAATTATCCCTATTTGTTAATGATATGTTGGCTTATTTAGAAAATGCTAGGGAATTAACAAAGAGACTCATTAAAATAAGTAATAGCTTTAGTAAAGTTGCATGCTACAAAATAAACCATCAAAAATCAACTTTGTTTTTATATAATAACAAATTTAAGAAGTGATCATAAAAAGAGAAATCTAATTCCAAATAACTACACAATAGCTGAGGATCAATCTGCCAAAATACACATTTCTGAAATAGATTTAGATACAAAGTGTTCCCTAAAGAAATATAGAATAGTTTAAATAGCTAGATTTAAATAGCTTATTCAGTGGTCATGATTAAGATACTTCCAAAGTTAATTTTTAGTTTTAATACTAGACCAGTCAAATTGTCAAAGAGATATTCTATAGAACTTGGCAAAACAATACAAAATTTATCTGGAAAAGTAAAAGATCTAGGATATTAAGGGAAATAATGAAAAGTGGTAGAGATAGAGGGAGGATGAAACAGCCTTTCTGATTTTGAGCTATATTATAAAACAGCAGTCATCAAAACCATCTGTGATTGATTAAAAAATAGAGAGGTGGATCAATGGAACAGACTGAGCATTTCTGTTAATCAGAAACAATAGATCTCAATAACTCAGAGTATGATAAAATAGAATACCTAAATGATTTAGGAAAGATAAAACTGTTGGAGAAAGTGGCTAAAGTAATCTGATTGGGCTTAGACCAACACCTTACATCATATTCCACAATATATTTTAAATGAATATGTGACTTTAATATTAAAAATCACACCATTAAAAAATTAGAAGAGAAGTAGATCGTTGGCTTTTCATAGCTGTGGGGTAGAAGATATATATTTTTTTGCTCTTTTTTTTTTTGGAGGGAGGAAGGCAGGGCAATTGGGGTTGTGACTTGCCCAAGGTCACACGACTAGTAAGTGTTAAGTGTCTGAGGCTGGATTTGAACTTAGGTCCTCCTGACTCCAGGGCTGGTGCTCTAGTCACTGTGCCACCTAGCCACCCCTTAGGAGATACATTTTTAACCAAACAAGGGACAGAGACCATTACACACGATAAGATAAATAACTTTGATTATATAAAACTGATAGGCTTTTGTACAAACTTTTAAAGCTTAGTTAATTGCTCACTTTGATCTGACCAACTTGAATCATGTTCTTAGTTTTCTGTCCTTTTAGTGTACATTACAGAGTTGAATGTTGGCTTTAAGAAGAACAGGAAACATTACTTACCATCTCAGCTGATGTGGAAAATATTTTGTTTGTCTTTCATGCCTTTCACTTAGAGGTCATGGAAAGGGGTGACTTTAGGCAGTAGCTTGTAGGTACCCTTGGTAAGGCGCTATGTAACAATTCCTACAAATAACCCAAGTTTGCAGTTTAGGCAGGCATTTCAACAAGTTGCAAAAAGAAACACATCCCAATCTGCTTTTTTGCCTATCATCCCTTGGCAGTATTAGTTGGTGAGTTATTTTTGCCTATTCACATGGTTCCACGACCAGATGACACTTACATGAGGGAAATTCTCAGGAGTTTAATTTTAACTTCCTAGCATGTTTCAACTTTATGCCAGTTGGCATGATGCCACCATGTTTTGTCATTGGAAACTCAGGAGAACAGGACTTCAAATTTCTGTTGCTGCTCAACTTATCTCCTACAGTCAGCTTGTCATTTTATATAATGGAGGGTCATATTATTTAGGCTTTATATTGCAGTGAAAATAGTTATTTCAATCTTTCTCAAAGCTGACTCACAAACTCCTTTAAGCCAAGTGGGCTATATACCCTATATTAGAATATTGATTCCTCATTCTAGATATAATGCTTATTTAATATTCAGACAACTCATAGAAATTTACAGGTATTCAATGAGCATTTATTAAGCAGCTTTTGCATAAGAAACAAACAAGCTTTGACACTCAGTGCCAAACACTGAGCTAGACCCTAAAGAGACAAAGACAGAAATGAAACTGTCCCTGCACCTAAGGAGTTTCTTCTTCTTCTATGGGAGAGACACCATTGAGGTAAATAAATATAGAGAAAATAGATAGAGTAAATACAAGATAATTTGGGTGGGGAGGGCTCTAGGAGGGAGTGAAAGGGACTCAGGAAAGATTTCAGTGAAGAATGTGGTACTTGAGCTAATTTTTAAAGGAAATCAGGGATTTTGATTTTTTTTGAAGGAAATCAGAGGTAAAGTAGGGACTTCATTTTAAACATGGAGGCCAATCGGTGCACAGGGACAGATTTAGGAGAGGGAGTGTCATATATAAATAACAGCAAGGCTGTTTGATTGAACCTCAGAGGATGTGAAGAGGAATTACATATAATCTATAAAGGTAGGTTGGGGCCAGGTTGTATTTTATTCTAGAGACAATAAAGAACCACTAGGGGAGCAGCTAGGTGGCGCAGTGGATAGAGTGCAGAGCCTGAAGTCAGGAAGACCTGAATTCAAATACTACCTCAGTCACTTACTAGCTGTGTGACCCTGGGCAGATCACTTAACCCTGTTTACTTCAGTTTTCTCATCTATAAAATGAACTAGAGAAAGAAACAGTAAACCACTTCAGTATCTTTGCCATGAAAACTTCAAATAGGGACATGAAGAGTTGGACATGACTGAAACAACTCAACAACAAAGGAAGTATTGAATAGAGGGTGATGTGGTAGGTGTGTACTTGAGGAAAATCCCTTTGGCTGATGTGAGAAACTTTTTTTAAAAAATATAGTTCAATATCCATCTTCTGCATGAAGCCTCATTCCTCTTCCATTCCCCATTAAATTTATTTTGTAGGTACATATATACATACATACAAATATGTATGTGTCTGTATACACATGTGTATGTATGCATGTATGCACATATGTACATATCTTCCTTCCTAGAATGTAAGCTCCTTGAAGGCAGGGTTTGTTTCCATTTTTCCTTTTATCTCTGACATCTAGCACAGTCCCTGTTATATAGCAGGTGCTTGAATGTGTTGGATTAGAGATTGGAGAAACTTGATGTGGGAAGAAACTATGTCAGTAGTCCAGGCAAGAGGTGATGAGGGCCTGAATAAGGGTATAAAAATATAGAAGGGATGTGAGAGATATTGTAAATGTGGAAACTATAAGAATTGACCACTGATTGCCTGCGTGGGATGAGAGAGAGAAGTTGAGAATGACTCTGAGGTGGCAAACTTGGGTGATTGGAAGGAAATGGTAGTGCCCACTACAATCTACTACTATTCCCACAGAAGTAGGGAAGTTCAGACAAGGGTTGAGTTTTGGGGAAAAGATAATGAGTTCTGTTTTGGACATATTAAGTTTGAGTTGTTTATGGGACATCTATTTTGAAATGTTAAATAGTAGATTGGAGATATGGTAGTAGAGGTAAGGAAAAAGAATTTGGCTGGATATGTGGATCTGGGAATAATCTTCCTGGTAATTAAATGATAATTAAACTCCTGGGAGGTGATGAGTTCACCAGTAGAGAGAATGTAAAGAGAAAAAAGAGGGCCCAGGCTTGAACTTTGGGGGTTCCCCAGCAGTTAATGGGACATGACATGGATGATGACCCAGAAAAGGAGGGTTAGAGTGGTTAATAAGCTAGGAGAAGAACCAGGAGAGAGTAGTGTCATGAAAACCTAGAAAAGAGTGAGTATCCAAGAGGAGACAAGGTGGTCAACAGTATCGAGTTCTTTGTTTATAAGAAATTGTTCTTATGTTTTTCAAAGGCTGCACTGGGAGCTGGCTTTTCAGACAAGATTCCTGCTCACACTGTCACTATGGCTTGCATCTCTGCCAACCAAGCCATGACAACAGGTATGCTCACTTACAAGTTCCATAATTTTTAGCTAATAATTCCAAAATTAAAAGCCTTATCTTAGTTCCTTATTCATGGGGTAGGTAGCTTTTTAAAAGAGAAGTGAAATGATTTGCCTAAGATTTCAGAATTTGTTAAGAAACAAAATATACAACACCACCAATATTTTAAAATTAACTAATACCATAATTTGTGAATTATATGAGTTCTAAAATTTATCCTTTATATGATTCTACTTTAGTTATTGTTTTTCTTATTCCTTTTTTTAATCCTTAAATTTAAATATATATACATATAAATTTAAATATAGAGATTTCTATATCTGTCTGTTTCTATATATAGGTGGAGAGCTAGTTTGGGAGTTAGGAAGAACTGAGTTTAAGTACTGCCTCTTACCCATAATTGGATTGTGGCCGAAGGCGAGTCATTAAGATTATAAATCACAAAATAGTTGCAATCTATGTTGGTAGAGTTTCAGACAGGTAACTAGGAGTTGTCCACACTCGTGAAATTAGTAAGAGGGAAATCTGATTAAATGAAAAATAGAAAAAAAAATACATCAACAAACTACTAAAATTTCCTAAGAAAGTATACCTGAAATAAATCAAATACAAGAAGACTGAAAAAACCTAAAAAACCTCGATAACTAACAAAAAAAAATACTTGATTTCTTTGCTAAGTAGAGAGATTTCTGAGCTAAGGGCAATAACAACTTAAAATATAAACATGTTGGTAAAATCTTATGGTGGAGGATGGTTTAAGATGAGTGAGGAATAGAAGCAAAGACATCTCATACAATAGCAAGGAAGAGATATATTTGTGGAAAACTTGGCCAGATCTTCCAAGAGCATTTTTGTCACAAATGAAAAATGGCTCATCCTTGATAAGATGCTTTCTGAACAATTGTGTCTCTGGCAATTATAAGTGCTTTTGGAAAGCTCTATAGTTCACCTCTTTGGGCTTCAGTGTTTTCACTAGATAATGTATGTAAAGCACTTTGTAAACCATAAAATGCTGTAGAAATGTCACCTATTATTATCTAAGGTTCTATCCAGCACTGAATCTCATGGCTTGCTAGGAAGTACAAGACCCAGAATTTGAATCTAGTTCCATTGACTTCAAAAATCTGCTTGCGTAGTAAATGTTGGCCACCTGTTCATCCTAATTTGTAGTATATCATCAACAAGTCCTAGCATTTTCATGCTGTAAAGACAGGCACCTTAAAGATCTCTTTATTTTATTTTTTTTGTACAAAACCTGAAATATTTTACTTTTTTAAACTTTGATCTACGTTTACTTAGATTCCATGGAATTGATACAAGAGTATTTGACATGAGTCAGTAAATAAAACATTGTAATAGCCACAATAAACTTTGTTAGAAATGTATGTGTTGCAAAAAAAAATTAAATATTGCGTGATTCCTGGAATAGATTAATATAAATGCTGGACAAGAACAGTGTCAAAGGAAGCTTTAAAAACACCTGTTTTGATTAAGTCTGGGGCCCCATTAGACTAACTTCTATTCTCCCAGTCTTCCTAGCCCAAGTTCCACTCAAATAGGATATGGGTTAGTTAATAAGGCCTCAGTTGTTTCCTGTAGCAGTTTTCTCATGGACAGTTTATCCAGCTGTATAAACAAAGCTCATAAGAAATATACAAATAGGGGCAGCTATGTGGCGCAGTGAGTAGAGCGTCGGCCCTGGAGTCAGAAGGACCTGAGTTCGGATCCGACCTCAGACACTTAATGCACACACAAACAAAAACCTAGCTGTGTGACCTTGGGCAAATTACTTAACCCCAATTGCCCTCCAAAAAAAAAAGGCAAAAAAAAAAAGAAATATACAAATATAAAAAGCTACAAACATTAATAAATTACATCATCACAAAACACAGAAACACTTCACAAGGTGCTAGTAAAATAACTATATCCCCCCATCATATAAGAATGAAAACAAAGAACTGGTATTAAAGTTGAAGAGTCATCTTCAAAATGTGTCCTAAATAGATTTCTTTTTGTACTATTTGCTTTTGTATAAGACTGTACCAATGTGACTTGTTTTTCAGCCAATACCTAATTCCCAAAGGGGAAAAAAAAGAAAAATGAAAAAGAATTTTTTTTTAAAGAATCAAACAAAAATACAACAGTTTGTCATACTTGGCAAAAAAAAAAAAACTCCTATAAATGTTAGTGAAGTATTCTATAGAAAAGAATTTCAAAAGATACTTTTACTTTTATAAAAAGAAGTTATTTTGGGCAGCTAGGTGGTTTGGTAGATAGAGCACCGGCCCTGAAGTCAGGAGGACCTGAGTTCAAATGCGGCCTCTGACCAGATATTTGACACTTACTAGCTATGTGACCCTGGGCAAGTCACTTAACCCCAATTGCCTCACCAAAAATAAAATAAAAAAAAAGAGAAGTTATTTTAAAAAGCTATTCACAAGCTACATTCTATGAAAAATATGCCTTAGAAAAACACATCTAAAATTAAAAGACCAGATTGCCTGAGAAACAAATTCCACACCCCCACTCAGTGTTTACGTGCAGATAAGCCACTTAATGGAAAATAAAAGAACTCTACACCAAAATGCAATGAGTTAAGAAGAGAAACATATCCAGTCAAATTATTAGTCAGCCCAATGTCAGACCCTTTATTTTACAGAGGAAGAAAATGAGGTTCAAAGAAGTTACGTGATCTGCCCAGATTCACTCAGGTTTTACTAGTGATAAAACCAGGACTAAAGCTCAGGCCTCCTCGCTGCCAAAGTAGTCTCCTTTATACCTCATTATTTCTGTTTCTCAACATCCATATAGAACAAAAGGAAATAACATTAAATCGCAGAAGAGATTTTTAGAAGTTAGACACAAGAAAAAATTTCTTGACCGTTAAGGATTGCTAAACATTGAAATTAAACAAATAAGCAAAAGTTATAAATCATCTTCCATGGAGATTTTTGTGTAGGTTGGGTATACATTTGTCTGATTTGGCATATATAAATACAATATTGTCTAGAGGCAGGGAGATTGGCCAATAATTGGATGACTAAGAAGGTTATCAGTAAATAGCTCATGAAGCACATTTTTCACTACTATGTTGAATTTATTTTGTATTTTTACTATTACCTTAGCTGGCTTTGTAAAGAGTACATATTTAGTTATATATTTTCTACTCTGCTGATCCTCTGATGCTTTGGTAAGCGGTTTCAGTGACCATGGAAAATCCAGACAGCTAATGACATATACTACCCACTTCCTACAGAGAGGTGATGAACTAGAATGAGGCAGTTACGTTTTGACATGACCATTGTGTGAATTTGTTTTGCTTGACTTAAGCATATTTGTTATAGGGATTTTTATTTATACAGGGATTTATTGTTACAAGCATTTTATTTTTCTCTTTTTCAGTTTTGGGGGTAGGTAAGAGGAAAAGGGGACTAGTAATAGGGTCTCCATAAACAAAGAAAGAAAAGAATTTCATTATACCATTTTTTCAAATGTACAGAAGGAAATAGAAGGAAACAGACAAGCAGGACAGCTTTGAAAGGTCCATGCTGCATTTATTATATATTTAAAAGGAAAATCAAATTGTGCATAATGGTTAACAGTTTTCATGTATAGTCCCCTTTTTCTATTCTTTTTCTAGAAATGCTCATTATTTATTGTTTAGGTTCAGGTTAAAAAATTAAAAATTTAAATGTCTCATGATACATTGTCAATAAAAAAACTTATGTCATATCGTCATTATTAACCCTCTCCTGTAGGTTTTAGTTTGATTGCTTCTGGCCAATGTGATGTGGTTGTGGCAGGCGGTGTGGAGTTGATGTCAGATGTCCCTATTCGACATTCTAGGAAGATGAGGAAACTGATGCTTGAGTTTAATAAGGCCAAGACCCTGGGTCAGCGACTGTCTTTAGCTTCTAAATTCAGACTGAATTTCTTAGCACCAGAGGTAAGACTTTTAACTTCTCTGAAGAGACCTCTGATTGTCAAGTAGGTCTCTCTGAAGTAATATAAAGGTTGGACTTTGAGCATACTAAACACTCAAGAAGGAAGATCTTGTTGGCCACAGTGAAAGCTTAATTATTTAGCTTAACGTGCCAAACAAACAAACAAACAAAAGCCCTAAAATTAGTTATGCTGAGGATCTTCATTGTCCAGGTGCTAGTTTGGATTGTCATAGAAACTATAGCATATATATGTGTGTATATGTGTGTGTGTTTGTGTGTGTGTATGTGTGTGTGTATTCATTTTATGATTTTCAGAGAGCTTCCTGTTTCTTCAGTTATAAAACATAACCAACAAAACCTTTATGTTTTATGTTTATGTTCTTCCAAAAAGAATAAGCAAAAGTCATGTTGTAGAACCTCCTCCCCACCAGTTGCTATGTGGCTACTCTCAGAGGGTCATCAGAGTTCCTGACTTTCATCATTCCTCTTTTCCCAGCTTCCTGCTGTGAGTGAGTTCTCAACCAGTGAGACGATGGGCCATTCTGCTGACCGACTGGCTGCCTCGTTCTCGGTTTCCCGTGAGGAGCAGGATGAGTATGCTCTTCGTTCTCACCATCTAGCCAAGCAAGCTCAGGAACAAGGACTCCTCACTGATATTGTCGCCTTCAAAGTTCCAGGTGAACACAACTTGTCTTTTCTCTTAGGAGAATACAGAATGAAAGCTAGCTGCAGAATCCCAAATTCTTCCCTCAACACAGACCCCTTCTTTTGAAGTACATCAAGTATTGGTCCCACCAGAAATTCCTAGTCTTGATATCTTAAAACCTGAAGAGTTCTCACTATTTCTTTTCAATCTTTCTTCTTGATTTTAGGATTATAAGAACCCATTATTAATTGCTCCCTTCCATGTTTACAATGCTTGTTTCCTTCTGTGTACCTGGAGGTAGTGTAATGGAATGAGCATGGTCTTGGATTTGGAAAACCAGAATTTGAATTTTGGCTCTGTCAAAATTCTCTTTATGTTGTTGGTCAAATTACTTAACCTCTCATCTGTAAAATGGGAATAATAATTCTCATCTTATTTATCTCACAGGGTTCTTGAGATTAAGCAAGTGTTTGAAAGCACTTACATTATATAAATATAAGGTGATATTATTGATGGTGTTATTAGGCCAATAGACTATATGGTACAGATTTGGTGTCAGGAAGATCTGAGTTCACGTCCAGCCTTGGACAGATACTGACTGTGTAAACCTGGACAAGTCACTTAATCTCTGTTTGCCTTAGTTTCTTCATCGGTGAAAGGGGGTTAATAATAGCAGCCACTTCCCAGGGTTGAGGATCAGGTTAGATAATACTTATAAAATGCTTAACAGTGCCTGGCACATAGTAAGTGCTATATAAATTGTTAGCTATTTATTTACACATCGGATACATGCCCTCTCTTTGTAGATTGCTGATTTACATGGTAGAATTATATTATTGATAATCCAAACTTTAAAAGAAACAGAACTTTTTTTCTTTAGTCCTTTAGGCTTCCCCACAAACATACTAATGTTTTAATTTCTTCTTAAAATAGGTTCATTCTTTAGGTCTTGCAAAAATCCTCTTATTAATTGACTAAGCCTGGCTAAATTTCATGTTTTTGTGATTTTTGAAGCTCATTTCTACAAAATAGCATCTGATGCTTAGTGTTCCTTCAAGTTAAAATTACTTTTTCTTTTCTAAAAAACAGGAAAAGATACAGTTTCCAAAGATAATGGCATCCGTCCTTCCTCGCTGGAACAAATGGCAAAATTGAAACCTGCATTCGTTAAACCATATGGCACAGTCACAGCTGCTAACTCCTCTTTTCTGGTAACCACACGATATGTGTGCTTGTTGACTTTTCTTGTACTTTTCGATTGGCAGGGATCTCAACTGGAACTGAAATGTGCACATATGCTCATGATACAGTAAAGGCTTACGCAAGCAGTGCCATACAAAATACAGAAACAATAGAGGTCATTATCAAGACAGTATTACTGAATCATAGAAACTCTGAGTGGGAAGCCAGAATCAGCCTCCTTGTAGCCTCCACCTCTTAGTGCCAATTTTGTCCCCTACAGCAACACAAAAGAAGTTTGCTCTAACTTCACCATGACCCCCATTCATATTTTTGAAGGTGTTACTCAAGGCTTTCCTAAGTTCCTAAGTTAAGCCTCAGCTTCCTTCAGGCCTTCTTCATATGCTGTGATTTTCATTTTAACTCTCTTGATCACCTTCTTCTAAACATAACTCCGGCTTTTCAATAGTCTTCTTAATATATAATGCCTAGAACAAGACAGTGTTCTAGAGTCAGTGCATCAATTTCCTCTTTTCATCTGGGCACTGTTAATACAGGCAGAATGCATTAGCAAATTTAATATCTGACACACTCTTGTCAACATAACAAAAACTCCCAGGGCTTTTATGCATTAACTGCCTTCAGACCAAGTTTCTCCCTGTACAATACTTAGTTCATTGATTTTTTGAACCAGTGTTCAGCATAGATGTTGTATAATACATATACTTACTTGATGTGTATCTGTGGTATCTGTGGTTGTATCAGTGTGGGAGAATTCTGCGGTGGGAATTCCTTCCACCAAAGTGGATGGCTCAATAGTCATCTCTGATTTAAGTAATTACCTGAGGCACAAAAAAGCTAGGGTCCCATAGCTAGTAAGTGTCAAGGGTAAAATCTGAACCCCATTCTGTGGCATCAAGCCTAGCTCTCTGTCCACTATGCCATAGTAACTCTAGATCAGGGAATCTTAAGCAGAAGTTGGTGAAATTGATTTTTAAAATATTTTAATAACTGTATTTTAATATTATTGATTTCCTTTATAATTCTGTTTTTTATTTTATGCATTAAAATTATTCTGGAAAAAAATTAAAAATTTAAAAAATAACATTATTCTGAGAAGGAATCTACAAGCTTCAACACCCTGCCAAAGTGATCCATGACACAACAAAAATTAAGAACCCTTTCTCTTTGTGAATACATACATCCCTGTTAAAATATTATATTCTTATTTGTAGGCCATTTTAACAAGCTGATGAGATCACTTTGAATCCTAATTGTTACCCAGTATATTAACTGTCCTCTTAACTTTGTTGCATTTGCCTATTTGTTAAACATGTCTTCATCCAAATCACTGCTGAAAATTTTCCATACAGTGAAGTCGATCATGAAGCCCTGCAGTTTGCTATTAGCACCTGGTAGACCAGGAGCATTTAGTCTTTTGTGTCATGTACCCTTTTGGTAGTCTGATGAAGCCTGTTCAGGCCTCAAAATACGGTTTTTAAAATGCATGAAATAAAATACATAGGTTACTAAGGAAACAAATTATATTGAGATAAAGTTATCAGACTATTTTAAAAAGCAAAACAAGTTCATGGAGACCAATAAGATCCCTAGGATATGTAGAAAATGTTCACTCTGCTAGGGGAACCACTGCTGTGGCTTGAGTTATAAAATTCCTGGTACTCTGTGGCAAAAGCACAAAGTTTTGATTCTGATGTGTGAAACAAGGCATGCTTTTTAAAAAGTTTCTAATGGATGAAATGAAAAATTTTTGTACATCCTTTGTTCTTTGTTAACCCAACTCCCAGACAAATGGTTCTAAAATGTTCTGGATGGATGAATCTAGATAAGTGAGTTATCTGGTAGAATTGTCACAGCATTTTTCAGAGAATAAACTAGGTCTCAGTGTCCTGTAGATACGATTTGAATTATTTGCCTGATTCAAAAATAGGATAAACAGTAGAGCTAAAAGAGCCCATTTAGGTGACCTAATCACTCAGTACTGAGACTGTCTTTCTGGTTGCTGTTTCAGACTGATGGAGCTTCAGCAATGCTGATTATGTCAGAAGAAAAAGCTCTGGCTTTGGGCTATAAACCAAAAGCATACTTAAGGTAAGGTAAATGAAATGTTAAACTGAGTCATCACTCTTTCTATTTTTTATTTTTTATTGTTGGAACTAACACAGTGTTTTTCTCCCTAGGGATTTTGTTTATGTGTCTCAAGATCCAAAAGATCAGCTTTTACTGGGGTAAGTGGCACTATCACCAGATTTTTAAGTTCAAGAAATGACCTATTTAGATACTAATTATATAATAACTGTAATTATAATCCCATTATTCCCTGATTCTCTCTCCTTTCAGTCACCACCCTAGTGCACAGCCTTATCACCTTGACTGACCTATTGCAGTAACCTCCTGATTGGTCTCCTTGTTTCCAATCTTCCCTTTCTCTAATCCACATTCCACATTGCTGCCAAATAGATACTTCCAGACTTTAAGTCTGCCATGTCAACCCCTCACTTCCCCCCTAGTTAAAGAACCTTCAATGGCTTATTATTATCTCTAGAATCAAATACAAATGTGTGAGTGAGACAGACAGACAGACAGATACACATCTCCCCACCTGGTGGCATATGAGCTTTTTGAAGACATTGTCTTTTTCATTTTTTCTCTTTGTATCTCCAGCACCTTACACACAGTGTTTGGCATGTAGGTCACATATAGGTGTTTATAATAAATACCTCTTTGTTGATTTATTGATTGAGTAATAATTCCATACATATGCTTTGGGTGTATAAGGTGGCAGATCTGTTCTGCCCTGACAATGCCAATTGTAGTGTGTCAGACTGAGAGATGGTCCTACCTCTCTGAGAGATGAAGAAAGAGGGGCAGTCCATATCAGCATGGAAGTAAATAGGTTTCATCAGGAGGAACTTACTCATAAGACTGGTCTTTGGTGGCCAGGGGACAGAATAATGGGTTCCCCCCCACCCTTAAGCCAGGCCAGATATTTTACAGGAACAGAACTAAGAAGCCGTAGTGCCAGGGATGGTCCATAGTCATGTGCAAGTTTTCCCATGGGATAGAACTGCTTTTTACTGTTTACATTAGCCATGATATTAGAGATCCCATTCTTATACTCTTGCTTCCACTGTATAAGGTGGGACAAACAGAGTAGTTTGGTTTTGTGGTTTTACCAGTGCATAGAAATTCCCTCTCATTGTGGGGAACTCCCTCTGCCAGTGGAGAGTGGTGACTTGTCTATAATTTCTAGTCTTAGAGACACTGGGGCATTGCTAGGTTAAGTTATTTGCCCAGTCACACAGTTAGGATGTGCCCACTACTCTCTCTCTATGTGCATAGCACTTGATCATTTGTGCTGCTTTTTCACTTATATTATCATCATCTTGGATCCTTGTGAGGTAGACAGATCTTTAATTTTCATTTGATAGATAAAACAGCCAAAGCTCAGGGAAGATAAATTGGGGACTTAACCTAAGGCTCAATAATTAACCCGGGACTAGAATCCACATTTTCCTGTAGAAAAAAAGTTATGTGATACCTAGATTACCAGACAAGCACACAGGCATTTTCAATTTATAGGACAGATAAAATACTTAATATTTACAATGAAATATTATAATTCTTTAAATAAAACAGAAGTAATTAAAGTGAATAATTAAAACAGAAATTCAGTACAAGTGATGAAGAATTTTTCTATATAAATTGAAGTGTGGTGCTTGAGGAAAAACAAGCCTCATCATATGATGAGGAAACTCAGCTGGGGACTAGTAAACTCTTGAAGGATATGTTGGAGCACTCTTCAAGCATTGCTTCTTTATGTATCTCATTTAATTTTTAAATTTACAACTTCTCTTTACTAACCCTTTTCTGAGTCTGAAGAGCCATGACTTGCATGATTTTAGTCTCTAAAGGAAAAATAGACAGAGGTGAAGGAAATAACCCTACCTGGGAGGCCATGCAAAAGGCAAAAGTGAAGGAGGAGGAACAGGGATAAAGAAATATGAATAGACACAGGAGAAACTTGTCCAGAGTTGGAATTAACTGACCCAGGAAAGGAGGAGAACATCAGGGTGTAGCAGAGAGAGGGCTAGCCCCCAAGGCAGGAAGGCCCTGGTTTGTGTCTTGCCTCTTCCACATGTTCCCAGGGAACTCAAGAGGCAATGCTTTCAGACTGGGTGCTGCAGAAAAGGGACGCATGCACATCGGGAGAGGAAATACTTCACTGGGAGCTCCCTACATCAGTTCCAGTTTTTTAAAAAGGGAAAGGGAGAGCAAGAAGCAGTGGAAGGAGACGACAAGAATGGTTTTGCCCACACCAGACAACAAATGGCCAATGATAGTCTGGTCGTTTGGGTGGTTCATGGTAGGGGTCACTTAGAGGAGGAAGGGAGCTGGTATGTGTCCTCCACAACCATTGGGGCTAGGGGACTTTCTTAAACTGAGTGTTTGTACCATCCTGACTGTAAAATGTACAGTTTCAGGTTAATGTGTGATAAATTGTCTTCCCAAAGCATTAAGAAGCACAGTAGAGGAAATGTTCACAGATTTGCCCCTTGTGCCTTCAGGATTCTAATTGGCAGGCCTTCAGATATTATGGTGGGGGACAGAGAAGGGGATGGAGGGGAATATAAAGCCTAATGGAGGTCTTGCTATAACATTTGAGAGGATATCATGTGAAGTAGATTCTGACCATCATGGATTTCTGATCACTCAGGTAATAGCTGACTAAAGTTGATTTTTTTTAATTGATTGGCAAGAATTATTAAGTGATAGCCATGAACAACTGTACTAGGCTCTGAGGATAGAAATACAAATGTGAGAGAGTCCCTGCCTTCAGAGGGTTTGCATTCTGTTAGGGATGTGGTGGGGAAGACAAGCATACAGCATGTTCACAGATAAGCAGATTTAGAATATATATGAAACAAAATCTGTTTAGGGGAAACACACATAGAATAAAAGTATATAAAATAAACAGTGATGGGAAGTGGAGCACTAACAGTTAGAAAGCAGACCTCATATAGGATGTGGCATTTAAGCTAAGCTTTGAAGAGAGCTAGAAGTCCCAGGAGGTAAGAGCAAAGAAGAGGAGCAACCCAAGTATAGGGAACAGCTTGGGCAAAGGCATGGAGGCAGGAGAAGACTGTCCTATACAAGGAACAGCAAGAAACTCCGTTTGGCCAGAACATAGCTTATGTGAGGACTTACATGTAATCAGTCTGGGAAAATGGGATCATAGATCTAGGCCTGGAAGGGATTTTAGAGGCTATAAAGTCCAGCCTTTTCATTTTACAGATGAGGATACTGAGGCACAGAAAGGCAAAAGGGCATGCCCATAGTCACAAAGCTAGTAAGTATCTCAGGCAGGATTTGAACCCAGATCTGCCTGACTCATTCCAGTGCCTTACCACTATACTAAACTGCCTTTCAAGTTGAGATGTTTGTCTCAAGTTGAGAAACTTTGTCTTTTCAGGCCAACGTATGCTACTCCGAAAGTGCTAGAAAAAGCAGGCTTAACATTGAAAGATATTGATGTCTTTGAATTTCATGAAGCTTTCTCAGTAAGTCTTTTTGAAGAAATATGATTATATAAAAATTCTAGAAGTGCTAGTATAATTCTTCCTCCCCCATCCCCATATTTTTGCTTTTAAACAGGGAAGAGGAGATGGAATTAGGTGAACCAATGGATCTTGGTTCATCCTTGGCCTAGAATGAAAAAATGATTTAAACATTGGCTTTATGCCAGTGCGTGGGGGTCAGAGACACCTAGAAGTGATTTGCAAATTCACTAAAAGAAAAAATAATAAGTTTGTTTGCTCTCTGGGGCCGCTAACCCACTGTATGGGAAAAAATTCAGGCAAATGGCCTAAAGGTGTAAAAGTGAAAAGCACCTTGGTTTAGAATGCTTATCAGAACCTTTTGTAGGAGCTAAAATATTTTCCCCAGAAAAAAATCAGCATCATTATTTTTAAAGTCACTTAAATCCGTACCTAAAACAATGTTTGGGCCACATTTTGGTTTTAGTAAGATACTTGATGTTAAAAAAAAAACCTATTCCTTGTTAAATTATTTTCCTTCCTAGGGTCAGATTTTGGCTAACTTCAAAGCGATGGATTCAGATTGGTTTGCACAAAACTACTTGGGTAGGAAATCCAAGGTAAGTTTTGAAATTAAACATGTGTTTGAGTTTCTAATGCATGTGAACATTGGAGTAGAATTACATGCAAACACCTATTACACAAAGAGAAATTTTCTATTAATTTAAATATATTTCTCTGAGGCCTTATCATAGTTATACTAACTTTCAAATTCTTCAGCAAAAGCAGAAAGTCAGGGGTGGCTAGGTGGCACAGTGAGTAAGAACGCCAGCCTTGGAGTTGGGATGACCCGGGATCAAATCTGGCCTCAGAAAATGAGCACCCACACATAAATAATGACTAGCCGTGTAACCTTGAGCAAGTTACTTAACCCCAATTGCTTTAAAAAAAAAAAAAGCAGAAAGTCAAATTTGTCATTTTTTTTGTTATGCTTTCTATTTTTACTGACGAAAGGTATTTGAATACTGCCTTTCATTAGCTTGTTCGTTACCCTAGGAGGTTTTTGCTTTGCAATAATATCATAGGTGGATAAATGCATAAATCTAGTTAGAACTGTACCTTAGAGGTCATCTAATCCAATCTCCTCATTTACAGGTGAGGAAACTGAGACCCAGAGAAGTTAAGAGACTTACTCTAAGGTCACACGGGTAGATAGTAAGTGATAGACAAGATCCAGACTCTAGGTCTGTGACTCTAAGGTCAGCACTCTTTCCACCACACTAACAGGACTGCCAAGTGATTGGTGAGCCTTCTACAACCCCTTGTATTCCATAAATCCTAGGCTTTCCTACAATCCTGGTCAAGCCCCTTTCCCTAAATCTACCTAATGTTATCTTTGTCCTTTTGTTTCTATGGGCAATAGGTCGGTGCACCTCCATTGGAGAAGTTTAATACCTGGGGTGGATCCCTGTCTCTTGGACATCCCTTTGGTGCCACTGGTTGTCGTCTGGTTATGGCTGCTGCCAACAGGTTAAGGAAGGATGGTGGTCAGTATGGATTAGTGGCTGCCTGTGCAGCAGGAGGACAGGTAAGTTACACTAACAGCACAAGCTCCCCTAACATTCACTTCCTTATATCAGAAAGAAACTGAAAACAACACTTTTCTGAGAATGGTTGGTATCATGGGACAGCTCTTCTTTTTAGTTGTGACCATTTTGGAAGGCTTTGTTCTCACAAAATAGTATTTAGGCAACTGGGAGGTGAAAGAAACCCTTTTTGTCTCCTCTTTCCTCATAAAATTCATTGTGATCTTATTAGCTGTTTCGAAGAAAGGTGCTTTGCCCATAAAACTGCTTCAGAAGATGTAGCATTTTCTTAGAGAATTAAACTGCATCTTAATTGCCTAACTAGAAAATTAATTTACCTCTGGCTAATTTATTACTGAGTGCATAAATGCAGAGAAAATTGTTTTGTTCTGATATATTTCTCTCCCTGTTTTACTGAGTCACTGCAGAGATGACCTGGCTAGGACATATTATAGAAATAGAACTAAAAAGAAATCCAACCTGAACTCCTTGTTTTCTTATTGGCCTGAAAAGGTCTTGTTATATTTTTCTCACTTAGAATAACCTCCCCTGTTATTTTTGAACCGCATTTTTAAAGACTTTAAATTGTTGGATACCTTGTCCTTTGCCTTTTAAAAAAAAATTTTCTGTGAGGTTGATAACAGATTTCTGGAAATAGGTAGGCAGCAAATGGCTGTTCCTTGTGAATGGTGCATTAAACTAAGGAAGTAAAATTTATTAAAGCATTTAATGTACATTCCTAATGATTCTGAAAGGGGAAATTGCTGATATACCACTGACTGAGTTGGGAGCAAAATGATTGAAAAGGTCTTTAAATCTATATGATTTCACCTGAAAAATCAACTAATACTCATACATAAGACTTAAGAGTTTGCAAAATGCTTTCCTTATGGCAGGTCATTTGAGGTAAGTAGTGGGAATATCATGCCTCTTGTGCAGATGGAGCTGAGTCCCAGAAAGGTTAAGCATCTTGCCCAAGATCGCAAAGGTAGTAAGTGGCAAATGGGAGTTTAGACCCAGCTCATTCAGCTCTGAGTCTTGTATTTTTCTGCTGCATCATAGCCTCCTTTTAAAAACAATGACAGCTATAGTCACTCTGCATTTTTCAGCATCAGTGCTAACCATAGGAAATTGTAGGGATACAACAACAATTCTTTGTAAAAACATTCCAGGGGCAGCTAGGTGGTGCAGTGAGTAGAATACGGGCCCTGAAGTCAGGAGGACCTGAGTTCAAATTTGACCTTAGACACTTGACACTTAACTAATTGTGTGACCTTGGGCAAGTCACTTAACCCAATTGCCTTGCCTTCCCCCCTCCAAAAATTTATAAAACATTTCACAAAGGTTCACACCTTTGGTAAGTGATGTGTGTGGTTTTGAGCACCTAATGTATGTTTAGAGCTGTCAGAAGATATAAGAAATATAATACATGATTCTTTCCCTCAAGAATCTCACAATATAGTCAAGTTATATATACACATGAAAATGGGATAACATTACAGATCATGTGAGCGAGGGCAGAAAGAATGGTACAGATCTGTGCTTTAGGAGAATCAAAGGTGAGGAAAAATCAGTATGTGCTGGAGTTTTCAAGGAAGGCTACTTAAAGAAGGTAGGGCATAATCTGGGCTAGGGGATGAAAGAAAGGGAATGACAGGAGAAAAGGCCCAGAGATCAGAATGGTGTATGACCTATTTGACTGATATACTAGGCAAGCTCTGGCTGGAGAAGAGGGTTTGTGATAAGATAAGGTTAAAGGATTGGTAAGGCCCAAGTCAGATAGTGGAGAGCCTTAAAATCTCAGACTAAGAAGTGTGGATTTTTTCTAATAGGGATTGGGGAACCATTGAAGGCTTTTGAACAGAAGAATGATGTGAAGAAAAGGGTGTTTTAGTTGGATTAATATGACAGCAGTATTCAGAATGTATTGGAAAGGGGAAACCTAGAGCAGATAAACCAGTAGTTTGTTGTAATAATATAGTTATGAGCCTTGACTTGGGGTATTGACAGTGGGGGTTTAAAAGAAGGGATGACATATCAGATTGCAAGCCATCTTGGGGAGGGAAGAAGGGGGAGAAAATTTAAAACTTATGGAGGTAAATGTTGAAAACTAAAAATAAACAGTTTAATAAAAAAATAGAATAAGGTATGAGAGAGGCTGAGAAAGAAATTTGGACAATATTTGGTGATGATTACACATGAATGTCAAGGGAGAAAAAGAAATTAAGATTCTGAGATTTGGAACATAGAGGACTTGAATGACATTAAAATTAAAAATAGGGAATGGGGAAAACTTACTAGAAAATAGAGAATTTTTTTTTTACATTTTTGAGTTTCAGTTGATGGTACATCCATATGGAAATATTCAGTAGGGATTTGGAGATGTACAACTGGAGCTTGGGAAACAGGTCCAGGGCTAGAGAGATTCATTCACTACTTATGGAATGTCTACTATGAGGAAGGTACTGTGTAAGACATGGTGAGATACACATTTGAGGGTGTGCATGGAGGAAATATATGAGTCACTGAGAAGATAAAGACAGAAAAAGGCTAATAATTATGATTTGAGGAGTATCCCCATTTTAGGGGATGGAAAGAGGGGTGCTAGACAAAGAAAGAATGGTCAAGGGGTGGCTAGGTGGTGCAGTGAATAGAGCATTGGCCCTGGAGTCCGGAGGACCTGAGTTCAAATCCGGACTCAGACACTTAACACAAAAAAACTAGCTGTGTAACCTTGCGCAAGTCACTTAACCCCAATTGCCCTACCTTCCTCCCTCCAAAAAAAAAAAAAGAATGGTCAGAAAGGTAAGGTGAGTGGATATCTGATAATGGAGTCCAGAGGAGAGATTTTCCAGAGGAAGAATGGTCATCAATTATGTCGAATTCTGAAGATGAATTACTGAGGATGAGGCCTGAGAAAAAGCCACTGGATCCTGTGTTGATCTTAAAGACAATTTTTTAAATAGAGTGATGGTGTCAAAAACCAGAGTTTAGTGTTTAGGAATGGTGAGTGGTGAGGCTGTGGAGATAACAGACTTTCAGTCCAATAAGTTTGGTAGTGAATGGAAAAGAAGACAAGTAGGCTGGTGGCAATAGGGTCAAGCAGAGGACTTTCAGTGGTAGTTTTTTTCTTGGACCAGGATATGTGAGATGGTGACCTGTTCATGCCTGAAGGTAGAGGAAGAGTCTGTAGTATGGGAGAGATGCAGGATCTAGGAGGAGGTGGAGGGAACAGCAGAAATGGAAGATTATTTGCCTTGGGGAACAAGAGGGATGCCTCTTCTTTGATAGGAGAGATGATGTGCATTAAGAGAATGTCCAGAGAGCAGGTGCTTGGAGGTGGAAAGACAGGTGAGGGCCCTCATATGTCTACTTTTCCTAACAACTAGGAGGTGAATCCCTCTGCTTCAAGGGAAGGGTAGATGGACTTGGGGGTTTGCAGAGGATAGAGGGTGGGCTAGGGAATCACTGAGAAGTGGAGAAAGGGTTTGCCAGATAGCAGTGGGCTCTCAGGTCTGTCAGCTTTTTTGAGTTCTGAACTGCAGACCAAAAGCTTTCAGCAGGGGTGGGAAACCTGTGATCTCAAGGCCACATGTGGCCCTCTAGGTCCTCAAGTGCAGCCCTTTGACAGAGTCGAAACTTCACAGAACAAATCCCCTTAATAAAAAGATTTATTCTGTAAAACTTGGATTCAGTCAAAAGGCCACATGTGGCCTCGAGGCCGCAGGTTCCCCACCCCTAGCTTTCAGGTTTTACTACAAGATCCACAAAATTTCTTTATAATATAAAGGAAAAGTTTTCTTAAAGCCAGAGAGGAATCTAGGTGACTAATCTTCGGTCACTTTCAGTCCTCTGGGACCCAAAGGTCACAGCTCTAGAACTGGAGAGGTCCTCTGGTTGCCAGAAGGCCTTTGGTGACCCTGCCACTATAGATGGACTGACTGTAACATTGCCTCACAGATGGACTGACGAAGATTTATTGCAACCTAATCCTGAACAACCAGTTGCCATCACGTGCCTTAGGTAGACTCGAGGCTATTCAAATAGAGAAGCTCTTTGAGGTACTGGCTAGATTCCTTTCCCTTCACTCCTTTGGTTGGCAGCCAGGTGGCTTAGTGGATTGAATACTGGACCCAGATTCAGGACGACCTGAGTTCGATTCCAGCCTGTGACCCTGGGCAAGTCACTTAACTTGTGCCTTCCTCAGTCTTCTCAACTGCAAAATGAGAATAACACCTTCAGGCTGTTGTATGAAGCAAATGAAATGATGCACAGTGCCTAGCACACAGTAGGCGCTCTGTAAAAGTGCTAGCCATCCATAGCGTGTGGTCATTGATAACATAAAGGATAAGGGCAATAACAGTCATCACTATTCCCTGACTACGCTTCTCTCTTCTTTCCAGGGCCATGCTATGATTGTGGAGGCTTACCCCAAGTAAGAGGCCTGGAGAGTCCCTGCAGGACCTGTGGGTGTTCTGTGCTAGGCATCGTCAGCTCAGCACACTAACACAAAGTCACCTATGCTTTATGCTTCTCTTAGCAGAGCAGGTCATAGCCTCGCGCTAGCTGTTTCCTGATTAAGCCTCCTGAGGGTTCTGAGCTGTTCAGTTATCGCGGCTTTCTTAACCTAACAATATAATGCTTCCAAAGAGGTCTTTTTCTTTTAAAATTCTTTTTGTCAGTTTCATTAGAAGCTAAATGAGTGGTTGTAATTTTGGGAAATGAATAACTAAGACTTGAAATCATCTATGTTACATTTTCAAAATCTACTCGTTCAGAATTTTATTTTGCTAACAACATACAGGTAAATATGGTTTCATTCTAAATAAAATACAAACCAAGTGCCTAATCTAATTTAATAATGAAAGGATGATGTAAAGTCTAAACTACACTGGAAAGATCAGTAAATGTTTAGATATGGAAATATCATCCCTATTTGCCCACCTTAATAAACTGAAGAAGTATTAGAGATTGGATGCTTTTTTAAAGAGTGTGTGTGTTGGAGCATGGGTGGGTAATTCTTGCTAAATATCATCATGTCTCTGGTTAACTTATAGGCAACTCTTTTTCACTTACATCAACCATAAGAATCAGAGGGGTATGGGGCGGCTAAGTGGCACAGTGAATAGAGCACCAGCCCTGGAGTCAGGACCAGAGTCAGACACTTAACACAAAACTAGCCATGTGACCTTGGGCAAGTCACTTAACCCCAATTGCCCTACCTTCCCTTCTCCAAAAAAGCAAAAAAAAAAAAAAAATCAGAGGGTTAAACACCAATGTTTTCTTCTGAGTAGTTTGCTTACAGATTTTTAGCCTGAAGTAAAATAATTTCATACTTTAAGACAGAGGTGTCTTGGTCAAATGTTTAATGAAATGGCAGAAAACTCGACTTAGACCAGTATACCTTAAATCCTCTGGCCTATTTTATTTTTAATTCACTAAAGAAAAAGTGCTTTGAGATAGGAAACTGCCCTGATGCCATTTGGTTTGTCTTGGTAAGATTCTAGTGGTTTGTAATCAAGATTGTCTACAAGGTAGGCTGGACAGAATGGGTCAGGCCAACCACATGCTTTACTCCATGGACTTGTCAGCATGGTTCTTTCTACATATGAGATTTTAAGGTTGAAAAGCATTCTATAAATAGAATAAAAATATAAAAGGAGTAGAAATTGCCATTTTCATTAGGACATATATCTTCTTCAAAAGTTAACTTCTGTAGAATTCTAAAGTTAAAAAAGAACTTTAAATCCAAATCCACCCGCTCTTTGCGTTCATGTAGGAATAAAACAGATGTGTTCCTGGCAGATGTTTGACTTTCATCTCTGGCCTCTGCAGGGAACTCACTCAGGCCAGTTGTAGGATTTTTTTTTTCCCATGAAGTGAAGTTCTGCTACTTAACAGCTTTAATTATACCCTTTTTGCACAACTAGGTATTTGGAATAATACTTTTTCTTTGTTCTAAATTTGCTTCACTCGGGGTTCAAAGGGTGGTCCCTCATTCTCTTTATCACTTAATCAGTTGACAAGTTCATATTTATGTACCATGTGATTTTATGAGCTTCAGTTGTGTCTCCCTCTTAATAGTCATTTTTCCAAACTAAGGAATCCTAATCTTTTTGACCATTCCTCATGCACCAGTCTCCCGATCATCTTGTCAGTTTTATTTGCTTCTCTCCAGATGTTTCTCCAACTCCTTTGTATCTCACTTGAGGTGTGACACTTTACAGTGGCATCTAGATGCTTTTCCATGGGCAGTAAGAGTTAGCTCCAAGCCCCTCCTCAGTCTATATCTATTGTTCATTTAGGGGCTTGAGTTTGGAGTATTACACCTTAATATGTTCCACCTCTCCTACTTAACTACTCAAATGACTGTGGCAAAGTCAATTACCAAGTCAATTTGCCAAGTTTTGCCAATTAACTTTTATATCCAAGGATCAGCTTTTTCTAGAAATTTTTAAGGGAGTAACCTTAGTACAATAATTCTCCCTAGGCAAAAATTCCAAAATCTCATATTCTAAAACCTCGGTAACTTTTATCACTGTGTATAATTGTTATGTAGAAGTGTGTTAAATAAATACATTAAGCCAGCTTGTGGTACCCAACACATATTCATTCATTGGGCTGCTGCTGTACTTAAAGTATTGAAATATTCAGTTTAGCCAGTGAGGGATTCCTAACCAGGTATTTTCCTTCTTGATTGTCCATGTCTAACACTGGGAGTTCACTTAGCCTTTCTGCCCACCCTCTGTCCCCACTTCTATGAGCAAGGTTTGAACTATGTGAACAGATGCTTAAAGTGCAGTGTTTGAAATAACCAATGAAGTACTGCCACAGCCTTCAGAAAGATTGTAAAAATTTAACTCTGAATGACCTTTGTGGGACCACTCAGCCAGAGACAGTGGTGTGTTGAGTCAGCTCCAACCAGCTCACCACTGAGTGTTAAATTTTCAAGGTGAGCATTTACACTTTGGAACTCACAAAATGCTATAAAGCCAGGGCTTGATTTATTGTTCTGTTGATTGTCTAGACTTAAGTGATGGAGAAAATATCAGTAACTCAGATTCAACTTAAAAGTGTGTTTTGGGCACATTTTTATTCTTCTGGAAACATCCACCAGCACATTCCTGGCCCAGAGATCTTTGGTTTATGTGACAATTGTGTTAAGATACTTAAATTGACTGCATTTCCAGAAACCAGATTGGAGTCTAAAGCAGCAGGGCTGAAATCCCAGCTGAGAACTGCCTAAGAGATAATTAACTTTAGATGACAGCGCCCTGTCTACAAAACCAGTGTTAGGTTATCTCATTGCTGTAGGTCAGTGGCTGTCAGAAATGTGGGCCACTGAACTGTACATAAACTTCCCAGCTAACCACATATTGACCTAGAAAACAACACATTATCTATGTTCTATTGTGTTTTTATTTGTTAAATATTTCCCAATTACATTTTAACCTTGATCAGGCTGCTAGCTACATGTTTGATACCTCTACTATAGCTGCTATATAGGAGCAGTAAGTGGTTTTTCATCTTCAGGTGGTCACTATTCTTGCTTTGCTCTAGCTTTTCAATCCCCCCCCCATAACTGTTTTTGGGATTCATAGGGCTAGTCTCATTATTTACAATATCAGAAACCTGAATGGTAATTAACAAATAAAGGTAACTCTAGTTTCCAATTTCTCAAAATTTCCTCCTAGGTTTTTTTAAGATTCCTAAAATAATTCTCAACACCCTTTGAATTATCTTAATCATCTAAGTTGTGGAACTAAAAGCCCTGTTGTAAGGGCCAAGTGCTTTTTATCTATGGGCTACATCATGGAAGATATATAAAATGGTCAAGTAGAAAATAGTGGTTTTGCTGGAAAGGTTTGCACTGGTTACATGTGATTATCGGGGAAAAAGAATGGATATATATATATATATATATATATATATATATATATATATATATATACACACCCAGATATACACAATATAAATCTATTATTTGCCTATTGTTTCCAAACTGAGCATTGAAAGTGATGGGGCTGACTGTTAGGACTGGATGGATGACTAGATTGTCAACAGGACAGACAGGAACAGAGGGATGTATAAGGTGGCACCCTTCATTTGCAAGATGTTCTAATCCATGTGCAGATATTTCTGGGGGCCCATTTCTGGGGCTTTTCAGCAAATTATTAAAAGTTATAAATAAATTTCCCTGGGGAAAAATGTTTCCACTAATAATAAAATCCCTCATTTATATGAAAAGACAAGATTATTCTGGATTATTCCCCACCTTGTCTTTTCACATATCTCATTCTACAAAATGCTTTTTAAGTTTTTGAAACCCATGCTTCTTCTGTACTTCATGGATTATGGCTCCTTATATCTGAGAATCCATGAGGACTTAAAAAAATCATGTCAGTCCCTAGGGGAGAATACAGAGTGTCAGAGGAAGTCACTGTATCCCATGTTTTGCCTTAAGTGTTTTTCTCTGTTATAAAGGAAAGAGTCCTTATAGGGCCTAGTGCCTTTTATCCATTGGTATTCATGACAGAGGACAAATAAAATGAATCAAGTAAAAGTTGTGATTTTACTGGAAAGGTTTAAACTGGTTACATATAATTTTTTTTTAGGGTGGTGGTGGAGGGGAGAATTGGAGTGTATATACCCAGTCATACACTGTATAACAAGTCTGCTAACCCACGTGTTGGTTTTAAACTGTGGAAGGATGGGGCAATAAGGAAGGTTATTGACTGACGTAAAGACAAAATTTATCAAAACTTTTAAGAAGTTATGCCAGTCCCATCAAAGTAGAGAATAGAAAAAGTGGGAGGTGGGATAGGAGGGAGGGAAATATAGTCAGTCCTTTACAATATATCTACTATGGTAATGTTTTGCATAGCTACACATGTACAACCTATACTGAATTGCTTATCTTCCCAGTAAGAGTAGGTGATGAAGGAGGAAGGGAATGAATCTGGAATTCAAAGTTTTAAAATCAAATGTTTAAAATATATATATATATGCTATTATTAATACTATTTTACATGTAATTAGGAAATAAGATATACAGGCGTTGGGGCACAGAGATTGACCTTGCCTTACTGGAAAAGTTGAAGGGGGTATGGGAGAAGATATGGGAGAGAGCAGATTGGAGGAGGGGATATCCTGTGGGACTGCTATTTTGGGGGCATGAGTAGGGGAAAAATGGGGAAAAAATTGTAACTCAAAATCTGGCGGAAATGAATGAAGTAAACCAGAAGTTAATAAAGCATTTGGAAAAAAAAAGAAGTTATGCCAGTCCCACATCAGGACCCAGCTTTGTCTTGTCCTCTTTTGAGTTTTTCATAATTTCTCACTTAATACTCTTAAAGTTACTCCATACTTCCTACTGATCATAAGCTATTTCTTGAATTGGTTCCTATTCTTCAGTTTTTATGTATTTAATACAGGAAACATCTGTAAAGCTTCAGTTTTTGAAAAGAGGTCTAAAGGCAAGTTTGAAGTTGCTGGTTTCATTTTTTTGGAATTGCAAAAAAGACAGTAAATCAACTCTCGCCACATGTTCAGCCAGATCTCTTCAAAACTGGAATAGAAAAAAAAATTCAACTCATGAGCTATTTGGAGAAAAGACTGAAGCCATTTTGCTAATAATTTATACATACCATATCTAGATAGTTGCATCAGCTAAAATAGGCAGCAGCAGCTTAAATGTTTTTGGACTTTGTGGTCTGTTCCTGTGAGCTTTATAGCAGGGAAGACCTGTTTATGAAGGCTTTAGCTATATCAATCCATGAAATACCAATACAAGCTGGAAAGCTTCTGAGGGTGCTAATTATAATGGAATTTTTTCCTGAAAGCTTCTTCCCAGACTCTTCCCACTTACAGAATTTGGGGGTAAGACCAAGACCAGAATCAGAATTTGATTCCTGCAAAACTCAGCTCACGTGCCATGCCTTATAGCTAGTCTAGTCTGAGTACCCAGGAATTACTGCCCCCACCCCTTTTTTAAAGTGCATTGTTATATATATGTTAAATATTTTTATGTGTATACCTTGTTTCCCATCAGTAGAACACAATCGCCTTGAGAACAGGGGCTAAATATTTAGTTTTTGTCTAGCATAAAGCCTGATATCATAGGAATTTAATAGATGTTTGTTGACAGCTTGACTCTGGAGAAAATGAGAGGTAGAGGACTTAGGTTGTGGAATACTATATATACTCTACTATATATATATATATATATATATATATATATATATATATATATATATATACTATATATACTATTCATACTGTCGCTGAACTGTGGGGGATTTTTTCCTTTTTGTTTCATTTGGTCATTTTTGGTTGTTTCTGACTCTCTGTGACCCCATTTAAGGTTTTTATAGCAAAGATACTGAAGTGGTTTGCAATTTTCTTCTCCAGCTCATTTTATAGATGAGGAAGCTGAGGCAAATAAGGTTAAGTGACTTGCCCAGGGTCACCCAGCTAGTAAGTGTCTGAGACCAGACTTGAACTCAGGATGATGAGTCTTCCTAATTCCAGGCTCTGTGGGTTCAAGTTTACCTCTGATATAGATTGACTGTATGACTAGACAACTCTTTTAGCAGGTATAGTTCTGCAACTACTTGGTAGAAGGGATTTGTTTGTTCATCCAAAATTCCTTATATCAGTGAAAGGACAGGTCTAATCCTGAGATTAGTTTTCTATTTTTATCTTATTTTTTATTTCTGAAATGCCTCCAATCAGTAAACTATCCCTTTTAACAAAGATTAAAAAAGAAGGGGCAGTGAGGTGGCACAGTGGATAGAGGGTTGGGCTTGGAATCAGGAAGACTTGTTTTCCTAAATTCAAACCTGGCCTTAGACATTTACTAGGTGTGTGTGACCCTAGGCAAGTCACTTAACCCTGTTTGCCTCAGTTTCTTCATCTCTAAAATGAGCTGGAGAAGGAAATGGCACACCACTCCAGAATCCTTTGCCAAGAAAACCCAGATGGGGTTACGGAGAGTCAGACATGATTGAAACAACCGAACAACGCAAAAGGTGATTTTGCTTAGGGCTTCACAGGATAATTTATGGAAGCTATAAGGCTTTTGTAACATGAAGGATTTTTAGAAGAAATTTATGTCCTAGCCCAAAGATCCCACTGTCTTCTGCCAAGACAAGAGTTGGTGTTCTAGAATCACCAGCAGTCTAAATGTTGTGATTGGCCCAGCCATTCCTTTGTAGAATTGGTCACCCAGGGGAAGCCAGTGTTCTCTGCATAAAGGTTTTTTCCCTTCAGGTGTGAGCACTGACATAGCTCCTGAAGAGGGCCACATTTGTTCAAAGCTGACATGTTCCTCTCTGTCCCTAAACTACCTTTCTGAAACCTTTGCCTTGTGTAGTCCCCAAGAAAGAGTTTCATTCGTACCCAGCATTCTTCATTCTTCATTTGCTGGATTCCAAGTCACTCATGCCATTTCTGCCCTGCTGTGGCGCAAAGGAACCCAGTTACTGAGGGAGGTTTGCCTAGTTAGCTGTCCCTCTACACAGACTGAGTCTGTGTGCCTACCTTCTTTTTCTTTTGCTGCAGAAGTCCCTAGAGCACTGTTCTCAAGCACATTAGAATTAACATCTTTTCTAGCTCTGTAGTTTGCAAAGCCCTGTCCACATCTATACACCTTTGTGTGCCTATACCACCTATTTGCCTTAAAGGATAGCTGGGAGGAAAGAGGCCCAGAAGATATATACCTGAGCCATAATCAGGATTACAGATGTTCTGATTCTCTAATCTTCACCTTATTCTTTGGATGATAGATGGAATCTTATATACTTAAATTTTTAAAAAGATGAAGAAGAGATTTGTGACTTGGCGGGGGAGAGATGTCAATACTCTTTTCCCTGCAGACCCCAATCCTTCTGTGCTATATAGTGATATTTTCACAAGTTGTGACCAAAAGCACCAATCACCTGGTGGCCAGCCTTCTGTGAATGATCCTCCTTGGCCTTAGGCTGGTTCTTACCTGAAGCCTTTCCACATTTAGTTGGACCTACCAGAGTTAGCCCAGGGTCTGTCCCTCCAGGAAGCATCAAAGTGGTACTTAATAGGGTTAAGGCCTGGGCTAGTGATGTCACTGGTATAGAGAACTCTCAGGTGAGGAAACTCTGTTACAATCCACAGAGGTTGGCACCTTCTCTGCCTCTTCCAGAGAGTTTCACAGAGCGCTGGGAAATTGAGTGATTTGCCCAGGCTCACCCAGCCACTGTGCATCAGAAGCCAGACTTAAACCCAGGTTCCCGGCTCTGAGGCTAACTTACTCTCCACTAAGCCACACTACTGATTCTTCTTCCCTTTTTTTTTTCCTGATGCAATCAGGATTTTAAGCAACTTGCCCAGGATCACACAGCTAGTAAGTGTCTGATGCTGGATTTGAATTCAGTCTTCCTGACTTCAGGAGCAGTGCATACTGCTTCTTTATATGTGTCAAATAAAGGCAATCATTTCAAAAGTATCCTAAGCCTAGCCCGTAGTATTAGAACTCTACCTCCTGACTTGTCTAGGGACTCTGCTGGGGAGGGGATGCTGCCAACTCACCAGGGACACAGTGGAGACGGCAGGAAGAATACAGAAGAAGTGTTTGAGCAATGCTCCTTGTACCTGCAAAGGAAAGAGAAGCACATGCTGATAGGGCTGGCATATCCTTATGGCCCAGAGCCAGGTTTAGAAGGGTGGGCAAGCACTCTCACCTTCTTATCCATAAGACAGCCAAAGAATAGGATGAAGGTACCCTGAGAGTAGAGACGGGAAAATGCATTGGTGAGGACATCCTCTTAGGAAGAGCAAGACTGCCTGCTACAAGTTTTTATTCCTCTTGCCTCTGTGATTAGGAAGCCTGTTATTTTGTCTTTCCCTAGTTATTCTCACATACACCTAACCTCTGTCCCACCTGCCTAAATCAAATCCTAAGACTCTTCCACTGGACTTTGTCTAGGAAATCACTGGCAACTTTATGGTCTTTATTTTGAATATTATTATATTCATATGCTTTCTTCAGTACTTTACAAGAAATCCACGGGTGTGGATCTCCAGAAATGTGGATGACAGCCCCTCCACACCTTAGTGGGTGTTATTCATGAGTTGCTGTGACCAAAATAATTCTAAACCTGGTGTCCAACTGTGTAGTGGTTTAGCTAAGCTCATCTTCAGATGACAGGCCCTCTCCTGAAATGTATTGGAAGCCTTTCCAGCTTGAGCTCTACCATGGAGCCCAGGGGCACCCTCATATTCTGCGTCAGAAGCTTACTACCTATATGACCTTGGGAAAATGACTTTATTGAGTCTCAGGGTCCTTATCTGTAAAATGAGGGGGCTTGGCTAGATAGCCTGAGGCCCCTTACAGCTTTAGCTCAATGATCCTATAACAAATTATCCTATGATTCACCCCACCACGAGTCACTGGAGTATATCTTTAGTTAAGGTATATTCTGTAGGGTATAGCAAAAGAATCTGAAGTACTGACAATTTTAAGGTCCAGAAATTGTCTTCTTTAGTATCTGGAACTGAGCAAATGCTCAAGTAATGTTAATGCAAATGTTAATTATTATCTCATTTACCCCTCCCTCAGCATCCCTGGGGAAGGAATTATTATTCCTGCTCTTTTGTAGATGGGGAAAGTGATTCAAAGGAGGGAAGGAACCAGCCTTGACTACAATAAATCTGGGAATAGAAGCCCAATTATAATGGGTCCTAAGACTCTGCCCTTATGGTGAGTTCCCTAGGGAGCACTATCTCAGGGACAGTCATGTCAGTGGTCTGAAAATTAGAACCTCAGAACTTGGAGTTCCTTGGGAATCTTACCAGGTAGGGAAAAGTAGGGAAGAAGGAAAGAGAGGTTAAAACTGAAGCTAGGAAGCTGACTCGTGCCAAGTAAATGGGCCATCGAAAAATAGTTGCTATTAACTAGTTAATCATTGTTTTGCCAGGTGGTCATGGGTAATAAAAATAACCAGGACTTTGTCACCTACCTGGGAGGTATTAAGAACTGTGAACAGGTAGTGAGGGATCTTGTTGCCTCTGTCCATCATGGTGGCCAAGCCCAGCATCCAAGTCAGACCGAAGATGGGCACAAGGATGAACAGTGCCTTGATCACACCTAGAAGAGCCTGCTGCTTCTCATTCTGGGGCCCCTCGGACAACGAAGGTCTCAGTAGTTTCACCACAGCCATCACCAGCACCAGCCCATTGACCCCTACAATGACTAACACTGGCCCCACAAAAGTATAGATTGCTCCACCCTTCCCATCCAACCAGCACGCATCCTCCCGCAAATATCGTCCCTGAGGGAGGTACAGGACCAATGTTGTACCTGAAAAACCCAATGGGCACAGGTAGCCCAAGACAAACATGATGGGCAATACATAACGTTTAGACAGTTGGTGAAAGACAAAGAGGAGCTGATGAGCTAGCACCAGGGCTTGGGCTAGCATCCAGAAGAAAGCAGCTAAATAGAAAAAGTGGCAAAGAAAGGTAATTGCTAAGCAAAGTGGATTGTGGGTACGTAGGGACAACAGTGAAGTCCCAAAAAAGAAGGTGTCAGCAGCAAGTAGGCACAGTACCACATTGAGTAAGGCCACATGTCGAAAGTAAGATATCTTATTCCGTACCACAGCCTTCCATACGATTCTGTATACTCCCAGGCATAACAGCAGTGCCAATATTGAGGCCCCCAAACCCACCTGGGTCAGCAATGCCAAAGTCGGATTGTTTGGGACAGAATAGGGGGACATAAGGACGGAAAAAGAGGTTAAGTGTAAGCAGATACACTGAGTGGAGCTGTTGGTGTCACCTACTTTCGTCTCACAGCCCTCCTTCGACCAGGCTCCCGCACCCTGGAAGAGGTTGTGGTCCCAGAAGACACAAGTGGGAATACCCTCTGTACCCCCAAAATCCATAATGATTTCCACCTTGGTTATAGTCTGATTGCCATCTGTGATGGAGTTGGAGAGAATCAATCCAGGAGTGGCATAAAATAAGTCCCTTAACCCCTGCCCATAGTTCGTGGGTAGAATACGGTCTAATTTACTCAGTACTATGCTGGTGATACTGACATTACCAGTCTTCTGAGCCAATTGAGCCAGTGCATGGTGGGAGATTTTTGCCCTGAGAGGGGGATGAGTGGAGAAGGAGACACTGTAGTCTTCTGGTGTCATAGGTCCAAGAAGCTGGGTCTGTAGCTGCACATTGGGCAAGGTGAGATTGAAGGGGTGGTCATTGGAACACAGGTTTTGACCCAGGCTCTCCACAGCCTGCAGGATTGCTGAACTCACCAAGGGCACCTGGGCCTGGGCTGGGGCCCAAATAGAATTAGGATCCAACTCCAAGAGGTCATTTGTGGCCATCAGAAAATCCTACAGCCATCCAACAATAGAAATTAGCCCTAATTGGAGAAATCCCATGGATTCAGCCAGGAATGAACTTTGCTTGGGTCCCTCTCCCCAGAGAAAACCAAAAGTAGAGAAAGAAGGGCTGATGAGTAAAACAGGAAGTCAGCTATCCAGCAAGCTACACAAGGCATTTACTGACATACTCTAGCTATCGACTCTACTTGCAACTTCCATCTACAAGCTAAACAATCCATTGCTTGAGATCCCTTGTGTCACCTTCAAAGTGTCTCTCTTCTGCTCCCTCCCACCTGACATAGCCTAGGGTTTGTGGAATCAATAATTATGCACGAGTCAGTGGTTTGGGTCAACATATGCACAAATTGGGGGAAGAGTGTCTATGTATCCACGTGTGATATAGATGTATTTGTGTGTGTTCTTATGTGCTACATGTTTCATAGATTTTATAGATTCTGTCTACTTTTGTACTCATGTGCCATGAGTATGCATAATTCCTGACATGTACGTATATCCCTGCCTTTTAAGTGGGGATCAATGCATATCCCATTGACCCTGTATGATTAAAATTGTATGTATATACACTGGCATGTGTGAGTAAATTTGCACATCTGCGTTTACGTGTTTGTTAGGGTCCATGTTCATGTGGAAATGGAAATGAAAATGAAACGAAATGAAAACCTAGGTATCTTTGTTTCTTTGCACATGTGACAGAGACCTCAGCCCTCCTAGCTTTCAACCAGCTCTACCTCTCCAGAACACTGTGTTCCCATCCCAAGCTCGGAGGCAGATGTGTTGTAAAGAATGGGCAGGCCAGAAGACAAACCTGGATTAGTAGGAAGAACTAGTATCCACAAGTCCAAGGGCTTGCCTGAAAGGGCAGAAATTCCCAGGAGTAGGCCAAAAAATGACTAGTCCTCTAGCATTTCTCCCACCTGCTGCCCCCTTGAATCTGAGACTCCTGAGACTGTACTCACCTTCAAGGTCTGGCGGTTAAGTTCTGTCCTGGCCCTGGTCACCACCTGGGCCAAGATCTTCACAGTACCCAACAGTGTTAATAAGTCAGAGGGAGAACTCACAGCTGCCACCTGCTTCTGCAGCTTTGCCATGAGCTTCGGCACCTTCCTTTTTGGCTCACCTTGGCCTGCCAACAACAGCTGCATCAGAAAGAAGGAAAAGGGCATCAAGGGAAGGGAGACAAAACACTGGGCAAGGGCCTTGTCATAAAGGCTCTGAAAACAAGCTTGCTAAGTCCTATGCCTCTTTCCCTGCACAGTCACACACCTCCTGACATAGGAGGTGAATTTAGCTTAGGACATAAGTTCTGCAGCATTAAAAGTGCTTCAAAAGCTTCACCTGGGCTCTGTGAAACATGGCCACTAGCCTCACATCAGTGCAGTTGCTGTTGATGGGTCCCCAGATGCCTTGGGCCCCACAGTGCCTCTCCACCATTCCTATCCTGTTCATAGGACATGGGATCTGGGCCACGTATCCAGCTTTAGTGACATTCCAGTCACCACCCAAAGAATCCTGGGGACAAGTAGTATCTCCATCTGAAGGGATAAACACAACACATTCAGCAGTTTTACAGGAGCTCTTTTTTCTTCTTGATGGAGAAATTTCCTACAATTAGGTTTAAGTCTAAATCCTATCCACTTGAGCAGGGAGTGTCTTTGAGCAATTCTAAGCCTGTCTCTGCTCTAGATCTATCATGAGATAAGGAAGACCTAGAACCCTTCTAGGCATTAGGTAAGCTGGACAGATCCTAGATAAGACTGCCTCCCCTGAATTATGGTGGTGAAGATAGGGACCAATGAGAGTCTGGGCAAGATCTTCCTACCCCGGATAATGGAGACGGAGATAGGGGTGCTCACAGGGTCCAGTCCAGGACTCTGCAGGTTACAGGTGTAGTTGGTATCATTCTCAGGGCAGCTTGGCACAACGAGAGTGAGACACTGTGTCTGGGGGGTTCTGGGCAAGAGTGCTGGAGAATAGGAAGAGAAAGGAACTCTGTCACTAGAATTTAGGCAATTGGCATGAATGCCACCTGCCCCAGAACCTGGGTAGCATCATACACTTAGAGATAGTAGAGGCCATCTAGTCCAATTGCCTCATTTAATTTATGAGGAAAACTTATCTGATAGAAGTGACTTGTCCAGTGTCACAGAGCTAATAAGCATAAGAAGTATGAATGAACCCAGGTCCTCCTAGATCCAAGTCTAGTGATCTCTTCTCCCATTATGCCATGGCACCTGCCCATGTATGCTGAGGATGTATGCATACAGAAGGGGAGAAATTGAGGCACTACTGAAGTTGTGAATTGATAGCCATTCTGGAAAACAATTTGAATTATGTGAGAAAAGTCACCAAACTGTTTATACTCTTTGATCCAACAATCACTGGGTATATACACCCATGGAAGTCAATGATTTAAAAAACGTGATAAAAATGATAAATGATAAAATAATACATTTTATGAGAAATTATATAAATGATAAAATGATAAAAATTTGATAAATTTTTGATGATGATAAATGATAAAATGATAAATAGAATGATAAAAAAGTCCCACATTAATGAAAATATTCATAGCAGGACTCTTTGTAGTAGCAAACAAAAAAAATGGAAGAAGGGAGTTTCTACCATTTGGAAACTGATTGAGCAAACCATGATATAAAAATGTGATGGAATAGTATTGTGTAATAAGAAACAATGAAGATAAGGAGTTTCAATTGATAGTGAATCATGAGAAGTCTTGCATGAACTTGTGCAGAGCCTGGTAAGCAGAACCAGAATAACAAGGTGCATGGGCGTGGTTGTATGGATATATGCATGTGTATGTATATACATGCACACAATGGTCACAACACTGGGAATGAAAAGAATATAAAAAATATAAAAAGACACTTAAGGGGCAGCTAGGTGGCACAGTGAATAGAGCACTGGCCCTGGAGTCAGGAGGACCAGAGTTCAAATCCAGCCTCAGAGACTTGACACAACCTCCAACCACCCCCCCACCCTCCCCTTCCCCACCAAACCTAGCTGTGTGACCTTGGGCAAGTCACTTAACCCCAACTGTCCTGTCTATCCCCTCCAAAAGAAAAACACTTAAACTTGGAATAAATGCAATGAGTGATATTGAATCAGAGGGCAGGTGACCATGGATACCAAAAGTGTTCGATAAGGAGAGACAACAGCTGTATTGGTCTATCTTTTTTTTTTTTTTTGTTACAAGGGAAGATATTTAATGAAATTTTCAAGGATTCCTTATAAAGTCCTTCCATCTTAGCAAGGAAAAGTCAATTAACACTTGTCATCAGGGTCACAAAAGGTGAAAGGGATCAGTCAAATTTCAAGCTTCTTCTCTCCATCTCCCACCAGCACGCTCAAACAGAGCATGACAAACAACCCATTTTGAAAGAGCGCCATATATAGAAATAGAGTGAGAGTCACAGATAGGACTAATCCCCCCACCCCAACCCCCACCCCATAGTCCCTCACACCTGCTCTATTAGGTGGGTGTTGAGGGCTCCAGGAGGCAGCATAGGTCAGATTTGTGTTGGGGAAGCAGCAGCTCAGCTGGAAACCAGAGAAGGCATTGCAGGAAATAGAGAGCTGCCTTGGGTGTTGAAGCACATCGTTGGCCTGCAGGGGCACTTCCACCAGCTGATGTAGCTCCCACAGGAAACCCCGGGACACAAAGCGGCATACATACCAGCCTGTGGGCACACGTACAGTCTTGTGGGCACATACTGACTCTCCCATGCTTGACTCAATTACTTCTGGCCTTGCCAGTTTATAGCACACACCCTGGTAACTTAGAACTCCTCCCTCCCACTCCTCCATCCCTTTTCCCCATTCTCCTACTGTGGGATCCTAGTCCTGGCCCAGAAGATGGAAAGTTGGACTGCAGAAAGGATGATGAAATGCACCTGTTGTTCACTTGGGTTTTTTTCAGTTATGCCCCACTCTTCATGACCCCATTTGGGGTTTTCTTGGCAGAGATACTAGAATGGTTTGCCTTTTCCTTCTCCAGCTTATTTACAGATGAGGAAACTGAGGCAAACAGAGTTAAGTGACTTGCCCAGGGTCACACAGGTAGGAAGTGTCTGAGGCCAGATTTGAACTCAGGAAGTTGAGTCTTCCTGATACCAGGCCTATCACTCTATCCACTGTGCCACCTAGCTGCCCCAGTTGGTTTGAATTAATTGTATTTCTTTGTTATAAGGAACAGCTCATAGGGTCAAGGATAAGTATGGAGGAGAGAGGGGCATAAATGGTAATCACTTGTTCAAATATAATAAGACTTATTATAGAACCTAACACAATTAAATATATAGTAGTTGTTGATTTTTTAGAAGGAGAAACTTTAGCAAGAAAGAATTACAGGATTATAAAGCTGAAGACTGAATAGCTCTTTAGAGGGTATTCCCTTTTCCATAAACAGGAATCTGATTTGGAGGTCTAACACCTTTTGTTATTGTCATTATTCAATTGTCTCAGTCTCACCTGACTCTTCCTGACCTCATTTGGAGGCTTTCTTGGGAAGGTTACTGGAGTGGTTTGCCATTTCCTTCTCCAGCTCATTTTATAGATCAGGATCTGAGGCAAATGGTTAATGACTTGCCCAGGGTCACACAGCTAATAAGTGTCTGAGGTCAGATATGAGTTCAGGAAAATGAATCCTCCTGATTCCAAGCCCAGTGCTCTATTTACTGCACCCAGCTGCCCTTTTAATATCTTTAGGATAATAATAATAATAATTTACATTTACATAGCACTTCAAACTTGCAAAGTATTTTGTACAGGGTACTAATTTCATCCACAAAATCCTATGAAGGACAATGCAAAAACTATTATACTCATTCCACAGAAGAAGAAACTAAGGCTCAGAGATTAAGTGATTTGCCCAAAGCAATATAGTGGTAGATCCAGGATTAGGGCCAGAAAATCATTGATTCAGAGCTGGAAGGGATCCTGGAGGTCATCTAGTCTACCACCAACCCCTCCCTCCACTGCCACTTTATAGATGAGGAAATAGCCCCAGGATACATAAAGCAACTTGCCCCTGTATCCAGGTAATGAGTGACAAAGACATGATTCATACCCAGGTCCTCTGACTCCAGCTCTAGTAGACTTTCCACTGCAACCATATGGCCTCTTGCCATAGGATTTAGAGCTGGAAGAAACCTCAAAGATCATCTAATCCTAAACCTTCATTTTACAGATGAGGAAGTGGAATGACTTGCCCAAGGTCACATAGCTAGCAAATATCAGGGCTGGGATTTCCCCTATACCAGAATGACTAGAACCCAAACCTTTGGGTTCTAGGTCCAGAGTTCCTTTCTACCTTTTCACCCTGCCCTTTCACTAGCCTCCCTTCAGCCTCCCTGAATGCCTTTCACATTGTTAACAAATTTAACTATCAAATAATAAGAAACTTGTTCGGGTTTTGGCTCCCTTTTTCTTGCTTTGTCCTCTGTTGAAACCGAGATCATCTTTTCTCCGTGTATTTGCACATACTTATTACCTTAGCTCTTTGCTTTCAAGCCTCCTGGCTCAATAATCAGGACAAGGAAGAAAAGCAGTAGGAAGAAGAGGAGGAGGAAGCTACCTGCCCAATCTTGGGAGACATTGGTGATGGTGAGGACAGCCCGGTCTTTTTGGGCACTAAGGGACACCTGAGTTCCAGACTTCAGTATCACCGGGGTCCATTTCCTCACTGGCTTCAGGTACCAGTTCAGCTGCGTGGCCTCATGGCTAAGGAGCATGGCCAAGGTCAGGGTGCTGCCAGGACTGCTCAGTGATGAATTTTGGATCAGGTTCCCAGGAACTAATGAAGAAGCCAAAATAGAAGAAAGGCAGGAGGAAAAGAAGAGATTCTCAGAATAAACTTGGTGCTTCTGCTGTTACTTCTCTACCGTCAATCAACCAATTAATCAACAAAGCTTTTATTTAAGTACCTTTTCTGAATCAGGCATTGGAGATAACAAAGGAAAAAAATGAAATAGCCCCTGCCTTTTAGGGGACAGCAGCCTGTTTTCCATAGCCTCTGAGCCAAATAAATTACCAGGGTGTTTTGCTTTGTGTTGTTTTCTGAAGGGTCTGAAGACAAGAGGGAGAGAAGGAGTCTACACTGGACACTCAAGGCCACCTGATTCTCCCTCACTCTCTAGGGCTTTTCCCCTGCCCTGAACCAACTTGATGGGCTCCATGCTGAGTGCTCAGGACTTGGGACCACTGTGGTTTGTATTTCCCGCCTCTCCTCCTGTCTCTTTGAAATGAGTGTTCTGCTTAGCTCTGGCTTACTCTCTCTGATCCTGACTCCAACTATGTAGGCCTGCTCCTTCCCTCCGAAGGAAGGGAATTTGACTGACTTGTCCAAAGTCAAGGTTCCCATTTTGCTGTTGTTTCAGCAGTCCCTGTAGGAGTTCAGAGAAAGGATGCCTGCACAACTCTGGAAAAATGTCTTTGTCCTGTTGAATTTCCTGCATGTGACTTGGTGTGGCTGTTTCCAGAACCCCATCAAAGCCACCCTGTGGCTTTAGTGATAAGGAATAAGTTCTAAGGAATATTGACTGCCCTGAAGTTTCCTCTCCTTGAACAGATGTGGAATAGCAGGCCAATGGAGATTCCTATCCTGTCCATTTCTGCCCATTGGTCTCATGACTTGAGCTATAAGCCCAGGATCTGTGTTTATGGGAAATTTGTGAAGTACTACCATCCTGACCCTGTCTCCTTAGAAGAACTAGAACAGGGGTGGGGAACCTGCAGCCTCCAGGCCACATGGGGCCCTCGAGATCCCCTCGTGCCGCCTTTGCTGCCCTTTGATCACATGTTCTGTGAAGTTTGGATTCAGTCAGAGGGTCGCACTTGAGGAGGCAGAGGGCTATATGTGGCCTCAAGGCCACAGGTTCCCCATCCCCGAACTAGAATCCTCCTTTATTGCCGAGAATCTGGCAACTTCAAATGGTTGTGAGGATAAAAGATTCAGACCAGATCAGAGGCCAGAATGAGCTTGCTACACTGATTCAAAGGAATGAGGAGAGTACAGAGCCATCTGGTCTTATACCTGCTGTTCACTTTTGGCGTTTGCCTTGATTAGCTTCCTACTGGCTCTTTAGGGTTTAAAATTTCTAGAGTCTCTTTCCATCTCCCATCTTGCCCCTTTGGCATAAACATTCTGACCAACTCTATCTTACTCTGTCAGTCAGTCAATAAGCACTTATTAAGTAATTACTTTAGGGCCCGCGCAATGCCATATCATTGACATGGCCACAGATCCTCATCGTACTCAGTCATTCAATCATAATCAATACCAGGCCCTCCTCACCAGGTGGCAGCAACTGGCAGTACCCAGTGTTAGAACGATTGAAGATGATACAGTTACAGGGGTGACAGGGATTGTGAGAGTGGCAGATGCTGGCATTCCATCCATGCCCAGGTAGACAGGAACATTTGAAGCTCTCTTGTTTTGCAGCACACACTGTAGAAGGCATGAAATGGGAAAATTGACCAAGACTACCAAGGCCCAACCAGCACCTTATGCCCTAGAGTCAGATGCTGGGAGCTACTCAGAAAGAGCATCTAGGTCACAGAATAAATGGGGTCATGCCCAAGCAAACAATTATGGACTACTTATTAAGAGGGTAGTGGGGGTATGACCTTACATAGCATTACAGAGGAGACAGCCAAAGTCCATGAGTACACATGATCCCTGAATCACATAGAGCAGGAAAGGGCAGGTAAAGGATATGGTCTGGGTTTGGTCCAGCATCTAGGAAGGACACTGCCGGCAATGCTGTCTTTCCTCATCTCTGACCCACAAAATCCCTAGCTTGAGGAGATTCAGTTCAAGCTGCCACCAGAAAAGACACGAGGTCTTTCCTGATCCATCCTCCCCTCCTCTCCCCACACCATTGTAATCACCTCTTCCAAGCCCCATTTTGTATATTTTAATTTGATTTCCATCCTTCCCATTAAAACCTTTCAGTAAAATATAAGCTCCTTGAGGGCAGGGATTGTCTGAATTTCTTTCTTTATTTCCCTAGAGCCTAAAGTAGGCCCTGACTCACAATAAACACTTCACTATTGCTTGGTGAACTGAATTGAAGGTTGGCATTGAAGGGAATGTAGAAGGGATAGGGAAGCCCATGCTTACTTTGAAGAAAATGAGAGCACTTACCTGTTCTGTGTTTTCACAAGTAGTCCTAGTCTTATTCTCCTAGGGATTGTCCCCAGCTTCATGAGGACTGAGAAGTATGGTTGCCAGTTGCCCACTCCACCTCTTAACCCCCTTCCCAAAAAAGGCACTGAAGAATTGAGAGGCAATTACCTGTGGTGAGACTGATGGCAATGAGATCTCTAAGGGATGGGGGAAGAGCAGGGTTACTAAAGGAGGATGGGGCCCAGGTCTTTTCTAGGACTTCCATTTGCACATAGGCAGTAAAGAGAGTTGTTTCTAGAAGAATAGAGGTGGTTATTGAATCCAGGTTGCAGAATGATAGTTGTCTCTGACCCAGCTGCCCTCTTAATTCCTACATTTATCTGCAAGGATTTGGCACCAGTGGTAACTGGGGCTTTATTCCTCTGCCGTAAGGAGCCAACCAGATAGATATTTCTTCCTGTGTCTATCCATGGTCCCATCTCCTGCTCCCTCCCTTTGTTCACACCGAGGTCCCCTTGGGATTAGCTCACCAACTGCTTGCCTGGGTTGGTATGTGGGCCACCTGGTTTTTCTCTCATTTGCCAGACAGTTTTCCTGGAACAAAGAACAGAGAAGAACTCTAAGAAGTCAGAGTTTCCCCTGGGACCTAAATAGTATCCTGCTCTGTCCCAGGGACTTCCCCCTTCTGAGGATTCCTCTCAGGCCCATTCCAGTAAGAGTTGAGTTTTCTTCCTCTTGGGACTTTTCTAGTCTCTTCTATTGTCCAAGAAATAATTGTGAGTAGAAGACAAGATTACTTGGGTCTAGGTCAACCTTCATCTAGAAGGAAGGATTATGCAAATTTAGGAAAGTCAACATACTTTGTTTAGTCCCTTCCTGTATTTCTTTTATTCTTTTCTTTTTTTTTTTTAAAGCAATTGGGGTTAAGTAACTTGCTCAAAGTTACACAGCTAGTCATTATTTATGTGTGGGTGCTCATTTTCTGAGGCTGGATTCGATCTCAGGTCATCCCAACTCCGAGGCCGGTGCTCTTACTCACTGCGCCACCTAGCCGCCCCACCTTACCGTATTTCTTGACCTCTAAGTGGGTCTTATCTGGCTAGATTCCAGGAGTTTTGTCCTCCCAGGGAAGAAGCTGAGTAGAGCCTGGGGGACTGACCAGCCTGGTACCTTCTAAGATTTGTCTGCCAGATAGATAGAACAGAAACTGCTGGAGGGCAGGGACTATATTGCATTTGATTTTTTTAACTCAGCACTAAACATAGTGCTTGAAACACGTAGGCATTTAATAAAAGTTTGTTGATCGACAAGGGTCAGCAAGGAGGAGAGACCTTCCCTAATAGTCAAACTTCTAGCCTACCTTCCCTCTTGGATTATTTCTCCCTGTTTAAGAAAAAAAAATACTTAATGTATTTCACATCCATTCGCAAAATAAATATTCAGATACAGAAACAAGTACAAGTCTTCAAAGAGAATGTATAGGTAAGAAGGACAGTCAGATGGGGAGGTGATGGAAAGGGGAAAGGCAGGGCAATTGGGGTTAAGTGACTTGTTCAAGGTCACACAGCTAGTCACTGATAAGTGTCTGAGGCCAGATTTGAATTCAGGTCCCTCTGAATCCAGGGTCAGTACTCTATTCACTTTGAGACTTAGCTGCCCCTGAGAATGTATATATTATAAACTTCTATTATTTATAGGGTTTTTTTTTAAAGTACGTTCATTTTAACAAGGTATCAAGGCAACAATAACAAAGCCATCCTGTTTGTTTCTGTAACCCCTTGGGGAGCTGGTATAATGTTGGACTAAGGTTCTAATCTTGCATAGCACATTCCCTAGCTGTAGTACCCTGGACAAGTCAGTATCCAGCATCTGAATCTGTAAAACGGGGAATAACACCTGCCTCACTGGGTTATTCTGAGCATCAAATGAAATTATGCTCTGCAAACCTTAAAGCTCCGACTACATGAATTTAAGTGATTAATTACTATTCATTCCCTTCTTGACCTAAACTCCGTTTTCTCCTTTCCTTCACCTCCCCAGCTGGCAGTCTTTCTTACATATACCTTTATACTTCCTATTCATGTCCCATGCTCACCCCACTTTCCCCAGGCCCTATTGTCTTTTTAGGGAAAACCTTGCTGTTTTTCTTCAGACTCAATTACTTTTCTGATGGGCTCCCTTCCTTCTGTCATATTTGTTCTAGAGAACATAGAGTCTCTTTGGATGACATTTAGGGGTAGAGGGTAGAAAAATGAAAGAAGTACTTTACTAACAATGTAGAAGTCATTTATACTACTTGTCAGGTTTTAAATATCTCAGCCCTGACACCTTTAAACTGGGTAACCTTGGATAAGTCATTTCATTTCTCTTGGTCAGTTTCCTCCTGTATAAAATGAGTGGGTAGGATTAGAAGATTTATTTCTTAGGTCCCTACCAGCTCTAAATCTGTGAAAATATCATGTGATATTTTATTTCTCTCTCAATAGAATAGAAAAGAAGACAGGATCTAAAGTGTAGGCCAAACCTCTTTGTCTACAAATAGATATAGATACATAGGCAGACAGAGATAGAGATATAGATGGATAAGTAGGATATCCAGGAATTCTACACCAAACCTGGCCTCTGCTTATATGCTACTTTTTCTCTAGTAACCTTTTTTTCCCATCCCCTACCACCCAAACTCTAGTTCCCTCTCCCCAAAGCACAATTTGCTAACTTCCAATACTCCTTTCTACCATCTGCTTCCACAGACTAGGCCATCCTTTCCAGACCCTCCTTTTCTCCTCAGGCCTAGGGTAGAAAGAAGCTACCCCCAAACTCTCAGTGATACTCACAGTTTGAGATGCTCTAACAGCCAGGGGGCCCATTAGGTGGAAGTTCATGGCCAGAAGCAGCAGGCGGGCCATCAGGGTAGCAATAGGGCAGATTGGCAGTGGAATGGCTAAGAGGATTTCTTCTGCTGGTTGTCTTATGAAAATTTCCATCATGGGCTGGCAAGCAGTCAGTGCATCAATAGGCTGGGAGGGCTCACTGAAAGAAGGGAAAGGAACAGGGATGGGACTTAGAAAGGGAAGTGTCCCACATCACAAATGTATCCAGTCAAATGGATGGGGGGAGGGAGTGATCCCTCTACTCTTCCCATCTGAAGCCCATGGATACAAGCTGAGAGCTCTGAACCAGTTTCCTTCTAGGACTTAGAAGAGCCACATTCAGTTTAATTCAATTGAACATTTATTAAATACTACCAGGCACATGCTTTAGGCAGTTAGGAAAGCTGGCATTTCCCTTGGCACTTCCCTCAGCAAACCCTACTTACTGAACCCTTCCTTCTTGCTGACCACTTACTTGCCAGTCCATTTTGGTAATTTATGTAAGATAATGACAAAAATGAAAACACGCCCTCCCATCCAGAAACTTATATTCTGCCTGGAGTCAGCAATATGTATGCCAATAAGTAGATGCAAAAATATGTTGGACTAGAGCTGGGATTTCAACAGTATTGTATCTCTCCAGAAAAAAACCAAAAACAAACAAAAACCACATACTTTTAATCTGCATTATTAACATTTTATCCATCACTTTCTTGAATCTAGACCAGGGGTGGGGAACCTTGAGGTTACAGGTTCCCCACCCTAATCTAAATGGTCAACAAAATGACCAACCAAACCCTGGTTTGTAAATTTTCTTATTTTCCCAGGTGTCAATGCTTATCCAAAAAATGTAACAATTGGCTCCAGGGAAGAACTTCTTAGATGAGTTTGTAGGTCAGAACTTAAAAATCTTAGAAAATTGTTTGGGGGCTATTAAGTAAGATGAATTTTAGTGTGTGTAAAGTGAATTTTTGTTGTTATTTCTTAGAGTTCAGTTTCCCAGGATCCATACCCATAATAATCTCTTGTTCCGAGGTATTAGATATGAGTTCCCACAGTTATGGTTCAAAACATCTCCACCATGCTTGATAAATAACATAAATATCCACTGCAACTGTGCAGTGAGACACAGGGATGGAGTGATGTAAACTTGAGAGGCTGATGAGGTATGGGCTCTGGGAGCCCCCTCAAGCTCTCCTTGAGTCCATGAGGTACCCAGGCTCTGGGAACCTCCCTTGGACTCTAGATTGAATCATCCCATTTGATGAGGCAGGTCTGTTGCTAGGCTTCCTACCCTTGAACTGGCCTAGCCCACCATTGTCTGTAGTCTCCAGCTACTTCCCACCCTTAATCACTTATTGACCTCATTAACTCCTCCTGAAGATCCTCCCCAAACTCCTCCTCTAGACCACCCCTAGATTCCTCCCACAACCTCTGTATATAAGACCCTGTCTTGTCTTCACGTTTGTGAGAGCACCATAGAATGACCTAGCACAGACTTACTCTGTGTCTAATGCAAGCGAACTTTTAATAAATTTTACTTTTCTGTGGCTGAGAAGACTGGAGTCGAATTCATTCTGCAGGACCCGGTGTGTTGGTATTTTGGGGTCTCCATAGCAACCCTAACCCTCTCAGTAACCTCTTCAAGGCTACTGATGGCAATATGCCTTCTTTGTCTGTTGCCCCTACAAAACAGGTGGTCATTGGCCAGTGAATAGGGAACCTTAGGGTTGAATGCACAGATGCTGTGTGTGCCTCAACTGGCCCCCACTGAGAACCTTAGGATTGAGTGCACAGAAGCTGTGGGTGCCTTGATCAGCCCCTATCAAGGCTTGGGGGGAATCTGTGTTTGCCTCAACTGGCCCCCCAGTGAGGCCTGATGGGATTTAGGGGATGCACTAGTAGTGCCTGTCTCCACTGACCCCATCGAGATGTAGGGGTAGTTGCTCCCCCTTCTCATTGGCCCCTGCAGGAACAGTGATTAGGGAATGCTGCAGGAGTTTGTACTCCCATTACCCACAATCCTCTTCTGAGAAAACTAGACTAGAATAAAGATTATTAATCCCATTTTAGTGTCTTTCCTGTATGAACAGATCAAGAGTGAACCTGTAGGAGCAGCTAGGTGACACAGTAAATAGAACACTGGCCCTAGAGTCAGGAGGACCTGAGTTCAAATGTGGCCTCAGACACTTAACACTTACTAGCTGTGTGACCTTGGTCAAGTTACTTAACTGCCTTCTCCCCTCCAAAAAGAAAAAAAAAGAGTGAACCTGTGCTAGCAGCCATCCTGTATGCTGGGTTTATTTGTCTTACAGAGGCACTGAGAAATTAAGTGAATTTCCCAGAATCACAGAGCCAGCATATGAATGTTGGTTAAGAAAGATTAATACTATACTCTGTCTTTTAGGCACAAATCTGTTACAATTTTCTTTTTTAATTTAATATTAATCTAAATTCAAGCATTGTCCTTCTCAAGAGAGAAATGTCCTAACCCATAGATCAGCTCCCTAGATGTGTTTGGGTTTGTTTTTTTTTTTTTTTTGGAGGCAATGGGGTTAAGTGACTTGCCCAGGGTCACACAACTAGTGTTTGATATTTGAACTCAGGTCCCACTGACTCCAGAGCTGTGCCTCCTAGCTGTTCCTCTCCCCCTTCATATGTTTTTAGCACAAGATATTTGGAATTAACATTTACCAAAAAAAAGAGAATGTCACAACATGATCAAACACAGTTTGGAATTAACATTCCACTCTATCAAATGGAATTCATTGTTGTTTAGTTGTTTTCAATCATGTCCAGCTCTTTATGACCACATTTAGGGTTATCTTGGAAGAGATACTAGAGTGATTTACCATTTCCTTCTCCAACTCATTTTTCAGATGAAGAAACTGAGGCAAACAGGGTTAAGTGACTTGCCCAGGGTCACACAGCTAGTAAGTGTCTGAGGCCAGATTTTAATTCAGGAAGATGAATCTTCCTGACCCTAGGCCTAGGGCTGTATCCACTGTGCCACCTAGCTGCCCCAAGCCCCCAAAAATATACCTGTGGGGTGATAGAGAAAGGTAGAAAGGAAACTTTCTTTAATCTGATTCTCAGCTGGAGTTTCTATCCTGAGAAGACACAGTTGCAAGATTTTAATGTTTCACAGATCCTATGGTGAGATTAGACATATTTCAAGCTCTGAGGCTGCTAGGATCAAACCTGAATGAGCTCTCCCCTCCTCTCCATTTCTACAGGTGTTTGCGCTGGCATCCAGTGCTGATGAGAAATACTGGGAGAGTACACTTTAAAATGCTTGTTTTTCCTGTTCACCTAGCTTACGGTGATAAATGAATATAGGGAGCAGCACTGGAAGGACATTCTACAAATGTTTTCTGAAAGTTTGGGTGGTTGTATTGTGTTCTAGGGGTACTAGGAACCCCTAAATGCAAAGATGCAGGGCAGTGGTCTGCCTTGAAAGAATTCAACCACTCAAGCATTTTTTCAGTCCAAGTAGCAAGTTTATTAAGATACTGGTTAGGTGGGCAAGATTCCTAGTAAGTCTGTGGTATTTGTGACACCAATGCAAGTGGGCCAGATTTTAAGAATCTGCCCATTTGATGAGGATAAAATTGTTACTTTTATACAGAAAAAGACTGAGCAAATGTGGATGTGATGGAGGAATAGCAAATAGCTTGGGGTGGAGAAAGGGGCCTGCATGGGATTAGAGAGTATCAGATAGGCTAATTAAGTAATCAAGGGCTAGATGCCTCAGGCAAATGGTAGGGATCTGGGCTGCTGAAGTTTGTGGGAAAGTTCAGGGGCTTTTCCTTTTTGGGGTCCACATCGCGAAATATGGTCATTTCCTTTTATGGATTTAGATCCCATTGCCATCAGTTTTAGGGTGAGAGATGGGAGGTGAGAATATCTGCTCCTTGGATGGCGGAGTAGAAACAGCGCGTCCAAGGCACTCTCCCCCTAGATCACCTCCAAACCATGTAAAAGGGGACTCTGAACAACTTCTGGAGCCCCAGCACCCACAGAATGACACAGAGAAGCTAACCTCCCACTGAGGACAGCCCAGCAGCCCTGCAGGAAGGGCCAGCACAACACTCTGGGAGCCAACAGCCCAGAGCTCCAGAGAGCTGAGCCCAGGTCCACATGAGCTGCGGTTTTAGCCCCAGGGTGGCCAGGCCAGCAGCTGGCTGGAGGGACCCCAGAGCACCAGCAGCTGTGGCAACTCCAGAATTATCAACACAGACATGCCTAGGACAAAGGGAGAGGTTAGTGCCCTGTGGACTTTGGGACCAGTATTTGGGGAACGCATAGGCTTCCTCCCCTGGGGGCTAGAAGCCGCTAAGGAGACACGCCATTTTGCAGTTTTCAGGGGCAGCTCCAGTTCCTGACCTGCGAAATGTAGGGAGATCCAGAGATCAGTCTTGGGGGGTAATCGCTCTTGCTTTAACCTCCCTGGATCTGGATTTCAGTCTGGGGTGGAGGTTGTGGGGTGGGTATCCAGCTTGCCAGAAATGGAAGTTGTGAAGACCCCCAACTTTGGGACAGAAGCTCCCCTGTCTGGTGGCAGAGTCCTACTGTGTCAACAAGCCCCAAAGTCAAGTAATTAAGTGGCAACATGCCGAAGCAAAGGAAACAAAATAAACAGAAAAATGCAACATTAGACTCCTATTTTAGGGGCAAAGAGGATCGGAGCATGGAACAGGAGGAAGACTGTGAGGTCAGAAATCCTGCTCCAAAAGCCCCAAAGGAAAATGTGAGCAGGTTACAGGCCATAGAGGACCTTAAGAAGGACTTTAAAAATCAAATAAGAGAAGTGGAGGAAAAATTGGGAAGAGAAATGAGAAGGATGCAGGAAAAGTATGAAATAAGAGTCAACAGCCTGACTGAGGAAAATAACACCTTAAAAAATAGACTAACTCGGGGCGGCTAGGTGGCGCAGTGAATAGAGCGCCGGCCCTGGAATCAGAAGGACCTGAGTTCGGAGCCGGCCTCCAACACTTAATCCGCACAAACAAAAACCTAGCCGTGTAACCTTGGGCAAGTTACTTAACCCCAATTGCCCTAAAAGGGGGCGACTAGGTGGAGCAGTGAGTAAGAGCGCCGGCCTCGGAGTTTGGATGACCCGAGATCAGATCCGGCCTCAGAAAATGAGCACCCACGAATAAATAATGACTAGCCGTGTAACCTTGAGCAAGTTACTTAACCCCAATTGCTTAAAAAAAAAAAAATAGACTAACTCAAATGGCAAAAGAGGCTCAGAAAGGCAATGAGGAGAAGAATGCCTTAAAAAGTCGAATTTGCCAGATGGAAAAAGAATCTCAAAAGCTCACTGAGGATATTCATTCCTTCAGAGTTAGACTGGAGCAAATGGAAGCTAGTGACTTTATGAGAAATGAAGATGCTGTTAAGCAGATCCAAACAAACGAAAGATTAGAAGGCAATGTGAAATATCTCATGGGAAAAACCACTGACCTGGAGAATAGATCCAGGAGAGACAATTTAAAATTATTGGACTACCTGAAAGCCATGATCAAGGAAAGAACCTAGAAATCACCCTTCAAGAAATTCTCAAGGAAAATTGCCCTGATGTTTTAGATCCAGAGGGCAAAATGAGGTTGAAAGAATCCACCAATCACCTCCTGAAAAAGATCCCAAAAAGAAAACTCCCAGGAATATTATAGCCAGGTTCCAGAATCCCCAGATCAAGGAGAAAATACTACAAGCATCCAGGAAGAAACAATTTCAATATTGTGGAAACACAATCAGAATAGCTCAGGACCTGGCAGCTTCTACACTGAGGGATTGAAGGGCATGGAATATGATATTCCAGAGGGCAAAAGAACTGGGAATGAACCCAAGGGTCACCTAGCCAGCAAAACTGAGTATTTTGTTTCAGGGGAAAATATGGTCATTCAGTGGAATAGGGGACTTTCAAGCATTCTTGAGGAAAAAACCAGAGTTGAATAGAAAATTTGACATCCAGACACAAGAAGCAAGAGATGCCTGAGAAGGTAATCAGGAAAAAGAAATCAAAAGGAACTTATCAAAGTTGACCTATTTACATTCCTACATGGAAAATCAATAACTGTGACTGATGAAACCTTTCTCAGTATGAAAATAATGGAAGAAGGGTATAGGGCCATATGAATACATATGTGAATGTGTGTATATATGTTTACAGTTATACATGGATAGAGGGCATAGGTTGAATTTGTTGGGAAGGGATGATACTTAAGGGGTGAAATTATGAGATAAGAGAGGAAAGTCGCAAGAAGAGATGGGGAGAGACAGGGCAGGGTAAACTATCTCATGTAGAAGAAACAAGGGGAAGTGGCTACAGGGGAGGGGAAGAATAGGAAGGCAAAAAGGCAAAACCACATTCTCACTGAATTTAGTTCAGGGAGAGAATGACATACATACTAAATGGGATATCTCAACCTGCAACAGAATAGGGGGAAGGGAGATTGAGGGGGGATGATGGATGGGAGGACATTCTTGGGGAGAGGGGAGGTTGGAAGTACCCACTATAGAAGAGGGTCAGGATCAAAGTAGGGAATGGACCAGGTGGGAGGGAATTATAAGCAGCCTTGTTCAATATATCTACTATGGTAATGTTTTGCATAGCTAGACATGTACAACATATACTGAATTACTTATCTTCCCAGAGGGAATGGGTGACAAGGGAGGAAGGGAGTGGATCTGAAATTCGAGGCCTTAAAATTAAATGTTTCAAATATATAAAAATACTATTATTAATACTCTTTTGCATGTAATTGGGAGATAAGTTGTGCATGCATTGGGGCACAGAGATTCACCTTGCTCTAATGGAAAAGTCGAAGGGGGTATGGGAGAAGATATGGGGGAGAGCAGATTGAGGAAGGGATATCTTGTGGGATTGCTATTCTGGGATGGTGGGTAGGGGAAAAATGGGGAAAAATTGTAACTCAAAATCTGGCGGAAATGAATGATGTAAACCAGAAGTTAATAAAGCATTTGTTTAATAAAAAAAAAAAGAAAAAAAAAGAGAATATCTGCTCCTTGAGTATCATTTTTATCTTTTCTGTCTTGCATTCTATTTTAAGTAACTTTAAAAAAATATTTAAGGTATTTTTCTCCTCTCCAGATTGTATTCTTTACTCTTCCAGACTTTATAATGCCCCAGAAATCTCTTCACCCTGGAAGCTTACTCCACCCCTGGGTTTCATACACTAACACATTAGTAGTGCCCTTTGCCCCATTGACTCTCCCTTTGATTTGCTGGTTCCTCTCAGAATCTCCATTGTAAGGAGGGCACCCAGGCCAGTCATGTCTTCATTCTTCACTTCAGGCTATACTTTCAACTCTCTTGGACATCTTCGATATACTTTCACAGAACCAAATGATTGATCAAATGATCAATCAAATGATGATTGCTCTTTTCTAAGTATAGGTTGATCCCCTTCCTCCCATCTTCACCAGCAGAAAGCCCTGGATAATTTTGCACACCATCAGAAACCCAGGTGATACTTGCCTATTTATCTAATATCTAATATTTGGTGTTTTCATATGGTTTCTTCCCTGACACGTACAAATGTGTTCATATTTTCCCAATCCTTTAAAAAAATTCTCATTAGGCCTTAGCACACACTTAAGCTATCATCCTAGATTTCTCCTCCCCTTCATAGCCAAACTCCTAGAGAACCTGTCTATACTTGTTGCTTCCATTTACTCTCCTGTCACATCTTATCAGTCCTTTACAATTGGTTTCCAACTTTGCTTTCAACCTCATCATTCAACTGAAACTGCTTTTTTCAAAGTTATCTGTAACAATTACTATCATGGCCTCCATTGCCTGAAGGTCAGGGATGATACACCCTGCCACTTTCTCAGGGCTCTCCAGTACCCTTAGGGGAAGCGGTTTTGTCTAGTCTATCATTAGCTCAAGTCTCCACTGATTGTGTTCCTTCAATTTTTGTTGTCCCCAGCACAACAGTTCTATTTAACTATTTTATAGTCAGATTAGTTTTTATATTATATCAATTGATTCAGTAGTGTTTTCTTACTTGCTTTAAGTATCAGGGCATAGCATTTTATTTGTTTCTTCATGGTGGGAGGTGAGAGATGATAAATTGATTGACTTAACTGAATTAAAACAGCAAAGATCCAAATAGTACAGTTCTACTCTCTCCCACAATTTCAGAGCAAGTAATGTCTGGAAAGTCCAAGGAGAGAACACAGTGAGCTATTTTTCTAGCCCAAGACGTCAGATTTAGCCCATAGGCAAGAAACCAAGTAGGGAACTGTGGACCAGGGAGCAGCTTATTTGATTCATTCTGTAACAAAGGAGCTAGGGTAGGCACTCTGGATTGTGCACTCTTAATGTTAGTAAGTTCTCTTTGTTGATTATTTCCAGTTTGTCATATTTGAAGAGAGAATGTGAGAGATAGACATATGGAAAAAAATGGAACAGCAATTTTTAAAAGTTTAAAATATCATATATGTATATGACAAATTGGGTATCTATCTTTTGGGGGCAGACCTGTTTGCATGTTGTTCCCCCATAAGACTGTGAGATCATAGAGAATAGGGGCTGTATTTTGTCTTTCTTCTTCATATTCTCAGTGCATAGTAAAGTTCCAGGCATATAGTAGGCATTTAATAAATGCTTGTTGACTAGATTTGACGTGACTGTAGATGAGGCTATACATTTGTCATACTGAACCTGCCAAGCCTCCTGGCTAGTGAATATAGGTTGGAACCAGCAACTGTCAATGGGAGCTCCTGTAAGGCTTTCTAGAAGAATGCTGCTGTGAACAGCTTTCAAGGTTCTGATTACAGAGTATAGCAAACACTCTGTTCAATAACAAATCAAAACAAAACATTCACAGAAAATCAAGGTACAGCATTCACGATGTTACAACTTATCACAGAAAAACAAAATACAGCATTCACAATGACTTATCACTAAAATGGCCACATAGTTTTCACCAAAGTGGTCACATTTAGTAACTCAGTCATTCAATCATCCTTAAGGAGGCCTCCTTAAGGGACACAAAATAAAAAGTCAAAGTACTCCACCCCTGGGTAGTACATACATTTAGTCAATCACAGAGTCCTTAATTCAATCACAAAGTACAATCACAAATAAATTACAATTCCATCAGTCACTACTCAACAGCAAACAACACAATTCAGCAGAAAGGATCAAAGAATGATGAGGTTGAAAGTATCTGACCATTACAGCCATACCTAGTTAGTTACCCGAGAAGGAAGCACCAACATCTGGGTTTTCAAAGCTCGGGACAGGGAGGAGGGGGGCCTTCAATGGCTGCCCAGAGTCTCATCTGGCCAAATCAAACACCTCTTCCCAAAGTGAGTCCCAAAGCAAAACCTCACATCAGGGTCAGTCACTACTCAGTATTCACAGAGAGGTCTTTTCATCTTGAGGCAGGGCAGGCTTTCAGCTTTCATGGTTTTCCTTCCATGGTCCCATTCCTACCTGAATTCACCAAAGTGTCACCTGGGTTCAAAGGCAGACAGCGGTCAGCTCCTTGTCCAGCTCTCCATGCAGTTCCTGTTCCATGCAGAAGCTTACAGTGTCCAGTCCACCTTAAATCCTTCACAGTCTCTATTCCTGGGAAGTCAAAGCTTAACAAAGTCACAAACAGACAAAGTACTGACACCACAGTTATGCTTCCTCTGGCAGCTCCAGCTGGCCCTTGGGAAATCCTCAGCAGCTTGGCTGGCCCTCAGAAGAAGCTCTGCCACCACAAGTTCCCAGGAAATTCTGACTTTCCCAGTGAGGGTTTTTTCTTATATACAGTATTGCTCCTCCCTATTCAGCCCCTCCCTGTTACATCAGTAACAGGTGCTCATACTTTCTGTTTCTTTAACAGAGGCTTAATTTGAAACTAGGTGCTAAGTACCCCTTAGGTTTCCAATACAAAGGGATCTTCAAATTTCATTACCATTATAGCTTCAACAAGGTGGAAGTCTACAGTTGTGTTGCCAAACTGGAGTTGGGAACCTAAAAGTTCAGACTAGAATATCAGTAATCAGAGCTTACTGAAAGTTTTCAGTTCCCCAGGTTGTCGTTCCTGAAGTCTTTTAAGTATAGGACCCCACATAACACAAATTAAGTGCCAATATTCCCTCTAGAAGTAGGCAGAACCTGGTCCTAACACAAGGTCCCATATCAGAAGGTAAGGCTAGAAGAATGAGGAAACAAAATAAGACAATGACAATAGTTATCATGAAGCTAGGGATATACAAAACATAAATTCAGAAGAAAAAAATAACTTCCAAACATCTATAAATTAAACCTCAAAGAAAAATGTAACTTTGCCACAAGTTCAACTAGAATTCCTTGAGAAAATGAAAGAACTTATAAAAGTTTTAAAATGATATTATAAATGAAATGACACTTCTAGGCAGAGGTGTTAAATGTGCTTCCTGTAAAACTGAATCAGATTAAAATGTAATTGTTAAATGTTTAACAAAATAAAAGTACAATATAAAATAATGTCAATTTGTGGTGTTCTAAGTCATTATATGGCTTGCAGGGATAATTCCTATTTAAGTTTGACATCACTGCACTAGAGGAACTATCAGAAAAGAAATGAGAGTCCTGGATGAAAGACTTGGTAGGAGAATTTATAACTCAGAACAAGCAATATAAAACCTTATGAAAGTAACAGACTCTGTGACTGACTCAAACCCTTGACTTATAGCAGTAAGTCAACCCACTCAGCACAATGTATCTTTCTACAACTCCACTTATTAGCAAGTGAGTAGGAACTGAGAAGGCAGATAGTGGGAAGTAATTCAGGACCATAGTTTGGCAAAACTCAAGAATCAGTAGGATAAGGGGCCAAGAGATAAGATAGTAGAGGATAATGTAGAGTTAAACTGGTTAATTATAGGATCAAGAAGCAGAAGGAAAGAAAGTGAAGTCAGAAAGAGCAATGACCTGGGAAGGTACTAAGGAGTGTAGGGAATCAAAGTCATCTGGAAGTCAGGGCATTGACTGATCATGTACTAGTAGCAAGTTTTAATTAATATTCGATAGTGAAATAGAAAGGCAGGTAAAAGTATGTCTTTAGTGTAAAGCCACGCACAAGCAGCTTTCTAGAGGGCGGCTGCTGTGAACAGCTTTCAAGAATCTGATGACATGGTATAGTGAATACTCTATTCCGTAAGAAATCAGAGCAAAACATTCACAGAAAATCAAGGTACAACATTCACAATACTACAGCTTATCACAGAAAATCAAAATACAGCATTCACAATGATATAACTCAACAACTTGTCACTAAAATGGCCACATAGTTTTCACCAAAGTGGTCACAGTTTTGAACAAAGTACAATCATTTAGTCAATCAATCACTTAGTCATGCAATCATTCAATCACAAAGTACAAAAGGTCAAAGTCCTCCACCCATTGGGTACACTAAATTACAAATCAGTCACTATTCAATCATCAGTCACTACTTAGTCATCAGTCACTACTCAGTACCCTCTTAAGGGGTAGTAGGAAATGCATAGGCCGTCCACCCCTCGGTCACAAGTAAATCACAATTTCATCACTGCTCAGTACCCACAGAGAGGCTTTTCATCTTGACCCGGGGCAGGCTTTCAGCTTCCATGGTTCCTCTTCCATGGTCCCAGCTTCTGGCCAAACTTAAGCAACTGCCACCTGAGTTCAAAGGCAGACAGCTCCTAGCTCCTTGTTCAGCTCTCTGTGCAGTTCCTGCTCCACATTGGAGCTCACAATGTCTAGTCCATCTCAAATTCTTCACAGTCTCTGTTCCTGGGAAGACAAGGCTTAACAAAGCCACAAGAAGAATCATACATATTAACAAAGCCACAATAACATTTGTACAGAATACCAACTCAACAGTCATGCTTCCTCAGTCTTTGGCAGCTCTGGCTGGCCCTCAGAAATCCTTAGCAGCCTCAGCAGCTCCAGGTGGCTCTCAGAATCAAAAATCATTTCATCTAGGTTCTCAAAATTAAAATCATTCTCTCCAGCCTGGGTCTCTTTTCCTCAGCCTCTAGAACCTGGCTCCCAGAAAATCTGACTTTCCCAGATTGTGCTCTTCCTTATATATGATATAGCTCCTCTCTGTTCAGCCCCTTCCGGTCACTCAGCAACAGAGGTTCACACCTTCTGTTTCTTTAACAGAAGCTTAATTTGAAATTAGATGCTAAGTACCTATCAGCTTTCCAATACAAAGGGATCTTCAGATTCCATTACATTTAGAAAGACAAGAAGTAGGGGTAAGATGGCATAGGAAGAGCAAAGTTTGTTTGGGGAATTGTACCTGGTAAAGGTTGATACCACCATCTTCAGATCCAGGAGCTCTAGATGAAACGTGTTCTGTTCCTTTCTGAGGGACACTATATTAGAAGGCTTTGGGAATCAAGTATGGCCTGGATGGAGAAAAAGGAACTACCATGTTAATGAAATAAAAGATGGGGTCTCAGAATTATTTTAATTTGCATTTTTGCTCATTAGAGAGTTATTATTTGCAGCAAAACTTATACTGATGAATTTTGTATCCATTCCTTGAAAATTCTGAAGGTCAGATTTTTATCAGAAATATTTCTGGCAAATATTCAGACTCCTTTTCCCTATGACTTCTTTTTTAAGTATTGCTTTTTGGTTATAAATAATGACTATTGCTAGCAATTATAGTGCTTTAAATTTTGCAAAGTGATTTACAGATATTATCTTATTTGATCCTCACAACAACTCTGGGAGGTAGGTTCTATTATCCCCATTTTATAGATTAGGAAATCAAAGCAGAGGTTAAATGATTTCCTCAGAGTCACATAGCTAATAAGTATCTGAGACCAGATTTGAACACAGGTCTGACAAGCTACTGAATCACCTACCTGCAAAACCTCTTTATTCAAATATGATTGAATCTATTTTTGTCTATTATATATTTTTTTAAAAGCAATTGGGGTTAAGTAACTTGCTCAAGGTTACACGGCTAGTCATTATTTATGTGTAGGTGCTCATTTTCTGAGGCCGGTTTCGATCTCGGGTCATCCCAACTCCGAGGCCGACACTCTTACTCACTGCGCCACCTAGCCGCCCCTCTATTATAATTTTTTAATGAAAAAACCCAACAACTAAGTTCTCCGAATGAGTAATGTAGATATCTCTGTCCCTATAGAAAATACCTGGGATTTGTGAAGCAATCCCTGAGGATTCTTTGCTTGATGCCATGACCTATACAGATGTTTGGTGATCCTGCTTCTGGAAGTTTGTGATAACATGGAATGGAGGGACCTGACTCTTGCTTTTAGAATACATACAGTACAGGTATTCTTTGCTTAGTTTACATCTTTTACTGTGTGGTGAAAACGAAGCTTTTGAATGGCTTCTGAGGTGGAACCTAGTTTTCATACAAAAAGCATTAACTGGCTAAATTGGTCTCTTTCCTTGTAGTGATCCTAATAAGGATTTCTGTGTTGCTATAACCCATTAGTAATAAGAGTAAAAAATAAACCTCAGGTACAGTAGGGCTGGGTTGTGAGGTCCTCACCACCCTTTATAATGAGAGTAAGATGTGAGATAAGACTTTTGCCTGAGATTAGTGGTAATCCACAAACAGGGAGGGAAAGAAGTCACCAAGGGTGGGATGGAGAGTAAAGGCATTGTCTTAAATAAGTTTGAATGAGAGAAGAGTCCCCCCATGCATTCAGTCCAGAGGTCTGGGCAGGAAATTGTTTCATAGTAAAAAATCCCAAACTAAGGTGGCCCAGCTGATAGAGCACTAGGCCTGGAGTCAGGAAGGCCTATCTTCCTGAGTCCATCTTTACTTACAAACTGTGTGACCCTGATCAAGTCACTTAACCCTGTTTGCATCAATTTGCTCATCTGTAAAACAGGCTGGAGAAAGTAATGGCAAACCTCTTCAGCATCTTTGTCAAGAACTAACCAGGCTTCACTCTCCAGACTTGCCACTTTGGTTCAACTGCCTTCTCCTTCTGCTGCTTTTTCTCAGTGGTGAGTTCCTTTTGGGGCCTCCATTGTGGGGGAAGTCGCAACTGACCATCCTTCATTCCCTTGCCAACTCTGCTTGTGGACTCTTTGAACTTCACCCCTTTGGGACCTCCCTCCATCCTCTTTTCTTTTTTTCTTTTTTCTTTTTCTTTTCTTTTTTATTAATTTGTTTGTTTACTTTTAGTTTACAAGAATCAGTTCCACAATTCCTTGAGTTTCAAATTCTCTCCCTCCCTCTCCTCCTCCTCCCCCCATAGCAGCATACAATCAAGTATAGGATCTGCAAATACTTTCACATTAGACATTAGTCAGGTTATAAAGAAGGATTGTATCAGATGGAATGAACAATGGGAAAGAGGAAACAAAACCAAACAAGAAAAAGAAAAAGATCAGGTGGTTTGCTTCAAACTGGATTCAAACTCAGTTCTTTCTCTGGACGTAGACATCTCTCTCCATCATGAGTCTTTCGGGATTGCCTTATATTACTGCATTGCTGAGAAGAGTCCAGTCTATCAAAGTTGGTCGTCACACATATATTGTGTCTGTAATTGTGTACAAATCTCTCCTGGTTCTGCTCTTCTCACTCAGCATCAGTTCGTATAAGCCTCTCCAGGTAAATATGAAGTCCATCCGCTCCTCGTTTCTTATAGCACAACAGTATTTCATTACATTCATATACCACAACTTGTTCAGCCATTCCCCAGTTGATGGGCGTCCCCTTAATTTCTAATTCTTTGCCACCACAAAAAGAGCTGCTATAAATATTTTTGTACATATAGGTCTTCCTCCCACTTCTATTGATCTCTTTGGGATACAACCCTAGAAGTGGTATTGCTGCATCAAAGGGTATGCAATTATTTATAGCCCTTTGGGTATAGTTCCAGATTGCTCTCCAGAATGGTTGAATCAGTTCACTACTCCACCAACAATGCATTAGTGTTCCAATTTTTCCACATCTTCTCCAGCATTTGTCATTTTCCTGTTTTGTCATTTTAGCCAGTCTGACAAGGTGAGATGTGGTACCTCAGAGTTGTTTTGATTTGCATTTCTCTAAACAATAGTGATTTAGAGCATTTTTTCATATGCTTATAGATATCTTTAATTTCTTCCTCTGAAAACTGCCTGTTCATATCCTTTGACCATTTATCAATTAGAGAATGACTTGTATTCTTATAGATTTGTATATTTTAGAAATGAGTCCTTTATTAGAGACATAGGTTGTAAAAATTCTTTCCTAATTTTCCACTTCCCTCCTAGTCTTGGTTACATTGGCTTTGTTTGCCCAGAAGCTTTTCAACTTAATCTAATCAAAATTATGCATTTTGCCTTTTATAATGCTCTCTAATTCTTGTTTGGTCATAAAGTCTTCCCCTCTCCACAAATCTGACGGGTAAACTATTCCTTGCTTTCCCCAGACTGCTTACAGTATCAGCCTTTATACCTAGATTTATACCTAGATCATGCACCCATTTAGACTTGATTTTGGTATATGGTGTTAGATAATGATCTATGCCCAGTTTCTGCCATACTATATTCCAGTTTTCCCAGCAGTTTTTGTCAAATAGTGAGTTCTTATCCCCAAAACTGGGTCTTTGGGTTTATCAAACAGTAGATTACTATCAAACAGTATTGACTGCTGAGTCTCATGTACCCAATCTACTCCATTGATCCACTACTCTATTCCTCAGCCAGTACCAAGTAGTTTTGATGACTGCTGCTGTATAATACATATTAAAATCTGGTATAGCTAGTCCATTTTCCCAAGCCCTCCACCTTATTTTCAACTTCCTCTTATGTGTTGTTTTTCCTCATTAGAATATAAGGTGTTTGAAGGCAGACTGACTTTTTCTTCACTTGTATTTATATCTTCAGTGACTAGCACTGTGCCTGGCACGTTCTAAGTGTTTAATAAATGTTTGTTGACTTAATATTGTTGCTTGTTGACTCTAAGGCTTGTTGGTCAGTCATGTCTTGCTCTTCCTGACCCCAAGAAACTGAGGCAAACAGAATTAAGTCACTTGCTCAGGGTCACCCAGCTAGTAGGTATCTGCTGCCATATTTGAACACAGGAAGATGAATCTTCTTGACTTCAGGCCCAGAACTCTACCCACTTAGCCACCTAGTTACCTGACTCTAAGGCTACATTGTATCTAAACTGTCTATACCCTGTATATACTGATTTATATTCATTGTCTGCCCCATTAGAATGTAAACTCTTGGAAGGAATACTGGTTTTCTTTTCACTGTACACACCTCAAACTGCTTCTTAAACTTTCTTCCTTTTCCTTTATATCTCTCCAACGCACTCTGATTAAAGTCTACCGACTTTGAAATCAACCTTTCATCTTACATGATGTCTCAGTTCTCTTTACCGATGCTATTTTCTTGTCTATTTCATCTTATTTCTTAATCATATTCTAATCAAACATTTCACTGCTTAGTCTATTTCAATTTAACTAACTTTGTTACTAAACAATTGAATTTTGTTGAATTGTTTCCCATTAGCTTCAATGGGAAATTATTTTCTAAATAGGTAAAATCAACTTCTACTGGAACAAATACATCACCTTCCAGGAAGGAGAGAAAGGTATGTGCTGTTTGTACTTAATCTTAATCCTAGCTTCAGACTCCATTATCCACTTCTATGTTTTAGCAGCTACCATAATTTGGATATTTATAGTGAAGATAGTACATTTCAGTTATGATTTTTAGTCTCTAATTAATTTTGTAATGCCATAAATTTCTACAAATCGTGAAAAAGATTTCCTTCCTTTTCTTGACTGTCTTTATCTCTACAATTTCCAATCTGGCCAGGGTTGTGAAGGCAGAAAGAAAGAAAGAAATCTCAAAATGTTTCCTCCTTCTTTCCCACTGAAAGCCTAATCAAAATTTGGTGAGAGCCCTTGTTTAATATTACCCACAGCTGGGAGAGCTATTTTGAGACTCCACCCTTCTAAGCTCCCTTACTGGGCTTTCTCAGAGCAAATTTTTTTTGTGGGTATAATAAGGTGTTCCCCTCCAAAGTTCTCTAGGGTAAAAAGACATTGTACACACTAAAGAACTTCTGAAGCAGAAGCCCCATCAAACTTATTCCTCAGCCTTCATTCACCCCTTTCCTGGACCCACCAAATCTTTTCTTCCTTCTTCTCTAATTATTCTCTACAAAAGTGGTTTCTTCATTGTGCCATGGTATCTTTTTCTCCTTCACTCGAGTTTTTCAAGTCTAGTTTTTAACATGCACAGCTGGCAATAATTAAAGATCCCATATTTATCTAACCAAATTTGTTTCAACAATTACCCAAACGGAGCTCTACCCATTGAGTTGTGGACATAAACTGGCAGGTTTTTCTTGTCCCAAGAAAATAGTCCCATGCTTTAATAGCTTGTGTAAGTGGGAGTCAGCAGAAGGCCTGCTTCTTCCCAATCCCGTGTGGTTACTATTACTTTCTTGCCTTTTGGTAACCTTCTCCTGCCAGGCAAGAGCATTATTTATCTCCTGCTGTTGAGCTTAAAGAAGCAAAACAGAAGATCCCCAAGATTAAAATTGAAAGTGGATTTTATTGCAGTGAGACTGTTGTAGTTATATACCCAAATGAGACAGTGCTGGCATGGACAGTGTGGCTGTTTTTAAAGAGGTTAAATAGCCAGGTTACGTAAGCTGAAACTACAACCAGTGATTGGTCAGTGTACATTTGAATTTCCTGCGCTTGAGAAGCTCACCCCAGGCTGAGGGACAGGAAGCCCAGGATGGGCGAGGATGGGGTGATCAGGAGCGGGGCAGGGGATGGGGGATGGAGACATATCCGGATCAGGTGATTAGGAGGGGGCCGGGGACGAGGGATGATGGAGAAATCTCTGGCCAGGTTTTTACCCTAGCCTGAAATTCCTGCTCACTGATCAGTTAGGGGAGGGAAGGGTGGAGTTGTGCTCAACATTCCCTACTTTTCTTTGTAGGCATGTCAAACCTTTGACATGGCTGGGGCCACACCATCCAGGTTACCCAATTTTGTTCCTAAAGGATAATAGTGGGGGTCCCTGATAGTTAACATTTTAACAGAGTTAACACAGGACTTGACAAATTATAGAAAGCAATTAATGAGACAGGGTCCTACAATTAGGGCTATGGTCAGGAGGAGGAGAGGACCAACCAAGGCTGATACAAATGTAGTGAGTCAGGGGGATATCCAGAATAGGGACTGATACCCATTCTCAGAATTTTCCAGCTCCCTCTGCTATTAGCAATATTCTGTCGTACCAACTTCAGACTCTTTCTCACCACTCCAGAGTTGTTTGCATAGAAGCAACAAGCCTCACCAAGGGCTGCACACAGGCCACCCTGTTTAAGAGAAGGAAGGCCAAGGCCTCTGTGGTTCTGGAGAACCACCTTTGCCAGAGAGTCCACCTGTCTTTCCAGGGCTGAGATGGACTGCTCTATGTGGAAAAGGTTGATATTCACCTGTGTATTTAAGGCCTGATAGTTGGCCTCCCCCTTAATTAGGGCTGCCATCCCGGTCACTGCAGATCCCACAAGGCCCAAGCCCACTAAGATGGGAATGAGAAGTGGTACTGCCCGCCTTTGGTGGTGGCTCAGTTGCCCTTCTGGGGAAAAGTAATGCCAACCTTGTTCACCTAGGAGAAGGGTGACCCGGGGAATTATGGCCACTAGGATGCACAGGGGGTTGGTTGCCTCTTCTTTATACACAAAGGAGAAACAATCAAAATTTTTGTTCAGGACCTATTTCTCCTTATCCTTCTTGAATTTGTGGAGTTTAATTCTCTAACCACTTAACAGCTGACTAACTACTAAGAGAATCCACTCTAATCAGAGCTGCAGTGTTGAATGGTGGGTTCACCTAGTGATAGCCATGGGAGTGAAGGATCCTTTGGAAGTCACCAAAATTGTGTAAAGAAAATTCTGGCTCAGGTCTCACCCTGGTCAATTGAAGGCAACCTCAAGAAATAAGACATGGTAAAACTGTAATGAAGGGGGGCGGAGCCAAGATGGCGGAGTAGAAACAGCTCATCCAAGCCACTCTGCCCTCAGATTCCCCCCAAACTATGTAAAAGGGGACTCTGAACAACTTCTGGAGCCCCAGCACTCACAGAACAACACAGAGAAGCTAACCTCCCACTGAGGACAGCCCAGCAGCCCTGCAGGAAGGACCAGCGCAGCGGTCTGGGAGCCGGCAGCGCGCAACACGCAGAGCGCAGGAAGTGGAGCTGAGCGGAGCCCAGGTCCGTGTGAGCCGAGGTTTTAGCCCCAGGGTGGCAGGGCCAGCAGCCGGCTGGAGGAACCCCAGAACACCAGGAGCTGTGGCGACTCCAGAGTTATCAACATAGACATGCCTAGGACAAAGTAAGAGGTTAGTGTCCTATGGACTTTGGGACCTGTATTTGGGGGAATGCATCGGCTCCCTCCCCCCGGGGGCTAGAAGCTGCTGAGGAGACGCCATTTTGTAGTTTTCAGAGGCAGCTCCAGCTCCTGGCCTGCAATTAATTGTAGGGAGATCCAGTGATCAGTCTGGGGGCAGGGGGTAATCGCTCTTGCTTTAACCTCCCTGGATCTGGATTATGATCTAGGGTGGAAGTCGTGGGTGGGTTTACAGCTTGCCAGAAACGGAAGTTGCCCCCCACACGTTCGGGACGAAAATTCCTCTATCTGGCCTTAAAGCCATAATGTGGCAACAAGCCCAAAAGTCAGGTAATCAAGTGGCAACATGCCAAGGCAAAGGAAACAGAAAAATGCAACCCTAGACTCCTATTTTGGGGGCATAGAGTGGGAAAAGTACTGTGAGGTCAGAAGTCCTGCTCCAAAAGCCCCAGGGGAAAACATGAGTGGGTTGCAGGCCATAGAGGACCTTAAGAAGGACTTTAAAAATCAAATAAGAGAAGTGCAGGAAAAATTAGAAAGAGAAATGAGAAGGATGCAGGAAAAGTATGAAATGAGGGTCAACAGCCTGACTGAGGAAAACAACACCTTAAAAAATAGACTGACTCAAATGGCAAAGGAGGCCCAAAAGGGCAATGAGGAGAAGAATGCCTTAAAAAGTCGAATTTGCCAGATGGAAAAAGAATCTCAAAAGTTCACTGAGGAGATTCATTCCTTCAGAGTTAGACTGGAGCAAATGGAAGCTAATGACTTTATGAGAAATCAAGATGCTGTTAAGCAGATCCAAACAAATGAAAGATTAGAAGGCAATGTGAAATATCTCATGGGAAAAGCCACTGACCTGGAAAATAGATCCAGGAGAGACAATTTAAAAATTATTGGACTACCTGAAAGCCATGATCAAAGAAAGAACCTAGAAATCACCCTTCAAGAAATTCTCAAGGAAAACTGCCCTGATGTTTTAGATCCAGAGGGCAAAATAGAGGTTGAAAGAATCCACAGATCACCTCCTGAAAAAGATCCCAAAAAGAAAACTCCCAGGAATATTATAGCCAGGTTCCAGAATCCCCAGATCAAGGAGAAAATACTACAAGCAGCCAGGAAGAAACAATTTCAATATTGTGGAAACACAATCAGAATAGCCCAGGACCTGGCAGCTTCTACACTGAGGGATCGAAGGGCATGGAATATGATATTCCAGAGGGCAAAAGAACTGGGAATGAACCCAAGGGTCACCTACCCAGCAAAACTGAGTATTTTGTTTCAGGGGAAAATATGGTCATTCAGTGGAATAGAGGACTTTCAAGCATTCTTGAGGAAAAAACCAGAGTTGAATAGAAAATTTGACATCCAGACACAAGAAGCAAGAGATGCCTGAGAAGGTAATCAGGGAAAAGAAATCAAAAGGAACTTATCAAAGTTGAACTATTTACATTCCTATATGGAAAATCAATAACTGTGACTGATGATATCTTTCTCACTATGAAAATAATGGAAGAAGGGGGTGTGGTCATATGAATACATATGTGAATGTGTGTGTATATGGTTACAGTTATATATGGATAGAGGGCATAGGTTGAATTTGTTGGGAAGGGAGAATACTCAAGGTATGAAATTATGAGGTGAGAGAGGAAAGTGGCAAGAGGAGATGGGGAGAGACAGGGTAGGGTAAACTATCTCATGTAGAAGAAGCAAGGGGAAGTGGTTGCAAGGGAGGGGGAGAATAGGAAGGAAAAAAAGGCAAAACCACATTCTCATTGAATTTGGTTCAGGGAGAGAATGACATACATACTAAATGGGATATCTCAACCTGCAGCAGAATAGGGGAAGGGGGATGAGAGGAGGGATGATGGATGGGAGGGCATCCTTGGGGGGAGGGGAGGTTGGAAGTACCCACTATAGAAGAGGGTCAGGATCATGTAGGGAATGGACCAGGAGGGGGGTGGGATGAGTGGGAGGAAATTATAAGCAGCCTTGTACAATATATCTACTATGATAATGTTTTGCATAGCTAGACATGTACAACATATACTGAATTACTTATCTCCCCAGAGGGAATGGGTGACAAGGGGGGAAGGAAATGGATCTGAAATTCGAGGTCTTAAGATTAAATGTTTCAAATATATATAAATACTATTATTAATACTCTTTTGCTTATAATTGGGAGATAAGATGTGCAGGCATTGGGACACAAAGATTCACCTTCCTCTAATGGAAAAGTTGAAGGGGGTATGGGAAAAGGTATGGGAGAGAGCAGATTGGAGGAAGCGATATCTTGTGGGACTGCTATTCTGGGAGGTTGGGTAGGGAAATAACTGGGGGAAAATGATTGTAACTCAAAATCTGGTGGAAATGAATGATGTAAAACAGAAGCTAATAAAGCATTTGTTTAAAAAAAATAAAAATAAAAAGCACTTAGCACTTAGTAGGTGCTATATATCAGTGCTTAAAAACAAACAAACAAACAAATAAACAAAAGAAATAAGACATGAGGAGCTTATTGACATAGCAAGGCATCAAACAGTAGGAATAGGGCAGGGGTCAAATTCCAACTGCTGCAATCTGCTTTTAAAGAAAGGAGTAAAATAATTTACATATTAAGGGTAAGGCACTCTTGATTGGTAAATCTTTCCTCCCCATTATAACATCATTAGCTACCTGTAGGGTATTTGGTGAGTTTAAGGTTTTCAGCTCTAGCCAAGGGAGCTACATGGTGAGTCCTCGTTGACCATAAAAGTCATTTTATGTAATCTGGAGCTATGATTGGTGGTTGGGGATCCCAGGGAGGTATATAGGTAGGAGCTTTGCGGAAATAAAGAGAACTTGCTTGCAACCTCCTCCGGTGTTCTGTCTGGTGATTTCCTCTCCGAGGCCGGTGACGACCGAAGACCCGGGATGGGTAAGTAGAGGCTCCAGGTAAATAGGGGGTGGTCAGGACATAACATATTGGCGCCCGAACAGGGACTTGAACCCTGGACCCTCGAGTAGGGACCCCCCCGGTGATAGTGGAGCTAACTCTAGGCTGTGACCTAAGAGTTGATCAGACAGCCTTCTCCTGGTTTGGTGAAGAAGCCCAGCATGGGGGCGGGGAAGAGTTTCCCCATTTTGTTGCCGGCAGAAAAGGAGGTTATTGTTTCACAGTTTAGACAACTTTGTGCCTCACAGGGTGTTACAGTGTCTAAGGACCGGGCAAGTAATTTTGTTGATAGGCTTCTTACAGTTTGCCCGTGGGTCCGACATGCGGGGATAATCCCCGACCGAGTGAGCACTATGAGACACCAGATGTCTGCTTATGATTATTCCAACCCTGGTTTTCTCACACCGGAAGATTTCTCATTATTTAAAGTTTTGGAGGCGGTGGTAGTCCCCACCTCAATTCCCCTTTCCCTTCCCGCCGCCACTCAAACGGAATCGTCCTCGGTAACTATAGAGATGGAGTCTGAGGGTATGGGAAAAGAATGTCCCCCGATCTATCCTTGGGGAGAGCTGAAAACTGCAGAAGCTGAAGGGAAAGACAGGGGTACAGAAACTGCTGCCTTCACGGCAGATGTGTCTCAGAATCAACAGCTTGGTGGGGGACCTAAATCCAGGGTAGCCACTAGGGCTTTAGATGATCTGACAGAAACACGTAGAGTGGTTTTTGCTAATCATTATACTGGACATACTTCCATTTATAAACCCACAGAACAGAGAGGAAGGACAGGAAATGGAGGACGGCAGGGGCAGAGGCCTGCCGCCCAGGTTACTGGAAATGAGCCCCCCCATATGGGACCCAATGTTCAGGGCGCGGAACCAGGACCACCCAGCAACACCTGCACCAGAGGGGAAAACAGGATGTTCTACCCCCCTCGAGGGTGGGGAGAGGAGTGGCCCCCTATGCCCCAGAGAGCTCCGCCTCCCCTTCCCCCCCTGGGCGTTGTCCTCTTCCTGCCGAACATTGCTATGAACCCCTAAGGGATGTAGAGACTGCCCCCTACACGCCTTTGGGTGTCATTCCTCGCTCCTTGCGAGTGGCAGCTGAAAAAGGGGAAGACATAGATTGGCAAGAGTGGGGTGGGGCCTTTCCGGTTTTTGTTGACCCGATTAGCGGCCAAAGGGAATATACACCTATACCATTTAAGGTGCTTAAGGAATTGAAGGAGGCTGTCAGCAAGTACGGCGCTGCGTCCCCATATGTCAGGAGGTTATTGCATAGTGTATTTTCATCTAGCCATTGGACCCCAAAAGATTTTGATGATTTGGCTTCCGCGGTCTTTACTCCAACTATGTATACCGCCTTTGTGGCCTATCGTAAAAGAGAGGCCGCTAAGATTGTGGTGGCCCGTGGCCTTGCGCTGACCCAGGATGCTGAAGATCTTATATGTGGTCAGGGACGCTATTCAACCCCTGCTGTCCAGGCCGCCTATGGCCCCACTGAAGAGCAGGATGTGAAAACAGCCCATTTACAAGCATGGGATAAAGTAGCTAATATGAATGATGCCAATACTACTAAATTCTCAGGTTTGAAACAACGTCAGGATGAAACTCCCATAGAATTTATTACAAGGGTCCGGCAACATGTGGATAGGGCCTTTGGAGAAGGGGAAGCAGCTAATGCTCTAATTGTAAAGCAGTTGCTTAGGGAAGAGCTGCGGACATCTGCCTTGGCAGCAATGTCGACGCTTCCTCCTACAGCTACTATAGATCAGATAGTGGATAGGTTGATGGATGTCCCTAGAGAGGACCCTGTTACGAACCTTGCCCAGGCCCTCCTACAGAGGGAGGAGGAAAGAACAGAGCAGCAGGATGTCACACAGCGCCTGCTTGTGGCTGCGTTGGAAAAATTGTCACTCCACCAGTCCAGTCTAAAAATAGGGCTTGCTTTAAATGTGGCGTGCCAGGGCATTTTAAAGCCCAGTGCCCAAAGAATTTGCAAGTAACAGCAATCCCGGTCTGTTTTAAATGTGGAAAGCCGGGACATATTGCCAAATTTTGCCGTGCCAAGTCTGAGCGGGTGTCGGGAAACCACAGCGGGAAGCTCAAGGTCGCGGGCCCGAGCTTCCCGGGATCACTCCCACGTCCCGCGGAACGCACTGGCCCCAAGGCCGCTATCCCATTTACGCAGATGCCCAAGTCACCATCCCCCCAGTAGAATCAGTGATGATTGGAGTTTGGTCTCCAACAACTGAGGGGTTGGTGGTAGGTGACTCCAATCAGTTGATGCTTGTTGTCCCGACCCAAGTTCTTTCCCCCTCCAAAAAGATTTCTGTTTTTAATCCTCATAGCGCCCCCTTTTTGCTATCACCTGGCCTTTTAATTGGGTTTGTTTTGCCTTTTAAGGCTGTAGAGGATGCCTACTGGGCGCAAGATATAACAGAAGAGAGGCCTATGATGACCCGGATAGTTGAGAAACGGCCCCTTCAAGGCATAATAGATACAGGAGCAGATTGCTCGGTGATAGCTAGGCATTGCTGGGACCCTTCTTGGCCTTTGACAATGGCTGGCAATATTATTAGGGGGGTGGGAGGAGCAGGAGTGGCCCCTCGGGCTGCTCGACTCTTGTCCTGGCAGGCGGGAGGGGTTGAGGGTGCATTTCTACCACTTTGTATGTCTGGCTTGCCTTATTGCCTGTGGGGCAGAGATATCTTAAAACAGATGGGTGCATGTGTTACTGCTCCTGGGGAGTTAAACTGATGAGGGCTGCTGGTTTGAAGGCCCCCCGTTACCGCCTATTACTTGGGTGAGTGATACTCCGGTATGGGTGGACCAGTGGCCCCCTACATCAGATAAACTAAGGGCCCTTTGGTCTATAGTTGATGAATTGTTGAATACAGGCAAAATTGAGCCCTCTTTTAGTCCCTATAATTCCCCTGTTTTTGTAGTGAAGAAAAAATCAGGTAAATGGAGGATGTTGGTGGATTTGCGAGCCATTAATGCTATAATGGTCCCCATGGGCAAATTACAACCAGGCATGCCCACCCCTGCAGCCGTGCCTAAAGATTGGCATGTTTGTGTTATTGATATTAAAGATTGTTTTTTCTCCATTCCTCTGGCTGAGGAGGATAGAATTAAATTTGCCTTTTCAGTGCCTTCTATAAATTATGCCCAACCATCAGTTCGTTTTCAATTTGTGGTCTTACCTCAGGGGATGGCTAATAGTCCAACATTATGTCAGTTTTTTGTAGATAAGGTTTTGGCCCCTGTCAGATCCATGGAACCTGAAATGATGTTTTTGCATTACATGGATGATATTTTGATTGCAGCCCCGGATCGTCAGGATATGCTTCGGGGCTTGAGTAGAGCACAGGAGGCATTGTTAGCTGCAGGATTGCTTTTGGACCCGGATAAGGTTCAGTTGAGAGCCCCCTTGAATTATCTGGGGTCCACTCTTGACGGAGGGGTGATTTCCCGGGAATTCCCGAGGGTGTGTGCTGAGGCATGCCGCACATTGAATGATTTTCAAAAGTTAATTGGCGCTCTGCAGTGGATGCGCCCGGTGATACCCCTCCCTCCTCAGCTGATGAGTCCTCTTTATGAGATTTTGAAAGGGCCGGCGGAGTTAACATCGCCCCGCACATGGACTATGGAAGCCTTGAAGGCACTTGATGCCATATTGGCTCAAGCTCGTTCAACCTTGGTCCAGAGAGATCCCAAAGAGCCTATATATTTTGTTGTTTTAAAGGATGCTTTGGCTCCTTGGGGCACGCTGTATCAGCGCCATGGCTGTTTAGAGTGGCTGTATACTCGCACCTCTTCCCGTTCCCTAGATGATTGTCGAGAATGGGTTGCCCATTTTGCTTTAAAGGCCCTTAATAGATGCAGGGCTGCTTTTGGGTGTGATTTTGTTTTTGATTTTCCTGATTTTGACCTTATAGGTCGAGAATTGGCCCTGACTTCATGGCATTGGGCCATTTTACTAACTTCTGTTTCAGTTGCTGCAGGGGCCCAACCCCGATTGGATCGTGCTTTTGATTTGCTTCCTTTGAGCCCACATCATACAGTGGTCTCCCAAACTCCAGTGAAAGGCCCCAATGTCTTTACAGATGCTACCAAATGCCACCGAGCCGTGGTATATGATCCTGTCCGGCAGTGTTGTTGGGCCTTTAAGACACCTTTTCAGTCAGCCCAACAGAATGAGCTATTTGCCATTTGGCAAGCTCTCCGCCTTTTTTTTTTTGATGTTCCTGTAAATATTATTTCAGATAGTCAGTATGCTGTAAATTTGCTACAGCGGGTGCAATCTTCTTTTTTGAATAGCGCTGTACCTTTGTTTCCCCTTTTTCGTGAGGTTGCTTCTTGTTTGCAGTTACGTTGTTTTCCAGTTTATTTTTTGCATGTTCGGTCCCATCTGGTGCAAGCAGGCCCCATTTTTGAGGGTAATGCGATTGCTGATGCCGCGCTTGGCTTGTTTTCCGTTGATGCCATGGGATTAACTCAATTGAGTGAACTTGTAGAACCGCCAGTTTTGGCTCATCGCAGATTTCATTTGTCTGCGCGATCCCTTAGATGTTTATATGGTATCTCCCGGGAACAGGCTCGCAATATTGTTAAAGCGTGTGTATCCTGTGCCCCTTTTCAACCCCGGATTCGGGAATCAGCTTTTAATCCTAAAGGGACCTTTAGTGGTTTAGAGTTGTGGCAGATGGACGTGACCCATTTTGGTCACAAGTGCGTCCATGTAGTGGTTGATACATTTTCAGGTTTTGTTATGGCCTCCCTACAGACTGGTGAGAGTTTTCGTGCAGTTAGATCTCATTTGTATTTTGTTTTTTCCACCATGGGAGTGCCCTTATCTATTAAGACTGATAAAGGTCCTGCATATACTTCTAGATCTTTTGCCCTTTTTTGTGAGGAGTTTGGTATTTTTCACTTGACTGGTATTGCCTATAATCCTACTGGTCAAAGTGTTGTTGAGAGGGCTAATCGCACTCTAAAAGAGGTGCTAGCCAAGTTGCTGGGCAGGGTTCCCCGTACCCTTTTATCTTGTCAGTTATTTCAGGCCCTCTATATTATGAATTTTTTACAGTTTAGGCAAGATGGCACGACTGCTGCCATGTGTTATTTTGCTGGCATTTGTCCTCTACCAGCCTCCGCCCTGCGACAGCTCCTGTCACCGAATAGAGCCCAAGAGGGTTCGAGAGTTTTGTGGCGAGATGAAAGGGGCGATTGGAAAGGGCCAGCAGTAGTGAGGAAGAGAGTCAGGGGTGCCCTGGCTGTTTGTCCGGAGAATGATGATGATTCCTCCTTAATTTGGGTGCCCCTGCATAAAGTAAGAGATATTATGTTTTGTTAATTTTTTTATTTTTGGTACAAATATCCTTTTTTTTTTTCTTGTTTTCCCTTTTTGGACCTTTTGTTGTTTTGGGGGAGATTCCTCCAAGCCTGCTTTGGGCCTTTTTGAAAGCTTTGCCCAAACCGCTTCCTGTGACCTATTCTTCATTGATCTATCCGATTCTTCTGGTGCGCAATGCTTCCTTGGGATTGCCTACAGCAACGGTGGACCAGAAGGAGGAGCCCTTCAATGCTACTACATCTTGGCGATTGGAGGGTGCTCTGTGTTTTGTCCTGACTTTTCAACTGAGGACTGCTTGTCGTGTGTCTTCATGGGACCACGATCCGTGCGTGGTCCTGCATCATCAGCGATCCGGTCCGCACTTCGGGTTCCCGAAATGGGAGACTCCTCCCCCCGCCACCGGTCGCCGCAGGGGCAAGCCATCAATGTTTCAGAGGGTACGGTCGCCTATATTGAAGGGCCTTCAAGCTTGGCGTCCACTGATTAATACAACTGTCACCGAGAGATACCCTCGTTCCTTCCTTATATCTCTTGTGGCCTCCGCGACATCGGTTGCGTTGGCATCGGTGGCGCTCCAAGGCGGAACTGTGACTGCAACAGCTTTAAATAATTTGTCTACTGGTACAGCTGAAGCCCTGTCTCAGACTGGGGATCTTCTTACCCATCTAAAAGGAGGACTCCTCCTGATGAATCAGCGCATGGATTTAATGCAGGAACAATTAGATTTGATGCTTGAGGTCGGCCCTGGGAGGTGTGTTTCTTCCCTTTCAGGTATATGTATTACTGGGGTCCACTATTACAATGATTCCTTAGCTGCGGCTTTGGGCCGGAACATTTCAGTTTATTTGAATGGGACCTGGGATCATACCTTTGAAGAGCAACTGGCGAGCCTACTCCGGTCGATTTATCAAATAAATGGGACAAAAGTTAATTTTGATTGGACCCCAGTGCAGCCGATATTGAACTTTTGGCAGCGAATTGGCGGTTGGTTTCAGTCTTGGGGAACCTTTGGAGTTACTTTCCTGCTAGGTATCTTCTTGATAGGCATAGTGATTTGGGTTTGTTGTTGGAGACGGAAGTATTGGAATTATACGCTACTAACCAGACGGGCTGTTGATTCTTTGGCCCATGATGAGAGACATGACCTTTGGCTCCAGGCCTTGGAGGAGCACCTGTAACACCCGGGATAAGACGGGGTGCCTCCATGACGGGCAACTTCTCCACATTCCGGCCACCTAAGACAGGGCCTGAGGGTGTTGGGTTCCTAAGACGGGTAAGGTTTGTGACTGTGGAGGAGACCTAAGACAGAGGCCCCTGCTCCCTACTCCTTGTTCCACGGCAGGCCTTACTTTCTCCGGGAAGCATCCGGCCCTAAGGTTTGGTTTTTAGCAAGCCCGCTCCATTCTAAATTGCATAGGCTATATAGCCTCCTTTATTTTGCCTTGCTGATTTGTTATTTTCTTTTGGGTTTTTTCCTTTTTCTTTTGTTTTTAAATAAAAAGGGGTGAGATGTAGGGTATTTGGTGAGTTTAAGGTTTTCAGCTCTAGCCAAGGGAGCTACATGGTGAGTCCTCGTTGACCATAAAAGTCATTTTATGTAATCTGGAGCTATGATTGGTGGTTGGGGATCCCAGGGAGGTATATAGGTAGGAGCTTTGCGGAAATAAAGAGAACTTGCTTGCAACCTCCTCCGGTGTTCTGTCTGGTGATTTCCTCTCCAAGGCCGGTGACGACCGAAGACCCGGGATGGGTAAGTAGAGGCTCCAGGTAAATAGGGGGTGGTCGGGACAATAGCTACCAATTGACAAGAGTATATTCAGGAGATTGGATTAGTCCTAAAGGGACCTCATCCTCTTCTCAGCCAGCTGGCTGAGTACTGAAAGACTGAGCAAGGCTAAAACAAGGAGGTCATCACTCAGACTGTCCCATTGACTGACTTTCCACAGTATATAAGAATAAGGGAAGTTATGCAATTACAAAGTTGGAGAACTGATAGTTATTATGGAAACCTCACCAGTCATGTATATTTTACGTCCCCAAGGAATGCCCACTCACCACCTCCTTGATAAGTGGCCATCTTTTCTTGAAGATCTCTAGGGAGGGAAGACCCCTCCCCGCTTAGGGAAGCCAGTTTGGATGCCTCTAATTATAGGAAGCTTTTCCTGAAATCAAACCTCAGTTGTCTTCTTTGTAATATCCACTTGCTTCTGGTTCTGCCCTCTGGTAACAAACAGAAGGAATCTAATCTTCTGTCTCTCGGCCTTGAAGATAGAAATCATATTCTTCTCAAGTCTTATCTTTTCTAGGCTAAACACCATTCCTTCAAACAATCCTCATTTGACATAGACTCAAGGCCTTGAATCCATTACGGTTTCTCTCTTCTGGATACTCTTCATCTTACCAATGTCTTTCTTTGTATCTAGAACTGAACATAATATCCTAGAGGTGGTTTGGCAAGGGCAAAGTATAGAAGGACGATTATTTCCATATTCCTGGAAGCTATACAACTTGTTTTAAAAATCTTAATTTTGTTTTTCTCAATGAACAAAAACCTAATTTCTTTCTACCACCTCCCCCAACTGGAAAAAAAAAACCCACTTTTTAACGAATGCATATAATCAAGCAAAACTAACTTTGCCTCTCTCGATGCAAACCAATATCACTTTAGCCTTTTTTTTTGGCTGTTAAATCACAATGTCAAATTCATATTGGGCTTTCAGACCACTAAAACCCTTAGATCTTTTTCAGAACAACTGTTATCTAATCATGCTTCTATATTTGTAAAGTTTATTTTTGTACCCAAGTGCAAGACCTTATACTTATCCCTATTGAATTTCATCTCACCAGATTTGGTTCAGTGCTCTAGCCTGTCAAAATAATTTTGGATCTTGACACTGTCATCTAATACATTAACTATCTCTCCTAGTCTTATGTCATTTTCAATATCTTTAATCAAGTCATTGATAAAATTGTTAAATGGAACAGAGCCAAACATAGATCTCTTGGTTATTCTATTAGAGACCACCTACAAAATTGTCATTGAACTATTGATTTTTTGAGTCAGCTCATCCATACAGGTCTAAACAAATTTGATTATTATATCACCCAATAATCTCTTTCCATCTTTTCCACAGTTGTCTTGATGTTTAATTCAATATATTGCAACTATCATGTGATTGCAAAAGTAGTCCCCTTAAATTAATCACCTATCTCTTAGGACACTAACTTTTCAGCCATTACTGCTAGTGATAAAATGCCCATTCATCCCTACCCCACTCTTGCCTAATGAACAGGTCCTAAGATACCTGGAGCTTTTCCCTCACAGTCTGTACTGGTCACTTCTCCAGACTCAAAGCTGAAATGAGGACTTTTCCTCATTTATATTATCTCTGATCAATATGGCTCAGAACTTCAGTTTCCATTCAACTCAGAAACTATTCAGCCAGGTGTCTGGGTCTAAGGTTTGTTGGTTTATGAAAATAATCTTTGGGGAATTAATGATCTGAATAGGGGAGTTTGCTTCGGAAATATATACCGGGTGTTTGGTTTTTGGTAGTTGCATATGGTTTGCCTACTAATTTGCACTTCAGTCTCTAGCTTAAATCATACTTGTTGTGTTTGTATCTGAATGAGAGAAGTGAAAATTTCTGACTATACTCTAAAATCTAGTAAGGCTTTTTGTAGCAAACAGGCCAAAGTTCCCCTTCACAGAAAATCAAATGATCTCCAAGGACTCAGAACTCAGAGTGGTAGGGAGTCACCCCTCTCCTCAGTGACACCTCAGCATAAGATAAGACATGCCAAATAAGGACAGAAGTGCTTTCTCAAATGTACATTGGGTGGTCACTGTTTCCTTGTTCCGGTACTTGAGTTAGATTACCATGCTTAGATTGTGCACCTGACTTCTAGCCAATGGAAGGAAAGGGTCAGAAGGGGAGTGGGGGAGAATTCCATGTTAGGGCTTTATAACTTTGCCATTTCCTTTTGTAAATTGCTTCTCTTCCCTGACCATTTGTCAGAAGTGGGGGTTGCCCTTTCTCGAGATCATAATAAGCCATTCTTTTCTGCTTCCTACCTTGAGAAGCCCCTGTATTATTTGGGTAAGGATCTCTGTTGCACACAGTTTTGGGGTGCACACGTATCTTTGTCTAATATTTTTATTTTTAACTCCTTCCCCATATTTGGGAGAATAAGCATTGAGAGAAGACAAACCAGATGTGGCCAAGTTTAGTTTGTATAAGGATTTCCTATGAGAGATGAGGGGTACACTCCCCAAACCCACAAGGATTGGTGACTGCTCATACATGGCTACAAAGCTGGTGAATAGAGTTTCATGGAGGTTGGCAGGGTGTAGGTGGGGGGGAAGAGAGGGAGAGGGAGAGAAAGATAGTGTGACAGATCATATGTTAGTAAATGGCAATCTGGCCACCTGTCCCACCTCAAACAGGAATGTCATACCTTTCAAACACATTTCTTCAGTGACACCTGCCTTGGGGCTAATGATCTCATCTCTGAAAATTGCAAAACGTGGCAGAAATCAGCTGAGCACTCTATAAGGCCTGGCTTATTGGATAGTCCCCCATCACAGGATCATACATTTAAAGTTGGAAGGCACCTTAGAGGTCGTCTAGTTGAACCACTTCATATTTTATAGACGAGGAAAATGAGGCCTAGGGAGGCTGTGTGACATCTGATAAGTTCACAAATATGCTAAGTAGAAGGGCTGAGATTTGAACTCTAGTCCTCTGATCCTGCATGCAGGACTCTTTCTACCAGCCACATTGCTCTTACTCCTTTGATGATGTAAATAAATAGCCTGGAATTTACCTTTTGTGGTTGCTGTTGAACATTTGGTTTCTTGCATCTGTTTTTCTTAAAGTCTAGTACATCTCTCTAAGAGGTTTAATGATGACAGTGAGAAACATCCTTAAGCCCAGTGCAGCTTATTTCTGCCTCCTGTTAATTGCTAGATTTTATATTCAGTTTTATTGACACTGAAGTGAATACTTTGTATGTTGACCATATTTTCCATCCCACTTTCCTTCCCCCAAAGTATCCTTCTATATCCTTCCTCTCCTTCTAGACAAATGTTTAAAAGAAAGTTTCTATTCAGGATGTCCCAAAAATCTTAGAGTGCAGTTTAAAGGCAGTGAAGCTCAAAACTACACTGAAACTTCTGGGATGCCCAATTTGGTATATAAACCTTATTTCTCAACAAAAATAGCTCTGCAAAATTACCAATGATCTCTAAATAATCATTTTAAAGCACTTATTAAATGTCTTTAATGTTCCAGGCACTGTGCAAAGCATTCAGGAGACAAAACCAGATAGTCCTTATCCTCCAGGAGCTCACATACTAGCAGAGCTAAGACACATAAAGCAGAGTAAGAAAAAGGAAGGGGGAAGGGCAGTGTATAGGGTGGGATGGTTTGGTAATAACCAGGAAGTGAATGTGGAGGCTATCAGAGCCCAGGGGTCAAAGTCCAAGATTATACTAGAGCTAACAGGTTTTCACTCAATCCTCATCCTCTGTAGTATTTAGAATTGTTGACCTCCCTCTCCCATTGAGGTTTAGGTTAAGGGGTGCTCAGGACCCTAAAATACCGATGTGCCAGGTCCTGCCAAATGAATTCTCTCAGCCAAAGTAAAACAAAGTTTTTAAAAGATTCACCATATTGGGTAGACTCTTAAGGAGCCTAAGCATTTGTGACACTTGTATTGATAAGCAGACTGAGTCTAAACTAGATTGAATCTGAGCACCTTCATGGAGGCAAGATGGATCTTATATACAGAAAGACTGTGGGAGAGATCTAGGGGTGGTCTAGTAGTTTGGGGTGACTAGAAGAGGGGTTTAGGGAAAGTCTTGAGGAGGAGTGTAAGAAGGATCTAGTCTAAGGAGGGACTGGGGTGACTAGAGGTCAGGTTCACAGGAACCAAGAAAATGGGATTAAGGGTGGGATTATGGGGTGGGAAGTAGCCAGAGGCAATTTCTGAGGTAACAGACAATGGAGGGTTAGGTGAGGTTAAGGGTAATAGAGATTTGGGCATATAGTCAGGGTTTTGTTGTTGTTGTTGCTCATTTTTTTCAGCTTATTTCTTGACTTTTAACTTTATGTTAAAGTGGGTCTCTGCTCCTTGGGTGGAGGGAGCACTGTTGCAAGCTTCAGGTTTTTTTTGTGCTCTTTTTAAAGATAGTTATGGGGGTCTGTTTTCAGTTTTCTTTTTTCAGTTCTTTCAAGATGATATGATCTAAGGAGAGGGGTGGTCACTGCTCTCCTGGCCTGTGCTTTGGTCTGTGAACATCCACAAGTATTGTTTTCTGTCTTGGACCTGTGACCAGGATCCCACTCTCCTGTGGCCACAAGCTCTGGTGGGCTCCTCCTCACCCTGGAACTATGATCCATATCTGTGACCTGGATCCTTGTTTGGGCAATGCAACAGAATTCTGCACCCAGTGCCAGCAAATCCCCTGTTATCTTCTGACTAGTTGTCTAGTACCCTTATAGTCTGTGGGCTGAGAACTCTGGGAGTCACTGTTACTGATTCAGTTGTCCCCAAGGCTTGCACTGGCTTGCTGGAATAGAGCCTGCTGCTGACTTGCATGGGGGGGAATGCTTGAGAGAGTCAGGGCTTTGCTTCTGGCTTCCACCAGGGAGAGAGAAACATCACTGCTGGCTTGCATTGGGTACAAGGCCTAGCTGCTGGCTTGCCGAGGCATAACCTACTAGTGGCTTGGCCTAGGCTGTCTGTGCTGGACTGCATTTTACTCTTAGATCAGTGAGACAGATCTTTCCTGTCTACCTTCTAAATTGTCTTGGACTGGAAAATTGTTTCACCCCATTCTTTTTTGGTTCTGCCACTCCAGAATTCATTTTGAGCCATTATTTTAAAGTTGTTTGGAGGGGAATTTGGGAGAGCTCAGGTGAGTTCCTGCCTTATTCCACCATCTTGGCTCTACCCTCCTGCAAGAAATAGCATTGAATAATGCCAGAAGGAGTGCTGATAATTTCTAGTCTAGGTCTTCATTTATTTGTTCATTTACTCAATCATTTATATGTGTGTGTTCAGTCATTGCAATTATATCTGTGTGGGGATTAAAACTGTTCAATCTACAATAAAAGAGAGAGGAAGAACTCTGAGCCAATGGCACTTTATTAAAGTGTCCATGGTCCCATCTAATGAAGTGGACCTCTGATCTTCCTGATGATCTGAGATGCCCCCCTTCTTCTTGGAACTTATATTTATAGAATTTGATACCAAAATATGCAAAAAAGGCATGGTATAACATAGAATCCCATTGATTGAAATATGACACAAAAATTAAAATAAACAAACATGATCTGTCAGCAGGGTCATGAGTTGGGTGAAGTAGGGCATATTTCCACTGACTAGACGGTCATAAGATAGATGGGCTCCTCCTTATGTTAGACAGGAGGCCATGGTACAAGCATGGTACATGCTTTAAGAACATATCAGGGGGAATTTCCATACCCTGCCACTAGGCATGCTTGGTTTGGTCATGAAATATGAACAAAACAGGATGGAGACATTTTTGTCAGCATTCTTGTGGATGTGCAAGAAAGCTCCATAGCTGGTAAACAAGGTAATGAACATTACATTAAAGTTTGAGGCCTATTATAGGGCCTTTCTATTAGAATCTATATTCCTATGTGACTTATACAAAGTATGGATTAATATATTGCTTATTCTTATACCTATTATTAGGTGACTGACTAGATATGTATTACTCGATCAACTTACTAAAATAATTACTAACAACCATGACCTCTTATAAAACCATAATGAACTAATATGACTAGAGTTTGAATAGGGGTCCTCAATGAATCATTTCTCTCACTTGACTCTTCTTGGCCCCATTTGGGGTTTTCTTTATAAAGATGCTGGAGTGGTTTGCCATTTCCTTCTCCAGTTCATTTTATGAATAAGGAAAGCGAGATAAATAGGTTTAAGTGACTTGCCCAGGGTCACACATCTAGTCAGTGTCTGCTGCCAGATTTGAACTCAAGAACAAGAATCTTTCTGACTCCAGGTCCAGTACTCTCTCCACTATGCCACCTAGCTGCCCCTTATTCATTTATAGCTATCTATTTATCTATTAATCTATCATCTATCATTCTATTTATCATTTCTCTATTTATTGACTTGGTAGGCTAGAAGTCCTGTAGCCACTCATGGACCTGATCCCACTACTGATCATTCAAGATCTCTGATGAAGTGACCTATTTATTCTATATGAAGTGTTCTATTTATGTCTTGGACTGGTTCACTCCTTTGAAGTGAGCCTGGTGGCTCCCCATTCCCAGGGTCTTGTGAGCTTGGTACCAAACTTAGTAGGGATATACTGCTATAGACCACAGCCCCTCAGAGCTCTAGAGCTCAAGTAATCCCCCAACCTCCCCAGGTGGAAGGGATTATAGCTGTGTGCCACCTTATCTGGCCCATGTGGGGTCCTATAGTAATTTCGGGCTGGGCTAGGGCAAAGGGACATCCTGCTGTTAAGGCTAATATTAGCTTTCATACTATCACTACTCAAACAAACAGAGGGAGAATCCTAAGAAATTTCTAATTGTTCTTTTTCTACCTGGAAACTTCAGTTTGCCTACTCTTTATGAGACTAAGATAACAGGAAAGAACAGGCCACAGGGTCAAAATGAGTCATCCTTTTCTCCAAAATTTTCTTTAAATTTGGTTAATCTAAGGTTGGAACATTTCTGGTCTAATAGTCCTAAACTTAAATTCATTAGTCCTTCAGCACATTTTCTTAATTTAAATATTTCCTGGGTAGTCCTTCCTATACAACTAAAACCTATTTAAGTCTATAATGAGAAAAAAGAAGTTTAATTTTAAACATCCTTAATGGTAATATTATAAAAGGCCACAAGATGGGGATGGTAACTCTTTGTGGCTAAGACACTATATTATTTGTACCAACTCCACTGACCTTGTGCAAGTAACTTATGCAAGGCCTTTAGTAAAGTTGGAACATGGTCTCCTGACTCTTAGTCAGGTGCTTTCACCACTGCAGGGTCAAATTATCTCATAGTCACAGTAGGTATGGTGCCTAAGAACTATGACAAACAAAGGGCAGTATAAACTGATGCAGAATGAAGTGAACAGAACCAAAAGAAGAATTTATACAATAACTGCAATAATGTAAAAAAACCAATTTTGATTGAGAGATCCAAGAACATGAAAGAAATTTTGAAATATTTGAGACTATCAGTGCAATGACTAATCACTATGTCAGAAGACTGATGAAGCATGTTTCCTACCACTTGAAAGAGAAAAGATGGACTAGAAATGCAGAATGACACACAGTTCCAATGTGTGAATGTATTTTGCTTATCTATGCTTATTTATGAGAAAAGAATTTATATTTGGGGTGGGAGAGAATTACTGGGGTGAGATATGAGAAGATAATGAGAATGATGGAAAAAAGAGCATCAACTAAATGTTAAAAAACCATGCAGAATAAAACAGAAGCAGACACAGAAAGGCAAGGCAGTTTTGTCATTCTGGTATTATATTTAATATACACTTAAAAGGGAGGAGGGGCAGAACTAATTATTTGTATGCCACTTACTATGTGCCAGGCACTGTACTGAGTGCTTTTTAAATATTATCTCATTTGACTCTCACAACAATCCTAAGAGATAGATGCTATTTCCCTCATTTTACAGTTGAGAGAACTGAGGCAAACAGAGCTTAAGTGACCTGCCCAGGGTCACATAGCTAGGAAGTGTCTGAGGATGTATTTGAACTCAGGTTTTCCTGATTCCAGCCCCAGTGCTTTATCCACTATACCCTGGTCATCAAAATGAAATGATACAAAACAAAATAAAAAAATCTTAAAAAAAAACAAACCCCTACAAACTATAATAGCTTGAAGTTTCATATACAATCTTCTTTTTATTTTCTCTTTGTATGTCGAAATGTTCACATTTATCGAATTTATAATAAAGGAGAAAAAAAAAACTTGTCAGAGGTGGTGGTATACAACTGTAATTCCTGCTACTGTGGAGGCTAAAGCTGGTAGATCACTTGTGCTCATGAGTTTCAAGCTTCAATAGGGAAAAAAGCCTTTCCATACTAAGCGTAGCACCAATAGGGTGAGTCCCTAGAAAGGGATAAGCGTGGGCATCAAGACTGTTAACTGACCCAGGTCAGAAACAGAGTAGGCCAGAATTCCAGTGGGATCAGGCCTGTGAGTGGCCACTATCTTTTCAGCTTGGTTGATATAGAAAACCCAGTCTCAAAACAAAACAAAAACAGGAACAGAGCCTATGCAGTGTTTTTTTTATTTCTATGACCAAAAATAAGGACAAAATCTTCTTGAATTAGCGTGTGTACTTTTGTGTATATATATCAAGCCTGCACAACCTGTGGCCCGTGGACTGCTTGCTGAATACCAAAGGATTTCCTCTACATACAAAGGATGTTTTCCTCTATGTTTTTCTATTGGCCACATAAAATCCTTTGGTGTGCAGCAAGTGGCTGATTTACACGAATCTCATGAAAAGATATAGTCTCTTCACAGAAGATGACGCACATCAATGTCTAGCTTTTTTTATTTTTTAACAATGCAAAACAAGAACTTTGAGAGGCTTTTTTTACCTTTTAAATGTTTTAGTAATTCTCTTTCTTGTGTTATATCACTGTTATTCCCCAATGACTTGGTTCCCTACTCCCCCACCAATAGAATCCAAAAAAGTACAGTCAAGTAAAACAAAACGTATGTTTCATTCTGCACCCATAGTCTACCACCTGTTTGCTACAATGAGGGAGGCATGCTCTAGCATCATTCCTTTGAAATCATCTATGAGCATAGCAGAGGATATAGCTTGGAAGACTTTTGTTGCCATTTTCCTTTATTATTAAGATCCTTGTAGAAATTATTCCCCTGGTTTTGCTTATTTAAATCTCCATTAGTTTGTCCAATTTTTTTTTTTTTTGCTTTATTTTTTGGAGGGGGGAAGGAAGGGCAGCTGGGGTTAAGTGACTTGCCCAAGGTCACACAGCTAGTAAGTATCAAGTGTCTGAGACTGGATTTGAACTCAGATCCTCCTGACTCCAGAGCCAGTGCTCTATTCACCTTGCCACCTAACCACCACCATCCAATTTTTTTTTTACAAGTTTCTTTGAATTATTTGTGTAACCTGGTTTTTGATCATACTTAGTTTGCCTACCTGGGAGTCCTTTGCATCCCTACTATGGGTAGGGTAGTCTCTGATTAGCTGCCTTACATCATTAGAACTGATGAAACCAAGCTAGTCTCTCTCTTTCCACCATCCTCCTGCTGGGCCGGATATGAACACCATGAGCTGACCTGGTGAGAGGGGGAGGGGATTTACCTTCTTACTCTTTTACCCTGGCTCTGAGAAATGGACCAAAGGGTATTTGTTTCTGCTTTGTGTTATTTGTCTTAAGTTTCAGGTGCTGGACTCCCTGGATCCCCACAGGTCTGGGAGTTTGAACCATTGAGACATTGGAGCCAGGATTGCAGCTACAACCGACCAGGCCAGCATGGAGGCTCTGAAAAGCCAGGGTACCTGGGACTGGAGTCAGAGGGAGCTTTTGGACTTGAAACTGGACCTGTGCTCTGTGGGAGCTAAACAAGATACCTAATTCCCTTCCCTTCTCCAGAGACTGAAGTGAGCGGGGGAGGAGGAGAGAAAGTAAATAAGGCCTTCTGTGTTTTAGGGGGAGTAAGTTTGTATATCCGTGATGATACATTTGGAAAGAAATATATTCCTTATTAAAACCTCCACTGTATTACACTGAGTCATAATTTCTTATGGCAGAATAATTTATTATATTAATATACCATAATTTATTCAACTATTCTTCATTCAATGGATACCTACTTTCCTCCTAGTATTTTCCTACTACAAAAGGAGCTACTGCAAATATTTTTGAACATATGAGACTTTTCCCTCTTTGACTTGTGATTTTTCATTGCAAAGTCAGATAAACTTATAAAAATGCATCTCTCAAAGGACCCAAGGAGCTGAAATTATCGTGGCCTTCAAAGATCTAAATCAGTTGTGTTTCTCTATGCTCTACAATAATAACTACAACATTATTTAATTCAACAATTTATTGGGAAAGGGAATGAAAAAAATACTTTGGACAGCTTTTCATGTAATAAGAGCTTCCTGTAGAACATATTCAAAGCTGCCCATCTGAGCTCCAGCAGATCACATAGGAACAGGACCTGGACATTCATTCCACCCTGGCCTATACCCAGACCTGTAGCTCTGAATGAATTCAGTACTGGAGGAGCCTGTTTTTAATTAGTGGGATTGGGTTCCTCCTTCACAAACCCTTTAGCTCCTTAAGTATCCTACTTTAATACTGTGCAGAAAGATTGCTTAAAGCTTAGGCTATGGGGAGAGTAAAGGAGGTACTCAGTGTGTAATATGAATCAGGTACAGGATAGTTAGTGTATTCCTCTCTTCAGAAGGAATTCTAAACACAGAGTGCTCTTGAATAAGCATTAACAGAATGAATTTAAAAGAATTTAGTAACAGCTCATAACAATTGTTACAATATGCTGGAAGGTTGTTACATAATATCATTAGACCATAATGCAGTTTGCAGTATTGCTCATTAGGCATCTTACATTTTGATTTAGCTTAGCACTGTCCTTTCAATTTACTCACAAAGTCATCTAGAATCCTGGATGCATTAACCTCAGGATAGGTACTTTTTCACCTAAATGCAGAGCAAGCACGAGAGAGACTTGCTTAGGCAGGAAATGTACTTAGTGCCATGTGCTCATGGCCACACGGAGGCCATGGTACGTATCATAAGCTACCCACCATGAAAAGCAGTTTAATAAAACCCTGCCAAACTCACAACTAGAAAGGAAGAGAGCCATAGATGACCTATCCCTTTTGTATATCCACTGAGTTATCATTTCCTTTGATTCAGCAGCCAGCTAGGAGACTCTTTATCATCTCATAGAGCAAGTATCTCAATAATGAGCAAATATGACTGGAAGCCAGTCCCTAAGCTCCCATGAAGTAGACCAGAGCCAGTAAGGGCAACTCTGACCTACTGTAAAGGATATCCTTGTTCAGTTTTAGAAAAGAGAATTGTAAAGAATACGAGTATTAGGAAAAAATAAAAGTAGAATTAAAAAGAATAAAATTTGAGTATAAAAACCTTGTGATACTTATCTTTGTATCTACCTCAGTTCTAGCACAAAGCCTTCCACATAATAAACACTCAAAAAATAGGCATTGATATTGTTTAATAAATAAAGACTGGAGATTATTTCAAATCAGCATCTTATTAGAATCACCAGACATAGCTGACTCATTGACTTACTGGAAGTCCAGGATAAATGTGTACAAATAACCCAGCCTCTCAAAACTTACCCAACTTAACTAGCTTGGTTCCAGAGAAAATAATTAAGAGGAATCAATAGAATTTATAAAGACACAGATTCAGGATCAACATGAGGAAATAGCATCGTAACAGTTAGAACTTTCCAAAAGGAGAGTTTGTTTTTTCAGAACTTAATGGGTTCCCCTTCGCTAGAGGTCTTAAGAAGAAATTGAATGGTAACTTGTTATATTATAGAGTTGTTACATATAATGCTTCAAAAAATTTATACATACATACATATCATAAAATAATGCCTCAAAATGAATTCTGGAGCAGCAGAACCAACAAAAAGATGGGGTGAAACAATTTTCCAGCCCAAGGCAACTTAGAAGGTCAACAGAAAAGGTCTGTCTTACTGGAGTGAGAAGAGAGCACAGTTCAATGCAGGCCAAGCTTCAGCAAGTCAGCAGCAGGTCTTGGAAGCAGTTAAATTAGTAGTAGCAACTTCTGGAGCTCCCATCCCACAGACTATAAGGGGGTGAGACAACTGATCAGAAGGAGATTATAGGAACCCTTTGCTGGGACTAGGAGCAGGACTATGTTGCATTTCCATGTGTGGGTCCAGGTTGCAGTCCCAGGTTTAGGAGGAGCACTAGTACACTAGAGCTTGGGACCAGAGGAGAGTGGGAACCCCAGTCATAGTTCCAAGGCAGAAAAGAGTGCTTTTGGTTGCTCTGAGATCAGACCACAGGTCAAGAGAGCAATGACCATACCTCTTCTTAGACCATACCACCTTGGAAGAACTGAAAAGTTACTGACCTTCAGAACCAGCTCTGAAAACAGTTGCACAAAAAACCTGGAAGCTTGTTACAATGCTCCTCCACCACAGGAGCAGAGACAAACTTTAACAAAAAGTTAAAAGTAAAAAAAAAAAAGGCTGGAAAAATGAGCAAACAACAGGAAAGGCACCTGACCATAGAAAGTGACAGGGAAGATCAAAACAAACTTAGAAGAAAACAAAAAAACCTAAATAGCTACATTCAAAGCCTCAAAGAAAAATGTGAATTGGTGTCAGGCCTAAAAAGGACCCCCAGAAGAGCTCAAAAAAGGATTTTAAAAATCAAGCAAGAGAGGTAGAGGAAAATTTTGGAAAAAGAAATGAGAATGAAGCAAGGAAATAATGAAAAAAGAATCAACAGCTTGGTAAAGGAGGCATAAAAAAATACTGAAGAAAATAACACCTTAAAAAAAAAGAATAGGTCAAATGGAAAAAGGGGCACAAAAGGACACTGAAGAAAACTCCTTAAAAAGAAGAATTGACCAAATGGGAAAAGATGTATAAAAATTTACCAAAGAAAAGAACTCTTTAAGAAGTAGAATGGTGGAGTGGCTAGGTGGCACAGCTAGGTGACACAGTGAATAGAGCACCGGCCCTGGAGTCAGGAGGACCTGAGTTCAATCCAGCCTCAGACACCTAAAACAAGAGGGAATAGCGTGACCTGGGAACAGTCACACTCAGTAGTAAGAATAAGGTAGTGTAGAGTAAAGCTGCTTCAGTACAGCAAGAGAACCCTGAAAGAATATAACAAGTATGGAGGTAACCATCCATTAAAACAGAACCCAGTTATCCACTTGAATAAAGGTAAAACAACAGAACGGAAGTATGAATCAATAAACAAAAAAAGAATATAATAAGTAACATGTAAGATTAAAGCACAAAAATAATTCAGTAAAAGAAAGGAAATATCCTATTGAAAATAATCAAACTGAAAATAAATCAAGGAAAGATAATTTAAGAATTATTGGACTACCTGAAAGCCATGATCTAGACATCATCTTTCAAACTGCCCTGATATCCTGGAACTATAGGGAAAAATATAAATTTAAAGAATCCACTGTTTACTTCCTAAAAGAAATTAAAAAATGAAAACTCCCAGGAATATTATAGTCAAATTCCAGAGCTCCTAGGTCAAGGAGAAAATATTTGCAAGCAGCCAGGAAAAAAATAATTCAAATGTCATGGAGACACAGTTGGGATTAAACAAGATTTAGCTGCTTCTACATTAGAGGCTTAGAGGACTCAGAATATGATATTCCAGACTGTACAGGAGCTAAGATTACAACCAAGAATCATCTATCCAGCAAAACTGAATATAATTCTTCAAAAGAAAAGGTGGACATTTAGTGAAATACAGGACTTTCAAGCATTCCTGATAAAAAGACCAGATCTAAACAAAAAATTGCATTTTTAAATATAAGATTCAAGAGAAGCATAAGAAGGTAAATAGGAAAGGGAAAATATAAGAGATTCAATAAGGCTAAACTATTTATAATCCAACATGGGAAGATGATACTTGTAACTACTAAAAACTTTAGCATTATTACGGCAGTTAGAAGGAATATAAATGGATAGAGGGTATGGGTGTAAGTTGAGTATGATGGGGTGATGTAAAAAATTAAGGGGTGAGAAAGAGGGAGATACTAGGAGAAGGGGAAAGGGAGAAGTAAAATGGGTAAATTATTTCACATAAAAGAGGCAAGAAAGACCTTTTACTATGGTGGGGAAATTAGGGGTTAAAGAGGGGGTGGCAAGGGTGGCTAGGTGGCGCAGTGAGTAGAGCCTTGGAGTCAGAAGGACCTGAGTTCCGATCTGGCCTCAGAAACTTAACACACACAAACCAAAAAAAACCTAGCCGTGTGACCTTGGGCAAGTTACTTAACCCCAATTGCCCTCCAAAAAGCAAAAAAAAAAAAAGAGGGGGTAGCAGACAACATTTGAACCTTACTCTCATTGGAATTGACCCAAAGAGAGAATAACATATACACTCATGACAACTTAAGACAATTCTGAGGTACCACTTCACACGTATCAGATTGACGGAAAAGGAAAATGAAAAAAAATGTGGAAAAATTGGGACATTAATGCACGTTGGTGAAATTGTCAACTAATCCAACCATTCTGGAGAGCAATTTGGAACTATGCTCAAAGGGTCATAAAATCACATATCTTTTGATCCAGCAATACCACTACTAGGTCCATGTCCCAGAGGAAAAAAAAAAAGGAAAACAATCTGTATGTATAAAAATATTTATAGCACCTCTTTTTGTGATGGAAAAGAATTGAAAATCAGTTGGGGAATCAAGTTGTAGTATATGATCGTGATGAATACTATAGTGCTATAAGAAATGATGAGTGGGGCGGTTAGGTGGCGCGGTGAGTAGAGCGTCGGCCCTGGAGTCAGAAGGACCTGAGTTCGGATCCAACCTCAGACACTTAAAGCACACACAACTCCCCCCCCCCAAAAAAACATAGCCATGTGACCTTGGGCAAGTTACTTAACCCCAATTACCCCCCAAAAAGCAAAAAAAAAAAAAAAAAGAAAGAAAGAAATGATGAGCAGCTAGATTTCAGAAAAATCTGGGAAGCTTTATATGAATGAATTGATACTAAGTGAAGTGAGCAGAACCAGAACATTGTACACAGTAACAACAACATTGTTAATGAACAACTGAGAATGACTTAGTAGTAACAACAACATTGTTGAGGACCATTAATTAGAATTACTGGCATTTTCAGCAAGTACCAGTAATACAGTCCCAGTATCGTGATGAAAACAAAAGGTATGAAACAGTTGTCATGTTAATTTTACTAAGCTAATCAGAGTTTTTTAATTTACTCAGTTGTGTATTTGTAGTAAGCTCAAGAATGTGTAGACAACTAATATAATGCAGAGTCAATGAAGAAGAAATTGTTAATGAACAACTGAGAATGACTTAGCTATTCTCAGCAATACAATGATATAAGACAGTTCTGAAGGACTTATGATGGAAAAATGCTATTCACTTCCAGAGAAAGAACAGATGGAGTCTGAATGAAGATCAGAGCAATTTTTTTTCTTTAACTTTATTTTTTGGGGGGTTTTTGTCTGAGTTTTCTTTCTTTTTCTTTTTTTAAATTTTTTTGTCTGTGTTTTCTTTCATAACATGACTAATATGGAAATAGGTTTTGCATGACTGCACACATATAATCTATATCAAATTGCTTGCCATTTCAATGAGAGAAGACAAGAAGGAGGAAAGGAATTTGGAACTCAAAATTTTAAAAAGAGAATGTTAAAAACTGTTTTTATGTGTAATTGGAAAATGTTAAAAAAAATTGCCTTTTAAAAAGAGAAGACTACAGAAATTCTGAGTATGGAAAAATCATTCTTGGTTGAAGAATTTGGAGTAGGTTTGGAATTTAACTTGAGATAGATTTTGAAGGATTCTGGAGTTGCAGAATTGCAGAATTCAAGAGTTAGAAGGGAACTTAATATCCATTCGGCCTGATGCCAAAAGGAATCCCCACTATAATCTCAATAATTGGCAATCTAGCCTCTTTTTGAAAACCTCCAAGGATGTGAAACCCACTACCTCTTTTATACTTTTGCATAGTTCCAATTAATAATAAATTTTTCCTTTGACCAGGCCCCAAATTGACTTTTCAAAATTTCTATCCATTGCTACTGGTTCTGCCCTCTGAGGGAAATGGAATGATTCTAATCCCTCTTACATGATAGCCCTTCAAATACTTGAAGACAACTAGCTTATCTCCCGAGTTCTCTTCTTATGTATAACATCCCCATCTCCTTCAATGGATCCTCATATGATATGGATTAAGGCCTTCACTATCCTGGTTGCTTCTCTCTTGAAGCTCTCTGGCTGATCAATATTCTTCTTAATTTGTGGTGCACAGTTCTGAACACAATACTCCTGATTTAGTCTGACTAGGGCAGAGGACAGTGGACCTATTATCTCCCTATTCTTAGAAGCTAAGCCTCTCATTTCATGCTGAGATCACAATAGCTTGTTTTGGCTACCACATCCCATTGCTGACTCACATTGGGTTTGCAGACCACTAAAAACCTTTTATCTTTTTCAGAACTGATATCTAATCATGCTGCCCCCATTTTGTATCAGTGAGGTTGATTTTTTTTAACTTAGATACTCATAAATTCCTTTACATTTATCTCTAATGAATTTCATGTTATAGCTAGTTCAATCCTCTAGAGACTATCAATATCTATTTTATTCCTGACTGTTATCCAGAGTGCTATCTCTCCCATCTTGATATTATTTGCTATTTTAAAGAGTATGCCATCTATGCCTTAATCTAAGTAATTAACATTTTTATATTGTATTTTCCACAATTGTATATGTGTATAGCAATTGTATATGTATAAAAGAAAACATTAAAAAAACAACAACCAAGAAATATAAAGAAAGTTAAAAAAAAAAGCATTCTTCAATCTGCATTCAGACACCATCAGTTCTTTCTCTGGAGGTGGATAAAATTTTTCATCATAAGTCCTTTGGAATCGTCTTGTATTATTGCATTGTTGAGAATAGCTAGGTTATTCACAGTTGTACAATCATTGTACAATATTGTTGCTACTGTGTACAATGTTCTAGTTCTGTTCTCTTCATTTTGAATTAGTTCACGTAAGTCTTCCCAGGTTTTTCTGAAATAAACCTGCCTGTCATTTCTTATAGAACAATACTATTCCATCACAATTATATACCGTAATTTGTTCAGTCATTCCCCAATTGATGAGCATCCCTTCAACTTGCAATTCTTTGCTACCATAAAAATTGCTGCTATAAATATTTTTGTATGTTCAAATCCTTTCCTTTTTAAAAAAATATCTCTTTGGGATACCGACCTAGTAGAGGTATTACTGGGTCAAAGGGTATGCACAGTTTTATAGCTCTTTGGACAGAGTTCCAAATTACTCTCCAGAATTGTTGAATCATTTCATAACTCCAACAGTGCATTAGTGTCCGAATTTTTCTAAATCCTCTCCAACACATTTCATTTTTCTTTTCTGTCATGTTAGCCAGTTTGTGATTAGTGATTTAGAGCATTTTTATATGACTATAAATAGCTTTGATTTATTCATCTGAAAGCTAACTGTTAATATTCTTTCACCATTTATTGGGGGATGACTTTCATTCTTATAAATTTGACTCAGTTCTCTATATATTTTAGAAATAAGATGTTTATCAAGAGAAACTTGCTGTAAAATTTTTTTTTCTCAGTATGTGGTGTGAGATATTGGTCTATACCTAGTTTCTGACAAACTGTTTTCCAGTTTCCCTGGCCGTTTTTGTTAAATAGTGAGATCTTGTCCCCAAAACTTGTATCTCTGCTTTTATCCCATACTAGATTACTGTGGTTATTTACTGCTGTGTACTGGGCAACCTATTCCACTAATCCACCACTTTAGTTCTTAGTCAGTACCAGATTGTTGTGATGATTACTGCTTTATAATATAGTTTGAGATCTAATATTGCTAGGCCACCTTCCCTCACATTTTTTTCGTTGGTTCTCTCTCTCTCTCTTTTTTCCAAATGATTTATTAACTTCTGGTTTATATCATTCATTTCCATCAGATTTTGAGTTACAATTTTTTCCCCATTTTTCCCTCCTCCCCACCCCAGAATAGCAGTCCCACAGGATATCCCCTCACCCCATCTGCTCTCTCCCATATCTCCTCCCATACCTCCTTCAACTTTTTCAATAGGGCAAGGTGAATCTCTGTGCCCCAATGCCTGTATATCTTATTTCCCAATTATATGTAAAATAGTATTAGTAATAGTATTTATATATTTTTAAACATTTGATTTTAAAACTTTGAATTCCAGATTCATTCCCTTCCTCCATTGTCACCCACCCTTACCGGGAAGATAAACAATTCAGTATATGTTGTACATGTGTAACTATGCAAAACATTACCATAGTAGATATATTGTAAAAGACTGACTATATTTCCCTCCCTCCTATCCCCCCTCCCACTTGGTCTATTCCCTACTTTGATTCTGTCCCTTTTCAAAAGTGGGTGTTCCCAACTTCCCTCTCCCCCTTTCCCTTCCGCCCTCTATTCCTTCATCCTCCCTGTCATCCCCTTCCCCCCTACTCTCCTGTAGGGTGAGATACCCTATTTAGTATGTATGTCATTCTATCCCTGATCCAAATTCAATGAGATAAGGTTTTGCCTTTTTGTCTTCCTGTTGTTCCCCTCCATCGTAACCATTTTCCCTTGCCTTTTCTATATGAGAGAGTTTATCCCATTCTGTCTCTCCCCATCTCCTCTTGTTATATTCCTCTCTCACCTCTTAATTTCACTTTTTAAGTATCATCCTTTCCTATTGAATTTGACCTGTGCCCTCTATGTATACCTGTAAACACACACATATATATACACATTCACATATGTATTTATATGCCCATATACCCTTTTTCAACTATTTTCATACTGAGAAAAGTTTCATCAGTTACAGTTATCATTTTTCCATGTAGGAATGTAAATAGTTAAACTTTGATAAGTTCATAATGATTTCTTTTCCCTGTTTAGCTTCTCAAGCCTCTCTTGCTTCTTGTATCTGAATGTCAAATTTTCTATTCAACTCTGTTTTTTTCATCAAGAATGCTTGAAAGTCCTCTATTCCACTGAATGACCATATTTTCCCCTGAAACATGATACTCAGTTTTGCTGGGTAGGTGATTCTTGGTTTTCATCCCAGCTCCTTTGACCTCTGGAATATCATATTCCAAGCCCTTTGATCCCTCAGTGTAGAAGCTGCCGGATTGTAAACATCTACTTTTGTTTTAGAATTTTATTAAATTTAACAGTGTAGTAACAAAACTGCCCTACTTGTTTAACTCTCCTTCTGAACTTCCTTTTGCTCTCTTATGGATACTTTAAAAATGTTTCATTGTAGCTTTTTTGTTTTTCTTCTTTTTTTCATCACTGTCACTTTCTTCCCTCCTGTTCCCCTTTCCTCCCTCCCCCCTCCTTGTTACAAATAAGTATAGTTAATCAAAACAAATAAACACATTGACTTTGTCTAAAAAAGTATGTCCCATTTGGATCATTACCTCTCTGCCAAGATGTGGGGAACATGCTTCATTATTAATATTCTGAAGTCATGATTGGTCTTTGCATTGATCAGAGTTCTTAAGTATTCTTTTATCTATTGTGGCATTTGTGTAAAATGCTCTGGTTATGCTCACTTTACTGTGCTTCAATTCATATGAGTCTTTCCATATTTCTTTCAATCTATTATATTTACCATTTCTTATAGCTCAGTAAGATTTTGTCACATTTATGATGGGACTGGCAGTGTCTGACAGTATCTCCTTACGTGGAAGAGGGTGAATCTCCAGGTGTCCAGCATGTGAGTTTTGCAGCCAATCCCACATAAATGCCCTAAGGTCTTAACCCAGTTGTGGTTGAGCAAGGACTCATCTGGCAGCCATGCCTCATCTTCATATGAACTCTCCCCAGATACTGATGTAGGACAGGGGAGAGTGTGCCCCTGATGTGTTTTGCAGAAATGTTTGTTTTGTTCTTTTATATCTTTGAAGTAAATAACCTTTTGTAAAAACTAATTGATATTAAGTCATTACATGGAACTAGGGCACCACTCACTGTTGGTTATCAGTAGGGTGGAGGAATACAAACAGTGGGGATTCAAGTCAATAGTATTAGAAAAGAAATACTCCCAACCCTTAAGAACCCCAAGTAGGAGATGCAACCATCCTGCCTCTGAGAAAATGAGCCAGAATGAACTTACTACACATTCATATCCTATAATGTGTTTAGTTAGACCCCAATTGATGGGCATTTGATTTGCTTCTAGGACTTGGTTACAATAAATGTACTATTATAAATATCTTTGTAAATATGGATCCTTTCTCTACGTCTTTGACCTCTGGGGAGGGGGGCATGTACATATTGGTATTGGCTGAATCAGATATGATGTACACTTTAGGAATTTTTTTGTGTGCATAATTTCAAATTGTTTTCCAGAAATTGGACCAAGTCATAGCACCACCATTAGAGCTGTATTAATGTTTTTGTTTTTCCACAGATTCTTCAACAGTAGTCACTTTCTTCTTTTTCCATCTTTGCCAATATGATAAGTGTGAGGTAGACTCTCAAAGCTGGTTTAAGTCACAATCATTTTATTAGTGGATTGGTTCACTTTATGGTTACCTACAAAGAATATGTTTCAACAAATCTCATTTTGATCCATACTTTTTGTGTGTGGGCATTTTTGTTTCCTAGTGTGGGTGCTAATTTAAAACGAAGTCATGAAGTCAGTGAGGCATTTCTTGGGAAGTACATATAATGAATTAACATGAATAGAAGAGCTTACTTATTTCTTTCCTTTTTTTGAGGGCAATTGGGGTTAAGGGACTTGCCCAAGGTCACATGGCTACTTTTTTTGTGTGTGTAAGTGTGTGAGGCCGGATTTGAACTTAGATCCTCCTGACTCCAGGGCTGGCGCTCTATTCACTGCACCACCTAGCCACCCCTAGAGCTTGCTTATTTCTTTACAATTTAGGAAAAATCCTGTAGATTGAACTAAGTCATGGGAATGGGGAGCTGGATGGAAAATGAGGGAGGAATAGTGGGCTTAATGAAAATAGTAAAGATCTAGAGCAACTACTGTTTGCAAGAAACTCAGGAGACACAGAGAGATGAATAAAGAGTATCATAAAATAAATAAATATTATGAAAATGCAATACAAAGTATTGTATTGTGTATAATGGGCCCAGTTTTTGTCTTTCTCCAACACTGTTCTGTAGTCTGGGAGCAGGAACAAAGACAAACTGACTCCTAGGTAGGCTTTGTAAAAGGTAAGGTAGACAACAAAATATCTAGTTACAGAGAAAGCTTCTGACCATTAAGACACAGTTTCATGGGGAAGGAGAAGTTCAGTGTAGTAGGAGAGAGTTTAAAAACAAATAAATTTTTTCTTTTGAAAGTTTAGGCTTTTACAAAAAAAAAAATCCATATACTGTGTCCACTACTTTTCTATTAGTAGGTGGGTACCATGTTTTATCTTGACTCCTCTACTATAAGCCTTTAACAGACAAGCTTTTAACAACCTCTTTCTTCTGGTTCTAAAACATCAGGGCAATTTTCCTTGAGAATTTCTTGAAGGATGATTTCTAAGTTCTTTTTTGGATCATGGATTTCAGGTAGTCCAATAATTTAAAAATTATCTCTCCTGGATCTATTTTCCAGGTCAGTGGTTTTTCCAGTGAGATGTTTCACATTGCCTTCTATTTTTTTCATTTTTTTTTTGGATCTATTTAATAGTATCTTGATTTCTCATAAAGTCACTAGCTTCCATTTGCTCCAATCTAATTCTGAAGGAATGATTCTCTTCGGTGAGCTTTTGAGATTCTTTTTCCATCTGGCAAATTTAATTTTTTATCTTTGCTTCAAAGCCTCTTTATTAAATACATTTTTACTCTATTGTAGCCTATAAAATATGAATTTGATATGTCTAGTTTCCTGTATGTTTTTGAGAAGTTTTTATGCTCTAATACATGGCACATTTTTGTGAAGGTTCGATGTGTAGCTAAAGTAGGTATGCTCCTTTCTATCCCTATTCAATAATCTCTAGAGGTCTTACTTAATTTTTCCAAAGTTCTATTCAAGTCCCTCATTTAATTTAAAAAAATTTTATCTATGTTTGAGAGGGTTAAATTGAGCCCTGCTCCTACTATTATAGTTTTATTGTCTATTTCTCCCTTTAAGTTAACTTTTCCTTTAAAAATTTAGATGAGATTGGGGGGCGGCTAGGTGGCGCAGTGAATAGAGCTCCGGTCCTGGAGTCAGAAGGACCTGAGTTCGGAGCCGGCCTCCGACACTTAATCCACACAAACAAAAAAACCTAGTCATGTAACCTTGGGCAAGTTACTTAACCCCAATTGCCCTAAAGGGGCAGCTAGGTGGCGCAGTGAGTAAGAGCGCTGGCCTCGGAGTTGGGATGACCTGAGATCAGATCTGGCCTCAGAAAATGAGCACCCACGCATAAATAATGACTAGCCGTGTAACCTTGAGCAAGTTACTTAACCCCAATTGCTTTAAAAAAAAAATTTAGATGCTATGCCATTAATGAATATATGTTTAGTACTAATATTAATTCATTGTCTGTGGTGTTATTTTCTTTCAGCAAAATATAGTTTCCCAGTTAATTTGTTTTAAGAAGGTCTATTTTTGCTGTTGTTTTGTCTAAAGTCATCTTTTTTTTCAACTTTGATAAGTTCCTTTTGATTTCTTTTCCATGATTACCTTCTCAAGCATCTCTTGCTTCTTGTGTCTGACTGTCAAATTTTCTATTCAACTCTGGTTTTTTCCTCAAGAATGCTTGAAAGTCCTCTATTCCACTGCAGGACCATATTTTCCCCTGAAACATGATACTCAGTTTTGTTGGGTAGGTGATTCTTGGTTTTAACCCCAGGTCTTTTGCCCTTTGGAATATAATATTCCATGCTCTTTGATCCCTCAGTGTAGAAGCTGCCAGGTCCTGTGCTATTCTGATTGTGTTTCCACAATATTGAAATTGTTTCTTCCTGGCTGCTTGTAGTATTTTCTCCTTGATCTGGGAATTCTGGAACCTGGCTATAATAGTCCTAGGAGTTTTCTTTTTGGGATCTTTTTCAGGAGGTGATCTGTGGATTCTTTCAACCTCTATTTTGCCCTCTGGGTCTAAAACATCAGGGCAGTTTTCCTTGAGAATTTCTTGAAGGATGATTTCTAGGTTCTTTCTTTGATCATGGCTTTCAGGTAGTCCAATAATTTTTAAATTGTCTCTCCTGGATCTATTTTCCAGGTCAGTGGTTTTTCCCATGAGATATTTCACATTGCCTTCTATTCTTTCATTTGTTTGGATCTGTTTAACAGCATCTTGATTTCTCATAAAGTCACTAGCTTCAATTTGCTCCAGTCCAACTCTGAAGGGATGAATCTCCTCAGTGAACGTTTGAGATTCTTTTTCCATCTGGCAAATTCGGATTTTTAAGGCATTCTTCTCCTCATTGCCCTTTTGAGCCTCCTTTGCCATTTGAGTTAGTCTATTTTTTAAGGTGTTATTTTCCTCAGTCAGTCTGTGGACTCTCATTTCATACTTTTCCTGCATTCTTCTCATTTCTCTTCCTAATTTTTCCTGCACTTCTCTTATTTGGTTTTTAAAATCCTTCTTAAGGTCCTCTATGGCCTCTAACCCGCTCATATTTTCATTTGGGGCTTTTGGTATAGGATTTTTGACCTCAAAGTCTTCCTCCTGTTCCATGCTTTGATCCTCTTTGCCCCTAAAATAGGAGTCTAATGTTGCATTTTTCTGTTTATTTTGTTTCCTTTGCCTAGGCATCTTGCCACTTAATTACTTGACTTTTGGGCTTGTTGACACAGTAGGACTCTGCCACCAGACAGGGGGACTTCTGTCCCAAATGTTGGGGTCTTCACAACTTCCAGAAGTATTAATTGGGTGGCCTCTGTGAAGCCTCCATACTCTCTGGCAAGCTGGATACCCACCCCAAGACTTCCACCCCAGACTGCAATCCAGATCCAGGGAGGTTAAAGCAAGAGCGATTACCCCCCAAGACTGATCTCTGGATCTCCCTACAATTTGCAGGCCAGGAACTGGAGCTGCCACTGAAGCTGCAAAATGGCGTCTTTGACGTGTCTCCTCAGCAGCTTCTCGCCCCCAGGGGAAGAAGCCAGTGTTCCCCAAATACTGGTCCCAAAGTCCATAGGGCACTAACCTCTCCCTTTGTCCTAGGCATGTTTGTGTTGATAATTCTGGAATTGCCACAGCTGCTGGTGTTCTGGGGTCCCTTCAGCCAGCTGCTGGCCTGGCCACCCTGGGGCTAAAACCACAGCTCAGGTGGGCCTGGGCTCTGCTCCTAGAGTGCTGCTCTGTTGGCTCCCAGAGCACTGCGCTGGCCACTCCCTTCAGGGCTGCTGGGCTGTCCTCAGAGGGAGGTTAGCTTCTCTGTGTCATTCTGTGGGTGCTGGAGCTCCAGAAGTTGTTCAGAGTCCCCTTTTACATGATTTAGAAGTGGTGTGGGCTGGAGTGCTGTGGAAGTGCTGTTTCTACTCCGCCATCTTGGCTCTGCCCCCCCATGCAATACCCTCTAAGGTAATCTTTGCTACCTCTTCCTTTTTTACTTCAGCTAAAGCATAATAGAATATGTTTGTCATTTATTTTAACATTTAACATTTAGCATTCTCCTGTTCCCAGTGTGTTTCTTATACACAACTCATTGCTGAATTCTGCATTCCAATCCATTTAGCTATTATCTTTCTGTTTTATGGATGAGTTTATCCCATTCACATTTACAGTTATGATTTTTAATTGTGTATTTCCCTGCATTCTATTCTCAAATGCATTTCTTTTTCTTTGTTTCTTTAAAACCCTTTTAAAGAGTTTATTTGGCTTGAGACTAATCTCTTCCTTATCTATCCTCTTTCTTATCCCCCTTCCCTCCTTCTTCTATTGAGTGAAATGTATTTCTGTATCCAGCTCTGTTTGTGTGTATAATGTATGTGTATATATGTGTGTATGTGTTTGATGAGTTCAGAATAATGTTCAAGTGTTGCCCATTTCTCTCTACCCTCCTTATTTGTATAGATTTCTACTTGTGCACTCCAATTATGTGAGATAATTTACCCCAGTTTTCCTCTTTTCCCTTCTCCCCCAGTATTATTTCACTCCTCCCCTTTTCAGTTTTCTTTTTAAGATCATTATTGTATAACAGAAATACTCCCAAACACACTGTCTAATTATACTCCCTCTATGATCTCTGATGATCATAGAGGTCTGAGGGGATAGATATAATTTCCTCATATTAGAATGTAAACAGTTCATTCTTGTTTAGTCCTTTATAATTGCTGGTTCATGTTTATCTCTTTATCTCTTCTTTATCATCTTTTATCTCTTCTCTTCTATTGTGTTTGTATTTTAAAATTTTCTACTCAGCTCTTGGAGTAGAGCTTTTCAATAGCAATGCTTGAATGTTACTTATTTTATTAAAGGCCCATTCTCCCCTCCCTTCCCCCTTTTTAGGATTATGCTCAGTTTTGCTGAGTAAGTTATTCTTGGCTATAGGCCTAGATCTTTTGGCTTCTGGAATATTCTATTTCAAGCTCTCCACATTTTTATAGTGGTAACTGCTAAATCTTGTATGATCCAGACTATGGTTCCTCAGTACTTGACTGCTTTCTTTTAGACTGTTTTCAGGATTTTTTTCTTTCAGTTGGAAACTCTGGATTTTTGCTATAATGTTTCTTGGAGTTTTGATTTTGGGGTTTCTTTCAGGATGTGTCTGGTGGTTTCTGTTTCTACTTGGCTCTCTGGTTCTAAAAGATGTGTAGTTTTCTTTTTGCTTTTTTTTTTTTTTTTTTTTTTTTGCTTTTTGGAGGGGGAAGGCAGGGCAATTGGGGTTAAGTGGATTGCCCAAGGTCACATGGCTAGTTTTGTGTTAAATATCCGAGGCTGGATTTGAACTCAGGTCCTCCTGACTCCAGGGCCCATTCTCTATTCACTGAGCCACCTAGCCACTTCCAATGTGTAGTTTTCTCTTAAGATTTCTTGAAATCTGATATCTAGGCTCTTCCTTTCCTTTCCTTTTTTGTTCATGCTTTTCAGGTAGAACATTGATTTTTAAATTATGTCTACCTTATTTGTTTTTCAGATCAGTTGTTTTGTTGTGTGATTTTTTTTCAATCTTTTGATTTTGTTTTAACATTTCTTGTCTCATGAAATCATTAGCTTCTATCTGGTTGATTCTGATTTGTTTTTATTCCATAAATTAACTCATTTATTGTTGAACTGTGGGCTACAGATATTTGATAAGAAAATTTTATTCGTCTTTCAATTGCTTCAGTTCTCTGATGGCAAATTTAACTGTGACTGCAGAGGTGGTTTTGTAGGTCCATGCACTACCAGCTGCTGTTTACATATAGGATCCACAATGCCAGATATTCACAGCCCGTCTCTTCATTTTGGTCTTGCCACAGAAGGAGCAGGTATACTTGGCATGCTGGTTAATTTCATTTTTCTTCACCATTTTTCAGAGGGATGCACCATAACATGTTTTATATTTACCAACAATTCCAACCTTCTTAGTATGTTTAGCCATGTTACTCATTGTGGGGCTGGACCTTGGAGAGGCATTGATTCTGATTTTCAGGGAGTTTTTTTCTTGGGCAAATTTTTGTACCTCTTGTGTCAAGTTATTTTTTTTTCCAAATCTTACTTTAATAGCTCTCATTTATTTTCCAATTATTTTCTGTAACACTTGCTTTTTTTAAATTAAAATAAAATTTATTTGGAGGGGGAAGGCAATTAGGGATAAGTGACTTGCCCAAGGTCACACAGCTAGTAAGTGTGTCAAGTGGCTGAGGCTGGATTTGAATTCAAGTCCTCCTGATTCCAGGGCCAGTGCTCTATTCACTGTACCACCTAACTGTCCCTATTTGATTTTTAAACATCATTTTTAGTTTAAAAAAAAAAGAAACAAACCTCCTGCTTCATGTTTTCCAGGAATTAGAGTTGTGTTTGTGCCTAAGCTGCATTGTCCTTTGGGGCTTTGCTTATAGACATTTTGGATTAATTCTCTTCTAGGGTTGTATGTTTGGCATCCCCATCACCACAAAAGGACTTTATAGTGGGATTCTTTTTTTGTTTGCTTATCCTTCCAGTTTACTTCTTGACTTTATATTATGGCTTCACACTTTGGGAGTGGGGCGGTGGGGAGATGTCTAGACTGAGCATTTGTCTATTGGGTTCTTCTGTTTCTTTCTTGTGGCTATTGAATATTTGAATATTGTGTTATTTTGGTATTTCAGAAACAGTTCAAGCTAGGCACCTGCAAGCTTCTCGTGCTCCCAAAGTGGTTTGATCCAGGGCAAAGTCTCTTCATAGTTTTACTGGTCTGAGTGCTGCAGGTTCCTGATCTGGGTTTGAGTCTGTGAAACAGACTTGTTTCTATTGACTTGTCCCTGCTTGGAAATTCCAGGAGACTGTTGCTGGATTCAGTCACTATCAACCAGCCAGGAAGTTCTGCATATTCAAAGCAACAGATCTGTCATCTGCCCTTTGGTCTGGGATTCCTACTCTGATTCTTCTTTTTTGTTGTTTTCAGTGAGGCAATCAGGGTTATGTTTCTTGCTCAGGGTCATACAGCTAGTAAGTGTCAAGTGTCTGAGGCTGGCTTTGAACTTGGGTTCTTCTGATTCCACGGGCTGGTGTTCTATCCACACTGTGCCACCTAGCTGCCCTGACTTTAATTATTCTATGGTACATTTCAACTGGGCTGTTGGCTGGAGCTGACTCTACTCAGTTTCTGGTGGCAGAGCTCCTGCTTGTTTCTGAACTTGTTTCTAACTTGATACATAGCCTAGGGTCTACAAATGTTCCTTAGCCCAGAATGCAACTCCTGGGCACCAATCCCCTTCTACTCTACCTTGGATCTGTGACCTGGAAGAGGATGGTGATAGAACTGCCAGTTGGCACCTGTTACTGGATTCTGAGGTTTTGATGCTTTAATATGGGCTTGGAACTTTTTTTGTTTTGGGACTTAGCCTAGGTCCTCCTTCCCTGGGTGTTACAATGCTTTGCCTCATAAGCTCCTAGTCAGACCAAATACCTAGTTTCCATAAACCTCTCTGTCTCCTTATGCCAACTTGGACTGGAAAAATAACTTGATCTTTTTTTCATGGATTTCCAGATCACGACACGGCATGGTATGTTTTCTAGAGCTCTTTGGAGAAACTTTCATTTCTTCCTCCTATTCTGCTCTCTTAAAGAATATTTTTTGAAAAGTTATAGTTTTCTCAATTTCTCATGTATTTCCTTAAATTGAGTGTTGGGTCTTCTTGTCTATAGCAGCAAATTGGGCTGGAGCCCATGATCCTTTAAGTATAGTTTTGGTTCTTTTCTTGTAAGTGCATTTTCCTTTTTATTGGCAACAAAGCAACAGGACTCATCCTGTCATTTTCAGCCCCCTTTGAAAGAATTGTCCTGCAATTTTACCCTCAATTCAGATTTATCTCTACAAAATAACTTACCGTCATCTGTATACTTGGAGAGTTATTTGCACACTCTCTCTTTCTAAATCCTTTACACACATCTTAAATAAGACTGGTTATATAACACCAATTCCTGGGGAAGCCTGTGTTTACATTTCTCTATTCAGATGTATACTTATTGTTACTTATCTTTTCCTGTCTCTAAGCCAGGAATCATTTGAGCACAAGTGTAAGATTTGTTTGCTCCTTCAATATTTCTAAACTTTCTATAATACTGTCCCCTTTTGCCTATTTTTTTTCCTCACATTTTTTTCAGCTTAGTTTTCCTAGTCAGATTATAAACTCCTCAAGTTCAGGGACCAAATGTACTGATCTGGGCACTGCAATCAGTTAGTAGTTCTATGTTTATAAAGTTATCTTTAAGTTAATCAAGAATTTATAGGTAGATTTTTTTTAAAGCAATTGGGGTTAAGTAACTTGCTCAAGGTTACATGGCTAGTCATTATTTATGTGTGGGTGCTCATTTTCTGAGGCCGGTTTCGATCTCGGGTCATCCCAACTCCGAGGCTGGTGCTCTTACTCACTGCGCCACCTAGCCGCCCCTATAGGTAGATTTTTGAAAGAAAAAAAAAAACACCTTTTTGTTGGATACAACTCCACTCTGCCCTTTCGTTTATTGATTTGTAAAGCAGACAACATAACCTTCCCTTCCCTTCATTGATTTGTAAAACAGAGAACTCCACCTTCCCCTCCCCTAATTGTTCTGCCCACTCTCATGCGCTGGCCGCTCCCTGCAGGGCTGCTGGACTGTCCTCTGCAGGACAGTCTTCTCTGTGTCGTTCTATGGGTGCTGGGGCTCCATAAGTTGTTCAGATTCCCCTTTTACATTGTTTGGAGGTGCTATGGCGCAGAACACCTTGGAAATGCTGTTTTTACTCCGCCATCTTGGCTCCAGCCCCTCTCTTTTCCGTTCTTAAGACGGTAGCTGAAAATGGATGGAAAAGACAAAAAAGGCAAAAAGGGAAAATGTGAACAAGAAAGCAGTATATTTGGAACCTTGTTCTGGCCTATGGGATTGGTAGATATTCCCCACCTATAACGGGATAGGGAGGGGCGCTTACAAGAAGTATACTACATCTAATACCCAGGGAAGTAAGTCATAGTTCTGAAACAACTGGCTTGCTGCTCATAACTGGACCATCAACCATGTTTCTCTGGAAAGGACCCATCAGACATTGTCACTGCCACCTCTACCAAGGTTAGCTTTTTGGGTATAAAAGTTTCAAATCATATTACTGATATTTCAAGAAGAAGAGGCTGAGTTAATAAACACTTATTAAATAGCTACTATGTGCCAAGTTTTATGTAAAGTGCTGAGGATAAAAAGAAAGGCAAACAACTATGTACAAACAAGATATATATAGATATATCTACATATATCTATATATATCTATATATATAGGGTAAATTGAAGATAATCACAGAGGGAAGGGACTAGAATTAAGGGGGATTAACAAAGGTTTCTTGTAGAAGGTGGGATGAGTAAACAAAGACATTGAGGAGAGATTTTCAACACAGAAAAAGAGAAATAAGAAACTAAAGAGTGGTGTAAGACATATATGTATATATACACACACTTTATATACAAATATAAATATTTTATATATACACACACATATATATAATAGAAGACTCTCAGCTTCTGCCAGAAATCAAGAAGATTCCTCAATGCTATGGCTACCTGCATTCAACATTCTCTCTCTCCTGTGGAGTTTATCTTCACAAATTGGTATTTTATATGCCTTGTGAAGAAATCTTAATATTTGGAATAGAAAAAAAAGGAAGAATGAATAAGTCTCTCCTGACACAGTAATTCATATCAATGCAGTTACAGTGTCAGAGAGGATCAAGGGCTAACCTAGGGTTTGCCATGTTATACCAAAATTCCAAGTCCTTTTAGTACTAAGCCACTGCATGGTTATGAACAGCTAGGAAATTAATCATTCCCAAAGGTCCTAAGTACTGAATCACTATGTCTCTGGAACTTGCTCCTTGGGATGGCCCATAAAAGCCAATTCAACCTTCATTACATTTGTCCTATACTTATTTAGGTATGTGTTGTACTTTTATCCTTTTATTCCCCAGTAGTATGGAAGCTCCTTCTTAGTAACCTTAGTCTACCACCTAGAATAGCGACTGGCACCTAGTAAGGAACTAAATGTTCACTGAATTAAGTTGAATTGAATTTGTTGAATCTGATCTCTAAGACAGCTGCTACCACACCCTCCCTTTCCAGTGTTTTCCAGCATTCCCAAAGAATATCCCTTTTCCCTGCTCCTTATATTCTTCCTTGATAACCGGACATCTTCTTCCAACCTTGACTATTCCAAAACTTTGGAATACATTAACTAGTGTCCCCCCACTCCCATTGAATATTTATCTAGTAGGTACTTTTTGAAATTGATATAAAAAGAATGTTGGTCAAATATATATAACTAGCCAATACGTAGTTCCAGTACAGTGGTCTGTCTGCAAGGTTGGAGGAATCTTCTGCAAAGTTTATATTTGGCTCATCCAGAGCCCTGCTTCCATTCCTGGCTCAGCAATTATATGGAAGATAATGTTGGACTTGTCAGAGGTCCTTATTTATGAGCAATCTTACATCTACAGGTCTTCTAGTCCCAAAGTCAGGGCCACCAGTGAAACTCGGCTACAGAATACAAACTTTGTACAGGGTAAATTTTTACAGTCAGATCTGTAAACATAGATCCTTTCAATAACACCCACCCACACACAGATAGTGATCACTACAGAGATAATAATCACAGTCATTTTCAAACATGAATACAGTGTCCACACAAACTATTATACCTTTGACCTTATGTTTATTTCTTATCATAGGGGACCCGTGCGTCCTATTAATTTCTGGGCTGCCTCTGAAGGTTCTTGGCTCATCATTAACTTTCAGAGACTATATTCTAAATTAGAGGTGGTAGTAAATGTAATGTTGAAGCTCATAGCAGTCTAACCAAAAATGAGAGGGTCACTGATTGAGGTAAGTAAAAAACAAGCATTTATTAAGTGGTACCTACCAAACCAGGCACCTAGCTAAATGCTGGGCCTAAACAAAGAAAACACAGTCCATGCCCTCAAGGAGCTCACATTTGAACGGGGGAGACAATATGTTGACTACCATGTTTACAAGAAATATGCAGGATAATTGGGAGGTAAAGGAAGAAAGGCCTTAAGGGAGGTAGGGGGAAGGAGGCAGGAGACCAGGAAAGTCGAGAGGCCAACAAGAAGGCCCTCTTGAAGAAGGGAGGATTTGAACAGACACTTTTTTTAAAAAAAAGCCAGGGGAGGGACAGGAAAGACAGGAGGTTGAAATGAGGAGGGAAAGTATTCTAGGTACAAGGGGATAGAGTCACCTAATAATCATGGAGTCCACAGAAAGGACTGTGTTCAAGAAACAGCAAGAAAGTTAGTGTTGCAAGACAGAGAAATAACATATAAGACCACCAGAAAGAAGGGTCTAAATTGTAAAGAGCTTTTAAAAAATCCTTACTGGATTGTTAAGTCTTTGGGGGCAAAGAGTATGTCTTTTTTAAGTAAAGACTTCCTGAAATATGATATCCAGGTTTTTGTTCATGGCTTTCAGGAAGTTCAATGAGTGTTTTCCCATTAATATGTTTTCTAGGTCACATATTTTTGCTATAAGAGCTCTTAGATTTTCTTTTTTTAGTCTTTTGATTTTAATATTTCTTGTTTCATAGAGTCATTAGCTTCTATCTGGTTGATTTTCATTCAGGGAGTTCCCCACCCCCCCAAGGTTTTGTACCTGTTGTGCTAATTCTAATTCTTTTGTAGTTTACTTATTTCCCATTTTTTTCTAGTGTCATTTTATTCATAAAAACATTTCAAACTTTTAAAAAAAACTCCTGCTTCATTTCTGCCAAGAATTCTAGTTGAATCTGTGCCTAAGCTGTGTTTTTCTTTGAAGTTTTACTTGTAGATATTTTAGAATCATTCTTTCTTCTGGATTTGTGTTTTGAGTGTCCTTGTCATCATAATAGCTTTCTCATAGTGGGATTCTTTTTTCTTTATTCTTCTAGCCTCTTCTTCACTTAGAACTTAATACTAGGACTAGGCTCTCTTCACACTTCTGGAGAAAAATTTGGGCTAGTGATACTGTTGCTTTCTTGGGATACTGAGTATTGTGTTTTTCCAGGATCTCTGGGACAGCTCAGGGGACCTCAAAATTTTCAGTGCTTTCCAAAGTGATCTGATCCAGTTCAAAGTTTGACCACTGTCCACCTGGTCTGAACTCTGAAGGTTTCCAACTGAGGTTTGGTTTTGAGCAACACTAGCTGCTGGACTCAGCCAATGTAAGACAGCTGGGAAGCTCTGCTGGTCAAGAGTGGTAAAACTGCAAACTTCCCTTTGTTCTGGGATTCATACCCTGGTTATTCTTTTGCAGGCTTCAGACAGGACTAGAACTTGGAATTTACAATGTGCTCTTCTCCTGGCATGAGTCAATATTTATGCTTCTGAAATTGCTTCTCTTGGTATATAGCAAGACTTTTTACCCAGATCACCTCCTCATTCATTCCAGGACCTGAACTTGGGTAGTGAGTGACAGAGCTAGTTGTTCCTGCAGCCTGCACAAGGTTATGGTACCCTAGTACAGCTTTTCCATTCAGGCGTACAGGCTCTTCCTTTCCTGAAGTCTTCCACACAACACACTCTTCCCCAGAATTTTACCCCGGTGTTCACAGACTTCTCTGCTTGTCTCCCTATGCTAACCCTGGCTAGGAAACTTACTAGTGATTTTTTTCTTAAGACTTCCCTGATGTAGATTCAGTCTGGAGGATTTCCTAGATCTGTTTGGAAGGATCTGAGGGGAGGTGTTCACTGTGCTCTTCCTGATATTCAGTCATCTGGCTCTGCTTCTTAATACAGTTTTAACAGGCAGCTTATTGGGGTACCTGTATAAGACATATTGAAGTCATAATAATGGATCAATGTGTTGTCTTAACTTTGAATCTTTCTCAGGTGGAGATATAGGAGCAATAAGAAGCATTGTAGAAGTGAATTAAAAAAACTGGTAGCAGGACTTTGAAGACTCTTTGTTTGTTTTATTTCCCTTGTGGCCTCTTTTTGGTTGGCCACTCTCTTGACAACACACCTCTATTAGCAAAAGAGAACTACTGGAGGAATTGAGAATTCTGTAACCAAATTTCACCCATGATTAAAAAAGATGTCACCAAAGCCCCCCCCCCCCGCCCCTTCCCCCATACAAACAGTCTTTAAAGACTATAGTAAGTATTTTCAATCATTACTTATATAAGCCGCTATCTCACTTGTCTATGTAAAGGAGAAACAAATGTTTGTAATGGCAAACGGGCTTAAATAGTATGTGATATAACAGGGAAGAGTTCTACGATCTATATTCATCCCCAACAAAGCATGGCAATGATAGTATATAAAACTATGTATTTTGCCGTTGGAAAGACAGATAATCGATGTCTTAGACGATTCTGGCAGATATGTGAAGGATGGATTGGAGTGGTGGGTTTGGAAGGAGGAGGGTATTACAAGAGTCTAGGTGAGAGGCTAACGAAGAAAAGAACTAGAAATAATGCCCCGTGAATGAAAAGAAGGGGGAAGATGAAAGAGATATAGAGTTGGAATCACAAAGACTTTGAAACTGCTCCGACAGCCAGGACTAGCAAGGTCAGTAGGAACAGGCGGCTGAACCCAGTCCCCTGACCTGTCCATCTGAGTCTCTAGTAACTGGTCCCGCTCCTCCCCGCCTCTCAAAGTAGGCACCACGTGCCTCGAACGATCAATCGCGGCACGTGCGCTTCGCGGACTGCCTCCGGTGCTACGTCATAAAGGCTCCCTCCCTTCGTCCCTCACCCCGGCCGCCGACCCCAAGTCGAGCGTCCAGCGTAGCCCTAAAGCTTGTCGGGAACTGAACTAAACTGACCCAACGTGAACTTTCGCCTTTTCCCTCCTCCTATTTCCCCCATTCCCCTTCCCCCTCCCACCTTCCTTTCCTCCAATCAAGTTTTTCCACAAATGAGGCGGCAGATAGGACGCGAAGGGCGGGATTTCGCGTGGTTCGGTCTCAGCCGATTTGTCCTCCTTTCTTTCCAGTGAGCGAGGCGGCCGGAGGTTGTATTAAGGGCTGCCGACGTCTGTTTGCGTGCTGACGTATCACGGCCTGGGGCCGGCTGCGCGTGCGCCCCGGGGCCTGCCGCGCGTGCGCGGGAGTGGAGTGGGGTCGGGGCGGGGGGGTGGGGCGGGAGGTGGAGCTTGGAGCTTCCACATTCCCTCAGCCTTTAGCACTCAAGTCGAGCCCTCTCTGGTGCCGGCTCCTCCACGCTTCCGAGGCAGCCGCCGGTGCCTCCTCCTCCTCCTCCTCTTCTTCCTCCTCCTCACTGTCATCATGGCCTTCAGTTACGAGTACGTGACTCCCGAGCAGCTGGCCGGCTTCGATAAATACAAGGTAGCGGGCATTCTATCCTCCCTCCCTTCATCCTCCCTCCATCCTCGCGTCCCCTGGCCCCGGGACTGGGCGGGATCAGGACGGCTGCCATCCCCAAGGGGATCAGTCCAAGTCTGGCTCCCTACAGCTCGGAGCGGAGCTCCTAAGGGCACCTGGGACCCCCGACCTGTGGGTAGCGACGGCCGCTGACTCCTCCCTTCACCTGTCCGGCTGTGTGGCTATGGAAGGAGCGCTGGTATCAGGAGCCGAGGTCCTGGCTTCCCGAGCTCCCAGTGTCGCCTTGGGCGAATCGTTTCCCCTCTGGGGGCCTCAGTTTCCTTTTCTGTCTTATGAAAGAATTGGGCTGGAGGGTAGCTAAAGGGGCTGTCCCTTACCAGTTTTGGCTCGCTTTGCCCGATACTCCGAGCTGGTGGGAAGTGCAGATGATCAGGGGGGAATTCCCTGCCCAACTATTGTAGGACCCTAAAATGCAGAGCTAGGACGGACCCCTGGGCTGTGTTCTACCGTCCCCCTTTGTAGGTGACGAGGCGAGGTGCAGGTGGGAAGTTGCTTCCTTTCCCTGCGCCTCTATCCCATAGCAGTCAGCTTCAGAGATTCCACACATTTCTCCTTGATAGCCCCAACTTTCTCTGCTGGTGTCAATCTTCTAGTGCAGCTCAGCTGAAATAGAGTATAGTTGATAGTGCCCGTGCTTTTAGAATTATCGTGATTTTTTGAAAGTAATGCCGTTGTGCTCCGACAAGTAATGCAAAATTCATGACCGCAGCCCTAATTCAGTTCAGTTCAACAATGACTTGTATCAGGTATTGGTTCTTTTTTTCTTTTTTGTCTTTATTGATTTGTTTGTTTACTTTTAGTTTACAAGATTCAATTCCACAATTTCTTGAGTTTCAAATTTTCTTTCCCTCCTTCCCCTCCCCCCCTCCCCGACGGCATGCAATCAAGTATAGGATCTGCAAATACTTTAACATTAGACATTAGTCAGGTTACAAAGGCGGATTATACCAGATGGAATGAAAAATGGTAAAGAGGAAATAAAACCAAACAAGAAAAAGAAAAAGATCAAGTAGTTTGCTTCAATCGGATTCAAACTAATTTCTTTCTAGTTCTTTCTCTGGATGTAGACATCTCTCTCCATCATGAGTCTTTCGGGATTGACTTAATATCACTGCATTGCTGAGAAGAGTCCAGTCTATCATAGCTGGTCATCACACATATGTTGTGTCTGTGATTGTTGTACCAGGTATTGTTTTGGGAATATGATAACCGAAATGAATATCAAGGAGCTTACTACCTCCTGGGGGGGGGCAGTTTTTCTGGAAGCATTTCTGGAAGCATTCTGTGGAAGCATTTCTATTCTATAAGGGTACATTGAAAATTGCATATAGAAGCAAGGTTGTATTACTTTGAAGCACTAGAATTGGAAGGACCATGGGAAGATTTCATCTCTTTCATTCCTCTGTTTTGATCAAACCTGAACCTAACCTGTGTTAGAAACCTGAGAATCTAATTTGTTTTTAGACACATCTAGAGAAACATATTCCACAGTCTCTTTGGCAACTTGTGCCAGTGTTTAAAAACTCAAATTGGCAGGAAATTCTTAATCCAGGTCTCTTGTGTTTAGCTTAATCTCAACCTCTTTGCTGACCTCTGTTCTGGCATGAAACTGGCAAACCTTGTATGTTGTTGACTAACAGAAAAAGTCCTCCCTTCCCCTTCCTCGTTTTGTTTTTAAAATACACATTTTAGCAAGATATACATTTCATTTACTGCACATCCTTACCATCAATACATTATCTGTTGTTTACTTAAAAACAAACTTCATTAAGTTTTCTGCATTCATGAGAAATTTTGATGTGATTTTTCTCTTAACTTGCCCCTCTTTAGTTTCCTGTTATCCAACCTGGCAAACAAAGGTCAGTTCAGCAATAGGTCAATGTTCTCTAAGGTGGTGTTTCTATGCTTTTATTACAGTGAGTTCAATAAAGCCAAAGTGTATGTGTATATATGTAAATATATAATCAGCATTTATGTTATATATATTATTAATTTTTGGGGGAAACTAAACCTGCTATTTCAGTGGTATAGAAAATACCCCATGAGGAAACTTCTAAGAGTACAAATTGGCACCGGCTTTGCAACTTGTAGACTTCTTGAGAGTTACTTGTGACATTGAGAGGTTAAGTGGCCTATGAAGAGTCATACAGGCTCTGTGAGAGAGGGAATCATTAGTTAAGTGTTATAGAAGAAGGAAATATCTGCAATTGTCTGAGTATTACATTATTCAGAATTCTAAATCAGAGTTTGTATATATTCCCTTATGGGGAATGCTGTTAGAAATAACATTGCTGTTCCTGGTCTGACTAGATTTTACTAACACAAAAAAAGGTTGGGCTTCATTATTTATATATTTTCTGTCAGACATAAGCAATTGAAGCATAACAACTACACAGAATGACTAATAAAGAGTATACCTAATGAATAGAGTCATGATTAGCTTTCTATGATAAGAAGCTTTAATGTAAATTAACTTTCAAAACTGGAGGAAGCATCTGGTGACTACACAAATATTAATGCTTTCGATAAACTATAAATAAAAGTGACCTTCACTAAAGGACTGATCTAGTACCTTTTCAGTGGTATTGGGCAGATGCTGGGTTCTCTAAGACTATTCCAGTAGTGTTGAAAAGTATAAGCAGGATGAAGAACTAATGATGTTTTACTAATTTATTGTTTATAGCTAATTTATGATCTTAGCCACCAGGTACTCTGAAGCTCCATACCAAGGTTGGCCTATAGGTGGTGAATATTTTTCAGTCATAGCTATTCATAAAGATTGTCAGTTAAGGTAAAAAAGGGTTGCATTCAGTGTTGGAGGGAATACCCATTTAATAAACATCATGGGTCCTTGAAATATCTAAGTGCTAAAGAAAGTACAGAGAAAGAGAAAACTTGAACTTCACAGGATCTAGTCTGTTTTGCTCAGGCTGTTTTGTATAGCAGTTGTATATGGGATTTCAGTGTAACTTTAAGGATTAGAAGATTTTTTTTCTCCTGACTTCTTATAGTTAACTGGGAAGGTACAAATATGAAGATACTCTTTTTTTGATCTGAATAGTCTGGAATTTTCCCACCTATTGAGGGTGAATTTTTTCTTTTTATAGCATAACAGATTTAACTTAGGAATGACATAGTTTCACTTGATTGTGAAACATTTCCACTTTGTATCATTCTGTTTCAAAGAAAGAAAGTTTATTCTGTGGAGAGGGCTTGTATTTCTGTAGTATTATTTCCTTTATCTTCTATTAATCAAGCAACTTAATACTTAATGATGAGCAGCATTATTTTAACTCCAAGAGTATATATATGACTTATAGTATGCTATTTAAAGTACTAGTCAATATATGTGAATGCATCCAGAATCTATGATTTTGTTAGCCTGGATACTTCCTCCCCTGATGTTGATCAGTATTAGTATCTCTTTAGCTTTGTAGACAGCTTTTGGATTGTCTTGCAGACAGTCTGTCATGAGTCATTCTGAATTATTAGACTGGTCCTCAGGTTATAGAAATAGTTTTCAGTTTGGTAGGATTTGACAGAGTTTATATACTATTGGTTAATGCCTTTGAGAACCCAGTACCATCTCCATCATGCCATGATGAGCCATAAGAATAGGACTTCAGTGGATAGTGAGGGTACTTTTTTTTTTTTTTAAAGATGATGCCTTTCCCCAGGTTAAGTTATCAAGAACATAGTGTCTGGATAGAGGACTAGAAATTTAGTATCTTTAATTCTTAGTTTAATTCTGCAATGAAGGAAGAAGCCTGGATAATTCAGAATAGAAAATCAAAATTCATTTCTTTGCTTTTGGAATACCCAAATTTCATATAGTGTTGATCCAATCTGGTCAGTGGCCTTGGACTCATTTAGATAATGAACAAAGGAAATAATCCATTGATAGTAGATTTCTGTATTCCCTAAGAAACAATATTACCTCCTTAGCAGAGGACCCTGTTGGAATATTCCATGGGATCAGGTAGAAGAGGGGACTAAACAGATCATTGGAGCTATTAGCACTACTAATAAAGAGAAGGATGAGATTAACCTAGCAAAGTGTAAAGGGAAAACTTAAACTACTGGTCTTTTCCTGTTTGAGTTACCATTGAATAAAGAAACAAAAAAGATATATGATACATTGACATGCAGTATGTCTGCAAGAGGAATTCTTGTAGTCTTTTGCCAGTCAATAATCAGTAGAATGTGTAAGCTACCATTTTTTAATAACAGTTTATTTGCCCTACTGGTAATTAATTGTTGAGAGTACAGCCAATCTAAAGATAAAATCATCTGAAGCAGGGAGAGGCATTGTAGTGAATAGAGTCAGGAAGATTAGGGCTCACATACCAACTTTGAGCTTATTAACTATAGGACTATGAACTAGTTACTTAACTCTGAACCTTAGTTTCCTCATCTGGGGATTGGATGGGAATGATAATAGCTGAGGTTGTCTACTTAACAGGTTATTGTTAGGCTCCACTGAGATAAAGTATATTAAGTGCTGTGGATAGAACACTGGATTTAAGAGTCTAGAAGGCTGAGTTAAAGTACTGTCTCCCTGTGGTCATATGGAAATATTATTTTCTGAACTTTGGCTTCTTCATCTGTAAAATGTGGATTAATCTTGTACCAGTGTCATAGGGCCATTGTGAGGCTCAAATTAGAGAATGTATGGAAAGTGCTATACACATTTTAAAAGCACAATATACCTATATATAATTATGAAAGTGCTATGTAATGTCAGCCTTTGTTAATATTAGAATTAGCTTATTATAATTGATCTATTAAAGCAGAGGATCTTAGGACTCATGGTTATATTTTAGGAACTTAGATGGGGGAGAATCACTTTATTTTCACTAATCTCTAACTGAAATTTTGCATTTCCTTCTATTATAAATTTAAAAAAACCCAACACCTTATTATTCTTTTTTTTTTTTTTGCTTTTTTTGGAGGGCAATTGGGGTTAAGTAACTTGCCCAAGGTCACATGGCTAGTTCTTTGGTGTTAAGTGTCTGAGGCTGGATTTGAACTCGGGTCCTCCTGACTTCAGGGCCAGTGTTCTATTCACTGTGCCACCTAGCAGCCCCTAAGATAATTGTAAATTAAAAGCTTTAGGGGAGATGAAAACTTCTCATTGGGGGAGACAATGAGACAATGAACTGAAACCTCAAGCATTGCTATCTACATGCTAAAAGTTTTAGGGGATCTTTCTGTTCCACCTACCACTTGTTTTAAAGTGAAAGTTTCTGTTTCTGTAGTAAGGTGGGGAAATAAATTAATATTTATATAGAGGCAATTTTATGGTTAGAAAATGATTTTGTAGACATTAGAAATTTTCAGATTGTGTCATGAGGGAGTCTCCTAGGTTCAAACTATTTTCATAATAACACTAAGACATTTTAATTTCTCTTACATATTTACAGATATAACCTATATAAACAAACGCTTTTTGGGGATCCTCATTCTTTTTTGAAGCATGTAAAACGTTCCTGAGATCAAGAAGTTTGAGAATTGCTGATATACATGGGCTAATTTAATCCTCAGTATTCTGGTGGGAGATACAATAATAACTCATGTTTATGTAACCTTTAAGATGGCGTAGTACTTTATGGACACTCTCCTTTGATCACAATAGATCTGTGAAGTAGGTGTTATTTTCAACGCCTCCCATTTTACATATAGGGAAACTCAAGGTCACAGGATCACATGTGAAATGACCTAGTAAGTGACTGAGATAGGATTTGAAACCCCATTTTTCTCCATGACCAGTGCTCTGTTCTCTGCATCATCTTATTTTTCCATTTTACAGATAAAGAAAATAAGGCTTAGACCAAGTGACAGGAGTCAGACTCTTCTGACTCTTAATTTCATTGTTTTTTCTATTCTGTCACAAAATTGTTTTCCAGCGTTCAGTGAGACTAGGATTACAATTTTACTAATTCTCTTGTTTTCTAGTCAGGAGTGTATTCTTAAAAAGTCTAGTGGCAATAATAACTTGCTATTTAGATTGTGATTTTACCCTAACAGAGAAATGGTACTCGTAGGAACGTTTTCTGTACCTGATTATGTGAGAAAGAAGTCAGGTACCTATATGCCTAATTGAATATTAAACTCTTGATCTTCAGCAGCACCCATGAAAGCAGGTATTGGTTCTCTGTCGTAGATCTATTTTGCCTTATAAGTGAAATGGCTCTTTTTGCCTTGGTGCTCAGAAATTTTAATTGGTGCCATTGCATGTACTTGGATATTAATGTACAAATATTTATTGAACACCTATTTTATATATATGCAAGGCATTATGTTCGGTGTTATGGGAAATACAAAAAAAAAATAGATTTTAATGTCTGTAACATCCTGCAATTCACATAACTATTTTATTATCTTCCTAATTGTTCTTGCCACCTATATATTTCTTTTATTAAATAATCTTCTCAAGGCATAGATCTGTTAGTGATATTCCCCTGCTTCAAAATATTCAGTGGCTTTCTATTGCTTCTAGAATAAAACTTTCAACAACCTGAGTTCAACAACTCACCTTTCCAGTCTTATTTTGAGTGAGGCATGCTGCGTGCTACCTTCTAGCCAAGCTACTCCTCTCCACCCCAAACCAAACCCCCCAAATTTGGTCCTTCCATAAAAGGCCATCTTCGGTGCTTCCATGCATTTGCACCAGATTTCCCTGGTGCCTGTATTGCACTCTTTCCTAAGCTCAGAGTGTAGTCTACTTTAAATTTTCCTGAAGTACTTTGTGTGGATTTCTCCTGTGCCCCAGCACTCCCTCCGTCATTGTGCAGCTTTGTAGAAAGATTGGGTTGTTTTTTTGTTTGTTTACTGCTTAACAGGTGGTTAAGGAAGCCTATAACTACACCATTCTAGAAGCTTCTTAGTTGTTAATGCTTTCTCCCTCCTCAAGGATGTATTGTATTTACTTATCTATTTAAATGTTGTATTTTTTCAGTACTATGTAAGCTCTTTGAGGATAGAGACTGCCTCCCCCCATTTGTCTTTGTGTCCCCCAGAGCCCATCACCAGCTTTTCAACATTTCCAAACTGGTTTTTGTGGCAAAAACCTGCATTGACTTCATTTTTCCACTAGATGGTGGGCATGTGTCATTATGGGGGAAATAGTGTCTTTTCCTCTGGGATTTATTTGTTGTGTCCTTGGTAGTCCCTCCAGTAGGGAAAGACCCAAGCAAAAAGTAACTATTACTGCTTGACATGTATTTTGGAAGGAGCTTCACTTTGTGGTTAGGCTGATGTGCTTTGGTTTTAGCCATGTTGCTTTTCAGATGGGCTAGGCCAAATACTTAGCCAGTGTTGAATGAATGATCCATTGAAATAAAAAAAAGTGAAAAGATGGGAGTAGTTCCTCATAGAGATGAAGTTGGGAATTGAGTTTGTCCTCATTGGATAGTATTTATTTCCAGGAGTTGGGAAGGTGGGGAGATGGTTTTCTAGGTAAGAGGGAACAATATGAACAAAGTTTAAGGAGGTGAGTGTGAATAAGGCGTATTCAGAAGGGATGGGTAAAGAGTAGCGTTTGTGTCCTGGTTTTCAAAATCCTCTGTAGTAAGATTCTACTTTACCTGTCCTTATTTTACCTTTTGTTTTAATCAAGAACTTTGTTTCTCCATATACCACACTCATTCCTATCCTGAGGTATCTCTGGTGTGATGCTATATTGTCTTTTCCCTCTCCACCCACCCCTGCCCCTCTCCTCCTTCCTTCCACTAGATATGCAGGATTGACTAGAAGGGGAAAAGCAAGAAGAACCATTCACGCTATTGCTTCTTAACCAGGTGGGAAGAGTTATGTTTCTGAACTAGGATAGTAGGAAGGGGACTCAAACAAATAAGGTACTATTGCCTGGCTCTGGGAGTGGGATGTGTATGTATAAGTAGGAAAAACCATCTCTGTCCCAGTTCTTAGTGATCTTCCCCCAGCCTTTGTCCCCAAAGTACTTTGCCTGTGTTTCATTTATCTCTGTAGGTATTGCTTCTCCTCCCAATAGAATGTAAGCTCTTTGACATAATGGAGGTTTCATTGAATGCTTGTTGAATAACTGAGTAGTGGTTAACTCATGTAAAAACTCAAGTCAGTGGTCACGTGTAAATAAGCAAACTAATGTAAGTTTTCATTTTTCCACTTAGGTGAATCTGTGATCTCATAGTTATAGTGCAGATTGGTTCCCCTCCATCTATTCTCTTTTATTGTGATTCTTGTCCTGCCTTTCCATAAATTCCTCCATGTAGGATCTCCCTCCCCCACACCCATTTACCCCTTTTTCTGGTTTTTGTAATATCTTGGGGAAGAGCAGCATCCTGGTGTAGGGGAAAGTGGTAAAGTTGCTGCTTTAAACATAATGTTGCTGCTGTTTCTTCTTGGTATCTGCCTTGGTCTTCTCTGCCTTGGTCTTCTTTGTAGCTGCCAGAGTATTTCTTTTATCTTTTCTCTCACTTTTTTTTAACTGCTTGACAAGTATTTTAGAATGAGTTACATTTTACAGTTAGGCTGAGGTATACTCAGTCTTTGGTCTTGGCCCTGCTGTCTTTCAGTTGGGTAGACCAAACACTTGGATAGTTTTGAGACTTTAAACTGAAAGAGACACTGATCTTTTGGTGGCTTTCATTCTAGTTACTATTTTTAGGTTCATATAGTAACATATCCTTTCACCATTATTCAACTGTTCCAGTTGAAAGTGGTCATGTTCATGGTTTTGTGGGTCCCCAGTAGAGTAATTGTAAGCTAGACTAAGAGGTTTCTCTGTTACTGGGAAAGAATATCTGCCTAGCAGGCATCCTGTTGATCTTTGTCAGAAGTTTTTGGGTTCATGTTGTGGTGTGACCACCAAAGTTTCTAATCATGAATAAGGGGAGGGGTCTGGCTGTTCTCATACATATCCTTGAGAGAGATTTTCAGCCACTTGTGTTCAAGTCCTCCTTGGTAATATGATGCTGCCTGCTTGGATCTACAATATGCAATCCATTTCATCTTTTGAGCTCCTTGTAAATTTGATTCTTCCAGGGTAATAGTGTTTTATAGTTCATAGCCATATACCATTACTAGAAAAATTTTGGTGTTTTAAAAGTGGATTTTGTAGCGGCAAATAGTTTGTAATAATTGGAAGCATTTCCCTAATGTAATCTCACCCAACTTGCATGCCTTTGTCTACATCAGTTAATTTTTAAAATCAGTGTGGGGGGAAGTTCCTGGTACAGAAACTCCCTCCTTTGATACAGATCTGTACATTGGAGAGCTAACCTGTATTATTGTAAGTAGAAATTAAACCCAGATCTTCCTCTATCCTCTGTACCCATGGTGTCAAACACAAATAGAAACTCAATACATACTATTCCTGCTGGGTGCATAGTGACTTAGAGAGACACATTATCATTATCCAAGTTTTATTGTATATTTATTTATTTAGTTAAATATTTCCAATTTACATTTAAATCTGAATCTGGCAGCATTCAGGAATGTTGCAACCTGTGGACTGAATGTTTGAGACATCTTTACTACACCATGCTATATCTCATGTTCATGTAAACATAGATACATTCAGAGACTAATAAATTGGACTGTTTTTCTAGTTGCATGTTGTAGTCTGGACATTCACCCTTCCCATGTGACTGATCTCTTTTATATTACTATCAGTTTACTTTACTGGATCATCATTTATGCCCTGTCCCATAACTACAGGTATTCATCAAAGCTCTGTCCTGGGGTCCTTTAATTTTTCCATATCTTCTTTTCCTGTAATTTCATCAGCCTTTGTGGGTTCAGTTATCTTTATGCAGATGACTTTCAGAGCAATATATCCAACACTGGACTTCTGCATTACTATTTATTGAACATTTTCAATTGTTTGTAGGTACTTTAAGCTTTACATGTTCAAAATTAAGCATTTATTAAGTACCTACTCTGTGGTAGGCACACAACAGAACTCATTATTTCCTTTCCCAAATCTCCTGTTTACCTCATCTTTCTTGCTCTGTTGAGTGTATCATCCTACCAGTGAATCAGATTCACAACTTTGAAGTCATTCTTAGCTCACCTTTGTACTTTAAAAAAAATTATTGAAATTTTTTTCTTTTACTATTTTAATTATTTATTTTTAATGTTCTTTTCTTTTTAAATTTTGAATTCCAAATTCTCTCCTTCCTTCTCACTCCTCCTCTGCCCACTCAGAGAGCAAGCAATATGATATCAATTATACATGTGAAATTCTACAAATATATTTCTATATTAGCCATATTTCAAAAATAAGCAAGAAAAATAAAGTGAGAAAATTATACTTCAGTTTGCATTCAGAGTTCATCAGTTGTTTCCCCAGAGGTGGATAACATTTTTTCGTCATGAGTCCTTTGGAATTGAATCGTCTTGGATCATTGTTTTGATCAGAGTAGCCAAGTATTTTCACAGCTGATGATCATTACCACATTGTTATTACTAAGCACAGTGATCTCCCAGTTCATCACTTTACCTTCCATTAGTTTTTATGGGACTTGCCATGTTTTTCTGAAACCAGCCCCTTTATCATTTCTTATAGCACAATCATATGCCAGAACTTGTTCAACCAACTATTTCCACTTTTTTGCCACCACAAAAAGAGCTGCTATCAATATTTTTGTACATATAGGTCCTTTTCCTTTGATCTCTTTGGGATATAAACCTATTAGTAGTATTGCTGGTTCAAAGAGTATGCACAGATTATAGCTCTTTGGGGATAGTTCCAAGTTGTTCTCCAGAATGATTGGACTAGTTCACTACTCTACCAGTAGTTCATTAGCTATTTATTTTTCTCTCATCCCCTCCAGCATTGTCATTTCTGATAGTTGTGAAATGGTACCTCATAGTTGTTTTAACTTGCGTTTGTCTAATCAATAGAAATTTAAAATATTATTTTCATATGACTATATCATCTTTGCACTTTCCATCACGCCCCATATCCAGGCAGCTGACTAGTCTTGTAGATTCTTCCTTTCCAGCATCTCTCACACATGTTCCTTTTTTTTCCCCCATTACAGACACCATCTTATCACCTCCCACCAGGACTGTTACACTAGTTTACTAAGTCTCCCTGCCTCAAGTTGCTTCTCTTTCTATGTACCCTTTACAAAGAATGGCACGACTATGTCTCACTTCCTTGCTCAGGAAGCTCTGCCTTTAGAGTAGAGTGCAAACTGTCTGGCCTTGAAAGCCCTTTACTGTCCAGACCTACCCCACCCTTTCTTGCTAATTCCTCTTGATTGCCCTTCACTCACAGTATCGTAGTTAATCTGGACTGCTGCTATTCCTCTAACAGCATTTCATCTCTGACACTGTTGCATAGGGAGGCTCTCCTTCCTTTCTGTGTCTCTAGACTCCCTTGCTCCTTTCAGAGCCCAACTCGAGTCACTTCCTCTTTGAGGCTTTTCCCCGATTGCTCCAATTTCTTTGTTTATCTTTTGTTATTTGCTTATGTCTGTGTTGTTTCCTCCCCCCAAAAATGAAGTTATTGAGTGCAGGGACTGTTTCATTTTTGTCTTTGAATTACCTTCTCTGATTAGCATATAACATACTTGGAATACTGGACCAGGAGCAAGTATATTTTAGGAGTGGAATCAAGGATAAGGATGTAAATTGTCATAGGGGAAGGGAGAAAATCTCCTACGTGGAGAGTACTGGCTCCTGACTAAGTCTGTACCTTTGCCCCTGACATTGCCTAGCTGGCAATGGATTTGATTCACTCTGCACTGATAAGAAACGTTTTGCTCTCTGACTCATGCTGTCTTTGCCCTTCTTGGGTGCAGTCCATAAAGGTCTTTGATAAAAGAAGTTTTGAAGTTAGGTTCTCATTTCCAGTCTCTAATATGATGCCATTATTCCTTATTTCAGAGAATTTTTTTTCATTTTCAGTTCTTTTCATAGTGCCTTTGATATAGCAGGTACTCAGGGAATGCTGTTTGAAAGCTCAAGCTGATTTTTTAAAATACCTTTTCCTCTCCCCAGAAAATGAAAAACTGACTTATAAAATAGCCCATCCTTCAGATACCCCAACAGAGAGAGCAGGTTGGACAGTTACCATTTCATTCATTTATTCTATGTGTAAAGCTAGAGCTTTTAAGGTATACAAAGAAGAATAAAATATATTTCATGCTCTCATTGAGCTTATAGTCTGGTAGGAGAGATAACACACACATAACTGTTACACTTTATGTGAGGTACAAGGTGCTATGGCTTTTTTCAAAGGAGAGAGAGATTAGTTTTGAGAGACTCAAGAAAGGCTTCATGGTAGAGTGGACTTTTAAGCTGGACCTTGAAGGAAGATAGAAGTTGAATAAGCAAAACTGGAAGGGTATTCTAAGCAGAGGTAATAATAATATGAATGAAAATTGGAAAGAGTTGGATGTGTTGCACAACCACATTGAGTTGACCTGCTTGATTGGTTTGTAGGGTTTGAAAAGACTTTAGTGGGGAAGGGGACAAAATAAAGGGAAGGGAACAAGCATTTAAGCATATTCTATAGCCTTGGGCTAAGTGCATTATAAATATTATCTCACTTCATCCTCAACAACCCTGTGGGGTAATTTCTGTTATCCCTAATTTACAGTTGAGGAAACTGAGACAGATAGAAGTTAAGTGACTTGCCCAGGGTCATACTGCTAGTGTGTGTCTGAGGTAGGATTTGAACACATATCTTCCTGACCTTCCAGGCTCAGTGCCAACTAGGGGAAGGGAAGATAATAAAGTAGTAAAGATAAGTGAGACTAAGTGATGGAAGATCTTGGATGTTAGATGAAGTAGTAGAGTCTTTGATAGATGTTAGAGAGCCATTGAGGAATGTTGAACAAAGGAATGATGGGATCAAAACTGTAGGAAGATTCATTTGTGTAGGCTATATTTGGGGTGTGGGAGGAGAATGGAGGCAGCTGATCAATTAGAGTAGTGCAGTCTTCCAAGTGAACAGTAATGAAGCCTTGAGTTAAGATAGTGGCCATAGGGATGGGGAAGAGGGGATAATTCCAACAAATTCTGGAAAGAGATAGTATGTAGGTAGAAACTATAGGATTTAGGGACTGATTTAATGTTGAGAGGTAAGGAAGTAATCAAAGATGACTGAGAGTGGGAGGTTTGGTGGGAAAGATTAGTTTTGGATGTATTGAGTTTGAAATATAGAACTATTGGAAATTCATATCTGGAATCTGGAAAGAAGTAAGGGCTTAGTATTTGTAAAGCATAAAAGATAGTTGAGGCTACTATAACTGATAGAAAGAAGGAATATATTAACTTGTTACTCAACTAAGGGATTGAAAGTGTGTTATTTGTTATCAAGGAGACACTAAAATGAGCAATTATTTCTGAAGCACAGAACTAAATATTAAATGCTCAGAAATGCTGAATATTTAATGGTAATGCTCCTCAGGCTTTCTTCTTGTAGGCTCCAGTGTCTTTACATATTGGGGTTTTAGCACTTCCCTCAATAGCTCTACAAGTGTTTGGAGAAGGAAAACTGAGTATTTCCTCTACAATTTGAGAAGGGAAAATAAGAGGACATTATGAGAATGTGACTATATAGCAAGTAAGATATCTTACTGTATAACAATAAATTCTCTTATGTGATTGAAGAATAGTATGTTTTGGCTTATGTAAAGATTTTTATTATTTTCAAAGGTAATAGTGAGGCATGTAGGTATAGGCACAAAGTTATAATAATTTTTAAAAGTTATAATAATTTTATCATTTCACATCTTTCTTGGCTCATTGTCTAGTACTCATTCATTTGTAATTTTTTTGTGTGTGTGCTAAAATGAAGTTAACAATATGCCATAAATGGATTAAAATATAATAAAATATTTGAAGCACTAATATTTTGATTAAATATCTTGAGAAATGGTAGGATCCCTCTCCTTGGAGATCTTCCAGGAGAGAATATGGGTATTCTTTGGTGAATAGATTGGGCTAGATGGCCAGTGAGGTTCCTTCCAGCTCCCACATTTTGTGATCTGATTAAAAAAAGTATTTCAGGCTTGTTGGTTAATAGAGAATTCTAGTAGAATGTGAGTTAACAGTGATCTTACTGCTTAAATTTATACAGTGCTTCTTTTTAGCTCAAAATATAATAAACACATCCAGTGGTTTAATGACGGGATGAACAGAATAAGGTCTTTTTTGTTTTTTTCTTTTCAGTTAATCTGACAGTATACCTAGGAGGAAGTGATTCCTGGATATAGGAATCAGCCTGGGAAAAGGCTCTCTCTCCTGTTTTATGTTACAGATGACTTTTCTATCCAAAGACTGAGAGTTCCTTGCCTGGTTCTTATTTCCCTCTCCTCTTCCTGCCTTTTCCCACAGACTATCTCTGATCAAAGATTTATAGTAATTTGTGTGCTTGAGGTGACTTTCCTTGGTCTCAGTCCATCAGCATTTGTAAAGTACTATTTTCACCAGGTTGCTGTGCTAGACATGGGAGATACAAAGACAGAAATAAAAGGAATCACTGCACTCAAGGAAGGAAGAAGGAGAAGGGGAGGGGACAAGCATTTATTGAGCACTTTCTATGTGTTTAGGCATCATGCTAAGAGCTTTATAGATGTCTCATTTGATCCTCACAACAGCCTTGTGTGTTATTATCCTTATTTTGCACTTGAGGAAACTCAGGCAGACAGAGGTGAGATACTTGCCCAGGATCACACAACTAGTGAATGTCTTAAGGCTGCATGTGAACTCAGGTCCTGATTCCCGGCCCAGCACTCAATCCACTGTGCCCCCATGCTACCTTACAGCCTACTCAAAGAGCTTATGTTCTTTGGGGAAGGCAAAATATATATAGACTGTCCCCAAAGTCTTAGTGCAGTTTTATGCTTTAATGGCTTAAGATTTTGGGGATACCCAGTATATATTTCATGATATATGTGATATATATATATATACAATATGTACATACATATGACATATATAATATGTATATACCTTTAGGCTATGTATGAATGAATGAAAAAGCATTTGTTAAGTGCTCACTATAAGCCAGACTTATTAAATGTGTATTGTGTGAAAAGTTGTGTAGTGTAGTGGATAGCCAGCTCTGAACCAGGAAGACCTGGGTTTAAGTATTGGCTTTGACTCATCTTGACTGTGATCCTGAGCAACCTACTTAACCTTAGTGCTGAAGATGACTCTGTTGGTAGGGGGAGTTTCCTCGTTGGGATAGTTCTTTTTGCTAATGAAATCACAGGTCCAGTTTTTGACCCTATTTCTACCAGACAGGTCAGTTGGCAAGTAAAAATGCTTAGGGTAAGAAGATGGAGCATCGTGTTTGAGGAATAACAAGGAGACCAGTGTCACTGTATCGCAGAGTATGTGGGGAAGAGTAAGATGTTGAAAGTGGGAAGACGGCCAGGTTATAAATGACTTTGAAAGCCAAACAAAGGATTTTTTACTTTACCCTAGAGAAAAGAAGGAACCACTGGAACTGATGGAGGAAGGGGAGGGGAGATGGGTGATATGGTCAGACCTGCACTTTAAGAAGATCATTTTGGCAGCTGAATGGAAAGGTGGACTGGAGTAGAGAGAAACTTGAGGCAGTGAGACTGATCAACAGTTTTTTCAATAGTTCAACCATGAGATGATGAGAGCCTGCTTGCATCAAGGTGGTCTCAGCATCAGAGGAGAGAGAAGTGGGAGTATGCAAGTGATAATATGAAGGTAACATCAATAGGACTTGACCAGTGATTAGATATGAGGGATGAAAGAGAGTGAAGAGTGGAGAGTGATTTCCAGGTTGTAAGTGAGCCTGTGTGACTTGGCAGGATAGTGGTACCCTCTCTAGTAATATGGTAATATGGAAGTTAGGAAAAGGGGTGGGTCTTGAGGACCCAGGACAGTTTTGGGGGACCCCTAAAGTTAGCAGATGTGAAGGAGACAGAAGGAACAGACAGGCAGGTATGAGGAAGACCAGGAGAGAACAGTGTTACAAGAACCTAGGAGAGAGTTTCAAGGAGAAGAGAGTGATTGACAGGAGTCAGAGGCTACAGAGAGGTAGAGGAGAATGAGGGTTGAGAAAAGGCCATTGGATTTGGTGATTAAGAGATCATTTAGTAACTTTGAAGAGAGCAGTGGGGAGCCACTGGGGGCTTTTGAATAGTAGGAAAGCATGTTTATTTTCTTGGCCACAGTGTCAGTGATAATGGACAAAATCTAACTTTGACAGGGAGCAGAGGTTTCCATCTCTGTTATAAACTAATGACATTTTGAGCAGTAAGGTGGTAACAGTAATAATGTTTTTTAATTGGAGAAGACATTTTTATTGGTGGAAAAAATTAAGTTAGGCTCAATTAACAGCTCAGTTCCTCAGGCAACTCACTAGGCTGTAAGTTGTGTAACAGTTGTAGATCTTCGGGGTAGTGGATATTCCTTCTCTTGGAGTTCTTTACATAAAAGAAAACACAGGTCTAGACCAAAAATTAATACTGATGAGCATATACACTGCTGGTGGAGTTTTTGAGAACTCAGGATTTCCTTAACTTCATGATGAACCATCAGAGCTCATTTATAATTTATAGTAATTTAGCTTTCCCTAGAATAAAGACATCAAATTTTCAATGGCATGATGGATGTAGTTGAAAGAATGTCACACGTTTATATAATGTGTAAACAATATCTCACACACACATTTACAATTCAATTCTTTCCACTCTCCCCTGTTTCCACCACTTCTGTCTTTGATGAAGGGGAGGCCTTCTGTTTGCCAACCCCTCTTCTTGTATCCTATGTGTCATCCTTGCCTCTCTTTTTTGGAGATTTTCTCCAGTGTTATCTCTATTCACTCTTTGGTCTTCAGCTTCTATCTATGTAATGGTTCCTTCCCTGCTGACTCCCATGTCTCTCCCATCCTTTAAAAACAAAAACCAAAATCAGAAACTCTCACTAGATCCTACTCTGCCCTCTGGCTGTTGTCTGATACCAGTCTTGCCTTTCCTTCTCAGACAAACTCCTTAAAAAAGCTGTCTTTACTTGGTACCTCCACATAACCTCCATTCTTTTTTCTCTCCCTTCCTCTTTCTATCCTTTCTCTTTTCCCCTTTCCTTTCCTTTTTCTCAGTTCTCTGCCCTCTGACCTCATCATTCAATTGTAACTTCTTTCTCCAAAGTTACCAGGAATCTCTTAATTGCCAGATCCAATTTTCTCAATCTTTTCTCAATCTTCATTCTTCATGACTTGCATCATTTGACACTCTTGATTACCTCGTTCTTCTGGATACTCTCTTGGTTTTCATGACTTTGAAGAATGAAGAGTGAATATGCCTGCCTGGACACTTCCTTAAAAATGGAAGTTAAAGGAAGAACTGATCAATCAGAAGAAGAGACCACAGGGACAGATAGATCTTCCAGGGTGAGAAGGCTTCTGGGGAATGGTGATGGAAGCATCCTCCAGGGTGAGAAGGTTTAAAAATGAATCATCCTTTTACTTCATTATTAATGGCAGTATATCATTTCACTCAGCCTTCTAACTTTCACGCTCAGTAAACTCCAATGCCTTCTTATTATCTCTAAGATTTATCTTGTCTCATCATCTCATCTTATCTATCTTTCTCTTTAAATGCCAAACAGGGGAGTTAGTGTGTATGTATTCTCTTTCCTCCCCCTCTCTCTAATCTTTCTCCTTTTCTCCTCTTTCCTTCCCTCTCTTTTCACAACATTCTAACACCTCACTTCCTTCTACACCGCACAACTGGAATGCTTTCCCTCTCCCCCTCTGACTCTTAGGATCATGGCTTTTAAAAACAGTATAAGGGCCTACTCTTGTGGTAAACCTTTTCTGATCCCCTCAGTTGCTACTGGACATTGCCACCATGCTTCAGTTACCTTCTCTCTCCAACCTTGAGGCTCTCTTCTTCTATTGCTTTGTTCCTCCAAACATCTATTTTTTGAGGAAGGACCAGATCCTGCCATGCTTTACTCTGTACTTTGCCACCATGCTTCAACTGCCCTCTCCCTCTGCTTCTGTGCTTCCTTTAATCTCCCATTGGTGAGTTTCTTCTGGAGCCTCTATTTTTGGAGGAGGCCCCAGGCTGGCCATCCTTTATTCCCTTGCCAACTCTTCTTCTCACTCTGTGGACTTTACTGTCATGCTGCCATCTCAGTACCTTCCCCCACCCCATTTTCAGCTCCTCTTATGTGTTGTCTTTCCCCATTAGAATGTAAACTCTTTGAAGGTAGACTGGCTTTTTCTTTGCTTGTATTTATTTCCCCTGTGATTAGCACAGTGCCTGGTACATAGTAAGCCTCAATAAGTGTTACTTGGTTGATAATCCTTTCATCATTTATCTATTGGGAAGGGTCAGCTTGGTGTCTGAAGTCCTCTTCACTTTGGCTTCAAACTACCTTTCTAGATTTATTTCATAGTATTTACCTCTGTACACTATACATTAAAGACAAATTTGTCCACTAGCTATTCAATGAAGTTACCTTTGCTGTGCCCTTTAAAATCTCTCACTTTCCAATATCCTCTTACACTAAGGGGGTTAATGTTCTCTCCCTTTTCAAATTAGTTTGATTGGAGTACTTGTCAGTGCCCTACACTGCCCCTCCCACCCTGCCAGCCCTGGAGCTTTTTAATTTTGTATTCTTGGGGGTCTAACATGGTGGTTTGCACTTGGTGGACAGTTAATAAATATTTTTTATCACAACAACACTGTGAGAGACGGGTAGTTTAAATTTTGTTTATCTTCATTTTATGAGTAAGGAAACTTGAGGCTCTAAGAAGTTTAATGATTTGCCTCAGTTTATACCACTAGTTATACACTGCTAGTAAAGGGCAGAGGGGTCAGAAAAGTACCAGCCCCTCATGACTACAAGTCTTTTCCCACTATATTAGACAGTAATACTCAGTCATTTTTTTCCCACATGACTGTATTGTTAGACAACCCATTTAAACTGCTTGATTCATCTACTAAGGCAATCTGACAAGATGAAATAGTTTCATATATAAAATAGGACAGAAAAAGAGGAAAATATGTGAAGACATGGATTTTTATTATATGCAGATTGCTTTTTGAAAAAGAACATAATCAATTTAAGATGTTACTTTCAAAACTGTCCTGCTTAACAAAGGCCTTCTTTTTGTTCTTTTATGTGCATTTAAAAAATATGTCAATGACCCTACTTTCTATTTTTTTCCCCGACCCTGTTGCTTGCTCCTCTTTCTTCTGGAATCTCTCTGTCAAGGAGAAGGATTACTTCCTCCTCATTCCTCTTCAGTTGTTATTGATTATTACATTGATCAGAGTCCTTAAGTCTTCCAAAGTTGTTTTTCTTTACAGTATTGCTTTTACTGTATAAATTGTTCTCCTGGTTCTACTCAGTAAAATAGAACATGTATACTTAAAAAGTGTACATACAAGTCTGCCCTGATTTCTCTGAAAGGACTCTCTTCTACTTTTCTTATAGTAATACAGACAGTTCTCATTTTGCATAAATTTTTATTATACAAATTTGATTATGCATAAAGATTTCTGAAAGAAATCAGCATTCCAAAAAAAAAAACCCATCTGTGTTAAATTTACTGTATAGTTCCGTGCTCCCTTTCTCCACACCTCCCCTTGCTTTTCCCACCATCCCTCTGTGTCACATGTCCTCTCCATTCTTTGTCAGTGTCCAGCCTCCATGTGTCTGCCTGCTGCATGTTCTTCTTTTTGCTTCTGACCAGGCACTCATGTGGCAGATCTGGCCCCTGCATATTCCTCCTCCTGTTCTTTCTTTGTCTCTGATGCCCAAGCATCCTTGAATTGTGTACTAGCACCCTCCATGGGCCCCTTTCCTGTTTCCCTCCCTCCCTTCCTGCCCATGGACAAATTAGAATTATGAATGAATTACTTTATGTAGATATCTTCGGAATGGGCCACTTGCGCAAAGCAAGAAATATCTGTATAGAATTCCATTACCTTCATAATCCATAATTTGTCCATTCATTCTCTAATTGATGATCCCCTCCTTAGTTTCTAGTTCTTCTCTACAACAAAATATACTCCTATATTTTTTTACAAATGGGCCTTTGATCTCTTTTTGGATATAGGCCTAATAGTTGTGTATCTGGGTCAAAGAAATCAAGTGGATTAGTGACTTTGGGGGTATATTTCAAAACTGCTTTCCAAATTGGCTGGATTAATTCACAATTCCATGATTAGCACACCAGTGTATCTATTTTCCCACAGCCTGTCCAGTAGTTGCCGTTTTCTGTTTTTGGGATTTTTGCCAATCTGATATATGTGAGATAGCACCTAGGAAGTTGTTTTAATTTTTTTTTCCAAATGCTTTACTAACTTCTGGTTTACATCATTCATTTCCACCAGATTTTAAGTTACAATTTTCCCCCCATTTTTCCCCTACCCACCACCCCAGAATAGCAGTCCCACAGGATATCCCCTCATCCAATCTGCTCTCTCCCATATCTTCTCCCATACCCCCTTCGACTTTACCAGTAGGGCAAGGTGACTCTCTGTGCCCCAAGGCCTGTACATCTTATCTCCCAATTACATGCAAAATAGTGTTAATAATAGTATTTATATATATTTGAAAGATTTTATTTGAAAACTTTGAATTTCAGATCCATTCCCTTAGTCCCTTGTCACCCACTCCTGCTGGGGAGATAAGCAATTCAGTATATGTTGTACATGTATAGCTATGTAAAACATTACCATAGTAGATATATTGTAGAAGATTGGCTATATTTCCCTCCCACCCATCTCACCCCCCACCTGGTCCATTCCCTACTTTGATCCTGTCCTTCTTCAAAAATGGGTGCCTCCAACCTCCCCTCCCCACAGCATGCTCTCCCCTCCAACATCCACCCTCTCATTCCCCTCCCCCCTACTCTCCTGCAGGGTGAGATATCCCATTTAGTATGTATGTCATTCTCTCCCTGAGCCAAATTCAATGAGAATATGGTTTTTCCTTTTTGCCTTTCTGTTCTTCCCCTCCCCTGCAACCACTTCCCTTTGCCTCTTCTACATGAGATAGTTTACCCTACCCTGTCTCTCCCCATCTACTTGCCACATTCTTCTCTCACTTCTTAACTTCACCCCTTAAGTATCATCTCTTCACACCAAATTCGACCTGTGCCCTCTATCCATGTAGACCTGTAAACATATATATACACGTTCACATAGGTATTCATATACCCATATACCTTCTTCAACTATTTTCATACTGAGAAAGGTTTCATCAGTTATAGTTATTGTTTTTCCATGTAGGAATGTAAATAGTTCAACTTTGATAAATTCATAGTGATTTCTTTTCCCTGTTTACCTTCTCAAGCATCTCTTGCTTCTTGTGTCTGAATGTCAAATTTTCTATTCAATTTTGGTTTTTTCCTCAAGAATGCTTGAAAGTCCTCATTCCACTGAATGACCATATTTTCCCCTGAAACATGATACTCAGTTTTGCTGGGTAGGTGATTCTTGGTTTTAATCCCAGGTCCTTTGCCCTTTGGAATATCATATTCCATGCCCTTCTGTCCCTCAGTGTAGAAGCTGCCAGGTCCTGTGCTATTCTCATTGTGTTTCCACAATATTGAAATTGTTTCTTCCTGGCTGCTTATAGTATTTTCTCCTTGATCTGGGAATTCTGAAACCTGGCTATAATGTTCCTAGGAGTTATCTTTTTGGGATCTTTTTCAGGAGGTGATCTGTGGATTCTTTCAACCTCTATTTTGCCCTCTGGGTCTAAAATATCAGGGCAGTTTTCCTTGAATTTCTTGGAGGATGATTTCTAGGTTCTTTCTTTGATCATGGCTTTCAGGTAGTCCAATAATTTTTATATTCTCTCTCCTGGATCTCTTTTCCAGGTCAGTGGTTTTTCCCATGAGATATTTCACATTGCCTTCTATTCTTTCAATTGCTTGGCTCTATTTAACAGCATCTTGATTTCTCATAAAGTCACTAGCTTCCATTTGCTCCAATCTAATTCTGAAGGAATGAATCTCCTCAATAAGCTTTTGAGATTCTTTTTCCATCTGGCAGATTTGGCTTTTTAAGGCGTTCTTCTCTTTATTGCCTTTTTGAGCCTCTTTTACCACTTGAGTTAGTCTATTTTTTAAGGTGTTATTTTCCTCAGGCTGTGGACTCTCTTTTCATACTTTTCCTGCATCCTTCTCATTTCTCTTCCCAATTTTTCCTGCACTTTTCTTATTTGGTTTTTTAAATCCTTCTTAAGGTCCTCTATGACCTGTAACCTGCTTGTATTTTCATTTGGGGCTTTTGGTACAGGAGTTCTGACCTTCCAGTTCTCCTCCTGTTCCATGCTTTGATCCTCTTTGCCCCCAAAATAGGAGTCTAATGTTGAATTTTTCTGTTAATTTTGTTTCCTTTGCCTAGGCATGTAACCACTCAATTACTTGACTTTTGGGCTTATTGCCACAGTCAGACTCTGCCACCAGACAGGGGTCCCAAACGTTGGGGTCTTCTCAACTTCCGGAGGTATTAGTTGGGTGCCCTCTCTGAAGCCCCCACACACTCTGGCAAGCTGGTCACACACCCCAAGACCTCCACTCCAAACTGCAATCCAGATCCAGGGAGGTTAAAGCAAGAGTGATTACCCCCCAGAATGATCGCCAGATCCCCCTACAGTTCGCAGGCCAGGAGCTGAAGCTGTAACTGAAGCTGCAAAATGGCAGCTGTGCCACAGCTCCTCAGAGGCTTCTAGCCCCCGGGGAAGAAGCTTCTGCGCTCCCAAATACTGGTCCCAAAGTCCATAGGGCACTAACCTCTCACTTTGTCCTAGGCATTTATGTGTTGGTAATTCGGGAAAAGCCACAGCTGCTGGTGTTCTGGGGTCCCTCTAGCTGGCTGCTGGTCCAGCTGCCCTGGGGCTAAAACCTCCAACTCATGGGGTCCTGGGCTTGGCTCCCACAGTGCATTGCGCTGGCCACTCCCTGCAGGGGTGCTGGGCTGTCCTCAGCGGGAGGTTAGCTTCTCTGTGTTGTTCTATGGGTTCTGGAGCTCCAGAGGTTGTTCAGAGTCCCCTTTTACATGATTTAGAAGTGGTGTGGGCTGGAGCGCTGTGGAAGTGCTGTTTCTACTCCGCCATCTTGGCTCTGTCCCTTGTTTTAATTTTTTACTTGTCTAATTCTTAGTGATTTTAAGCCTTTTTTTTCTGATGGCTGTTGATAGTTTGAGTTTCTTCCTTTTCAAAACTGCCTGTACATATGTTTTGATTATCTGTTGGATGTATATTCTATACATATTGACTACCTGTATCTGTTGAAATGGCTGTTATTCTTATATATTTGAATCAATTCCTTGAATTTTTTGTATATCAGACTGTCATCAGAAAAGGTCACTGCAAAAGTTTTATCCCTAGTTTATTGCTTCCTTTCTAATTTTAATTATATTCTTTTTTTGGTGCAAAGACTTAGGGAGGACACTTTTTAAATGTATATATTCTATTTTACTAAATAATTGAGTCACGTATAAAGAATTGACATGGACTTTCACCTCAGAGTTTTAGCTTAAAGTAGGTGAGAAAATATATAATAAACATCAATTTTTTTATATTGGTGTATATATTATATACACAAATAAGTATGAGAGTGAAAGTGAAAGGAATCTGGTTCAGTGATTGTACAGGAAGTTTAGAGTATTGGTATTTGTGACATTAGTGAAAATAGTTTTCTGCCTCTTTCTCTATCTGTTGTACACCCCCCACCCCAACCCTTTTACCCTCAATTCTGACCCAGGTTGAAATGGAGGGTTGCAAGCCAAGACTTGTGGTTAAGGTCTGGGCTGTCATAGGAGGTGCTGTAGAAAGCAGAAGTATTGGCATCAGAGATGATCTGGTCGACACAAGTCATATCGACCTAACCCAGCTGGACATTTTCTCTGTTAGGAACCTCAGTGCACTCCTCTACCAGGCTTTTTGAGGTAGAGAAAAAAATGATAAATTATTTAAAATAAAGCCATTCTTTTGCTCTATCTTTTTATTTACAAAATGCTGCTCAATTTTGGGGTGACATTAAAATTGAATAATATTCAACCCAACATTCAAAACAGACAGAGGGATAAACTTCTGAAAATCGTAATCATTTTTCTCTTACAGTACAGGGCTGTGGACACCAATCCTCTCTCTTTGTATGTTATGCACCCATTCTGGAATACTATAGTAAAGGTAAGGCTATCTTATGTTTTTAATATATGCTGTAGCTTTCACTAGACTATTTCTGTTCTGGCAATAGAAGTGATATTTGGGACATTTAAAAATCATTACTTGTAAGATGATAGAAAATGTATGTATTTCTGTATCTTAACTGCTTTTGTTTGATTATTAAATGGATAATGAGTTTTGACATTTAGTCATTCATTTTTTAAACTTAGTATTAAACTTAGTAAACTTAGTCAAGATGACCTGAATTCACATCTAGCCATAGACACACAATAGTTTTGTGACTCTGGACAAGTCACTTACCCCTGTTTGCCTCAGTTTCCTCATTTGTAAAATGAGCTGGGGAAGGAAATGGCAAACGACTCCAATATCTTTGCCAAGAAAATTGCAAATGGGGTCACAAAGAGTTGGACATGACTGAAAAACGACTTTACAACAAAAATTCTCTTATAACCAGCTTTTTAAGAATTACCATAATGCTGGTAACAGTGACTACAAGACAAACAGGAAATGGAACATGGGTATTAGATTCTTTTTTCTTTTTTACTTTCTAAAATGGGATGATGAGGATCATGTCAAAAATTTCAAGGATTCTGACAACCCATCTGTATATTCATTCCTAAATATTAAAGAAAGATTAACAATAATAAAATTTAGACAATCAGTATCTAATCAATAATGCTCATTGTTAGAGTCTAGCTACATTTGCCAAACTAGTCCAAAGTGGCAGTGGGGACAAGGAGTATTGTGGTTCTTCTAATATGACCAGTGATTCATGGGGTATAAATGAAAGTGTAAACAGTGCTGGGAAATGGGGGCTGAGAATACTGTGCCATTCTTGTTTTCTTGACTTGTTTTCCTCAGTTATTTTACAAATCATTTTGGCTTTTATTTTTGCCATTTTAGTTTTCTCCTTATAATTAACATTGGCATTTCTTCTTTTAAAGTCCCTTCTCCCCACTTTTAAGGTCTTTAAATATCTCAGCACTCTGAGGATCCACATATTCACATAATCTATACACCCATTGCCACTCTTACCCCAATTTTAGAATGAAAATATAGCTGAAAATAGTAGCCGGTGTGTAGATGTACAAGCAAGTAGTCCTATCCTGCCTTATGCTTACATGACATTAATAGTTGGTTCTTTGCCTGTTCATTTCAGAAATTCTCTATTTGAAGATAAATACCCCATCTCTAATTGATGCACAGTAGTTAATTTTGCTATAAGCCACAGTCTTTTGATGGTGCTTTGTTGTGTAATTTTCTTGGTTTTCGTGCTTGTGGGGTGACCTGTAAGATTTTATTTCTGTGTTTTCCAATAGAGAAATTTCATATACAATTAAGAAAGCAAATATACTTTTCATAATTGTGGGGCATATTTTTGTGCTTCATTATAGAACTTGTAAATGTTTTCTCCATTGAGAGGAAAACTGTTCTATCTGCCTCTGTAGATACTCATTAGAAAAGTGGTCATATTTGCCAAAATGCCTTGAGTCCAATGGAAAGTTGTACATAAGTGTAAAATGAGGATATTTTTTTTCTCCCTTTCTTATTCCCCACCTCTTAACCATATCTTTTGGAGCCATAATAATTTTTTATTTACTCAGTGTGTGAAAGCATATTGAGAACTGTGATAGGAAATGAAGACTGAAATAATAGTATTATTTATAGTTAAAGTTCTAATTATATTAAAGGATAGGAAGTTCATATAAACTGAAGGAAATTTCTAAATTACCTTTAAAGTTAGTGTTAAAATTATAACCTTAAATTAGCATATGGTGTGTATACACTGCATAACTTTTTATTCTGACTTATTTTTTTAAATTAAAATAGATTTTCCCTACGTGGCTGGCTCCGAATTTGATAACCCTATCAGGCTTTCTGTTGCTTATATTCAATTTCTTACTAATGGCCTACTTTGATCCTGACTTTTTTGCATCAGGTAAGACTGTCTTGGAGTCTAAATTTAAGTTACCTGTCTTTAAAAAAGAAACCAGTAAGAATCCCTACCTAAAAAACCCTTCACACCCTCAAATCTCCACAGATGTGCTTATTTTCTGATTCTATTTAAGATGTAGCTTTTTATTTTCAATGATAAATTATGTGTCAGAGTTTAATGTAGATATTAAATGGTATTATGGGATAATTATTTTTTAATGACTATTCATTAGTCATTACAAAATCAACAGATAATCAGTGGTCACAAAATAATTTTAAACGGTTTGAATAGCAGAGATTCAAACAACTAAGAACATTTAAAATTCTTTATAGTATCTGAAACTCTTGTCAATAATTACTTTTGCACTATGAATGGAGTGATAATTTATATCACTGATATGACCTTGAGGTAGTATTGTAATATCCCAACACATTATCTGAATAATCAGGGGAAAAAAAGATTAAAATCTGTTCAATGTAGTTTTTTTGTTGAATGTATTTTATTCTCATTCTTTGAAAATTGATAATACATGACTATTTCTCTAGGAACCAGAATATTTTAGTAACTAGGATTGATTATTCCTAAACATGCCCTATATAATTTACTGCTATTTATGTTTAAGAAGGGATTTAACTTTTATATTTCATAGAATCTCAGAACTAGAAGGACCATTAGAGATTATTTAGAGAGACATCATGGCATAGTGGAATAATTGCCGGACTAGGGTTCAGAACCTAGTTTATGTGATCTTGGGCAAGTCATTAGCCCTTTATGACACTGTTTGCCCATTTGTAAACTAGAGAAAATAATACTAGACTAGTTGTGAAGATGAAATGTAATGAGGTATATACTTTGAAAGTTTAAATTTCTATACAAGTGTAAGCATCAGGTACTCTATGCTACTTAAAAAATTTTTTTTTAAATTAGTGTCTTTTGGGTTTATGTTACAGCCATTTGGGGAAATTTCCATGCCTTCCTTCCCCTAAGCCCTGAATCTTCTTGAATCAAAAGCCAGCTATGCAAAAACAGGGAATAGTGTCTCAGTACGACAGTGGTTATAATACTCTGCTTTTTTGCCAAGAGTAGGGAGATATACCTAATTTTCTGTTCTTCTAAAATGCTTTACTTGTATAGATGGGAAGGTTGAGATCTAGGGGATTTAATTTATCTTCCACAAGTCACATAACTAGTGAGGGATGTGGGACTAGAACCAAGTCCAGTGTTCTTTCCATTCTACTTAAAAAAAGAAAGAAAAAAAGTGAAACCAGAACATTTCCATTTGTCTTAATTTGGGAATGTCCACTTATATTAAAAGTGAAACTATTTGGGGTTTATTGCATAAAGTATTGTGATTGGAAAGAGGATGGTCAGTAAACATTTGCCATTTTCACATAAGCAATAGAGTGACTTTAGATGAACATTAGAGAATCTTTATGTTCCATGTGCATATTGGTTTTTTTTTTTTCATACCAAGATGAAGTAGTTTTTAGGACAAGATGAAATGAGTGGTTTTGGATAATAAATGCAGTATGACATAGTGCTTGGAGAATGGGCCTCAGAGTCAGGAAGAGCTGGATTCAAATTCTGTCTTTGACACATACTGCCTGGGCAAGTTCCTTAACTTCTCAGTACCTCAGGAAGTTCTAATTACAAGTATTTTAGTATTTATTTCATTGGATCATTTTAGCATTGCAATAGATAAGACATTAATTATATGATTTTGACATTATTTTTACTTTAATTCACTAATGTAAGCAATTGTTATTGAAAGTGTTCTCTGTGGTAAGAATTCTGTCTTAAAGAGCATGTCTTTTGCTTTTCAGCACCAGGTCAGAAGCATGTACCTGGCTGGGTTTGGATTGTAGTAGGAATCCTTAACTTCGTTGCTTATACTCTAGGTAAGATTGTGGGTCTCCGTAGTATAATCAGGGACAGGACAAGTATTCTCTTTCATTAAGGGAGGCTACATATTTTTCCTTCAATGAATTGACTCTCCCACCTTATTAGTGACACTTAATTCATCTTTTCCCGTGCCCAGGCTCTAGTATATTAATGTTAGTAGTAAAAAGGGCCCCAGATCTTGCCCGAATAGCTTAATACCAACCAGAATTTAGACCATTGAAGAATAAGGAAGAAAAAACTGTGGCTCTGACTTCCAGCAGAAATAACATTTATTTAACGCTTATTTAGTGAGCAGTGACTGTTTCTAAAGGAATCTTGATGTCTCTTGAGATGTCTCTCTACCTGTTAATAATCATGGATCCAGCAAGAAAATGTGGAAAACTTTGTTTATACCTAGTTCACTAGTTCTGCATTTGTAGTAATTTGGATAAGGGTTAGGCTGAAAATAGATTGCTAAACCAGTAAATAGGGAAAATGATTGTCAAGGAAAGATTTGATATAAGAGAATAAACTACCTTTTTAGTATTGTAAGAACATCCCCTTTACAGATTTAAAAATGTGAAGGCAGAGTTTCAGCATAGTCCTTCAAAGTTCCTCTGCTATCTGTACTGGTAATTTGACAGGCTAATGGGAAACCATTTTTCTCTCTTTATTAAAGCTAAAACTTTGGTAGGTATTTATTAGGTACCTTCTCTGTGCCATCCAGTGGGGATCAAAAGACAATAAATAAAACAATCCCTTCACCCAGGAAACTTATGGCTTGGGTGTATATATACAAAATGTACTCAAAGGTGATTTTGGAGGGAAAGGCCTCATATAGAGAAGATGGTGCTTGTGCTGAACCTTGAAAAAAACTGGGGGTTTTGAGATGAGGTGGTGAGGAGAGAGTACATTTTAAGCATGGGAGATAATTAGTGCAAAACCACTGGGGGAGATATGTGCCATATATGAGGAGCAGCGAGAAGGTAACACCTAGCCTAGGGACAGTATGAACCTGAAGTAATAAAATTAGAAGCCTTAAGACAAATTCATGGTTTTCACATATTCATGGAGGTCTTAAATAATACATTCTTCAATTTAGTTCATATGTACCTAATACCTTTGAAAATTGCTGGTTAAGATGGTGGTTTCTGAATACTAGGCAACATTTTTTTGTGGAAAATTGCTTTTTTTCTTCAGATTTAGCTGTTAATATGTTTGTTTAAATTTAGATTAAGTTTTATATCCATGGGTGACAGATTTTATATTTAAGTTAATAACAAATGTTTTAGTCCTAAACATTAATGGTTTAATTTTTATCCTAGATGGAAATATACTCTAAATTATTATTATTATTTTTTTAAGCAATTGGGGTTAAGTAACTTGCTCAAGGTTACACGGCTAGTCATTATTTATGTGTGGGTGCTCATTTTCTGAGGCCAGATCTGAATCTGATCTCCGGTCATCCCAACTCCGAGGCCGGCGCTCTTACTCACTGCGCCACCTAGCCGCCCCTTTAGGGCAATTGGGGTTAAGTAACTTGCCCAAGGTTACACGGCTAGGCTTTTGTTTGTGTGGATTAAGTGTCTGGGGCGGGCTCCGAACTCAGGTCCTTTCTGACTCCAGGGCCGGCGCTCTATTCACTGAGCCACCTAGCCGCCCCAATACTCTAAATTATTAACCCCTTAGTAATGTGTCTAATTTTTTTAGTGACTCATAATGGAAGATTTCTGTTTATGAAAATTTTGATTTATTTCTGTTTCTGTTCCAGATGGTGTTGATGGAAAGCAAGCTCGTAGAACCAACTCCAGCACCCCTTTAGGAGAATTATTTGACCATGGCCTAGATAGTTGGTCATGCGTTTACTTTGTAGTGACTGTATATTCCATCTTTGGACGGGGAACAACGGGTGTCAGTGTTGTTGTTTTATATATCCTCTTATGGGTAGTCTTGTTTTCTTTTATCCTGTCCCATTGGGAAAAGTATAATACAGGAATTCTCTTCTTGCCATGGGGATATGACATTAGCCAGGTGGTAAGTTGATGTTTTGGTTTAGTTTCTTTAATGTTTACTAAACATTTTTTTAAAAATAATATCTTATTACTCTACCCCAGTTACATGTAAAGACGGTTTTTAACATTAGTTTTTAAAGAATTTTGAGTTCCAAATTTTCTCTCTCCCTCACCTCCTAAGCAATTTGATACAGCTTGTATGTGTTTAATCATGCAAAGGATATTACCATATTTGCTGCTAAACATTTTTAAACCCTTGTCATTCCTTTTACTATATGAATGATATGATTCAAGTTGTTTTTGCCTAAACTGTTACAAATATATCTGTTGTCATTTTTACTCTTTCCCTGATCCCTTCACTGAACAGAAGGCTTTTTTTCAAATGTTTCTTAGTATAAACTTGCTTTGAATTCACTCTACCTTTTGAATTACAACTTTTTGATCATATTACTGTATCTATCCTCACTTAAAACTCCAACAAGGAAGTAGGAATATGTTTTGGGGGAGAATTAGTTGGAAATAGAAATTATCATCTTATAGTGTACCCACTTATGATATAAAGATTTCATAGATAAGTGTCAGTCATTGCATTATATGGAGATTAAAAACTTTATGTATGCCATGTTAGATTTAAGGATGATTTTTAAAAAACCTTGGAATGTTTTAAGATTAACAGTGCAGCTTTTATTTTAATAAAGCTTTTAAATTAGATTTATAATACAGAAAACAAACCTGACTTGCAAGCTTTCCAGCTGTTAATTTCTCTATGCTTTTGTGTGCATTTCCCTTTCAGACTATTTCTGTTGTCTACATAGTGACTGCGATTGTGGGAGTTGAGGCCTGGTATGAACCTTTCCTGTTTAATTTCTTATATAGAGACCTATTCACTGCAATGATTATTGGTAAGAAGCTCCATGTTAAAGCCTCTCTTAACCACCACCTCTTTGTCAAAAGCCAATGTTTTTTATTGTACATCCCCAAATTTCCTTATTATTACAGTTGCTGTTATTAAAAACAAAAGTTAACAAAATGTCTTAGAAAAATGTATCATACAGATTTGGACAAAGTTTTTACAGAAGTTTAACCATATTATTTAAAACAGCCATTACCATCAACACAAAAACAAGAGGATCTTTGTAAGTACAAAAACGGATTGATGTAAATCCTTGACTAAGACAAGATTAGTTTGAAAGTAGTTAATCTATTTTTTTACCCTAGTTTTTATTGCTGGAAGGGGATTTAAGTGGGGGCCAAATTTGCTATGGCATTGAACTTTGAGGCTACACTTATTTGCACTATTAACTCTAAAAGATATTTTAGAGATTTTTCTTGTATCTCGCTTCCAAAGTTCAGCTGCCTGCTCCTTTCTTCTTAAGTACCCCCAAGTACCCCATCCATGTTTGTTCTTTTTTTTTCCTCTACCCTCTTGAATCTTAAGTGCTTCTTGTGCTATCTAAAACTGCCCATTGAATACTTAAGAGGTAGAAGGACATGTCTTTTGAGTATTTCTTGGTTCCCTGCCCCCAAATAACCAAAACATATTCTGAAAAAAATACATTTTTTGTAATGTAGGGCTGGCTTCCCTGAAAACATGACTATTTCCATAATCTACACTTTGACAAAACATTTTTAGGTGTTTGTGGTGACTTCATAATCTTAACTGGATGACATTCTAACTGTTTACCATTTTTCCCTATGAACTAAATCAGTATGAGTTAAGCAATTCGTCTTATTGGAAATATGTATTAAATTATAAAGATAATAAACCCTTTAGCCTGTGAACCACATTTCAGAATATTTGCTGCATTAGATACCATCCAAGGAGAGGCCTGTAGTCATGCTACTTTTATGAGTAACTTATATAGGTTAATTAATAGTGAGAGCCCATGCTCTCACTCTTAACCAACACATCCCTGAATAGCTTGTCATTTGAACACCCCATGATTTATGGGCCAGACCCTCTTCCTCAATGACTTAATAATAGAAAGAAGTGACTTAAGGGTTAGTGGAAGGTAATAAGATGTTGGTTAGGATGAGTAGGACGAATTCTAACTCTTTCCCCATAGTGAAGACTGCCTCTGGCCCTGTAGGGCTATTCATCAACCTTTTGCCTCTCTTTTGCCTTACCTCCCCCCACCTCCCTGCCATCCACTCTTATACATCTGTTCTCTAGTGACAGCAGTTTAGAGTATCAATTTGTACTGGAGGGTACATCTGCCTATTTTATAATTAGGTGTACTGAAGAGTGAAGCTTTTTTCCTAGGATGAGTAGTACCTATATGTGAATGGAAAGAATGTTATATATGAATATGGAATTTCAGTTATTCTGTCTAGTCATGCCTATAAATCATCAGAATGCTTTGGAAATACCAACATTTTGGCAAACAGCAGCTGAATGAATCAAGTCAAATAAACATTACAGTAAAAATATAAATCATTGGATTGAGATTCACTCACATAAAGGAACTATGGTTATCCTAAAAATGTGCACTTGCTAGACCATATTATGTTTGCCCATTTGTGTATATTTGATATGGGTGATACAGCAGTGGTAAAAGTTGGTTGTAATATTTCTAGTCATAAAGCCTACAAACACCACATTGCATTTATAAAATAAGCAACATTAGAATCCATTGCAGATCATGTGTTCCAAATTTTAGTTCAGGAAATATAAATATAATGCATTCAGATAGTAACATAATTGATACTTGTTTAGATGCCATGTACCTTTTTGATAAAATTTCTATTAGTTAAGTTCCATACATTCTTTTAGTTGGCCTTGAAGAACAATTTAAATGACTTATTTGTGGTCCCATTTTGAAACACATTTGTGGTATCTTGTTACTATTCTGATCTGTTATACACTGATACCCATGTCATGGTTCCTGTTTCCATGCTTCTAGATTACATTATCAGTGAGAATTTTGACATATTTCTTAAACCGTTGAAAGAATCTCCATGAAATGATTGGACCATTCTGTTTATATTGGTGAAAATACAAAAGTACTTTAATGCTTTAGCTCTGATGTCCTAAGGGCCATAAGATGAGAATCTTTCTAGCAGTGTTCTTTGAACTATATTTTAGTATATTCTCTGTCTTCAGTTTATTCCTGACCTTTTCCTCTCTGCTCCTTTTTAGAAGATCATATATTTTTTACTATCTGTTGAATGGTTTTATGTTGCCTATTTTATTTTAATTAAAATTAAAACTTCTTTAATTTATAAAACAGATTAATGGAATTATGTATTTTTACTTTAAAAACTAATTTAGGTTGCTTTTTACTTCATTTTCGATTGATATTTTTCTGAGTTATTGACTGTTTTTTTCTACTGTTAGTAGAAAAAAAGTCATTTGCCACAGAACTGAAACTTTTTTTGGTAATAACATTTGGTTTGTCTGGTAATGTTCCTTGAAATGTATTGGTAAATGCCAGGACTTTTGAGTAAATATAAGGCATGCTCATACTGATAACGATTAATATCTATATGGTTTTTAGAAAATAAGTAGCATTTTTCATCATGAACCTCTAAATATCTGACCTCTAAACTAACAAGTTTGGAGAATAATGAAAAGAATTCAGGATTTCAAGTCACAGGACCGAGTTTGCTTTGCTTCCTTGTAGTTCTGTCATCATGTGCTTGTCACTCAGTTTTTCCATCTGTGAAATGTAGGACTATATGACTTCTAAAGGAAGTCCCCTCCAGCTCTGAATCTGTGGGCCTGTGATCTTGTGATGTTGGTTTTGGATTCCCTATGTCTTGGTGCTTTGTTTATGAAGATTTTTTTTTAAAGCAATTGGGGTTAAGTAACTTGCTCAAGGTTACACGGCTAGTCATTATTTATGTGTGGGTGCTCATTTTCTGAGGCTGGATCTGATCTCGGGTCATCCCAACTCCGAGGCCGGCGCTCTTACTCACTGTGCCACCTAGCCACCCCTTTTAGGGCAATTGGGGTTAAGTAACTTGCCCAAGGTTACACGGCTAGGTTTTTGTTTGTGTGGATTAAGTGTCGGAGGCCGGCTCCGAACTCAGGTCCTTCTGACTCCAGGGCCGGCGCTCTATTCACTGCGCCACCTAGACGCCCCTGAAGATTTTTTTTTGTCCCTTACATCAGCATTAAAAATGTAGTCTCTTCTACTTATATTCTATATCAGACAATAGGAGCATTTTTATAACATCATTAATGTTTTCATTTTGTTATATATCATGTTAAGGAAATAAAGGGAAATTGTAAGCTAAGCAGGCAGTGACTCTACATGCTCTCAATCCAAAAAACAATTTTTAAGGAAAGCACTTGGCAAATACCTGCTTTGTGACAAGCATTGACAAACTGGTGGTTGGTGGCAGAGCTTGCTGAGCAGCATGCCTTAACATACCACCTTCCCACCTGAATGGTACATCTTGCCAGCCTAAGTTTTATATTATAAATAAAGCTGGAAATATTGAGGAAGTATTGGAGATAAGTGTGTAGACTCCCTGTATAAAGTTTGACAGTGAGGGAAGGAGAGAAATTGGGGGTGGAGCTAGAAGGCAAATTAGTGTCAAGGGAAGTTTTTCAGGGCAGGTGAAACCCTGGCATGTTTGTAAGTAGAGAAAAATCTTATTTAGAAAACTTTTTTTCTTTTTTCTCATTTCTAAACTGTTGTTCAGAAGTGTTCTCCTCATCACATCATGGATAGGACTCTAGGTTTTTTAAAAATATGGCTGGAGAGTACAAACTCACAGATCTACCAAGGTGGAAAGGTTTTGAATGAGAGCTGGAAGGAATGATGTATGTGCAAGAACTAGCCTAACCAAATTTAGAGGTTAACCACTGAGTAATGAATTTATTTTGACCATAGTAACTCATGAAACAATTTACTAAGGCCCAGAGACAGTTGCAGCCTTTGTCAGTGGAAGGAGTATTCACACAAATGAAATCAGAGCTTCTTGAAGTAAGTAAATTGTAAGTAGGAATCATGTTCTATTTAACTTTATACCTCTCTCAGTGCCTGACTTAGTGCTTTGTATATAATAGTAACGCAAAAAGATTTTTAAATTTGAAATTAATGATGTAAAACTTGTACAGCTGCTGCCATTGTCAAACTTGAATGAAAATTCATAATTCAAAATATCTTTCCCTTTTAGGATGTGCAGCATGTGTGACTCTGCCAATGAGTTTATATAACTTTTTCAAGTAAGTTTTTAAAAAATATATAAATTAAGGGGAAAGGAATTTTAAGATTATTGGTATAGCTCTACTTAAATAAATTCATTTTTACTATCCTTTTCTTTGAGAAGAGGAAGCTTGACATGATGAATAGAAAGCTGATCGTGGAGTCAGGAAGACCTAGGTTCAAGTCCTGTTTCTGATACCTACTTGCTGTGTGACCCAGAACAAGTCACTTAACCTGTCAGAGACCTAGGTAACTCTCTTGGTGTAGGAGAATAGTATAAGACTAGAAGGTATAGAGAAGATGCTGATATGCGTTGGTGAAATAAGTTCCTAACCAGAATCACTTAGCAACTAAATCACAAATTTAATTTGAATTTTTTTTTTCTTCATGGGGCTTATAACCATTTTGAAAAGCACATGAGAACTATATCTCGATTGAAGTCCTAAAAATATCCTGAGAAAAAAGAAAGAGAACATGATTTCCCCCTAATTTTTTATAAATCTTGCCCTAGTGATTTTTAAGAGGCTTATGGCAGTGCTGACAATTATTTCATAAAATCATGCAGTTGGAATGGACCTTAGAGGTCATTTAGTCTTTCCTTATCACTTGATAGATGGAGACTGCACTGAGGCCTAGAGAGGTTATATGACTTTTCTAGAGTCAGTATTGAGCTCCTCTAATTCTCCTCTTGCCTTTTATCTAAACTTTTTATTTATTTGTTGGTATTCTCATTATTAGTCTTTGATCAGACTAAAACTTTAAAGAGGAATCCTTTGCAACATTGCTCTGACCTGTTGATTTTTCTTGGCAAATTTGGGCATACCTACAAGGTGATGCCCGGGCCTCTGAAAGGTTCGGTGACTGCTTTGTTACCATAATGGGTTGAAGATGGAAGATTGCTAGCTTTGGGCCATTCCAAAAGAGCTTTTTGCTGTAGAGAAATAAGAGGAATGTGTGGATTTGGAATATAATCTGATCCTTCTCTTATGCTCACTATTTTTGTGACCATGGGCAAGTCATTTCATTTCTCTGGGCTTTGGGTGACCTTATTTGTAAAATGAAGAAGGTTGAACTAGTTGATATCATCCAGCTCTAAATCCTGTGATTCATTTTACTGGTGGTAGGATGATATATGGATTAGGAAGGAGAAAGGGGGAAAGAAAGTTTGTTTTGTCATGCCAGTTAAGTTTTTGTGAGGGATTGATATCTTTCTGCAGGTTGGAAGAGGCTGAGGGTATAGACCTCAAAGAAGTTTCAAGACAGAGACTACCTTTTAGTTCTTCCTTTATAGTTTAGATAGTGAAGAGATAGAAATAGATGGCTTATAGACATCTTAGAACTTCATGCAACTTTAGAAATCATCTAATCTACCTCCCAGATGGATTTCCAAAATACAGAAAAATTGCATGACTTCTCCAAGGATGTTGCATTCCCCAAGATTGTTATCTAAGGATGTTAGTGACACAGGCAGGACTAAAATCCAAGTCTTCTGGTTCTCAGTCCAGTGCTTTTTCTTCTCCATATTTTTTTTTACTATAATGACCAAATTTTAGAACTTTAAGACCAAAAACTAAAGAAATGGCCTCAACTTTCTTCATATCAGATGTTGACACTTTACCTGTATGGAACCAGGCCTTGAGGTAAAACTTTTTTTTTTTTTTTGATCTTCAGACAATGTTGCCACATTAGTAAATGCCTTTAGAGGACCCTTCATAAAAATACTTTGCCATCTTTGGTAGCAGAAGTCTACTTACCAATCTTGGAGAAATTTTTTGCATTGGTTTGGTTGTATCTCTGTTGGGTTGTGCATGTTCATAATCCTTCCAGTCTATTGAAGCATTTAGCTTTGGAGGCATGGCTTTAAACATGACACTATCCATGCCAAATGTTTACTGATACCACTAGTAGTTGTAACTTAAGGAGAAACTTCTTTTTAAAAACAATTGAAGGATGGTTTTTCTTTGTCATGTTTAGTCTTTATTATTTGATAAAGGATTATAAGATCATAGATTTAGAGCTGGAAGGGACTTTGGACAACCTACTCCAAGTTACAAGCCCCACATTGTGCCCTCCATAAGTGATAAGGAACAGAGGCAGAATTTGGACCTATGTCCTCTGACTCCAAATGCAGTTCCATTTCTATTGTATTGTGTTGCTTCTTGATCAAAACTGTCCAATGAAAGGACTGCCCATTTAGCCTATTTCTTAGCTTGCTGTTTGCTTGCTAGATTTTTTCAAATCTTAGGTGAAAAGGGTATGCTTGATTTAAATAGCTGATCATTAGAAGAAAGTTTGATCTTTAATTTGGCACAAAGGTCTCTTTTTTTCTGTGATTCAATTGGTTAATAGAATGGTATGTTTTTTTTAATTCTTTCTCCTCAGAGTTGGTTATTAACTAGAACCTCTATTTCCTATTTTTCATAAAAATGCCTGAATAACACTTTAAAAGTTTGCAAAGTTCTCTCTCTGTTTCTCTCTTTCTGTTTCCCTCTCCCTCTTCCGTTTCCCCTCTCTCTCTCTCTCTCCCTCCCTCCCTCTCTCCGCCCTCCTTCTCTCCCTCTCCCCCTCTCTTCTCCTCCCCCTCATGCACATACACACATAAAATCTTATTTGATCCTCAGATCTATGATATAGCTGCTATTTTATAAAAGGAAATTCTCAGAGAAGCTAAAGCAGCTTGTCCAGTGTCACATAGCAAGTACATCTCTAAGAGAGGACTGGAACACAGGTCTTCCAGCACTCTATCCACTACATATTCTGCTTCCTCTACATAGTATTCTATGTGGAAAATGAACATGTTTATAGAATTCCTTAAAGTTTTGGGAACTGTACTTCTTTTGCATTAATCTGTCAAACTATTAACTATTGAATCATGCCTACTTTTTCATCTCTAAAATCTTTTTTGAGTTGTAGCCAAAAAGGGATGTCCTTTAGTGAAAATTTGAGAAGGGACCAATGTGCTTTTTTTACATAGCAGATAGTTCTTCAAAGGGATAAAAGAATATAAGATTCTGCTGTATTTGTTTAATTTTTTTAATCATTTGGTTTGGTAGAACAAGATGAAGGCTTTATTTGAAAAAGGTGCTTCTCATGAGTACATTAAAATTACATAAGAACTTGTGATAGTTATGACCAAGGGAAGAACTTTGATCAAAATCTTTTGAATATTAACAGCAAAGGAAGTCTAAAATAGAGATACTTATTTACTAATCAGTATTTTCTAGTGTCTTAGAAGGTATCCTTTGCAATATCCAGAATAGGGAATCTCTACCAATGGTGACATTTTCCCCAGTGCTCCTCATTGTTTTTTTATCTAGGAATACTGTAGTTGTCTTAATGAAATCTGTTAGCAATGCAAAAAAGATTAGTCTTATAATAGAGAAATAGTGGATAAAAAACACATTATCTAGACCAACAGTTCTCAAACTTTTTGGCCTTAAAGTCCCTTTTATACTCTTAAAATTTATTGAGGACCCACCCAAAGAGTTTTTGTTTATGTGAGCTATATCTATTGATACTTATCATATTATAAACTAAAACCTCTTAGTAATATTATGAAAATCGTTTACCTTCATGAACCACCTGAAAGAGTCCTAGAAAATGCCATGGGTTCCTGAAGACCACACTTTGAGAATTGTTGGCCTAGCTCTAGACAATTACATGTAACTTAACAGGCAGTCCATTGAGATAATGTTTGTATTCATATTTTGGATAAGTGCTATAGGTGGACAATGACATGGGCCCAGAATTGAGGTGGAATACATTTGGGAAACTTTACAGTGTTTTTTAGTTATTCCTGACTGTTTATTGCAAAAATCCATCTTTTTAACACCGATATTTCCCCTGAAGTGTTATACAGTTGTAATTCATGGGACAGTACAATGTTATAACCATCAAAATGATAACTAATGGGAAGATGTCTAGTGGGTGTGGGGGGTTGCAACTACTATGAGTCATGATTTGTACAAGTGAAGTATCATGAGGCCTTATTGAACACATGTGTGACTGAAAAAGCAAGTGGGCCAGGCAGAGAGCACTAATGAGAGAAAACATGTGGACAGGCCTGTGTGTGATAACTGATGTTTCTGAGATACTGCAAAAATTGGAGGGCAGCCTCCAGTGTGTTTGGGTTCTCTGGAGAAAATAGGGAAAGATATAGGCAAAAATTATATAGGTTGAGGTTGTGGAGGAAACACCTACTTTGATCCCTTATTAGAGATCTGCTGAGGTCAAAGGAGTGCCCAGCTTGGCCACTATCCCTTTCCTGACTGAGGGATTCTACCAGGTACAGTAGAAATCTGGAGTTCTGGGGTGTGGAATATCCTTGGAAGTGTAGATCTTCATGTGTTATGTTTTATGATTTTTTATCCTATACTATTTGCTACAACCTTATTCTTACTGAATGTTTGAATGAAAATATTTAAAATTACTACTTTATTCAGGACTTTTTTTTTTTTTACATTACTGTTACTATAATACTTTCATTCCTAATACTTCCACCGTGATTTTAGTTCTCTTTTAGATTATTTCAGTAGTCCCCAGTGGCATGCTAGCTGGTCTCCTTTCTTTCATTCTAACCCTCCTTGCCCCAGCCAGTCATTTTTCCTGTTATAACGTGGGTAATCTTTCTAAAGCACAGTTCTAACTGTGGTACTCCCTTTTTTAAAAACTTCTAGTAGTTCACCATTGCCTGTTAGAGTTCAGACTCTTTAACTTGGCATTCAAAGCCTTCCCCAGTATGGTCCATATCTTTCCTTCTCATTTTATTTCTTACTATAGCCTTAAACCTATGTTACACTCTAGCCAAACTGGATAGCTTATAGTTCCTTGAACAGACTTTGCTTCCTTCTCCTTCTGTGTCATGGTTTTCTTCTGTTCCTTCCCTTTGTTTGGAAAGCCATTGCTCTAGCTTCCTTTCAAGATCATGGGATTATCATAAGAAAAAGGTTTGGAAGGAAATGTTGAAGACCATCTGGTCTAAACCTCTACCTATTCCTTAAGCTCAAATGCTGCCTCCTTCTTGTAGTCTTTCCTTATCATGCTAACTCAGAATTGTTTCTCCTCTACATCCTAGAAACACTTTGTAGCTTTTTAATTTAAAAACAAAAAAAAGAGTGTGTTCATCTGGGTAAGAAACTCTTATTATAGAGTCTCCCTTCGGAGATGCAGATTAGCAAACTTTGCTTAGCAATTTTTAGGTGTGGAGATGTGCTTGGGGATTCTGAAAGGTTATGATTTTCTCATGGTCTTACAGCTATTATGTATCTGAGGCAAGACTTGGGAAAAACACCTTTGTGATTGCAGGCCATGTCACTTTTCACTACACCATGCTCTCTTTAACAGCACTTGTCAAGTTTCTTTGTATATATCTCATTTTCTCTACTAAATTAAGTGAATTCCGAGATTTCTATCTTTATCCTTGCATCTTGTACATCTCTTGTTGCAGTGCTTTGCATATATAGACATTTAATAGATTTTTTCAGTAATACAGTAGAAAGAACATTGGACTAGGGCTCAGAAGATACCTTGTGTGCTAATCTTAGGCTGCTACTTACTAGCTCTGTGGCCATAGCCAAAGCACTTGAAACTTTCTGCCCCTCTTCATTTGTTAAGTGGAGTAAGAGTTGTTGCAGATGAAATAGGATGTTTGTGAAAGCACTTGGAAAACTGTCAAGTGCTATACAAATATAAGGTAATGGATGGTATTTGGATGAATTAGTTTGTGATAATGATTTTTTATTTCCAGGGCCTACAGAGCTAACACCTTGAAGCACAGTTCCATCTATGAAACAATGCTGCCCTTTATTTCTCCATGTTTGCTTTTCATTCTGAGTACAAGTTGGGCTCTCTGGTCACCATCAGATATTTTAGAGAAACATCCCAGACTCTTCTACTACATGGTTGGAACAGCTTTTGCCAACATCACAGTGAGAATTTATTCTTTATCTAAATCATGATAACATAAGAGGAATATTAGGATTTGGTATCAACTATAGAAAGTAGCTAGTAAAGGAATAAATAGGTATTTAAGAAAAAGCCTTTTGATTTTAGAACTTCTTGGTCATCCAGAACAAAATGAAAATTTCTTCATTTTTACAGGCAGTTGAAACCAAGAGTTAGAATAAGTGGGGACTAGAACAAAATTTTGAGAGTTTTCTTTTGGTATTTCTCCTTAACCATTTATAGAGCAACATTCAAGTCCTTACTAAGTTAATGTTATTAATGCTGTGGCCCAACATTCCATAGGTTCCTGGTGGTGTAAAGGAAAAGAGTGCTGACTTGGAGTCAGAAAGATCCTAATTCAAATCCTGCTTCAGACACTTAGTGACTGTGTGACCTGTCAGACAAATCATCCAAATCTATTAAAAGAGGATAATAGCTCTTACCTCATAGGGTCATTGTGAGCATCAAATGAGATAACATATAAATTGTTTTACAGACCTTGAAATTATAGTAAATATTGGGTATTAGCTAATGTTATTGAATATTAACTAATCTGTTCATGCTTAATTATGAAGACTTTGGTTTGAAGTTGTCACACAACTTTTGTTGTGTAGAATTATTTGTAGATTATTGTGGTAGAATTTTATTTGTGTTCATGTTTATACCCTATTCTAGCTATAGGTTAAAATTCATTTTAACATATATGATTATAGACAAGTATTTCAGCAGATACAGTTTTATTAGTTTATTGAACTAGTTGCAGCAGATGCTTTCTCTGTTTGCTCTGTATGTTAATAGAGAAGCCCATGATATTATGCTGTTTGGGTTCTGTATAGTAGGAAGACTTGAAAAGAGAAATGAGTTGAGCTTTTTACCAATCTTCCACTTCTCTTTGTTATTATCTTCTTGAAAACATATTTCCCTGAGCCCCCTGTTGCGCCTCCCTTTTCTTACCAGAAAATCCTCCCCAGCTTAATGGAAAAAAACAGGGAATAAACACTGAACATTCACAAAAATTCAGCATGTACTTGGTTACAAAGAAACCCAAGATAAATTTTTAAAAGACAAATTTTATTTTCATAGATAATAATGTGATACAATTAGAAATAATAAAATATATTTGAAGCATATAATTATATGAAAAACTAAAAATTATTTGTTTAGAAGAAATTATAAAAATAACAGATTATCTAGCAGAGAGCAAAACCATAACAAATACTGCAAAAAGATTTGAGATGTAACTGAAGCAGTTTTCATAGGTACAGTTATAACCCTGATTTATATTAATGAGAGGAAAAAGAGAGTCAGCGTTTAAAGTGATTAGAAAGGGAACAAAGTAACGCACTAGAGAAGTTCTATTACAAGGGAAATAATTGCAATCAAATCAGAAATGAACAGATTAAAATCAAGAATAATGAAGTGATAAAAGAGAGGATTGTTGATTTTTTTTTTTTATGACAATAATTTTGGTAAGCCATTAACAAATCTTGTCTTTAAAGGTTCTGGGAAAATAAGATACTAAAATTAATGAAAAAGGGCAAATCATATTGAATATCAAAGAATTTTTTAAAATTACATAGAATTGCTATAAATATGTTCATTAAAAATATGAAAATTAAAGTAAATGATTAAATATCTGTAGGAAAATTCTTTGTTATTTTGAGCTAAAATCTGTCTCCTTAGAGCTGCCACTTAGTTTTATCTTCTGGAGCAGCACAGACTAAACCATAGCATGTTAGTTCTAGAAGGAAGCTTAGAGATCATTAATATGACTTACTAATTTTTACCAGTGAGGAAAAGTTTGGCTTTATCCAAGTTCCATTTCCCCAAACTCTTAACCATTTGGAATATACTTCATCTATAGAATTTATCCACTGTATCTCCTTCTTTTTTTTTTTTTTTTTGCTTTTTGGAGGGCAATTGGGGTTAAGTAACCTGCCCAAGGTCACACAGCTAGGTTTTTTTGTGTGTGTGCGTTAAGTGTCTGAGGCCGGATCTGAACTCAGGTCCTTCTGACTCCAGGGCCGACACTCTACTCACTGCGCCACCTAGCCGCCCCTTATCTCCTTCTTCTTGAGAGAAGTAAGAATTATGGATATGAAATGAAATGTATACTTAAGACATTGTTGCTGTATCAGTTGTAGGGGGATTAGGTTTGGGGGTTTCTTTTTTGGTTTGTTTCAAGGAAAGTTTCAGTGCTGAAGGGCTATATGAGGAAATAATTGGAACAAAAAAACAAAGCAACCATAAAACTAGTGAATATCAGACTGTGTTCTGGGGAAAATACATTTTTCCCTTTTTAGATGCTAGATAATATAAAAATGAATGTTCAGGTAATATCCATATTTTAGTGCTTAGCATTGGAAGTACATGTCTAATTGAATTGTTTTTCTCCTTCCTTTTAAGTGTCGCCTTATCGTGTGTCAGATGAGCAACACAAGATGCCAGACTTTGAATTTGTTGCTTGTACCGCTGGCCCTTGTCGTTCTTTTGGTGTACTTACATTTACCTCCTCATGTGGAACCCATTCTTCTGTACTTACTAAGCATTATTATTACTTTGGCACATGTCCATTATGGAATACAAGTGGTGAGTGAGCTTTTGGAAGATTTGGTTATCCTTTTTAAAAATTCTTTAGAAAAAGATACATGGAGGTGCACATGAGCAACAGAGAGGTACAGTAAGGTCTCATCTGAAGTTCTTTAAATGTCATAGACCAGTTAGCTCTATCTTTCATTGACATCCTACTTTGTCGTATGGAAGTAACTGTGGAAAGCTGTGCCTTTAGTTCACAGGCAGCCCTGCCACCCTGAATTAACTTTGAGGATGGTCTTGGCATCAGAATGTATGTCCATCGACCATAGACTTAGCCCAGTGAAAGTTGAAGCTGCTCCTCACTCACTTGGCCACAGCACAATTGATATTTAAGCCGTAATCACTCTCATAGAACATCTGCTAAGTCATAAAAGAGAATCTGCAGTTGTTGGCTTGTGTTACTGACACTGACAAAATATCAGTCCTTGAAGTATTTAGTTGTCATAGAAACTGGAATTTATTTTTTTTTTAAGTTACATCAAAAATTCTCATGAGGAAATAGTACTTCTGATTTTCAGTAGAAATATTACTGGGAAATGTAGAGGTGTCTCTCTCTTTTTTTCCTGCCTCTGCTGTTTTTAAGTTCTGCTACAAAGAAGTACTAAAGCAGAAATGTTACCTGCCTTTCTCTTTGAGTGAGGTTTCAAGCTAATTGGATACATTTGTTAGAGAGTACATTGCATTGTCTTTTAGTTATCAGAGAATTCTTACTAACCCTACGGATCTTCCAGTGGTCCTTGGCCTATTGTCCATTCTTACTGCTCTTTAGCAAGGGGCATTTCCCAGATTCTTCTCCACCCGACCCCCCACATCCCACTCCTACATCTAGTACCTTCTCTTGGAGATCACCTCTGTTATACTATATATGTATTTTACATGTACATAGATGTTTTTCATGTTCTTCTTTTAAAATGTGAGCTTCTTGAGGGTAGGGACGCTGTTTTTATTTTATTCTTTATAAGCCCTTTGTCCAGCAAAGGGCCAGGCACACAATAAGTGGTTAATAAATTCTTGTTGACTGATTTCATTTCAAGATTTCTTGTGAAGTGTGATTTCACTGGCATCATTGTGATATTAAAAAAAAAATCCTTGATTTAGAGCTTTCAGTTCAGGGAAAATTCTGAAGTTCATGTGTTGAGTTTAATAAAACACTAGTGTTAAAGGTACTGTGAAATACTATGTGTTCTTCTGTGAAGAAGTAAAATAAATCTAAATTTACAAAAGTGGCTAATTATGGGGTGGTTTGTAGTCACAGCATAGTAATCCTAATTAGCTTTTTGAAACTAGCTTTCACTTGAAGTTGCACAAATATATAAATGTTTTTATAAGGAACTACTATAAATCTGACTAAAATATAATCTAGGGCCTAAATGTTTACAGTAGATAAGTTTTAAAAACCATTTTCAGTTTTCAAGTAGATTAGTACTTAATTGAACAGCTACATGATACACTGGGCCTGGAGTAAGGAGGACTGTGTGTGTGTGTGTGTGTGTATCTATACATAGACATAATACACACATACACATATATACATATATAATTATTTAGAACTTCAGCTCTCTTATTTAATGATTGACATAGAAATAAACTGTTGCCTACTTATCAGTGGTTCCTAAAATTATATGGTCTGTTTGTCTATAAAAATTCTTGAAGCTGTCCCTAGACCATTTTTTAAGGGTTAGGGATGGTCACTTAAGAGTATTATAGGAAATACTTTCCTTAGGTTAGTCTACTCCTCCAATTTGGGTCAGGCGATTTTAGAGAATGAATTTTAGCCTGGATTCTGGTCTTGTGGACTTGGGAGCAAACTAAGCTACTACCTGACCAAGTAGGAATACAATGACGAGGCTGATAAGGTGTTCCTATGGAATTACAGTGGTAAATACAGAGTCAGATGCTCTTTGTGGATACATAACATACTATGACAACTAAATACTTCAAGGACTGATATTTTGTCAGTGTCAGTAACACAAGCCAACAACTGCAGATTCTCTCTTATGACTTAGCAGATGTTCTATGAGAGTGATTACGGCTTAAATATCAATTGTGCTGTCACCAAGTGAGTGAGGAGCAGCTCCAACTTTCACTGGGCTAAGTCTATGGTCGATGGACATACATTCTGATGCCAAGACCATCCTCAAAGTTAATTCAGGGTGGCAGGGCTGCATGTGAACTAAAGGCACTAGTAGTATTTACTACTGTAATTCTATAGAAACTCCTTCTCAACCTCATCATTGTATTTCTACTTGGTCAATTAATAGCTTGGCTTTTATTACCGCTTCTAATTTCTACTAAAAAGGTGGGGAGCAGCAGTATGCAAGTTAAGACCTAAGAGAATAATTGTGTAACTTAAAACTAGGTTCAAGTCCAGGTCTCTTTCAAGACCTTTGATAATTGAAGAAAGGTGCAATTCATATCTTCAGAGGACTGATTCTTTGTAATTTTTTAGAAATAAAGTACTTAGTTGTCAATGTCTCATATCATGATTTTTTTCCCCCACAGGTAAACCAGTTGAGTAACCATTTTAAGATTCTACCCTTTTCATTAAGAAAACCAAGCTCAGATTGACTAGAAGTGGAAGAAGAGAAAATTGGCCTGCAATCTACAGAAGTACTGTAAATAAGATGCTTGTAAATACTCCAACCATCACCATAGAACTAAACTTATCCACTTGACAGAAATGGGGACTAAACGTATGTGGTACATGGATGACAGGGATGAAGCATATATAATCTGGACTCCTGTAATTCCTGTCCATCTCACTCCCATTTATCATCATATATGTATTTTGTGGGGGAGGGGAGAACCAGATGACCTTTTTGGTTAAACAGTGTACATTAGACCAGCCTAATGTTCCAAGTGATTTCAACTTCATAAGGACATGCTTTTTTGGTTCATACAGGTTTTGTTTTTGTCTTGATCTGATTTTAAAATAGAGAAACTAGTTTAGGAACACTGACAGCATTCATAAGAACACAATGTGTTTTCATATTCGGTGATTTGTCAATAGGTCTTACCTATCTGTGGAAATTATCAATATCCTATTTCTACCTACGAAAGGAGAGATAAGCCACAAAAGCAATTCACCTCTAACAGAAGATGCCAAATTACCACAGAAGAATCTAACCCTAAGTCACTTTTATAACTGCCAAATACTGGCATCTCATTTCCATGGAAATGCCTTTGTCTTCACATGCTGAGAGATCTGACATGAATTTGGTTGCCTGATATCCTTGCAGTCTTTACTCTGGAATAGATGTTGGCAAATGGTTTTACTATTTTTGTTTTATATTAAAATATTCTGTGGGGGCCCAGAAGTGAATGAGGTTTTAGTTATAATTCATTAGTATGACTTCTTTTGAAATTTTCCCCTCCAATTACAAGTTATTCAAATAGTTTTACAGGATGAGTTCTTGTCAACCACAATAGTAAGAGTAATAATTTATGGATAGTCTCATTCTAGTGGTACAATTACTTTTTGTGAGGTATGTAGATCTTTTAAGAGAAAGTTACTTTGGAATTGGGAAGTATATCAATTTTAGGATGTAATTATTCTTCTGAGACCTGTCTTGTAAATTCTAGACCATTCCTGAATTTTTTTTCTCTTTTTTGGGGGGTGAGATGGGGTTAGGGGAGAGTCTGAGAGAGGATGGCAGTGAATTCGTTTTTTTATCTTTCCTGCTTAGCCAATGTGGAAAAAAACACGACACGTTTGCCTTATTGAGCATACATTCTCTTTATGATAGCCTGCAGTAACTTATAAAGTTTACTTTTGAAAATAAAAATTCCCTTCACCTTTATTATAATTAATTGTTTCATAGGTCACATCTTTTTTATAGGTGTGATTATTTTTTACTTTTTTATCCTTTAATTTTATCATATTTTAGTTTGGTGGTGGTGAGAGTTACATGCTAATTTTCTTTAATTTTTTTTTCTTCTGCTCAATGCAGTTTGTGCTTGAATGAAGAGTGTGTCTTAAACCCTTTTTATGGACAGACTGCACTTGGAGAGAATAAGCACAACCATGTTCATATGTATTTAAACTTGAGAAACCATTATTTATCAATGAATATTTGACCATAAGCTTGGTTGCAGTGTTTTCCTTTTGAGGTTTAAAATCTTCTACTTTGAAAAAAATAACTGTGTAATATTTAATTTTTTTAATTTTTAAATTCTAATCATTGTCACACAGGTTATTAGAAATATGAAGTCTAGGAGTCAGCTGATGGTTCCTTTAAATTTTAAAAAGTGTATTTGTGGGATTTATGTATTGTGTATTCTGTGACTTCCTCTGAGTCAAAAGAAGTAAAAATGTACATCTCAAATAGAAAAATCGATGCAGGCAAATGTTGCTACTGAGTCTGTTTTATCATGGTTATTATGTTATCAAGGTTATCATGGGAATTAGAGGAAGTGCCAATTAAGTGAATGTAACCTAACATTTTTTTTCTTTTATTTTGTTCTGTGTCATCTTTGAAATTGAACTGGATATGGTATGAATTTGTAGGGAGGGGGACAAAGGGGACACCATTCTGTGTTTATTACTTTAGTCATTTTATTTTGTTGACTGTATACAGAGGAAGTGGAAATAGAGAATTTAACCTTGTTAGTTTCATATATCAGCATTTGTTGGGGGAAGTGTTACTTGAAGTTAAACAAAATAATACATTATAAGAAGCAGAGCTGGTGTGTATTTTTTTTTTTAATATAATGATTCGGTTCAGAAACCCCTCCCATTATTCAGAATACTTTGTACAGATTAGCGGTTATTTTCCTTTTTTCATTTAAGGGTCATGGGATGTTTTGGATGTTTTATTTCCAGTGTGTTGCATACATTTCTTTTGTACCAAGTGTGAAAATTGTTTTTTGCATTTGCTTTAATGTTTTCTTGCAGTGGTAAAGGAGTTCTTTCACAAGTGGTTTTATTGGAATTTGTGAGATGAAAGAAAGAAATTATAAGATGAAAGAGAGACTGGGGTAATTTTACTTTTGGGGAATAGAGTGCATTTGCATGACTCCTTTTCTTTACTTGAGTCAGACATTCCCTTTGGTAGGGAACTGCATTTCAAAAGTCCTATTTATTAAGACAATTGAGATGGCATTTACCTACAAATAGAATCTTTTACTCATATTTCAGATCAACCATCTGAACACCCCAATGTTTAAGAGACATTTTCAGGTTTGTGGATTATATTGGATAGACTCAAACTTCCTTTCCCTAAATTTTAAGCAGAGCTGCCTTTTATGGAACCAATGGTGTATTTTTTGCATGTTTTCTGGACATTTCAGAGTAGAGAGCCTTAGACTAACCAGAAATTTTGAGTGAGACAGAATTTATTTTGTTTCTGCTAAATAAGGTCATGTTGACCTGTTGGAAATTTCTTTTCAGACTTATGCCCTATATGACAGGCTTCCTTTTGAACTTGTGGAAAACATATGTTAAAGAAGAAATAATCCCCAGCACTCAAAACTTTAATATGTATATCAAGGGGAGTATAGTGGAAAGATGAGAAAAAAAATTGAATTACTTTGCTTCTATATATATTTTGCTCAGTATATTACCCTAGTTCTACTTTTTATTTATTATCCCTTTAACATAATAGGGAGATAAAATGTTCATAACACTTTTTTGGCTCCTTATGCTGTTACACTTTCAGGGTTTTACTAAGAGAAATGGGTGCTAGTACTAATGTGCTGGTGGGTACAAAAATTAATATCTTAGAGATAGCTGAATAGAAGGCTTGCAAATAAAAAATATTTTTCTTTGATATTTAATTAAAATTATTTTGTGCAGTAGCCTACTTAAGCCCACCATGTATTTTTCCATTGCATTTTGAGTTACCTGCAATTTTGATTCTTTAGAAATTATAGTGTTCCATGATTTGCAGGCTTATTGTATCACAGGGAGAATATTGATGTCGAAAAGTTTGGGATAAGTTAAAATGCTGCAAAATTTACCAAATACAATACATTTTGTCTTTCCTCTTTCTAATCAACTCTAGGCCCAGTGCATTGTTTCTTCCAAGAAAAACTTTGTGATGGATTAACTCAATGAGCTAACTTTCCAACTGAATGCCATAACCTTGGCAAAATAGTTTCTTCATTGATTTGGTTTTGGTGGGCTGATCTCTTTGAATGGTTATGGATCTCATTGAGAGGAGGTCCTAATTTTCTTTTTAATTTTATGCCTTTATATGCATTCTTGTGGTTGGTTTAAATTATTTTTCTGTGACTCATTTTCCAGTTTCAATTAATAGTCAAAGTTTTATTTGTTGACTGTCAACATTTGAATTTCTACCATATACAAAGAACCCTATGCTGTCATTTAGTGAGGTGAAATGAAGAAATAATAGTCATGCTACCTCCTTAGAAGCTGAAGAGGAGATAGTACCAATCCATTGCCATCTACATATGAAAGTTCCTTTGGTTCTAAAAGAATACTTTGCTTTAATCGTGATATCAGGGACCTTGCCTCTTGCTTTCAAAACAGACATAGAGTTAATATATTTTTGGGAAAATCAGAAAAGAAGCTTATGTTTTTTGAGCCAAAGACCCTACTAGATATTTTAGCTAGAAGCCTCCTCATTACTTTTTCTGTTACCTAACCTGTGTGTCCTCTTATTGAGGCAATACCTAGGACAGCTGGACATTCTACTTATGGCATTGCTTTGCCACCTCTGAATTGCCCCCTCTTTGGCCAACTGGTAATAGCAGGACCGTTTTTAGTACTTTATAGTGCCTGGCACAGTGGTTACAGAGGCGATGGAGGAAGCCTGGAGGAGGCTGGAATTTGTCTTGACTTTGGGTACACAGTCAAATAAAAAACTTATGCAGAAGTCTTGAATCACTCTGAGATAGGGCTTTAAACCAACTTTTAACTTGATTTTGGCTCTAGGCTCCAGCACTGTTAGATGGTATAGTAAATAAAGTCCTGGTTGTGGAGCCAGGAAGACCTGAGTTCAAATCCTGCCTCAGGTGCTGACTAAGGTATATGACTTTGGGTAATTCTCTTCACCTCTAAGTCTCAGTTTCCTCATCTGTAAAATGGGGATAATAATAGCACCTACCTCACAGGGTTGTTGCAAGGATCAAATGTGATGACATGTAAAGTGCTCTGCATACCTTAAAGCATTCTATAAATACTAGCTATTATTATTGTTGTTGTTAGTATTAGTATTATTATGTGGGAAGGTTCTAAATTTGAGCAAGTAGCTTAGTTCCATCATGTATTGCAGTTGACCTTCATCAAAGCATCCTGTAAATGAATAGTTTCACTTTATTAACTACCAGACAAAACCCTGGAACCTACAGGATGAATTTTGATCCGGGTGCTGCATTTGAAACACTCTGACATATGTACTTAAAATGAACCCTTTTAAAAATAAAAAGTGTTGATCAATCTGTATCAATCAAATGGGAGTAATTCTCTACTTCTTTTTAAAAGAAAATGTAAAGTGTCTGATTTTCCCTTTTAAATGATATAATCTATGTGATTTCTCCCCAGGCTTTAGTATTTTACTTTGTCTAGCCTGCAAATTAATAGAAGGGAATTAAAAGTAGGGTCACATTAAAGTCAAACTTAACACAAATAAAAGATTCAGTTCTGGCTAGGGCTCCCCTACATGATTCTGTCACTTACAGAGTTATTTTTAGTACAGCATGATGAACCAGATCTATTTTTCAGGTACAGATTTAACCATGCTTACATGGTTACAAAATGCTAAATTAAAATTAGGCAGCATTAAAGTCATTTCAGGAGGTGACTAGCAGGCAAAGATGCTCTGTGTACCTGGGTTTTAGGTTTTGAACTGTGGTAGCTAATCTGGGTGGGGGCATTGTATCAAGTTTTAGTTATCAGTTAAGGAAAAAAGAAGCTATTTGCTCTAGACCTTAAATGCCCATGATTATGGTTTCTTAATTTCTTACCAAGCATTTTAAAATAAATAATAATCTTGACCTAGAACAGATTAAGTTGGTAATTGATACTACTAATCAGGTTTTTAGAGAGTATTTAATTATGAAAATTCTATAGTATAAATGCGTTTCATTTGCTGTATCCAACCAATACCATAATTTCTGTGACTTTTAATAATGTAACCTAACACACTTGCGTTTACTTAAAATAATTGTTTGGGCAACATGCCCTTCAAAGGTGACATTTCATGGGACAATGACCTTGTTCATTTGGAAATGTGCCAAGAATTTGGGATTTGGTGGTAGACCCCCAGTTTCAAACCTGAGTTTTAAAGTTCTTATATTCACTCATTTTAGCCAAAGACCTGAATAATTGCCAAGAAGTAAACCTCCCTTTAGTTTGGAGGAATAAAGAACAAATGCATTATGCAGCTATGTAAGGAATATTGGATAGACTTCTAGTAAGGTTTTGTGCTGTGGAAACAAAAATAGGCTGGAATGATGATCAGATAGAGTAATCTTTCTGTAACTGATTCAGGTACCAGGGCCTTTTTGCAGCAGTCCCAATTCATAAGTCTTTCTGTCTTATTTTTTTTTTAACTCTATGCCTGGAAAAATACATACTGTGAAGAATCAATAGGTTTAAAATAACTGAAATCTATTAGAAATGGAAATGAAATTTGAAGAGATGAAAATGGGTGTTTTCTCTCTCTAAAATAAAAGATTTTTTTAAAAGGGCATGTTATATAATTGGCTGTCGCCAAGATGTACTATATCCTGAATAAATACTGTAGTATTAAAAAATATCTAGTTTTATGTGAAGTGTGTGTATTTAACAAATATATATATGCAAATAGTTAAATATGTACACTGTATACATGTGACGTGTATATATACATACACGTTGTATGTGTGTATATATATATCTGTATAGGCACATAAGTCAACTCTTGATAGTAATAGCTTAAACTCATTTAAAAATTTCTCTCCTCTTGTTCATATTCTGCTTGTAACACTAAAAAAACTTGTGATCTGGAGCCATAGTCTCTATCACTTCCAATTCAGTTCGTCTTAGTTGCCTTTTTTAAGCAAATTAGAACTCCCTGTCTGATTTTATATGTTTGAGTATGATAGCTAACCAAGAGATAAAGACAGTTATTTTGTCAAACTATAGCTTGGACCTTTATCAGAATGTCGATGGTATCCCTTCTCAGTATGACATAAGGTACAGGCAAGAATTGGTCAGAGAAAAGATGGAGATCTTTCTGAGATAGGACTTCTCTATGTGACTAATTAGATAGTTCAGAATGTTGTGAATTTTTAAAATGCCTGACATACCTATATTTGAAAACATATCCTAAAGCCAAACATAAAATGATTTTTGGATTACTTCTATTACTGCTCTTAATTAGCTCAGATAATCAGGAATTGACTTGTATCCATACTCTTTGTCACTAGATTATTAGATCCCCCCATTGCATCAGGATTCATGTTAATTTTTGCTGCTATGTTGGGAACTCACAATTTGATAGGCTTTAATTCAGAACTATTGAGTACTATTACTGGTAAATATTTATTGTAAAAAGAAGTGAAGAATAAATTTTTGAATCCTTTTAATTGTTCTGTCTGTCTTTTTGGTTGTTGGGGGGAGGAAAGATTGGTGAAGGAGAATAAAGCCAAAAACCTGTTACCTCAGAACAGGTATTACCAGCTCTAGAGCTAAGGTTCATAATCTTGTAGCTTTGTAAGATGAGATAGAGCATTAGGGTGCTTTGCAGCATTTAGGGTGCATTACTGGTTCTACCAACAGTGTATGTGTTGTAAAAGAAGCCTTTATTTTACAAAAGGGATTTAAAAAAAAAAAGAAATCCATTGTTTAGGATTTGAAAAATATTTTCCTTTAGGAAGTGTTTTAAATGATGATAATTAGGTTCCTATGTCATGCCCCTGAGGTGGCACAGTGAATACAACACTGGACCTGGTGTGAGAAAGGTTTGGGTTCAAATCCCACCTCAGACACTTCATAGCAGCTATATGGTCCTGGGCAAATCACTTAGCTTCTGCTTGTCTCAGTTTTCTCTGTAGTGAAATGGGGATAATAATATCACCTGCCTCCCAGAGTTATTGTGAGGATCAGATGAGATATTTGGAATGTGCTTAGTGTAGTACCTGGCACATAGTAGGTGCTTGATAAATATTTGTTTCCTACTTTCCTATGGAAGCTTCTTTAAGCCATAATGTGGCTGAACTATAGTACTATAAAAACTAATCAGTGTTTTCAACATTATATGGTCAGAATTCAACTTGGGACTCCAATATGTTTCCCCATCTTTTCCCAGTTGTTTCAGAGCACCAGTAGTCAGGAGTTGGAAGACACGAGGGGTTCCAACCCTGAGGGCTAGTATAACAGTTTTTCTGGCGGCAGGAGGTCTTAGACTGGATGCAGACATCTTGAATTCAACATGTCCAAAACTGAATTCGTCATCTTTCTATATGCTCCTCTTCTAACTTCACCATTACTGCTGAGAGTACCACCATCCTCCCAGGCTTGAAACCCAGGTATTAACTCCTCACTCCAATCAGTTACTAAGGCCTTTAAATTTTACCTTCGTAACATAATTTATATACTCCCACTTGTCACTGACATTGCTTCCATCCTGATACGGGCCCTCAATATTTCCTGGCTGAACCATTGCAGTAGCCTGTTGTTTGGTCTCCCTGCCTCAAGTCTTTCCCCATTCTAATCAGTTTTTTGCTCAGCTGCCCAAGTGATATTCCTAAAATGTAGGTCTGACCATGTTATCTACCTCCTCTTCCCTCCCACCCCTTATGCAGTAAACTCCATTGATCCTCTGTCACCTCTAGAATCAAATATAAAATCCTCTAACATTTAAAGCCTTTTATAACCTGTACTCTCCCCCTACCTTTCTAGTCATATATGTTATACCTCCCATATACTCTGCAGTTCAGTGACATTGGCCTCCTTGTTCCTTCTCCATCTTTCAGCTCTGGGCATTTTTGCTGGCTGTCCCCATGCCTGGGATTCTCTCCTTCCTCAGCTCTGCCTGCTAGTTTTCCTGAAACTTCCTTTAAATCCATGCTAAAATCCCACCTTCTATAGGAAACTTCCTGATCCTCCTTAATTCTAGTTCCTTCCCTTTTGTTTTCTCCTGTACGTAGTGTGCTTGTACATAGTTATTTGCTTGTTGTCTTCTCCCGTTAGACTGTGAGATCCTTGAGAATAGAGACTCTTTTTTTTTTTCCTGTTTTTGTATCCCCAGAGCTTAGCACAGTGCTTGCCACACAGTTGGTGCTTAGTAAATATTTGTTGACAAAGCAAGGTAATGATAGAGGTATTCAAGACACTGGGTGAAAATGGCAGGTTTTGCCCAGCCAGCAACTACCAGGATTCTAACAATGGGGTGGACCATCAACAACCATTTTTATATACAAGGTTCATAGGTTGAGTATTAATGTTAAGCACTTTGATTTATTGATTCCCAGAATCTCAGAATTGGAAGGGACCCTACAGAACATATAGTATAGTCCATAGTTGGGTAAGAATTCTCTCTGCAACATATCTGAAGAGTCATCTTAGACTTCCTATCCCTATGGACTTCAGGTAAAAGAGAACCCACTGTCTTGCAAGGTTTTCACTTTTAGATGGCTTTAATTATTAAGTTTTTCCTCACATCAAGTCAAACTTGCTTCTTTGCCACTTCTGCAGATTGCTTCTAATTCTGCTCACATTGTTAGGTAATAGTACTTTGTGTGGGACTAGACAGTCCTCTCTTTAATTTTTATTTTGCTTTTTGGAGGGGGGAAGACAGGGCATTTTGGGTTGACTTGCCCAAGGTCACACGGCTTAGTAAGTGTTAAGTGTCTGAAGTCAGATTGGAACTCAGGTTCTCCTGACTCCAGTGCTGGTGCTCTTCACTGCGCCACCTCGCCGCCCCCTTAATACATTTTTCAATGCTATACCCCTAAAATCAATTTTTTCTGTTTCTTTTTTTCCTCTCTGGTCTTCCTTTTTTTTTTCCAAAGTCCAAAGGGGCTGATTAAGTGGTAAAATGGTGGAGTACTATAGTTGCTTTGGATCATAGGGCATCAAATATAAGGCTGGAAGGAACCTTAAAGGTTGACTTCATTTTATAATGAGGAAAACAGACCATTAATAAAAAAAAAAAATATTAAGCACTTACTATGTGTTAGACTCTGTGCTTGGTGCTGATTATACAAGAAAAATAATCAATCCCTGCCCTAAAGAGTTTACAGTCTAGCTGGGGAAACAACATTTATAGAATAGGTACTATATAGATATGTGTAGTTTATATGAGGAACTGAGGCAAATACAGTTAGTATCTGATAGGGAGCTAAGTGACAGGTTGGATAGAGAGATGAGAAGACTCATCTTTCCTGACTTCATATCTAGCCTTAAGACACTTACTAATTGTGTCACTCTGGTCAAGTCAACCTTGTTTGACTCAAAAATGAATTGGAGAAGGAAATGGCAAAGTACTCCAGTATCTTTGCCAAGAAAACCCCAATTGGGGTCACAGAGTCAGACACAACTGAACACAACTATATATGTATGTGCATCTCTCTCTCTGTCTCTCTCTCAGTGATTTTGGGAGAAGGCACTAGTAGCTGGGCAGGTAACACCTCATGCAGAATTGGCACTTGAGCTGAGCCTTGAAGGATACTAGAGATTCTATAAGAGATGGACATGAAGGGGAAGTACATTCCCAGCATGAGTGATACGTAACCAATGCCAAGACATGAGTGTAAGGGGTGGAGTGTTTGTGTATAAGGAAGGTCAAGTAGGCCAGAATAACTAGGTTGCAGTGTTCATGAATGGAAAAGCAGATTGGGGCCAGATTATGGGGTTTAAATGCCAAATGGAGGGGTTTACATTTTATTCTGAAGGTAACAAGAATACATTAGTTTATTCAATAGGGGAGTTACATGGTTAACCTGGTACTATAGGAAAGTTTGGCAGCTGTATGAATATTGGATTAGAGAGGTAGGTCAGGGGAAGCAATTGGGAGGGTACTGTGATAGGCTAGGTGAGAGCTTATGAGGGCCTGAACTAGGGTGATAGCTGTGTGAGTGAAGAAGAATGGAATGTGAGAGGTAGAAATAACAAGTTTTGGCAGCTAAGTTGATATATAAAGTGAATGAGACTGAGGAATTAAAGATGACTTTTTTTTTTTTTTCAAAGCAATTGGGGTTAAATAACTTGCTCAAGGTTACATGGCCAGTCATTATTTATGTATGGGTGCTCATTTTCTAAGATTCACTCCCAGGTCATCCCAATTCTGAGGCCAGCACTCTTACTCACTGTGCCACCTAGCCGCCCCTTGAAGATGACTTCTAATGTGTAAACCTGGGTGATTAGGAGGATAGGCAGTGCTCTTAACAGAAATAGGAATTTCAGAAAAGCGAAGAGTTTCTGGAGAAAGAGAACTAGTTCATATTTTGATATTTTGAGTTTGAGATGTGTACAAGACATCCAGTTGGAAATTTGCAGTTTGCCTTAGGTAATTCAGGATGAGCTCAAGAGAGAGGCTAGATCTGGGATTATTGACCTGAGAGTAATCAGTAGAGAGATGGTATTTATAGCCATGTGAACTGATTCAATTGGAGAAAAAGAGGAGGACAGACAGAGAGAAGAGGCACTAGGATGGCTTTGGGGTACACCTCTAGTAAAGGGAATGCTATGGATAATGATCCAGCAAATAAAACTGAGAAAGAACAATCAGACAGGTAGGAGAACTGAGAGAGAAGTACCCAGGAAGAGATAGTGGTCAAAAGTGCCACATGCTGTAGAAAGGTCAAAGAGGATAAGGACTGGGAAAAAACTATCAGATTTGGTAATTAAGAGATCAAATTAAACATTTGTTAAGTGCCTTCTGTATGCAAGACACAACACTCTCTACTTCCTTAGAAGGATTCTGCATTCTAGTGGCCTTGCTGGGAAAGCAAAAGTCACATGGTGAGTGGATATTGAACTTGCAGTAAAGTGATAGGAATTCAAATCCCACCTTGGACATGATAACTGTATGTTCATAGTCTAGTCACTTAACCTGAAACTCCACCCAGTGGCTGAACTGCCGGGATTGGTGAATGAATGCATATTCACTTAATCCATTTAAACACTATAGACTGCTTCACGGATGTCTACTGAGATACCTTGCTATCTGCCCTATCTCTACCTACTTCTTGCTCTGGGAACAGTAGTAAAATTAATGCTGCCTTTGGAAAGTATAGTATAGTAAATTATCCCATGAATCTATTCATGATTCCTGTGACTTCCCAGAACAAAACTCTTCTCCCATGGCAACCATTCCACTGTGAGTGAAGTCTCCCCATTATACAGATTATTATTACAGATTACAGACAATTATTATTAAGTGCTTACTAAATGTCTGGCACTGTTGTAGAATGTAAGCTCCTTGAGGGCAGAAACTGTCTCATTTTCGTAGCTGTATCCTCAGTAGCAGTGCCTGGCACATAGCAAATGGTCATTCATTCATATAATCCATTGCTTTTCAAACCTCAAAACTGTAGAAATATGTTACTATTAGAGGAAGTGTTGCATATTGGGTAGAGAAGAATCAGGAAAGATCTACATCTCTCCTTTGATCCATATTGGCAGTGTGACTGATAAGTGTCGCAAATAAGTCGCTGAGTTCCATCACCGGAGCAAATTTCCCCAACGAGGGTTCTCCACAAGAATGAAATGAGACTCTCTGGAATGTTAATATTAATGTTATTGTTTATTATTATTAATAGTAATAACGTGGCAGAGTCCCGCAGAGAATCGCACTAGAATATAGGGATGGGGTGACTGGACAGGTTAATCGAAGGCTCAAACCAGGTACTTCTGAGTTTTGAGAAAGAGGGGTGGGGGGGAGGGGAGGAAATGGAATCTGACCAGCAGTTGCGCGCGCAGCCAGACATCACCCTGGTTACGCGTTCTTAGCAACCAGGCCTGAAGTGCGAAAGCTGAGACCTGTTGGAGGCAAGAGGTTAAAAGCTGTAGCCATGAACTTGCTCGTGGAAGGGGGGGAGGAGGAGGAGAGTTTAGCTCCTCGTGTTAAGGAGCCGTCCGTGAACTCGGAGGACCCTCAGGAGCGGATCCAGGCTCGGCGCCTTCGCATCGCTGCGCGTCTGGAAGCGCGGAGGCGGTAAGGGAGCAGCGGGACCTGGCGAGCATAGATAGGGCCAGCTTGGGGGGGGGGGGGGCAGAAAGGGGATTCTGGGTGAGGCCAGGTCAGAAGACAAAAGCATTACACTTGGTTCTGTGATTTCAGGGAGTTTCCAGTGCTGAAACGCCCTCCATCAATGCAGATGATCTCCTGATCTGCAGTTATAGCTGAGAGATAAAGGGACTTGTCCGGAGCTGCACAGCTAGATTGTGTCAGAGGCGGGGTTTGAACTGAACACTCCTTCTTCCCAGGTCCAGCGCTGCAATACACATCTAAGAAAGGGAAAAGAAAAATTAACAAGGGAGTTAGGCAGGCATTCTAAATCCCAGGTGGTCACTTACACCTAACTTTCTAACAGGTTCTGTGTGTCTGATTAAGTAAAAGGACCGGTTCTTAACTTTTAATTCCAGTGAACGAAAGCATCCCTGGCCATGCTTTTGCTCAGACTGAATGTGCCCGGAAGGTGGGAGTGGGGTGTTCAGGTATCCAACAAAGACAATTTTAAATCCTCCACATTCGTGATACCCCTACCCTCTTCCAGCATTTCTTGGTCATTTAATCTCGTGCATTTTATTGTTTTTCTCCATATGTTCTAATTTGTGTTGTCTATGTATACATGGATAATTTTTATATGTTATAAATTCCTTGAGGGTGAAGACTTTCTCATTTATTTTTATATTCTCCTCAAAGCACATTCCAGTCCACTGAACACAGTTGGCATTTAACAGTTAAGAAACAGGAGACTTCAAAGACTGTATTAACTAGTTTAACCAGTCAGTCAGCAAGATAGTTGAAGATACTGCAATTCTCTTCCAAACCTGGAGAAAATTAAAAACCAAATCCTTTCTCAGAAATTATTCCGTGTCAGCAAAGATGCAACAAGACTATGGGGTTTTTTGTTTGTTTGTTTGTTTTGCTTTTTGGAGTGCAGTTGGGACTAAGTGACTTGCCCAAAGTCACACCTAGTAAGTGCATCAAGTATCTGGGGCCAGATTTGAACTCAGGTCCTCCTGACTCCAGGACTGGTGCTCTATTCACTGTGCCACCTAGCTGCCCCAAGACTGTGGTTTTTAGGGAAAACTTAAAGCAAGCGCTCTCACGTCTCCCTTGTTTTTGCCTGGAGCAGCACTGAAAAAAAGATGTCCTATTTAGAAGGGTCACACTACAGAACTTTACCTCAGGGGTGGTTGGTGTGTGGGTTTATGGTCTTTCATTGTGCCTAGAATTTGTACCTTTGCCTCCTGGATGTATTACTGATGGTGAATTTGCTGCCCTGGTGATAATCTCTTTGCTTCATTTATCAATGTGTTAGAGAATTCAAGAAGTGTTTATTATGAGATCACTGCCTGGTATAGCCAGTAGCACACTGGATTGGAGGCGGGAAAACCTGAGTTCAAATCCTACCTCATGTACTTAATTAGGTATGTGATTCTCTCAATTTCAGGTTCCTCATCTGTAAAATGCTGATAATAAACCACCCTATCTCACACTGTGATTATGAGGATCAGATAAGATCAGATAATGTTTAAAGCTTTTTGCAAATTGTAAAAAATAAGTATTGAGAAAGTGAATTCCTAACTTTGATTGCATTAGGACAGCCATAGCGTCCAGCCCTTTGGCTGTGATAGTCCTCATGGCACTCTGTCATCTCCAGATCACATTTGGGGTATGATATTTAGTTCAAGGAGGCGATTTGAAGAAGAAATTGATAAGCTGGAGAGAATTTGGAAAAAAGCAACCCAGGTAAAGGTCCTGGAGATGATGAAGGAACCAAGGATGCTCAAGCATAGAAGAGAGAAGATTGGCTTTGGAGGAGGGGCAGCAGAGGGCGGGGTATAGTAGAACATGATAGTTGTCTTTAAGTATTTGAAGTTCTGTCTGTCATGTGGGAAAGGGAATAGACTTGGTCTCTTTAAGCAAAACAGGGCAGAACTAGGAAAAATAGAAGAGTCAAAGAGTTAGCTTTCCTTACACAAAACCCAAAACTAAGAATGGAATGGACTCTTAGAGAAAAACAGGTTTCAGCTCACTGGCGGTCTTTCAGGGAAGATTGAGTATTTACTATTTTGTAGAGAGCATTCCTGTGGTTGGTTGTATGGTTGAATTAGTTGGCCCCCGTGGGTTCCACTTCAACCTATAACTGACCAAGAATGACATCTTTAAAAGTATCTGATATTGGACAGCAATGGCTGGAGCATGATGATCCTTTGAGGTTCTTTACAATTTTAAAAGGAAAAAGCTCTAGGACGTGGTCTTTTCTGTCATGGTAGCTCCTTGGAGGGGGTTAAAACATATTCGGTTTTAAGATAGAAGAGGAGGGGGCGGCTAGGTGGCGCAGTGAGTAGAGTGCCGGCCCTGGAGTCAGAAGGACCTGAGTTCGGATCCGGCCTCAGACACTTAACGCACACACAAATAAAAAACCTAGCCGTGTGACCTTGGGCAAGTTGCTTAACCCCAATTGCCCTCCAAAAGGCAAAAAAATAAAAAAAAAATAAGATAGAAGAGGAGAAATCACTAGGGGTTGGAGTGGTTCATTCAGTAAATACTTAACAAGCAATTATAGTGAACAAAACACTTTTCTGTATGGGAATAAAGACAAAGGCCCTCACAGAGGTTATGGTCCATGTTGGGATTAAGACAGTATAGATAACTATAGTACAGTATTAACCAATAAGTACATCAGACAATTGCAAAACAAATGTTATGCACGGAGGAGAAGATACTTATCTTTTGGGAGCTCAAAGAAAGATTCATGGAGAAAGTGACATTTGTATTGGACTTTCACGTCTATAAAGATCATAGATCAGAGAATATTTAGTCCAACTCCCTCAGTGAGGAAACTGAGGACCAGAAAAGTAAAGAGACTTTCCTAAGGTTACATGGGTAGCAGTTAGCAAAGCTGAGTTTTGAACCAGGTCTTTTGACCCCAAATATATCATGGTTTTCACTAAGGATAGGTAGGAATTCCCAAAGACAAAGAGAAGAGGGAGATATTTTACACATTCGATGATTCAATTTAATAAGCATTTATTAAGCTTTTACTATGTGCCAGGTATTCTGCTTAGTGCTGGGGATATAAAGAAAGTTGAAAAACAGTTCCTGCCCTCAAGAAGGCTGTATCCCAATGGGAGAAACAATAGGCGAACAACTATGTATATATAAGAAATAGACAAAGCAAATGGAAGGTCAGTCATCTCAGAGGGAAGGCACCAGCTGCAGGGAGAGTGGGGCAGATGGACTGTGAAAAGCCTTTATAAGGTATAATTTGGGCTGAACCTTGAAGCAATCCTAGGGAACGCTGAGCAATGACAAGGGGATAGGAGAGCACAGTGATACTTCCGGGGGTAGAGAGGAGTCTAGTTTGCTTGTAGCATAGATTGCATGGAGAGAAAAAATAAGAGATAATTCTTTAAGAATAGAGAGAAACCAGACTATGGAGGGCCTTGAATGGGAGGCAGAGGGATATGAACTTTAATTGGTGGATCAGAGCTCATAAATGTCAGTGATAGGGAGCCCCAAGATAGAACTAATGGCTAATAATAGTTAGCATTTATGTAGTGCTTACTGGTGTGTCAGACTAAGTGCTTTACAAACCTATCTTTTGATTATTGCAACAACCCTGGCAGGTAGGTGCTAATGGTAATGATATTTGGTTTGATAGAGAAGATGAAGAAGGGTGATGTTCTAAGTGGAGAAAACTGAGTAAAGAGGACAATCATGGTAAAACTGTCTTAACCGGAGGAAAGGATTGTAATTGTGTTATAATAAGGGATAAGGTAGGGACCAGATTGTGAAATGTTTTAAATTAATGCCAAGAAGGGGAGTTTGGATTTGATCATGTGGGCAACAGAAATGTTTCAATATAAACATGGGTGTAGGTATATGTATATACACAGACATATATGTGTGTGTATTTTTTTTTTTTGGAGGGGGGAGGCAAGGCATTTGGGGTTAAGTGACTTGCCCAAGGTCACATGGCTAGTAAGTGTCAAGTGTCTGAGGCAGGATTTGAACTCAGGTTCTCCTGACTCCAGGGCCAGGCTCTATTTCCCTGTGCCACCTAGCTGCCCCTTTTGTATTTTTTTTTAAAGCATGGCAAAGACTTCCTAAAAGTAGTATTTTAGGAAAATTAATTTGATGCAAGAGTGTGGTGTAATGGTTAATGAGCTGGCTATAGAGTAGAAAGGTCTAGGTTCAAATTCCATCTTTGATATATACTGGTCATGTGACCATGAACTAGTTACTTTTCCTCTTAGTGCCCCCAAGCAACTCTCTGAGACTTCAAATTGTTGACTAGTTTCCATTGGTAGTAGTTGGCTTAGCCCTAAACAATCTCTAAGGACTCTTGCATCTCTGAAAATCTGTGGTTCTAGATTCCATAGAGAATGGGAAAAACTCCATCTTCTCAAGATAAGAGCAACTGTGAGGGTTTTATGACCAATCTTTATTTAGTAGGGGCAGCAGGGCATAGTAAATAGAGAGCCAGCCTTGAAGCCCAGAAGGATGTTGTTCAGATGTCTCCCAGTCTTTGTGACCCCATTTGGATTTTTCTTGGCAAAGATACTGGAGTGGTTTGCCATTTCCTTCCTCAGTTCATTTTTGTGGGGTTCAAAATTGTCCAGCCTGCAATAAAAACTACTGAGGCAGAGCTCTGAGCCATTAACCATTTATTAAAGGGACTGGACCCCTTCAATGAATGGAACCTTAGAACTTTTTCATGATCTGAGATTTCCCCTTCCTCCAGGGCCTTAGTGCTTGATACCCAGACAATACAGGTGAAGCAAGTTAAAAATACAGAATTTCACTGGTTGGTAGATCTTGCCCTTGACTATATGCAAAATATGGAATCCTACTGGTTGACAAACAAGCCAATGAGCAGACACTGACAAACCTATCTTGACCTTTCAGGAGGTCTTACCAAGCTAATGGGCTGGGCTCATAGACAGATGTTAAAACACCTACATGGGCTGATGGGCCAGTAGACAGACAGGCACAGGCCAGCAAACAGAGTCACTTGTTTGTCAAGTGATCATGGTCATCTCCACATGTTGGGCAATGGAAAAGTGACAAGGGATGGAGGGACAACAAAAATAGCTGGGGGAATTTCTGTGTCATTGAGTCACCCCTGCCACGCTGGGCTTAGTCACCATAACAAGGCCAAAAAACTAGTTAGCTATTTATGATTAAGTGAATTTATTATCTGCAGTTCATAGCTCTGAGGTCTTGATATCAGGATTTATAATTACTATCCCTGTGGAATCATATCAAACTGATTAATACTGATTGGAATAAAATATGAGTCCAGTTCATCACACATTTTACAATGAGGAAATTGAGGCAAACAGGGTTAAGTGACCTCCCCAGGGTCACATAACTAGTAAGTACCCGAGGCTAGATTTGAACTTAAAAAGATGAAATCTTCTCGATTGCAGGCCCACCACTCTATCTACTGTGTCACTAACTGCCCAAAAGAAGGATCTAAGTTTCATTATTTCTTCTCTAGGACTTTCATTGATTTTTCTGTTATGCAGGGTTCAACTGTCTTTTATTGATTCTTTCATATTGTAGTCATTGTATATGCTATTCTTTTTTATTTTTAAAAATTTATTTTTTGCTAAATATTTCTCAATTACATGTAAGATTTTTTTAAAACAATCTTTTAAAAATTTTGAGTTCTAAGTTCTCTCCCTTCCTCCATTTTCCAGTTCTTGAAAAAGCAAGCAATTTGATTTAGATTTTTGTACTATTCTAATTTGGTCTTCTCAACCATCTTGGGAAATAGTTCAAATTTTGTTTCTGAGGGGAAGAGCCCATTTGTCCATTAATCCTGGGTATTCTATTGTCTATACTACTAATCAGTGTAACAATGGATTCCCATTTGATAGCTGAAGAAACTAGGAGATTAACTCACTTGCTTCTAGCCACATTGCCAGCCTTCAAACCCAGGTCTGGGGATTCTAAGTCCAGTACTGTTTTCACTGTCATGACTGAGAGTATCTGAGGACACTGATCTCCACCTTTGGACAGAGCAGAAGAGCTGTAACTGGAAGCTCATTTGGTTAGAATTATATCTATTACACACCAGTTAGTTGCAATCTAGGATTGTTATGTTTTAGAGGTTCAGGATAAAAACAAATTTCCTTGGCTACTTCAAAAGGCAGGGAGGCAGTTAGCTTCCTCTTGGCCAGCTCAACTCTCTTCCAACAAATGTTTGACACACAAAAAACAGTCATGAATAGTGAGTAAACAGATCCACTTCAAACGAGCAATAAAACAAATTGGGCCAAGATTAGAATAGACTTTTCAGTTTAGGAGCAAAATGAAGTCTCAGTTCATCCAAGGAGAGAATTTCACCCAAGAAATCCTTTCTTAGCAATCTCTGGGGTTTTAGGTGCTGGGAATAGAGGGACATGTTCAAGGTAGGGTAGCTTCTTCTGTTACTTTGGGTTTCAGGGAAGTTTCCTGTTCATCATTCACAATTCACACCTTGCCTCTCCTCTTGTCTCTCTCAAGCTCACTTCTCCTTAAAATATGCTGTACAGATAGGATCAGAGGTCTCTTAGCCAATTAGGAATCACCTTTCCTTAATGAACCTTATTCACAATGTCACTTTCAAAGATCTCTCAGTTAATCAGAAATCATGTCTCAGGGTCCTGTTTCTTTCAAGTGACACTTCATCTCCCAGCTCCATACATTTTCCCTGGAATGCTGGAATTCCCCCATGCCTGTAATTCCCTCTGTCTCCTGGCTCCTTTGACTTCCTTCAAGTCTCAGCTAAAATCTGCCCTTTTGCTAGAAGCCTTTCTCAGTCCTCTCTAATGTTAATGTTTTTCCTCTGTGATTATTTCCAGTGTATCCTATATTCATCTTGTTTGTATCTAGTTGTTTTCATGTTGTTTCCTCTGTTAGATTGGAAGGTCCTTCAGGTCAGGACCTGCTTTTGCCTTTTTTTGAATCCCCAGCATTTGGTGTGTGCCTGACCCAAAATAAGTCTTTAATAAATGCTTTAATAATTTAAACAAATTGGGCCAAGATTAGAATAGAAATAATTTAATAATATTTTTTAAATATTTTAAATTAAAAATATTTTAAAAATAATAAATGCTTTAATAAATGATCTGGGTTGGCTTTCAAGAAACATATCAAAGAAAGAAAATTATTTGATAACTGTCTTGTCACTAGGTTTAGGAAATTTAGGAAAAAAAAAAGACTCTTCTTTAGGTCTTTAGCTCAGAGTGATAGTTTGAATTAGATGATTTTGACACTGACAGAACAGAGTTAGGGCATTGGAAAGGGAATCACTTATGGTAAATGTAATTTTAGATACACTGAGTTTGAGATAATAGGACATGTTAAAGTGAAAATGTCCAATATACAGTTAAATACTGAAGAATGGAGTGATTTGAGTCATAGGTTTAAAAGAGACAATTGAAGCCATTAGAATACTTAAGTTCTCCTTGGGTCATAGTCCAGATAGAAAAGACGAGAGGATGGGAATGTTTACAATTGGGAAGGTAATAGGAAGAAGAGGAAACTGAGGCAAAGCAGTTGGAGGGGTGGTAGGAGAGCTATCAATAATGCTGAATTTCTTATCTAGATCAATGGTAATAAAGAGAAAAAAAAGATGGACTTGAAGATGAGTAGTTTTAGAAGTTCTGGAGATAGAGGCCAGATTAGAGTGGATTAAGGTTGAAATAGGAAATCTGGAAATGGAGGCTGAAGGTGTAGAGATACAGCTTTTTGACTGAGTCCAAGTTTTATGGAACAAATTCTTTTTTTTTTTTTTTTAAGCAATTGGGGTTAAGTAACTTGCTCAAGGTTACACGGCTAGTCATTATTTGTGTGTGGGTGCTCATTTTCTGAGGCCGGATTCGATCTCGGGTCATCCCAACTCCGAGGCCGGCGCTCTTACTCACTGTGCCACCTAGCCGCCCCCTGGAACAAATTCTTTTATTAAGGGGATATGTTCTGTGAAATTTGGATTCAGTCAAAGGGATGCACTTGAGGACCTAGAGGGCACATGTGGCCTTAAGGCCACAGGTTCCTGACCCCTGGTGTAGATATACCCACTTGAGTCAGCCAGCAGTGGAAGAAAGAATAGAATGATGGTTATAGGGAATGATAGGGTGAAACAAAGATTTTTTCCTTTTGGGAGACCTGAATTTATTTGAAAATAGAGGAGAAAGAATCAAGGAACAATAATGACCTCCAAATGGAAGTTGAACATCATGAATATATCGTGATTGGGTCGTCTTGGTTCTCTATCTTTTGTAAATCATGTACTTTACAGAGAGCAGTTTTTAAGAATTCAAAGAGAACATTAGGTTCCAAAGGCTTAAAATAGTGACAGGGAAGCTGGCCCCAGAATGATGGTGGAATGCTCATAAGAAAAAAATTCTGACAATACAAATAGTTCTGATAAGGAATAAAATGGGGAAGAGAACTTAGATTTTAAGAAAGTTGATATTGAAAACAGGTAACTTGGAATGAATACAAAAATAGCAAAATCCTATAAGAAGAGTGTTAAGAAAACAAAAGTACAGAATGATGTGAGGCTGGCAACAGACACAAAGAAGACAAAAGGCTGTTGTAGCTACATTGAGGTCAGGAGAAAAATCAAAGAAAGGAATAGGGCCACTGCTGGGGTGAATGGGATAATGGAAAATAGAAGGTAGAATTTCCCAACTCTTATTTCGCTTTGGTTTTCTTTTGATTTTTGATCAAGAATGACTTTTAGACTAGGAAAGAAATAAGAAAAAGGATTAATAGGTGGTTGAAATTCAAGGTAAATATGAAGATGGTAAGAGAGCATCCAGCTACTCTCAGTGAGTTCAAGTGACCAGGATCAGATGAACTCCATCCTGGGGGAGGCAGCAGGGTTCAATATAAGAAATAATCAACTTGAGGTCAGATGACTTGAGCTCAAATCTCAACTCTTTCATTTAAATCCCTCTGGGGATCAAACAACCAACCAGCAAGCATTTAGCACTGATTAGGGGCCTGACACTGTACATTGCACTGGAGATAAACAGAGACAACAGTGAAGTACTTCCTGTCCTTAAAGGGCTTGTATTCTAATGCAGAAGACAACCTGTGTAGATGTATGCAAAACATATACATGAAGATCTGGTGGGGGAGCAATACTAGTAGCTGGAGGGATCAGAGAAAGGTGTCATGTTGAAGGTGGTGCTTGAGCTGAATTTTGAAAGAAATTAAAGATTCTAAGAGGAGAGATGAGGAAGGAGTATGGGTTTTTTTCAGATGTTTTATTATTTTTTTCTAATTACATGTAAAAAATTTTAAACATTTAAAAAATTTTTTTGAGTTCTAAATTCTTTCCTTCTCCTTGCCCCTCACTGAAAAGGCAGCAATTTGATATATTATACATGTGCAATCATGTAAAACATATTTCTATGTTAGTCATGTTGTAAAAGAAAATACAGATAAAAAAAACCAAGAAAAATAAAATGAAAGTTTAGATTTGCATTCAGATTCCATCAGTTCCTTCTGTTGAGGTGGATAGCATTTTTCATCATAAGTCCTTCAGAATTGTCTTAGATTGTATTGCTAAGAATAACTAAGTAATTCACAATTGATTATTGTACAATATTGCTGTTACTGTGTACACTGTTCTTCTGGTTCTGTTTATTTCACTTTGCATCAGTTCATGTTAAGTCTTTCTAGATTTTTCTGAAACCATCCTACTTGTCATTTCTTATAACATAATAGTATTCCATCACAATCACATGCCACAACTTGTTCAACTATTCTCCAATTGATAGCTATCCCTCAATTTGGAGGGAGTACATTTCAAGCATATATGACAGCAAACACAAAGGTCTGAAGATGGGAAATATGATGTGGGTTTATGTGTGAATAACAATAAGAGGATCAGATTGATGGGACTATAGAGTTCGTGGAAGGGAAATAGTATAGTAGGTAAGAAGGCTAGAAAGATAATTGGAGCCAGGTTGCAAAGTAGTTTATTTTTTTAAATTAAATTTTATATTTATTTTTAGTTTCCATCATTCATTTCCACAAGATTTTGAGTTACAAATTTTCTCCCTGTCTTTCCCCTACCCACCACCACAAAACAGTGATCCTACTGTATACTCCCTCCCCCAATCTGCTTTCTCCTATATCCTCTTCCATCCCTCTGACTTTCCAGTAGGGCTAGATGGATCTCCATACCCCAGTGCCTGTATATCTTATTTCCCAGTTACATGTAAAAAAATAATATTTTTTAACATTTGATTTTACAACTTTGAATTCCAGATTCTTTCCCTTCCTCCCTCATCACCTACCTTTACTGGGAAGATAAGCAATTCAATATAGTTTGGGTATGTGTAGCTATGCAAAACATTTCCATAGTGGATATATTGTGAAAGACTGACTATATTTCCCTCCATCCTATCCCACCCCTGACTTGTTCTATTCTCTACTTTGATCTTTCTCTACTTTGACCTTGTCCCCTTTCAAAAGTGTGTGCTTCTAAATACCCTCCCCCCAACTTGCCCTTCTCTCCGTCATCCCCCCTCATTCTCTTACCTCCTACTCTTTTATAGGGCAAGATACCCGATTTAGTGTGTATGTCATTCCATCCCTAAGCCAAATTCAATGAGAATAAGGTTGGCTGATTCCCTTTTGCCTCCCTGTTCTGCAAAGGACTTTAAATGACAGAGTAGTTTATTTTTGATATGGGGTAATAGGAATATAGGTAATAGGTAAATTGGAGTTTATTGAGTAGGGTAGTGGCATTGGCAGACCTATGCTTTAGGAAATTTACTCAGACACATATGGAGGCTGAATTGGAGTGTGGAGAAACCTGATGCAGGGAGACCAGTTAGGAAGATGTTCTCATAATCCAGGTGAGAAATGATGAGGCCAGAACCAGGGTGGTGGCTATGTGAGTGAAGAGAATGGGGTAAATATGAGATATGTGATAGAGGTAGCTATGGCAAGATTTGGCAACAGATTAGATATGTAGGATGTGGGAGATTGAGAGGTTGAGATTGACACCAGGGTTGTGAATCTGGGTGACTAACTGGATGGTGGTGTCCTTGACAGTAATAGGGAAGTTTGGAAAAGGTACAGGTTTGGGGAGAAGAATGAGTTCTACTTTGACATGTTGAGTTTAGATGCTTATGGGACATCTAGTTTGAAATGTCCAAATGTCCAATAATGCTATCTATCTATGCATAAGGTACACCCAATGCAAAGGAAGAGAGTTGGAAAATAGAGGGTCAAGTAGAAGGAATAGCAGGTAGGCCAATGTAGCCAATAGTAGAGGAGTAAAGTATAAGAAAACTGGAAAGATAAGAAGATTTCATGAAAGAGTAAAGTGGAATGCACCACCTCAGGAGGTGGTTTCCCCGACCCTCCTTCCTCATCATAGGGTTACTTGTCAGTGATGATGCTGGTGATTTACTGTTAAGATACAGGTTGAACTAGGAGACCTCTGAGGTCCTCCCTCCCCTAACTCTGAGATTCAGCAATACTTTGCACTTATAGAGTTTAAATATGAGTGTTTGTGCAGTGAGGTAGTACAGTGGGTAGAACACTGAACATAGAGTCAAGAAGACTTGAGTTCAAATCCTGGATATGTGCTCCTGGGCAAATCACTTAATTTCTTTTTTTTTCCTTTTTGGAGGGCAATTGGGGTTAAGTGACTTGCTCAAAGTCACACAGCTAGTAAGTGTTAAGTGTCTGAGGCTGGATTTGAACTCAGACCCTCCTGACTCCAGAGCCAGTGCTCTATTCACTAGCCACCCCCTGCAAATCACTTAATTTCTCTGAGCCTTAGTTTACCTCAATGTAAAATGGAGATAATGGGAGCACCTACCCCAAGGATTAAATAAAAACATGTATAAGATGCTTTTCTTAAAGCTCTATATGAATGCTGTCATCATCATCATTATTAATGCAGTAAACCAACTAAAGATCATCTTTTTCTGCCTTGTTTCCTTTGCTGCTTACTTCTTTGTGGTTTTTTGGTCTTCTGGAATTTCATGCCTGGGATCAGCATTCCTGGGATACTTTTTGGGGTTACAGTCTTTAGAGTAAGGTAATGGCAGTCGCAGCTAATAATCCTTATTGCTTTAAAATTTGGCAAATGCTTCACATACCTTATACTCCAGGTTCCTAATAACCCTGTAAAGTAGGTTCTAAAGGTGTTATTATCATCTCCATTTTACAGTTGAAGAAATGGAGTCTTAATGCCTTGGTCATTAGTCACGCAGTAAGTGTCAGAGGGGGGATTTGAAGCTAGTCCTTTTTCAGTGGAAGTAGAAGGGACCAGCGTAGGAGAGGATTCCAATTTACCCTGAATTTCAAAGGTAAGTACATTTCCTTGCATCTGTCAAGGGCCGTAGAATTTTCAGTTTCTCCTTAGAAATAAGCAACCTTCATTATTGCAGAACAATGATTTTGTTTCTCCCTCTTCATTTTTTCCATTCTAGGGAAGCACTTGGAGACTCTTTAGATGGAAAGAAGGAGAGTGAGGAAGACCAGTCCAAGAGCTTCAAACAGAAAGAAGAAAGCAGACAGGTGTGGCCTGGGTAGCAGAAGGGCAGATTTAGGATAGTTCTGTGAGGCCACCACGCCTGACCTCTTCTTGGATTTTTAATAGCTCTTTTCCCCCCACAAAACTATAGGACTGAAGAGGGACTTCTATAATCAAACTATTCCATTCCTCTGTCTTTAGATGGAATGACATTTAATACCAGACTAGAACTTTCCTAGTCTGAGAGCTCTTAAGTGAAAGAATTTCCCTCATCTTTCAATACAGTACTTTATTACTCCTGCACTCAAAAAGATTTTTTTTCAAAAGCTCCTTCTTGCCCCTCAAATAAAGACCAAAATCTTTAACTTGAGATTCAAGGTTTTTCGTAACACTGCCTTCAAACTCCTTGTCTGTCTTTATTTTCCACCAATCTTTCCTAAATATGGCCAGTTTATGCCAGTTTATGTTTCTGAATCTTTGCTCTGGCTACATTCCTCACCTGGAATGTTCTTTCCCCTCCTTTTTGTCCTTCCAAATCCTATCCATCACATTAGATCCTATTTCAAGTCTCAGCTCCCCATCCATTCTCCCTCCTCTGAACTCCTTTACTATTAATCAGCACCACTGATTTCGGATTACATACTATTCATCATCACACTTTTCATGTGGTGTGTCTTTGTCCTATCTCTCAATGAGATTGTAAGATCTTTGAGGACAGGGACTCTGTCTTAGACTTCTTTTTATTCTTAGTAGAACCTAATAGAGCTTATTGTCTGGCATTCGGTTATTGTTATTGTTGTTGAATGATTGATTGACTTTCCCTGGCAATCAATCAGGAAACATTTATTAAGCACCTACTATATGCCAGGCACCGTGTTAAATTCTGGAGACACAACGATAAAAGTAAAATAGTCCCTGTCCTCAAAAAAGCTTCCATTCTGTCAGGGGAGGTAACAGGCATATATGTAGGCATATGCAAGGTCCCCTTCCCCCCCCCTGCAATATAATCACACACACAAAATTGATATGAGGTGATTTTGGTGGGAAAGGACACTAGCAAGCTGTGGGGGTTGGGAAAGTCTTCATACAGAAGGTGGAACTTAGTGTAAAGGTCAGAATCAGGAGATAGGAATGTCTTGTATAAGGAATAGTAAGGAGACCATTTTGACTAGGCTACAGAGTATGTAAAAGGAAGTAATATGTAATAAGACTGGAACAGGTAAGTTGGTGCCAAACAGAAGAGGAGTTTATCTTTGGTCCTAGAGGTAATAAAGGACCATTGGAATTTATCAAGTAGGAGGGTGGCATGATCAAACCTACATTTGGAAAAATTGCTTTGATGTCTCTGTGGAAAATAGATGGGACTGGGGTGATACTGGAAACAGGGAGACCAATTAGGAGACTATGACAATAGTCCAGGTGAGAGATGATGAGGGCCTGAAGTAGGGTGTATGGGGAGGAGATGAAAGAGAAAGACATTGTAGAGAGAGAAATGATAAGGTTTGGCAATTGATTAGATATGTGGGGTATAGGAGAGTGAGGAATGGAAGCTGATGGTAAGGTATGAATTGGGTGGCACCCTCACCAGTGATGGGGAAGCTCAGGCTTCATTTTTCTTCAGGGGAGTAGAGAGTTAAGTTCTATTTTGGATATGTTGAGTATGTATTATATATAGGAAATCCAGTTTGGAATATCTGATAAGCAACTAGTAGTTCAGGATTGGAGCTCAGACTGGGACTGGATATATAGATCTGGGTACTAGTGTAGAGATGATAATTAAACCCATAGGAGCTTATGAGAGCACCAAGTGAGAGATAACAGAGAGAAAAGAGAAGACCTAAGGAGAGCCTGGAGGATACCTAGATTTAGGGTGGTAGAATATGAATGATAATCCAGCAGAGCAAATTGAGAAGCAGTCAGGCAGGAGAATGAGAAGAGAGCAATGTCACAAAAGCCCAGAGAAGAAAAAGTGTCCAAGAAGAGGAGGTGGTCAATGGTGTTGAGTGCTGAAGAGGTCAAGAAGGATGAAGGCTGAGAACAGGCCACAGGTCTGGCAATTAAGAGCTTACTGGTAACTCTGACTTAGGCAGTTTCTGTTGAACAGTAAGTTTGGAAGCTAGATTTCAGAGAGTTTAGAATAGAGGGAGAGGAGAGAAAATGAAGGCACCGAATGTAGATGACTTTCTCAAGGAATTTAACCACAAAAGGAAAGAAATATAAGAAGATAGATAGCAAGGATGGATGAATTGAGTGAGGATTTTTCTAGGATGGGAGAGACATGGGAATATTTGTAGGCATCAGGAAAATAACCAGTAGATAGAGGAAAATTGAAAATTACGAGTGGGTATGACCATGTGGGCAATATGCTGGAAAAAACCTGGAAAGGATGTGATCAAGAATACATGTACAGGGGTTGGTTGCCCTTGGCAAGAAGAAGGGTCACATCTTTGTCAGACAGAGGAGGAGGGAGTGGTGGATGATACCATGTTCCATGGTCAGAGTTTTTAGATGGGTAATAAAGGGTGAAATTCCAGGTGTAATGTAGGATAACAAGGTTGTCAAGAAAAATGCTATTAATAGTACTATATCATAGACTAATATATCATACATAGCCCCTTGACTGAGTCTGTGACCCACAGGAATGGGTCCTTTTCATTGTTAACAGTTTTCCACTTAGTTTATGATTCTAATAATACAAGACTTTTAGCAGTGTAGGGAGGTGGGCCAAGAATGCTACTTGCCTTAACGGTGAGCTTATTGGTGCCTAGAGGCCTTTTGTTATTTTTTGCAGTCAACTTTGAGCTGTGTTCTTGTTTTAGGAACTGTGGGGCTGAAATCATTTGAGTGGGAAAGAAAACATTGACAAAAAAATCATGGAATTTAACAAAGTGACTGCTCTGTACATAAAGGCTAGGCTATTTCTTTTTCATATCTGTGAAACTAGTTTGTCAGGAGGTAAACAAATCTTGCCATAGGCCCGAGTTAGAATATTTAGAAGTGCTGTACTGTTGTTGCTTTCCTTCTCTTTCCTACAGAGAGGAGAGTACTGGATTTGGAGCCAAGAGACCTGAATTCAAGTCCTCCCTCTGACACATATTGGCTATGGGACCCTGGACAAATCACTTAAAGTCTCTGATCTTTAGATTTTCATTTATAAGGAGATTGAACTCAGTGGTGTCTGTGGCCTCATCCAACTCTAAATCTATAATACTTTGATATCTCTCTACTGGTTTGGAGAGATTTATGCTAAATAGAAAGGGGATTTGAACTAGAACCAGGGGTGGAGAACCTGCAACCTTGAGGCCAAGTGTGGTCTTAGATCTAGGTCCTTGGGTGCAGCCTTTTGACTGAGTACAAGTTTTACAGAACACATCCTTTTATTAAGGGGATTTGTAATGTGAAGTTTGGATTCAGTCAAAGGGATGCACTTGAGGACCCAGAGGGCCACATGCGGCCTCAAGGCTGCAAGTTCCCTACCCCTGTTACTAGATCATTGATTTCTTTGGCACAAAGGACTCCTGGGTGAAGAAATCATGGTAGATACTTCTGTAATTTGTAGTCTTAGAGAATTGCCTAGAGCACTGATTTGCCCTGGGTCAACTAGTCAGTATGTATCAGAGATATTGCTTGAACCTAGGCCTTCTGGGTTTCAAGGATGACTCTCTCTCCACCATGCCCTGCCGCTCCTACTAAATAAAGGTTAGTCAAGGGGAGGCTAGGTGGCTCAGTAAATAGAGCACCGGCCCTGGAGTCAGGAGGACCCGAGTTCAAATCCGGCCTCAGATACTTAACACAAAAACTAGCTGTCTGACCTTGGGCAAGTCACTTAACACCAACTGCCCTCCAAAAAGCAAAAAAAAAAAAAAAAAAAAAGAGGTTATAAAAACCTCACCATTGTTCTTTATCTCTTGGGGAAATGGAGAAGGAACTTTTCCCATTCTCTACTGGATCTAGAACCACAAAATTTCAGAAGTGAGAAAATCCTCAGAGATCGTGTAGGCCAGTGCTTACCAAAAGCATCCAGACTTTCTGAGACAGGCCCTGGCAGATGTTCATTCAAACCCTGCTCGAGCATTCCCATTGGGGAGAGGGGGAAAGGGACTTAGTACTTTTGGGAGTAGCTCATTCCATTTTAGGATAGCATCTTTCCTTAGTAATCCAAGTTGAAACCTGTCCTCTTGAGGCATCTGTGGCTTGTGTGTGAATTGTATCTCTTCTGTTTCTTGTTTCCAGAGGTTGTCTAAGCTGCTTCGCTGTGGCACTGAGCTGGTGACAAACATCCAAATTGCTGCTGATATCAGAGAGACTCACAGGAGGATAGATGAAGATGAAGCAAAGCGTCAGCGGTAAGGACCTCCACTGCCCTGGTGCCTTGTGAGCTCAAGCATCTTTCTCTCTTCTCGATGACACTAAATTATGATTGTCAGGACTCAATCCACTGTATTAGTCTCCCAACTTCTTCCTGATGTTAGTTTGTTAGGAATGACCAGTAGGCCTGGAAGTAGCTTCATATTTTCAGAAGAAAGCAAATTCAAAAAGCATTTATTAGGCACATATTATATGCTTCCCTGAGAGGTAACATGCTATAATGGATAGAGGATTGACATTGGAATTAGGAAGATCTGAGTTCAAGTGCTGCCTCTTTAACACATTAGCTATCTCACAGTTGTCCCCCAAGATCAAATGTAAGGGCTTATTGGCTGTCATATTGCAATTTTGACTCATTGAGCTTATGGTCCATTAGAATTCCCAGATCTTTTAAAGATTTACTGCTATTTAGTTGGACCTGCTTGTAAGGATGATTTTTTGAAAAAGTACAGAATTTTATATTTATCCCTTTCAAATTTCACTGTACTAAATTTGGCCTACCAGTTCTAACTTCTTGGGGTCTTCTTGGAACCTGATTTTGTCATGTTAGTTATCCCTCCTCACTTTGAATTACCTGCAGTTTGATAAGTATTTCATTTATGCCTGCATCCAAGTCATTGATAAAAATATTAAATAGCACAGGGCCAAGGACTGATCCTTTAGACATTCTGTTAGGCATCTCCCTCTAAGTTGATATTGAATCATTAACAAATACTTTTTGGGTTCAGACATTGGATCAGTTCGGAATTCTTCTAATTGTACCATTGTGTAGGACATACTTCTTCATCTTTTCTAGAACAAATTTCTTTTGGAGGGGGGAAGGCAAGGTGATTAGAATTGCAACTTGCCCAAGGTCACACAGCTAGTAAGTGTGTCAAGTATCTGAGGCTGGATTTGAACTCAGGTCTTCCTCCCTCCAGGGCTGGCACTCTATTCACTGTGCCACCTAGCTGCCATATAATGTTACCATATAATGTTAGCTGTCATAGTCATCTACCAAAATTCTGAGAGTGATTACTTTCTATCAGGGTTATCATCATTTCTAGTTCTGAAACTGTTTAATTTTTGTGGATGGGAATTAGAAGCTGCCAGTCTTATTGAGGAGGTAAGACAAGTATCTCCATGTGGGATCCTTTCTTTTCTCTCAGTCATATCATGCATACCCTAGCCTTCACATCTATTTTCTGCTGTTTCTCTAATAATCAAAATCTTTTTCACTGATTCAATATGTGCAAACAAAGCTCTAAAGAGCCCTCAACTAGTCTACCAGTGCCTTGGACTACATGGTTTGTGTTTACAGAGTAGAGAAGCTGGAGAATGAAGTCAAGACCAGTCAAGACAAGTTTTATGAAATCACTGCAAAGTGGCAAGAGAGTAAGATGAAGAGGATTCCCCAAGAGCTGTGGTACTTACTCAATGGACAACAGCATCAATGTGCTTTGCTAATAGAGGAGAAGAACAAGCTTATTAGCGATTTACAACAGGCAAGAATTTAATGTTGCAAAACTGGGGTGGGATCAGGGTGGGGCATGGTGCTGGCTTGGAAGAGGAAAATTATTATTCTTTTTAGAAAAATTATTTCATTAGGCATTTTCCATTTGCATGTAGAAAGTTTTTTTAAACAATAATTTAAAAAATTTTCGAGTTCTAAATTCTTTCCTTCCTTCCCACCTCACCCCCTCCTTGAAAAGTCAAGCAATTAGATATTGATAATACATGTGAAGTCATGCCAAACATATTTCCATATTAGCCATGTTTGTTTTCTTTTTCTAGTTGCATGCCCAATTCATTGATCCTCTTTCTTTTTTTTTTGCTTTAAAAAAATTTTTTTTTATTGATCTTCTTTCTTGCTTTTATTGATGTATATATTTTAGAGACATAAATTTTCCCCTACACATTGCTTTGGTTGCACCCCACAAATTTTGGAATATTGTCTCATTATTGTCATTCTCTTTAATGAAATTATTGTTTCTATTATTTGTTCTTTGACCCACTCATTCTTTAGCATTAGGTTATTTAATTTCTAATTCCTTTCATTTGAAATTAAAAATATTTCCAATTACTTGTAAAAACCATTTTTAGCATTCTTATTTAAAAATTGAGTTAAAAATTCTCTTCTTCCTTCCCTTCCCCCTCATTGAGAATGCAATCTGATCTAAGTTATACATGTATAGTCATGCAAAACATATTTCCATATTAGTCATATGAAAGAAAATGCAGACCAAACCCTCCCCCCAATAAAAATAAAATTTTAAAAAGTATACTTTGATATGCATTCAGCCTCAGTCAGTTCTTTCTCTAGGGGTGGATAGCATTTTTCATCATGAGTCCTTTGGAATTATCTTAAATCATTGTATTTCTGAGAATAACTAAGTCATTCATAGCTGATTGCCACACAATATTGCTGTTACTTTGTACACAATACTACAATACATTTCACTTTGCATTAAAGCTCATGTAAGTCTTTCTAGGTTTTTCTTAAAGCATCCTGCTCATCATTTCCTATAGTACACTAGTATTCAATCACAATTATATACTACAACTTCCCCAAGCTATTCCAAAAATATGGAATACTTCATGAATTTGTGTTTCATCCTTGCACAAGGACCACGCTAATCTTCTCTGTATCATTCCAATTATAGTATATGTGCTACTGAAGTGAGCATCTAATTAACTTTTAATCTGTGCTTACACATCCCTTTATTTAATGTAATTTTTATTGCATTTCTGCTTTTCAACATTTGGTTGTGATGTTTTTATGCATTAATGCATGCTCAATTTTGCCATGTACAGCTGGGAAAAAGATATGCTCCTTTCTTTTTGCATTCAGTTTTCTCCAGAAGTCTTAATTTTCTTAATTCTTATATATCTTAATTTTCTAAAATTCTATTCACCTCCTTGACTTCTTTCTTATTTATTTTATGGTTAGATTTATCTAACTCTGAGAGGGGAAAGTTGAAGTCCCCTACTACTGTAGTTTTACTATTTCCTCCTATGATTCATTTAACTTTTCCATTAAGAATTTGGGGGGGGGCGGAGCCAAGATGGCGGAGTAGAAACAGCTCTTCCAAGCCTCTCTGCTCCCAGATTCCCCACAAACTATGTAAAAAAGGACTGTGAACAACTTCTGGAGCCCCAGCACCCACAGAACGACACAGAGAAGCTAACCTCCCGCTGAGGACAGCCCAGCAGCCCTGCAGGAAGGACCAGCGCAGCAGTCTGGGAGCCGGCAGCGTGCAGAGCGCAGAGCGCAGGAGCAGAGCCAAGCCGAGCCGAGCCCAGGTCCGCCTGAGCCGAGGTTTTAGCCCCAGGGCGGCGGGGCCAGCAGCCGGCTGGAGGAACCCCAGAACACCAGGAGCTGTGGCGATTCCAGAATTATCAACATAGACATGCCTAGGACAAAGTAAGAGGTTAGTGTCCTATGGACTTTGGGGCCTGTATTTGGGGAATGCGTCAGCTCCCTCCCCTGGGGGCTAGAAGCCGCTGAGGAGACACGCCATTTTGTAGTTTTCAGAGGCATCTCTGGCTCCCAGCCTACAAATCGTGGGGAGATCCAGCGATCAGTCTTGGGGGGTAATCGCTCTTGCTTTAACCTCCCTGGATCTGGATTGTGATCTAGGGTGGAAGTTGTGGGTGGGTTTGCAGCTTGCCAGAAACGGAAGTTGCCCCCCACACGTTTGGGACGAAAATTCCTCTATCTGGCCTTAAAGCCATAGTGTGGCAACAAGCCCAAAAGTCAAGCAATTAAGTGGCAACATGCCAAGGCAAAGGAAACAGAAAAATGCAACCCTAGACTCCTATTTGGGGGGCATAGGGCGGGAAAAGGACTGTGAGGTCAGAAGTCCTGCTCCAAAAGCCCCAGGGGAAAACATGAGCGGGTTACAGGCCATAGAGGACCTTAAGAAGGACTTTAAAATCAAATAAGAGAAGTGGAGGAAAAATTGGAAAGAGAAATGAGAAGGATGCAGGAAAAGTATGAAATGAGGGTCAACAGCCTGACTGAGGAAAACAACACCTTAAAAAATAGACTAACTCAAATGGCAAGGAGGCCCAAAGAGGCAATGAGGAGAAGAATGCCTTAAAAAGTCGAATTTGCCAGATGGAAAAAGAATCTCAAAAGTTCACTGAGGAGATTCATTCCTTCAAAGTTAGACTGGAGCAAGTGGAAGCTAATGACTTTATGAGAAATCAAGATGCTGTTAAGCAGATCCAAACAAACGAAAGATTAGAAGGCAATGTGAAATATCTCATGGGAAAAACCACTGACCTGGAGAATAGATCCAGGAGAGACAATTTAAAATTATTGGACTACCTGAAAGCCATGATCAAGGAAAGAACCTAGAAATCACCCTTCAAGAAATTCTCAAGGAAAACTGCCCTGATGTTTAGATCCAGAGGGCAAAATAGAGGTTGAAAGAATCCACAGATCACCTCCTGAAAAAGATCCCAAAAAGAAAACTCCCAGGAATATTATAGCCAGGTTCCAGAATCCCCAGATCCAGGAGAAAATACTACAAGTGGCCAGGAAGAAACAATTTCAATATTGTGGAAACACAATCAGAATAGCCCAGGACCTGGCAGCTTCTACACTGAGGGATCGAAGGGCATGGAATATGATATTCCAGAGGGCAAAAGAACTGAGAATGAACCCAAGGTCACCTACCCAGCAAAACTGAGTATTTTGTTTCAGGGGAAAATATGGTCATTCAGTGGAATAGAGGACTTTCAAGCATTCTTGAGAAAAAAACCAGAATTGAATAGAAAATTTGACATCCAGACACAAGAAGCAAGAGATGCCTGAGAAGGTAATCAGGGAAAAGAAATCAAAAGGAACTTATCAAAGTTGAACTATTTACATTCCTATATGGAAAAACAATAACTGTGACTGATGAATTCTTTCTCACTATGAAAATAATGGAAGAAGGGTGTGTGGTCATATGAATACATATGTGAATGTGTGTGTATATGGTTACAGTTATATATGGATAGAGGACATAGGTTGAATTTGTTGGGAAGGGAGAATACTCAAGGGATGAAATTATGAGGTGAGAGACAAAAGTGTCAAGAGGAGATGGGGAGAGACAGGGTAGGGTAAACTATCCCATGTAGAAGAAGCAAGGGGAAGTGGTTGTAAAGGAGGGGGAGAATAAGGAAGGCTAAAAAGGCAAAACCACATTCACATTGAATTTGGTTCAGGGAGAAAATGACATACATACTAAATGGGATATGTCAACCTGCAGCAGGATAGGGGGAAGGGGGATGAGAGGAGGGATGATGGATGGGAGGGCATCATTGGGGTGAGGGGAGGTTGGAAATACCCACTATAGAAGAGGGACAGGATCATGTGGGGAATGGACCAGGTGGGGAGTGGGATGAGTGGGAGGGAATTGTAAGCAGCCTTGCACAATATATCTACTATGATAATGTTTTGCATAGCTAGACATGTACAACATATACTGAATTACTTATCTCCCAAGAAGGAATGGGTGACAAGGGAGGAAGGAAATGGATCTGAAATTCGAGGTCATAACATTAAATGTTTCAAACATATATAAATACTATTATTAATACTCTTTTGCTTGTAATAGGGAGATAAGATGTGCAGGCATTGGGACACAAGATTCACCTTCCTCTAATGGAAAAGTCGATGGGGGTATGGGAGAAGGTATGGGAGAGAGCAGATTGGAGGAAGTGATATCTTGTGGGACTACTATTCTGGGAGGTTGGGTAGGGGAATAATGGGGGAAAATGATTGTA